>VMOF01000111.1:50712977-51411773 GCA_011764245.1 Trialeurodes vaporariorum
CCCCAAGCTTCACCCCGGGTCCCCCACCCTCAGCCGCCCAAACCTCCCGCCACCACCCCGAATACCTAAAAGCGAATTTTAGTAATTAACCAGGTTACGTTTTCAGTGACCAGGCTCCGAAAATCAGTTGGTGATCGAATTTTTATACGGTCATGTACGATACCGTCCGGTACCGTAACGAAAAGTGACCGGGAATACTTAGCTTGGTTGCAATTTTCGAGACCTATACCTCTCGAGGTGGGTTACGTGAAATGTGACCGGAGGGAACATTTGAATTTTGAATCGTCTTGTCAGTGATTGGCTCCCGTAAGTAACCGCGGCTTCGAAACTCAAGTCACGAAAGAAGTGACCGGTGGCCAGTGGTTACTAAATAAAATTTGCTTAGAGTCTATAATTCTATATCTGGACCGTCTTAACGCCTGCCTGTTGAAGGCGATTGGTAGAGCTCGTTTCAGAAGTGTAGGCGGACCTAAACCATAATCTTTGGCAAATTTTCAAATTGAATTCCTTTAAAATAAAACCGAACTTGCCTCTGACTTTATTCTTTTGTGTTTAAAGTGTTCCTCATTGTAAAGTGAACACCCAATTTCATTTTCATTCATTTTCACAGAGTAATATCAGAAATAATGTTGACAAATTCCAAAGATTATCGGTCCAGGTCCGCCTACACTTCTGAAACTACCTCTAGGCAATTACGATTAGAGCTCGTTTCAGAAGTGTTGGCGCACCTAGACCATAATCTTTGGCAACTTTTCAATTTTCATTTCTTCAAAACTAAACAAAACTTGTCTTCGACTTTGAACTTTTAATTTTAAAGTGTTCCTCAGTGAAAAGTCAACGCTCTAATTCATTTTCAATCATTTTCATTTTGAAACAAGAGAAATATTGTTGAAAAATTCCAAAGATTATCGGTTTGGGTGTGCCTACACTTCTGAAACCACCCAATGAGGAGCGCTGCTACAGGAGCATGAAATGGGGTATCGATTTTCTACCGGATATTACATAAAACATTTTCATACGCGCTCAATCGGACTGAAATTCTGAAGAATTGGTTCTGTAGATCTACGAAACAAATCTAAGAAACGAAAAAATTTCATCAAAAATGAAACCGGACCTGACTAAGCAGCTCCGCCAAGATAGCTGAAAAGCTTCCTTGTCCTACGTAAGGATACCGGTCCAAAGGCACACCGAAAATAGATGCCAACCCCCCCCCCCCCCCCCCCTTTAAAGAATATTTGATTCGTAGATCAAAGTATTCTAGACGCTTGATGGCCGGCATGAACCATGCGTAAAGAGGTAGAGCATCGGGTAGCTAACTGTTCCTATACTAAAGTACCAACGGTGGTACTGTAATCGCATACACAGTAAAGTAAAGGTACTTTTTCTGTGGCTAGAATAACTCACAACCACGTTGTATTATGGGAACATAACTCAAAAACAACCCAAAGAAACGTTTTCTAACATTTTGTTTTATTTATATATTTTGTTGTTGTTGTTTTTTTTTTCAATTCAGTGAGACTTTTAAAAAGTGTACCAAATTGTACCAGAAAACGGTTCACAGCATGTTATTCTACACATCCTTAGCAAACTTACACATCATTATATAATAATAATGAACATAATAACACAGGTGACATAGGTAACTCAGGTTCACATAGTTCTTGTTCCCCATATAATTATTCTCGGTCATAAATATTTTCTCTTAATTCGTCGGTCTTGAATGATGCGACACTATATAATTCGATGATAAAGCACGTGGATTGTAATTTAGCTCTGTAAAGCCAAGTGCAGCTCGGAACTTACTATTCAATGCATTTAAATTTAAGAATTGAAGCGTAAACAGAGCTACTGCCCTTATTATCAAAGTTCCCTCTCCGATTCCTCTCGGCTTATTGTAATGCGAAAAGCACTTTGATTCAAGGTTAAAATATCAAATTTTGTTGAGAAAAACGTTTACGCTAACCGATGATAAAGTTTAATAGCTTATCGCATTATATCCGTTTGTCAAGTTTGTTTCACTCCACTGGATACATTGGCGCTCAAAAGTTCTAAGACCATCACTGCCGAAACAGCACGTACTTGACTTGCTGTGTTTAGACCGTTGTCATAATAGACGATTTTAGTGATAGCGTCATCCAGTAGTGGAGATGTTCGTTGAGCGTTCCAATGGCTCAACGTCCACTTTGGCATCATGTGCAATTTGGCAATTCACATTTTGTCCATTTAAACCCATGCAAAATATTGATTTGAGGGTGTGCATTATGCACCTCCTATAGCTCGACCTTTTTTACACGTTTAAATGGACAAAATTCAGCGTTGCCAGATTGCATGCGACGCCATGCACTGGTTCCAAACTCTCTCTCTCTCTCTCTCTCTCTCTCTCTCTCTCTCTCTCTCTCTCTCTCTCTCTCTCTCTCTCTCTCTCTCTCTCTCACTCTCTCTCTCTCTCTCTTACTTAACCCCTAACTAGTGTACATATGTGTTTCTATCTTACTCTCATCGCTGAAATCGTTTACAACATTTTTTGTGAACTTTTGGGGCGAAAATGGATTTCTCTTGTTATTTGTTTCTCTTGTTTCTGTGCAATTAACCCGCCGTCACTCGCGCCCTAAAAACTTCCGCGAGTAGTCGCGCGGGGTCGTTTTCGACCCCAAAGTTCTTTCGTCCCATTTTACCATTGTCATTCAAAATTTTGATTTCAACCATGCAGAATAGTAGCTTTTCACGTGAAAACTGGGTTTGAAAAAAGAATTTTACGTTCAGTAATTGCTACATTGTAATCTGTGTCGGAAAAACCCTAAAAATGTGATATTTTCCAGATTTTTATCGGTCAGCTGCCTTTAACTAGTTTTGAAACTCCTAAACCGAGGTTTTTTTACTTCTAGGCACTACTGAAGATAATTTCATGAAAAAAAAGTATGGGGTTATGGGGGCAAGTTTTCGAGATATACCCTCCTCAATACCCCTCCTATATTTAGTCCTAACATTTTGGAGATGAAACAACTAACCATCTGAAAAACTTTATTTTTTACCGAATGAGATGGAATAAACGCCAATTAAGGTAAGCAAGATTCTATCAACCAACAAACGGAATCGAAATTGAGGATTCAGGGGAGGGCTGGAGGGGAAAAGGGGGTTGGGGGGTTAGCAAAGTGGAGATCCTTGAAATTTTTTTTGCTGTGATCTTTTTGCTTTTCGTACATGATTCCAGATACCCTTTTTCACCTCCCTTCCGCTTTTCCCCTACCATCCACCTTCATTTCCCCTCTCATTCCCTTTTTTCCCTCCCCACTCCCCGCTCCATGTGATATAATCAAACTTTCGCAGAAAAAAACAAAAACATTCATGATAAGTGGCGTCGCGTGTAATCTGGCAACGCCGCATTTCGTGGATTCAAATGCATGAAAAAAGTCAAACTAATGGAGGTGCGCAGTGCATTCCCTCGAATCGACACTTTGCACGGGTTTGAATGGACAAAACGCAGTGCTGCCAGATCGCAAGCGGCACCGCACTGATTCAGGTAAAAATGGATACGTAAGAAATTGGGATAAACGAGTAATTTAGAAAAAACAGTGAGAGCAAACATTAGATTTGCTGAAAGTATTGTAGTAAGTATAGAAAAGTAAAAAACCAACGGCAATCACACCCCCAAGTGTAAACAAGGCACAGAATCCACGTTTACGTTATGTTCACTCGGTCACATTTTATGAACGTGAGTAGTCGCGCGGGGTCGAAAACGACCCCAAGCAACTTTGACGCGTCCGTGCTTCAAAACGAATGATTGAATTAAGTTCATACTAACAGAGTGGGTAGCCCAAAACCCTTGAAGGAAGGTACTGAAACGGACGAGCTAAAACTTTAAAATTTTCATGGACAAAATTGCTTTTTTCTGACACCTGGGGTCGTTTTCGACCCCGCGCGAGTGATGGGGGTTAACTATGAGAAGAAAATGTAGTGAAAGAAGCCCCCCGTAAGAAAATGTTTTTTTCCGATTAATTTAAGCAATGGGGCTGTTGCACACAGTTGCTACAGGTGATTTAAGGGTCGATTTAGTTCTAAAAACCTTCAAAAAAACGACGGTAGTACCTACCTACTGAAACCTTACGAAATGTAGTCCTAATCTCTTAAAATGCTTTAAACTTTCGATCATCTTATGGTGGTTGGACTCTAATAATGGAAGATTACCCTTTACTATAATACTGTCACTACATCAAAGAAGTGGCCAATAAGATACGACTTTTCTTCAGCATCGGTGTCATCAGTTGTCTGCACGGCACCATGAATCGGCCATGAATCACTTTTCCCGGGGACTAATTATTACTCTGTGATACTTCCTTCCCAGCATAGAAAGAGCGACGAAATTAAGATAGGAATATCCCATTATATTACTATACCCTGCGCCACTTTTACGCTCGCACAAAAAAAGCGTCTATTGAGTTTAGGAGTGGATTTCGGAATTTTTTAGTGCTGCCATCGTTTTTTTTGGGGGTTTTTTACTCCAAAATCGGCAATTAACGCGCTCATAGCAAATGTGTGGAACAGCCCCCTTTCTAATGACGGACCCTTTCTATAAAAATTTTTTCGCTCTCTTTTGTCCACTTGTGTTTAATTCTGTATTTTCTCACATGAAAGTATAGTAATAATCGATATTAATCAATAGGTTGTAACAATGAATAAGTAAACCGGCGTTACTTCTTATTGTAACTATTGATACCTTATATTATGGCTTTAACAACTTGGTTTTTGCGTTTTCCTCCAAGCTCAGGTAACTGCAAAAAAGTTGACGGGGGGGAGATGAAATTAGCATAAAATCTGCGCCTAAAGAGAACACGGGTGTCTTTTTGTAGATGGAACCCACGCGCGTAGACGCTTAAATCACTGTTACACCCGCGGACCGCGACCGCAAGACGCAAACTCGACGTAACGCAGGAAACAACGCCCATCGCCCATTGGGCAATATAAATAGAGCCAGACTCGAGACAAGTTTTGGGCCAAAGAGGCAAATGTCGTTACGTCTTGACTCGACCTATGCGCATACTTGCTGATCAGCTGAGATGTATATTGTGTGTCGTCGCACAATCCAGAGAAACACTCACTGATCTGGTCAAGTTGAAACACAGGTTTACTGGGCTGCTGCCCTTGTACGGATAAGATGAATTCTTGCATATGCTGTACAGGCAAATGGTCCGTCAATGGGCCTTTTACAGCTAACTTTCGCTATGATGGCAGAAATAATTGATTATGGTGTAAAATGTCACGAGAAAACCGATAGTAACCAACGAGCTATACATTTATCTAAAATGACAGTCTACTGGGTAATCTGCATAACCACCATGCATAATTTTTAGGTTAGGTTTAAGGTGTAATTTTAGGCGCACCGTAGGTACTACGTGCGCCTTTTGAAATCGGTCTGCTACTCAATAGAGTATACTACGCCCCCTTGTGGTCAAATGGCAAAATGAGCTTTTTTGATGTCGTGATTTTTAGGTTGTTTCCTGTTTTTTTTTAATGCCAATTTCATTTGAAAAGTTAATGTTTTCCCAATCACGACTGAATTTCGAGTGTGTTGGAAGTAATTAGATGTTCATTGATTCACGTTTTCTTAAAGTTATTCTACTTCAAAAATTTTTACTAACCTCACTTTCTGATTAGTGATGATTTCAAATTGTCCCGGTATTTATTCTAGGTGATCAAGTGAACCAATCATTTGCCGTTCTGAGTGATTGTTTTTTTTCATGTAAATGTAATTATTATAATTAATTATAGCGTTTGGTCAAACGCAAAACGGAGAGTCCAAGCAGCAAGACTTTCACTATCTCAATGCTCAGAATTCTTATTTATCTTTGGTTGAACTGATGACTGTTCAGTGTTCACTTTTAATATTTAATATTTTTAACGCTAATGATCAGAATTAGAGACTGATTAGGTGTTTTGAGGTTGATCAGTCGTGCCTAAAAGTTTCGCACTTAGACTTTTGTAGTAAATTGAGTTTGCGCCTCAAAATTTTGGTTAAAAGTAAGTTAGGGTCTTTTATGCTGAAATATGAGTCAGCGATCCATTTCTTTCTGAAAATTGTGTCAGCGAGTCAATTTCTTCTGATGGCGCAGAGATTTTCAAGGTATTTTGTTACAATAGTTGGCCTCTCACAACAAAGTCAATCATGATTTAGTCAAAGTAATGGCCTCTCATCATGTCTAATACCATCCATAAGAACATCCTTCCATCATATTTTCATATTTCTTAACCCTCTCTGACTTAGAGAGATTTAGGTGAAAAAATTCTGTGGCGTCTGTCCGTCAGTCCGTTTGTCCATCACTCCGTACCTAGGCATAACTATTGAACCATTGATCCTTATGCATCCAGATTTTGCACAGTTCTTGCGTTTTAGATTCCCCAGAGGCACTTTTTTTGTTTTTTTGAAATTTTGACTTTTAGGGTAGTTATGGGGAAAAAATGATTTTCATTAAAATCAATGGTAAAATGTATAAAAATGGAATAATTCAAGTTTGGCTCAATAAATTTTTGATGAAAGTTAGCATAAAAAAATCTTTTTTCAGCCTACTATAGAATAACTCACTTATAGTTCCTATATTCATTCCTCAAAACTGATTAAAAATCAAAATAAACGTGCTCGAGCCAAAAAATAGAATTATCGTGAGAAATCAATCTTAAAACTTGGAGTCAATCAATAATGGCTCTCCATGAATTTTGATAAAACTTTGTACACACTATCTTATCAATAAACTTAAATATTTTCCTTTCTGTGTCACCAAAAACAACCAATAAAACCATTTCAAGGGGTAGTATAGGTGCGATTGAGCAAAAAATTTGGGAATATGAGCAAATAAAAATATAATCCTATTATTTGGGATGGTTCAGGTTTGGTTCAATCAATTTGGATGAAAGTTAGCAAAAAAAATCTACATTCAGCCTACTATAAAATAAACCACTCATAGTTACAATATTCAACCCTCAAAACCGTTTAAAAAATCAAAATAGGTGCGCTCGAGCCAAAAAATGGAATTATCGTGAGAAATTAAGTAATCTTAAAACTTGGAGTCAATCAATAATGGCTGGATGAATTTTCATGAAACTTTTTACACACAATCTACTATCAAAGTACTAACATACTTTCCTCTGTGTGTCACCAAAAACTACCAATAAAACCATTTCAAGAGGTAATATAGGTGCGATTGAGCAAAAAATATGGGAATATGAGCAAATAAAAATATAATCCTATTATTTGGGATGGTTCAGGTTTGGTTCAATCAATTTGGATGAAAGTTAGCAAAAAAAATCTACATTCAGCCTACTATAAAATAAACCACTCATAGTTACAATATTCAACCCTCAAAACCGTTTAAAAATCAAAATAGGTGCGCTTGAGCCAAAAAATGGAATTATCGTGAGAAATTAAGTAATCTTAAAACTTGGAGTCAATCAATAATGGCTGGATGAATTTTCATGAAACTTTTTACACACAATCTACTATCAAAGTACTAACATACTTTCCTCTGTGTGTCCCCAAAAAACAACCAATAAAACCTTTTCAAGAGGTAATATAGGTGCGATTGAGCAAAAAATTTGGGAATATGAGCAAATAAAAATATAATCCTATTATTTGGGATGGTTCAGGTTTGGTTCAATGAATTTGGATGAAAGTTAGCAAAAAAAATCTACATTCAGCCTACTATAAAATAAACTACTCATAGTTACAATATTCAACCCTCAAAACCGTCTAAAAAATCAAAATAGGTGCGCTCGAGCCAAAAAATGGAATTATCGTGAGAAAATAAGTAATCTTAAAACTTGGAATCAATCAATAATGGCTGGATGAATTTTCACGAAACTTTTTACACACAATCTACTATCAAAGTACTAACATACTTTCCTCTCTTGATCACCATAAACAACCGATTAGACCTTTTCAAGAGGCAATATAGGTGCGATTGAGAAAAAAATATGGGTATATAAGCAAATAAAAACATAATCTTATTATTTCGGATAATTCCTGTTTGGTCCAATGAATTTTGACAAAATCTGGCAAATAAAATCTACAATTAGTTTACAAAAGAAAGTAGCCCTTACAGTTACAATATACAACCCTTAAGAGAGTTAAAAAAATCAAAATAGGGTGTTTGTCCAAAAAAAAGAAAAAATGAAAGTGAGGAATTAATTTTAAACTTTAAGTTAATCTTTAAATGGGATGAATTTTGACAAAACTTTTCACAAACATAATGTGTTAAAAAAATACATTAAACACTGCACTGTGTGCACTAAATATTTTTCTGGTACAGTCCTCATAAAAACCTTAAGACCGTTTCGAGGGGCAATATAGGTACAATCGAGCAAAAATCTTTTGAAACTATAATTGTAAGCAAATATGAAGACAAACATAATGATTGGAATAAGTAATTCAAGTATGACTCAATTAAGTTCGATGAAAAATTTCATCAAAAGTTTGCAACCAGCCTAGGCAGAAATTTCTTTCCAATGTATTACTACTATATACAACCTTTAAGTCTAACGCTGTTTAAAAGCAATATAGGTTTCATCACACCAAAAATAGAAAATTCAAGGAAAATTAATTTTATAAAGAGAAGTCAATCAAAAATGGCTGAATGAATTTTGTTGAAATTTTGTTTGCGCAATCTACGACTTACTTAAGTACATCTTTGGAGGAGGGTTAATCTATTAAACAAAAAAATTATTTGAAGATCCACAGTTTGAAAGAAGAAACCAAACATAGTACTCAATGGAGGAAATGCAAGAATCAGTACATTTCGACCTGCTAGGTATAAAAACTAAGGGAAAAAGAAACTCCCAAAAATAGAACAAAGAGCAAATATAATGAATGCAGCTCAAAGAATAAAAACTTATTGGAATCTGGAATTACTCTAGACCCTGTTATAAGCAAAAACAGATTAAGGCTCTCAATTAGCCTTCAAATAACAAAATAGGCAACTACTCCTACAGCTTCTCTACAAAATTGCAAACTCTTCGGATTGAAGGCAGAGTTATGTCCGGAGGTGAAAATATTTGAAATTTGGGGGGGGGGGGCTCCCCCAGAATTCTTTAGGGGGTTAGGGGGTCTCCTCCAGAATTCTTTAGTGGTGGGGGGAGGGGGGTCTGGGGGTCTTCCTCAGATAAAAATGGTGTGAGAAAGTGTTCGTAGGGTATTCCCTACAGTTTATTTTTTTTCATTTCGAGATTTGATTGACGTATTTCGGCCATTGTGCGCGGATCGAATGCCTGTCACCAGTCGTGGGACGTCATGGGGACATTTAGGAGAGATGTCTTTTGACTCACTGTAACTTCTTCATCTTTTCTTACGTTTTGCCATGGCGTTCTTTGTTTTACTTGGCATCACACTTCACGTTCAAATTTTTTACCGGGCAACCAAAGAACGGTGCCAGCTAATGGAATATGGCAACATTGTTTTTCTCTACTTTAACACATCATGAAAAATAATCGATTCTTGGCGAGGCCAGTCGCCTACCCAAAAATCGATCATTTTACATATAAAATCAATAGAGACAAAAACAGTGTTGCCAAATTGATAGAGCCGTCACTGCCAGTTAACCTGCAGACCAATTTTTGTATGGAAATAATGCCTTCAGTGGACTCCAAGAAAACTTTCAAGAAACTGCGAGAAACATTTCCGGTCTCATGAGCATCTTGGAGCTGATCTAAGCTGTTAAGAGCGTTGAAGTCTGACTGGCTGGACTAATAACCAATGACTCGGCATGGTCCGATTTCTTCTTACTACTGATCACTTTTTCATTTCCCTATTTTGCGGGACATACTATATTGTTGACTACCTTTTTACTAAAGGGGTTCAAAATTGTTTCATGAGTATTTGATTGTTTATTACGTGCGTTTAGTGATGTGCAGTGGGAAATTCGAAGGAATTGTTCTATGATTGTCCGGAGTGGTCCTACCGCCCCCCCCCCCCCCCACTCACCGCTTTCAGGTTCGAACTTGAACTTTTGCTGTACAATTTTTTTTTGAGATGGTGGAAAATTCGGAGGGATTGTTCTAAGATTGTCCGTAGTGGTTCTACACAACCCCCCCCCCCCCCCCCTCATCGCACACAGGTTCGTACCTAATCTTTTGCTGGACAGTTTTTTTTTTTGAGATGGTGGAATATTCGAAGGGTTTTGTCCTCAGATCGCACGTAGTGGTCCTAACCCCTACCCACTCGCCGCACCCTTGTTTGGACCCGGATTTTTGCTGGACAGATTATTTTTGAGATGATGGAAATGGAATTTGATTTATGAGGGACCAAATTTGCTCAAGGTGCGCCTTCTCTGACACTGTAGTGTCAGAACTATCTGCTTGTTTTCCATTTATTCCCATGTATTTTAGTGCAACTGCAAAGTGGATCGAAACATGTTCAAGCCTTTGTTCGTTGCATCAAAATACATGGGAATAAATGGATAAAATTACACCTTAAACCAAACCTAAAAATTCTCCATGGTGATTACGTAGATTACCCATTAGACTGCCACTCTAGATAAATGTTAAGCTCGTTAATAGTATGTATAACAACGAAAGATCGTAAAATTTCTTCTCTAATGGAGAAAAAGTAACGATAAGTTGAGAGTCATTTGCGAAACGAATTTGAAAATGCCAAAAATGGCGCGAAACTGCGCTGATTGCACAGTAGTATAGGTCCACGCCAGTGTTTCCTATTGTAGATCAATAATTAGTTTATAATACCAGAATGTAGATTTGTAGACTAGATACACGGACCGTATGGAATGATTTCCTTAAAATGGAAAACTTTTCAATAGTCCTTAATGGCACACAAATAAAAATAGAATACTTTTGGTCACCGAATATTACCGATCACCGGATGTCCTACATATTTTTTAAGTGCATGCATTGCATATTATACAATCGCCAGTTTCCCGCCAAACACGAACCTTTTTAAATCGCCCGAAATCTTCGAAACTTTGAAAACGTTTTGATGGGGCTCTTGCGAACTTTTGCTACACGGGATTGAAGAGTTGATTCTTTCATAGAAGCCTGTAAAAATGACGATGAGTACACTAAAAAATCACGAAATTCACTCTCAGAATCGAGCTTAATGGCGGTTCGACGCAGGTATCATGGGAGATTCCTATCTAAATTGAGACGTACTTCTGTGTTTCCAAAGAGAAAGTGACGTAATATAGACAGGAATCTCCCATACCTGCGTCGAACCGCCGTTACGATCTTGCCATTTAGGTAGTTATGTAGGTTTATTACTGAATTTTAAACTTTCTCAGTGTGCTTTTCGTGATTTTTGCTGGTTTTTACTTCAGAATGGACTATTCATTTGCTCACAGCAAAAGTTTGCAAGAGCCCCATTCACGATTTCGTGATAAAAAAAAAAAAAAAAAAAAATTCCTGTAAGTTCCTTTTATCTAGCACTGAAAAAAATGAAAAAAAATTAACTAACATATTAGATGATATAACGCCAAAAGGTAAATATCAACAAAATCTTTCCCTTCAAATTAAAAATTGAATTACTTACACTTTTGATCAATTCATGGCGGTTTTGATGATTTCTGGAAAATGGGTTGTGTTTTGTATTTTAAAAATTATTGGCGGTGGGGATCGTGCGAATCTTGTCAAATTATTTTTGTGTTTAAAGTTGTCAAAATTTGCAACGAAACCGCGCAAATCGCACGCTAAGATTTGTTTCAAAGCTTTGATTTTTCAAAGGTAGAATTTCTGTGTGAAACCTTGCGGAACACTGCCCCGCACCTATTTATGCTCTCGATCTTTGAAAAATCGTAGCTCTGAAACAAATGCGCAGTTTTGTAGCAGACTTAGTCTACTTTCAACAGTCAACACAGAAATCATTCGTTAGAATTTTTGCAATCCCCACCGTGAGCAAATTAAACAAAAACAAAATAAATTATCCAAATCATCAAAACCGTCATGAATTGGTCAAAAGTGCGAACACCAATTTTATTTATACGAGGTGAAAAATTTGGACAAGATCTATCTTTTCAATGTGTAGATTATCTCAATATCTTTCATTTTTATCCTCTGAAGTTTTTTTTTACATTGTTAAAGACAATGTTTTATTTTCGATATGCCGCCCATATACTTTTCGTTGAATCCTATGTTCTTGTATAGGCCGACAATGCCGGAACCCGTACTTCACAGTAGGCAAACGCACACCAGACACAGATCAGCGTACGAGATGCAAGAGTGCGTCGTTACTGATCGATTTTTATTGCTTTGCGTCTATAAAACGTTTCGCGCCTGGCTGAATTTGGTTCCGCCATCGCTTCGACCGTTCATGCATGCTACCTCCCCTTCATTCTCTTTCATTCTAATTCTCTTTCTCTTTCTAGGTTTCTCTTATGCGCGTATTCGACTCTTTTTGACGGTTCGGCAGATTCCTTTTGACGAATATTCATTATTCCCGAGGTTTTTATTTCCTTTCCCCCCCCCCCCAAACTTTTCACCTAACTTTTGAACGAGTTGAGATGTAAAGTTGCTGTTTGGATTAATCTTCATAACTTTGGATGATATTTTTTTCGGGGAGTCCACCCCCCTCCCCCCCTATTTACCCCTGCCGCACCACCGTATAACTTTTGACCGAGTTGAGATAAATAGTTGCAGTTTTGACCAATATTCATTAATCCGGTGGTTTCATTTTATAGTCCTAGACCCACTCCCCCCGCCCAAAAACGGGTGTGCCCCCCCCCGCGCCGAACTTTTGAACGAGTTGAGATATAGAGTTGCTGTTTGGATTCATCTTCATAATTTTGGATGACAATTATTTTGGGGGAATCCAAACACCCGCCCCCTCCCCAATTGCCCCGTGCATCATCACCGTCTAACTTATGAACGAGTTGAGATAAAAAGTTGCAGTTTCGACCAATATTCTTTATTCCGGAGGTTTTGTTTTTATTTTTCCTATCCCCCCTCCCTTCACCCAAAAACGGACGTGCCAACCCCCCCCCCCCCCCGCACCTAACTTTTGAACGAGTTGAGATGTAAAGTTGCTGTTTGGATTACTCTTCATAACTTTGGATGATATGTTTTTGGGGGAGTCCCTCCCTCCCCCCCAATTTGCCCGTGCCGCACCACCGTTAACTTTTGACCGAATTGAGATGAAAAGTTGCAGTTTTGACCAATATTTATTATTCCGGAGGTTTCAATTTATAGTCCTATAGCCCCACCCCCCCCCTCCCAAAAACGGGCGTGCTCCCCCAACCCCCCCCCCCCGGCGCCGAACTTTTGAACGAGTTAAGATATAAAGTTGCTGTTCGCATTCATCTTCATAATTTTGGATGACAATTATTTTGGGGAATCCTAACATCCCCCCCCCCATTCCCCCGTGCATCATCCCCGTCTATCTTATGAACGAGTTGAGATAAAAAGTTGCAGTTTTGACTTATGTTCATTATTCCGGAGGTTTTTTTTTAAAGTCCTTTCCCCCCTCCCCCCAAACAAAAACGGGCGTGCCATCACCCCCCCCCCCCCCGCGCCTAACTTTTGAACGAGTTGAGATGTAAAATTACTGTTTGGATTAATCTTCATAATTTTGGATGACAGTTATTTTGGGGGAGTCCAACACCCTCCCCTCCCCATTCCTCCGTGCCCCACCCCCGTCTTACTTTTGAACGCCTTTAGATAAAAAGTTGCAGTTTCGACCAACATTCTATTTTATACTTCCTCCCCCCCCACCGTGCCCCACCTCCGTCTAACTTTTGACCGAGTTGATATAAAAAGTTGCCGTTTGGATTAATAATCTTCATTTATTGGATGACAACTTTTTGGGGGATTTCACCCCCCCCCCCCCTCCGTGCCTCAATGCCTCATATTAGTCTAACTTTTGAACGAGTTGAGATAAAAGTTGTAATTTTGGCCAATATTCATTATTTCGAATTATTTTTCGTGTTTTTGTAGTCCTTCTTCCCCCCTACCCAAAAATCGGGGTGCCCCCCCTCAAGGCAGACGGGGGGCTTTAACAATGTATTCTAACACGAATGGGTTTGAAATGACCGCTTGTTTTTTTTCTTTTTTTTCTACAAAAGTCGACAAGTTTGAGCACACAGTGTGGTGGTTGGTTGCGAATAAAGATATGAATTAATACATCGACACTTTACATGAAATATTAGATCATCTTAACCACCCGTCGCAATCGATAAATTCATTGTGAGAAACCCACACAAGCGTACTTACGCGCTGTGCATATGAGCATCGTAGAGCATGCGTGACAATCGAGTTCAACATCATATCGCAGACAATGTTGCATAACTTACCTAACTCCGTTCTCTGAGTATAAGACCAAAATAATAGGTCGATTTAGTCATGGTGTCATGCACGTGCGAGATTTTGAAGCACCGATTAATTGGTTTCACACAAAACACTGGTTTTACGGAAAAACTTACCGAAAAAATTGGAAATAAAACTTCGATCTATTCGGTAAGAAGTGGTACCGCAGATCAACGAATCTCTCGAGCTCAGCAAGTTGATCAACGCTGATCTTATTTTTCAGATCATTTCAGACTTTTGATCAATCTTCAATTCGTCTTAAAAAACGTGCGGCCCAATGGAGCATCTCCTCAACTTGAGGCGTGGCTTTGCGGCGCGCTGGCTTGCTCTCTCGGTGGTCTCCACTTGACGCTTTTCCTTATCATAGAGTCTTAAAAACATTGAGAACTATAGATATTTTGATTTGAATTAGGTACAATTTCTTTTTCGTAACTCAGGTGTAATTAATTTACTTCCTCCTCCGAATTTACACTAATCTGAACTGTTTAAGATTTTAGATGCTCGGAGGAACTATCAGTGAATTAAAAAATGGCATTAAGTATATACTATGACCTTCAAGTGAAAGACCTCTCATTGAACCTACCGCAAAAATTGGAGCTAAGTCGGCCTAAACAAAAATGTCTACAGACTTTTGTTGTTCTTTTTTGTTTTGTTTTTTTGTTTTGTTTTTTGTTTTGTTTTTTGTTTTGTTTTTGGTTTTTTGTTTTTTAGGAACTATTCAGATCCTCATAATCTAATCAGTAATTATTCTACGATTCGTATGGATTGGTAAATAGGTATTCATAATAATACGTGAAAATCTAGTAAAATTTGTTATTAGTTCTAGAAATAGAACCAGATTTTTGTAGGTAGGTAATATTACTGTATAGAGCTGTTTAAAGATTGTGCAAATTATAGTGATACTATATATTATCAGAATTTACCAATCTATACAAGCAGCAAAATTTCTACATATATTAGCATTACTAGGCCTTTTTTGTGTATGGAGTTTGATCCAAATGCACCTACGCAGTACGCACCCTCTTAAACGAAGGTTTAATTTTTATTTTGCGATTACGATCATTTTTAATAATATGAATTTTCTCTTCTGTGCAGGAATCTTTGCTTACCTGAACTATTTGACTCCAAAAACTAGGCGTGAGATCATCGAATTGCTGCTGAATGGATTAAAGAGGCTTGAATACCGTGGATACGATTCAGCTGGTACGTCATTGTCCTAATCACGTTGTCTGTGCTCATTGGCGGATCCAGCTGTCTTGAACGGGAGGGGGACTTGGGATTTTCGCCCTCCGTTGACTCTCCTTTTCTATTACCTCTCTTCCCAAAGACTTCTAATACTTTCTAGACGGGACAAAACGCCTGCCCATTGAAGCCGATCGGTAGGCAATCACGATTACAGTATGTGCTTTGATTTTCGGAAATACATTGATTTAAATGGGAAAATGACTTTTGACAAATTAATTCAAAATAAAACAAATATTTCTTCATAAAACTTGGTACCATTTGAAAGCTCATGATTTGCAGATTCCGGTTCCGGCCGGTTTTTTGCCGTTTTCCAATCGTAAACATTCTACAGAGGCTAAAAGTTGGGTACATTTTCTCCGATTTTAAGGGGTGTTCCAATGTTTCGGTACCCCGCTGAGACAATCTACTCAGCTGTATATACTCAATTTTACGTAGTCTGTGTTATGATTAAAGTTACAATTATTGGTTGTCTCAATAATTTATTGCATAAATTTTATTTTTTTGAGCTGTAACCATTCAAAAACGGTACAAAGAAAACAATTTTATGAAACACCCTGTAGAAAATCGGTACCCAACTTTAAGCCCCTGTAGAATAGAATGTTTCTCGTTCAAAAATCACAAATAAAACCGGCCCGAACGGGAATCTGCATATCACGAGCTTTCAAATGGTACCAAGTTTTAGGGGAAAATATTTTTTTTTAGTATTTTTAATTAATTTTTAAAAAAAGTCATTTTCCCATCTTCTTCAATGTATTTCTGAACATCTTAGCACATACTATAATCGTGGTTGCGGCGTAGCCAGGAGCAACATGCGATTTTTGTCCCACTCTTCTACTTCACTTTCCCCGCCCTAAAATCGGCCTTATGTCCAGTCTACATAGTATTACAAGTCTTTGTCTCTTCCTTCCCCTCTTTCCTCCTTTTTTGGCCAAACGGGGGGGTGGGGGGGGGTTGTTCCCTGCGCCCCCGTCCTCTGTATCCAATTATGTCTGCGTTGAGCACATGAGCGCAAATTCATCATCTGTAAATCATGGAGCGAATTTTTAATTATTCGAAATTTTTTCCCCCTTGTTTTTTTTACTACTGAACCATGAGGCTAACTGGGCAGTTATTGACCATGCTGCTGCACGTTGTGAGAAAACTTTACAAGTTGTTTCTGCTCTCGAACCCTCACTAGTTTTGGAGCCATCAGTGTAATAGCTGATAGCTGCAGACGATTCGGTTTGCTCTTTGTTTTGTCCACTCTGTCCTTTGACCGATTCCGACACTAAAAAGTCTTTCGAAGGTAGGTATGTTCTTTTACAATAAAGTCGTGAGACATGCACAGCTCTTTATTTCTGCTGTCCTGCACTAGTATGTGATATCTCGTTTCTAGTATGCTTTGATTAGCGTTAATGCATAATCTATAAGCTTCTGTCAATGCCTCTCCTTTCTCAGTGAGGTGCAAGGGAGGAAATCCGAGTATCACTCCTAGAGCGGCTGTTGGTGTTGTTCTTACTGCTCCTGTTATGTATAAACACGCCAATCTTTGCAGTGATTCCAGCTTTTTTCTGGCGCTAAACTGTTCTGTCTTCTCCCACCAGGCAACCACCGATTTGTATATCCACATGGTTACTCGGTTTCAGCCCCCAACACTTGCCCACTGTTCTGAGGGTTCGGCCATTATCAATTAATTATTAATAAGCCTGTAGCAAAAGTTTGCAACAGTTCCTCTGAAGGTAAAATTTTAGATTTGAATGTTGCTTTTAGCGTTCTAATTGTGTCTTTTTCATTACAGGTGTAGCGATTGATACTCCTAACGGAAAAGATGTTTCCATCATCAAAAAAAGTGGCAAAGTCCAGGCATTGGAAGACGAAATAAAATCCAGTAAGTTTCCTTCTATTATTTATTCAACATTAACACTGCATTTTTCCTTAAGGAAGTATGCACTCAAAATGCTTGATTTTTTATCTTGTGAGGGATAAAAATTTGAACTGAAGACAGAGAAATTTTGAATTGTCTTCTATTTGTTAAGGGAATTTTGCGGTTTTATCATCAGTGATGTTTTTTGGCATTATTTTCAAACCAAATAGTTTTCTTTTTTCTGAGTCATTCGAAATCTTGAAATATATTGTGAAAGTCAATGCCTCGTTCATTTTGCTTGCCATAAGGATTGCTTTAGCAATAATTTAAAAGCTTCCTAAAAAACATGGAGAAAAATCAATTTTTCTGTCATCCCTTGATTTTTTTTCTCTCTCTCTATGTATTATAATAGTTTTTCAAACAAAGACATTGTAGTATTGGTGAAACCTGGAAAATTTTGCTCTCTCATTCTTAGTCTAAGTACAGTATTCTAAAGTAGAATTTTAATGAAGACACCGTTGGTAGAGGTCTTTGCAGAAGTGTAGGCGCACCTAGACAGATCATTTTTGGAACTTTCTGATGTTATTTCTCATATTACATAGTAAAAATGAATAAAAATTAACATGAGCATTGGCTTTTCACTGAAGGTAGTTTTGAAATTTAAAGGTCAAAGTCACTGGCAAGTTTTGTTTTGGAAATAAGTATGCTGTAGGTTTCTGTCTGGGTGCTTACAATCTTACATCTCTGAAACAAACTCTTCATAATGTAGAGAAAGTATACAGGGTGTACCAGACCACCCAGATAGGTTCTTTTTCTCGAAAACGGCTGGGCGTAGAGAGCTGAAATAAGAAAGTCAGCTAGAGAATTGACCCCAAAGAATTCAATGAAAATATTTTCAAAGCCCCCCGAGGCTCCCCTGGGGGGTTTTGGGGGGGTTCAAAACACATTTTTCCATTTTTGGCGGGAAAAAGCCTATGAAAGGTATAAAAATAAGTTCAGATCCTGAAAGAACAACTCATTGCCGACATTTTTGTTCCAGTAAATTTTTCCATAAAACCCCAATTTTTGGGGTTATGGGCTCTTTTGGGGGGAAATTTTCATTCGGCCACTGTGACCACACTATTCAATATTTTTACAAAAACTAAAAACCATCTGAAAGAAGAGATCAAGACCTTTCGATTGATGTGCCACATAATACCTAAAATTGAAAAATTAAGGCCCCCACTTAGATTCCAAAATTTGGGGGTCTTTGGGCCCCCCCACGTAAAAAAAGTCAAATAGCAAGGTATGGCTTGTGATACATCGATCGAAAGCCCTCAAAGAGTAGAATAAGATGGCGCAATCCAAAATCCTCTACAATCATTACTTTCAAAATGGCGGCCATTTGAAAATTATGGGTGTTCAAAGGTAAGTCCTGGGAAAAGAGTCCAAGGTTGAACGATACATGGCTTGAAAGGCCTTAAAAAAGCAAACGAATGGCGCAAACCGCAAATCAATCCGCCTCTTCAATCAAAAGTTATGGCCGATTGAAATTTAAGCAGCCTTAAATAGGCCTTATTGAGCCCTTTAAGTTTCAATCGGCCATAACTTTTGATTGAAGAGGCGGATTGATTTGCGGTTTGCGCCATTCGTTTGCTTTTTTTAAGGCCTTTCAAGCCATGTATCGTTCAACCTTGGACTCTTTTCCCAGGACTTACCTTTGAACACCCATAATTTTCAAATGGCCGCCATTTTGAAAGTAATGATTGTAGAGGATTTTGGATTGCGCCATCTTATTCTACTCTTTGAGGGCTTTCGATCGATGTATCACAAGCCATACCTTGCTATTTGACTTTTTTTACGTGGGGGGGGGCCCAAAGACCCCCAAATTTTGGAATCTAAAATGGGGGCCTTAATTTTTCACTTTAAGGTATTATGTGGCACATCAATCGAAAGGTCTTGATCTCTTCTTTCAGATGGTTTTTAGTTTTTGTAAAAATATTGAATAGTGTGGTCACAGTGGCCGAATGAAAATTTCCCCCCAAAAGAGCCCATAACCCCAAAAATTGGGGTTTTATGGAAAAATTTACTGGAACAAAAATGTCGGCAATGAGTTGTTCTTTCAGGATCTGAACTTATTTTTATACCTTTCATAGGCTTTTTCCCGCCAAAAATGGAAAAATGTGTTTTGAACCCCCCCAAAACCCTCCAGGGGGGCCTCGGGGGGCTTTGAAAATATTTTCATTGAATTCTTTGGGGTCAATTTCCTCTCTGACTTTTTTGTTTCAGCTCTCTACGCCCAGCCGTTTTCGAGAAAAAGTACCTATCCGGGTGGTCTGGTACACCCTGTATGTATATCAGGGCTGTCGGTTTGCGTATAATTAAAGACATTTCTCTATTCACTGATAATTCCACCGGTTGAGAAGAGATTACCCAGTTCAGTTCAGTGTATGACTGCTTTGCTCGAAAATACTCTGATCTGTAATCTCTCCTCAATTGGTGCAATCGCCGGTTAGTTATTAAAATATCCGCAAGTTTTTTAAAGTCATTGACCACTCCACCAACTAAGGGGGTACCCAGGTCAAATTTTCGAATATTTTGACTTTTTTTTTAACCTATTTTGTAGACGATATTCTCCTGGTTAAGACTATGTATTTATTTTTTTCTCAACTTAGTCTGAAATATTTGTAAACATTTTTTGAAATTGGATAGTTCCTATGATATTTTAGGTAATTAGTAATTTTTAATCGTCTCTAAGTTGAAATTGAACAGTCGTATCTCGAGATCTATATTAGCTAGACGTCAGGTTCTTTTTGTAAAAAAAGCAGAATTTTCTGCATTATGGACTCACAGAGCCATTTTTTGGGTGTTTGTAATAATTAAGTGGTCAAGTCAGTTGAAACATAAATATTTATTGGCAAATTTTATTGAGTTTTTTAAAAGTTAAAAAAAAATAGTAGATCATTGGTATCTCTCTCTTCCTCTCTTTGAGCCCATAGAGCAAACTCTCACCTTTAATTTGAGCCTATGTAGAAGTAAATTGAATGCCTACAACTTGAGATCTGATTGTTCCAGTAAAAGCATATTTTTAGACATTATTTAACCATATCAGGGGTAGGTATGCAACCAGCGCAACAAAACATTTTTTGGTATGGGTTTGAATGTGTACCTTGACACTTAATGCATTTTGGGGGTGGTAGAATCAATAGGGGGGAACAAAATTATTTTGACCTAGGTACCCCCTTAAGGAAAGATTACAGATGCGAGTATTGTTGTTCGTTACAGTCATACATTAAACTGAACTTTGTAATCTTTTCTCAAACAATAAAATTGTCGGTGAATTGAAAAATTTCATTAATTATACGCAAAATGGCAGCTCTGATGTACCAATGCTCAGTAATTTTTCAGACAACAGAAGAGTGTTCGTTTTTATTGTTAAGTAGTTGGAATTCTCAGAAATGTAAACAAGGCAAGCAATAAGTGACAATCTTAAATTTTTCTCAAGCTGTCTTACATATTTGTCAAGGTAGAGTTGAGGTTGAGTTTTTATTTTATTTCCTTTAACTGATAAACTGGAAGTATTTGCTCCTGAGTTTTAAAATTAAAGTATGATCATATCATTTCTTAATGAACTTGATTTAATTGGATTTCTCTAAAACTATTTTACCCGTGTGTTTTCTTGTGGAGGTTTTAATGACAGAAAGTTAGAAAAGTGAGAAAACACGTAGATAATAAGCGAATTTGAATGATTTCAAAAACCTCTCTTTTTTCAGAGGAAGATACGCTAGACATTGATGCCACTACTGAATACCATGTTGGAATTGCTCATACTCGATGGGCAACTCACGGAGTTCCAAGCGAGATCAACTCTCATCCGCAGAGATCCGATCCTGACCAAGCATTCTGCGTCATTCACAATGGTATCATCACCAATTTCAAGGACATCAAAGCGTTTTTGGTCAGCAAAGGATATCACTTTGAGAGTGATACAGACACAGAAGCAATTGCAAAATTGGTGTTCCACTTGTACAAGCAAGATCCCAGTTATTCATTTAGAGAATTGGTTGAGCAAGTAGTCCAACAACTCGTGAGTATGGTTTTATGGCCGGATCAACAGCAAAAGAGCTATTATTTTTAAAAGGTTGCTATATTGTTCAGAATTTTATGGAATAATTTGGCTCAAATTAAATTTAAAGTAGGTTCCCTTAGTTGCATCTATAATGATTGCATGTACTATCAAACCCAAAAGTTTTGGCAGTCAAAACTTTGAGATGTTTGGGCAATCCTTGTGTAATCAAGACAACTTTCTGTGCTTTACGTGCATTCTTGACTGTCAAAACTTTTGGGATTAATAGTAAGTAATGAACATGTTGGTGCAAATTGCATAATCAAGAGGAGGGAGGAGGGAAAACAAAACTAGGAAGAAAGGAAAAATCCACTAGAATTGACTCAAAAAAACCCTCTTATCTGATAGACTTGAGTGGAATTGGCTTTTGAGTATCTAGTCATACCAGCAGGCTGATTATTTACTTTCATGTTAAAATTGACAAATTCACGCTAAAAGCACACATTCGAGGAATGTTAGCACCCGTGCGCTTATTTCAGGTAGATATCCTGAAAGTTTCAAGCTGAAACACTCAAAAACAAAGCCAAAAAATTATGAAGAACAAAAATTCCTGTAAGCCTCAATAATGAGTGAGAGTGAGGCAGATAGACATATTATCACTTGCACTCACTCTCACTCACTAAGCTTATGGCAAAATGAATTTCATAATGTATGGCTTTAAATCTACAGAAATTTTGCTAGAGTTGGGCTCAAAAAATCCATAAAAAATTTTGCAAGTGCTGACATTCTTGCATTTTGCGTTTTTTCTTTGTTTTCAAATTAAAATGGTAAAGACACAACTTTACCGAAAAGCGACTAGTGACGCCATCCATTGGATTGCAATCTGGAAAAGTTTCGCCTGGAATCACCTTAATTTAATTTTCTTGTGTTTTAGGAAGGAGCATTTGCTTTGTGTTTCAAAAGCAAACACTATCCAGGTGAATGCGTTGCCACTCGTCGAGGAAGTCCTCTTCTCGTTGGTATTAAAACTAAACGACACCTAGCGACTGATCACATTCCAATTCTGTACAGCAAAGGTACTTTATCAAATTATTCTTTCTCTCTCTCTTGTTTGTGTGTGTTTAATTTGTGATGTGTGGCCTTTTATCTATGTTTTCTTATTTTTATTTCAAGTTTTAAAATTGACCTGATGAATGAATTTTAAAGTTTTCAAAAAGTTTTTTTTTTTTTTATTTTTCCAATTGTAGACTTTCAACCAAATACAATGAGCTTTCCTTTTTTACATAAAAAAAAACTGAACCAATTATGACAGTAAGGGCCATTTCTTCCTTTTTTCCAAGTTTTAGAGTTTTAGAATTTTAAGTTTGATTTGTAAATCCATTGAATAGCATTTTAAAGTTTCCCAGCCCTTTGTGACTTTTCCTCTCCTCTTTTACCCTTTCTTTCATTCCTTTTTTTTATATGTATAACTGTATTAATTGTGAGAAAAATATCACAATGGATCTGTTGTGTACATTTACTACAACGATATAGAACGGAGATTTTTACGTAAAATTTGGCAAAAGTAACGTTGCGCACATTAAAAACGTTCGAAAACAACTCATTGTTCAGGAAATCACTTCAATTTCAATCTGCATGTGCTACACTAGACACTGTTTGGACCGGCATAATTCTACATGGACGGAACCACCGTTTATATGTAAACAACATTGTAACTACAAAATGAAGGGAATTTCCTCCTAAATATATGAGATGTTGGCTGCACTTGCTGTCTGGTCTTTTCTGGCTTATCAAAGATTACAAAGTACTACAAGAATTGTATGTATCAAAATGAAGCATTCAAATTTTTGTAAGTTATGTTGATGTTTACGTAAACGTGGTGATTCCGTCTATGTAGTTGTATGTTGGTGATAATAGTGTTTAGTGTAGTGCGGGTTGTTTGAGATGGAGGAGATTTTCTGAGTTAATGAGTGGATTTTGAAAGTTTTTTATTTGCACATTGTTATTTTCGCTAAAATTCACATTAGAATCAATGTGTCATATTACTGCAGCAAAAGTATGCAACAGACCTATTCTCGCTGTGTACGAGGGGAGTTGGGAAAGTAAAGATACACGGCCTCTGTATAGAATATGGTGACAGGTATCAACCAACTAACAATGAAATCTTATCTGATATACCCTAGAGATGATGAGCTGTGCACAGTCGGATGTTTATTGGATCATTTCTCTTTGAGAAATTAGAATTATAGTGCCATAGTGTTTGAATTTTCTCCCGCCGGAAAATGTTAAGTTCCGCATGCGGTGCTCCATGCATTTGCAAGTTTTCAAAGTACGGATTGTGATCTGTAATCCGTTGTTTGGTTACCAGAAGTGATAATTCGGCGGTAATTTATTGAGAAATAGCACAAAAATACGGTGACAAAGTGCCGAACTGGTAAAATTATGCCAAATGGCGCCGAAAAATCAACGCGGGTCGGCAGATGCCGCCGTGCCGACTGTGGGCTTATGACATTAATGATGAAGCGCAAAGAGCAGGCAACCCTCTATTGAAATATAATCTATTAAACTTGTTGATAAAAAAATTCATAGTAATAAACGATTTAAGCTGTACGAGCTTTGAGAGATCTTCTCTTGTGTGTCATGAACAGGTCTTTAAAAGATCATCTCTGAAAAGCTGGATTGTCAGAAACTTCATGAATTTCAGTTTGGCCTGTTTTGACTTCCTGGCACCATTTGGCAACGTTTTACTGGTTCATTGCGTTGTCACCAAACACTTGAGCTATTTTTGACCAATTTCCACCGAATTTCCACTTCTGGTAACCAAAAATTGAATAACAGATTGAAATCTGTATTTTGAAAATTGAAGAATGCGCGGAGTACTGCATGCAGAACTTTGCATTTTCCGGTGGGAATAAATCCAAATACCATGCACTAAAATGCTGATTCCTTAAAGTGTAATGATCCAATAGACCTCCAACTGTGCACAGCTCATCTCAAGGGTATATTTGATGCGATTTCATCATTGGTTGGATGATACCTGTCACCATTTTTATACACAGGGCGTGTACCTTTACTTTCCGAACTCTCCTTGTCCTCCTTTTCCCCTCCTTAATTTGTTATGGCACTTTTTCCCACCCTCCTAATCTCCAATCGACGTTTTTTAGACAGAGTTTTCCAAAGTCTATTTTTTTAACATCCTTTTTCCCTCTTCTTTCTCTGTCTCATACACTTTTTTCTTACCTACCTATCCATATGGGTAATCAAATTCCTGAATTTCAAAACTGATTTAAAAATCCTTACCGATTTTTCTCTTGTTTGAGTATTTGTTAATTTTCTATTTTACCTTAATGATTTGACACATAATACTTTTAACCCTTTGCACTCCACTTACTTCTCCCACAGTGGCCACCTGTACTTCAAATTATATTGAGATAATTAGTGAAAAAATGCCTTTATTCATCACACTTTATTTTTGAGCTTA
Source organism: Trialeurodes vaporariorum (assembly GCA_011764245.1). Lineage (NCBI taxonomy): Eukaryota > Metazoa > Arthropoda > Insecta > Hemiptera > Aleyrodidae > Trialeurodes > Trialeurodes vaporariorum. The sequence continues at coordinate 50,737,878 of VMOF01000111.1, forward strand.
TAAACTAACTACGTGTTGTATGATAATGATCTTATGGAATTACAATACAAATTAAGTCTTCTTATGATTCGGGCCACACCCAATAATGGAGCCACGAAAGCTCAAACTTTATGGCGGGTCCGGTCGGGTCCGGCCCGACAGTGGATAATATCGGCATTTTTTCAATGTCGGGCCGGACCCGACACTGGAGTGCAAAGGGTTAAGTTTCCCTTTAATGTCAATTTTTTCTGCTCTTTTATCCTTAAATTTTGTTCATTACACTTACCTATTCTTTTTGTTTTATATGTTTTTCATTCCCTCCCTTTTATTGACCCGAATAAAAGATGCTGATTCTCACAACCATTCAGGTACTTTTCCTTTTCTGTAACTTTACTCTTCCCTTCCTTGAATGCTTCAGGTGGGACGGCCAAAGTTCTCTCCGTAAAAATTCTAACAGGTTCAAGGCTCTACTTAATTAACATTGTTTCTTTATTATCAGAAATAATTTCTACTACTCTTTCTAATAAAAAACTTCTTTTCTTCTTGCTTGTCAATACTTCTTGTTTAGATATCTTCTCACCTCAGTTGGGGCTTTTTTGCCCACAGTAAAAACTACTACCTACGCTTACAATGGGGCTCTTGCAAACTTTTGCTGCTGGTGATTGTAGAGTTGATTCTTGCATTTAAACCTGTAAAAATGATGATGAGTACTCTAAAAAATCTCAAAACTCACGCTCAGAATTGGGCTTAGTGAAGGAGAGACGCAGGTATCATGGGTGATCCCATCTAAACTGAGACGTATCTCTGTGTCTCCGTAGAGAAAGTGACATAATAGACAGGATCTCCATAATACCTGTGTTGAAGTGCCATTACAAACTTGCCGTTATTGCAGTTATGAAAGTTTCTTACCGAATTTTAGACTTCCTTAGTGTGATTTTCGTGATTTTCATGATTTTCGCTGGTTTTTACATCAGAGTGGATTGTTCATTTGCTCACTGCAAAAGTTTGCAAGAGCCTCATTACTTTTTATTTCAAGATTGAAAATTTTAGAAAGTAGCTTGTTTGGTTCCTCAGCAAGGTAGCTCATAGTGCTGCCAGCAACTTGTACAAACATTGGTTGTGGAGCTAAAGTTAGTTTGAATTAAAGCATGATATTTGTAAGTTTCTTACCCCCGTCTCTTAAATAATCATCATGAAAATATTTCTGAGAATGTTTTTAACCCTCTCTATTTCACTCATCAAGAAAGGAGTCCTTAATTTTCAGTATCTTGTTGGGTTTTCTTTTTAAACTTGGTGGCAGAATCTGCTATGTTTCTCTTTGCTCACCTAGTTACCGTTGACTGGGGTGACTTTAGACGATAGGATATCTGATGATTATCTCTTCACAGTGCTACCACACGCTTTAGAAAAAAATTCCCCATACTGTCCAAAGTCACCCTTCTATCCAATTTTTTTTTTTTTCTAATGCGTGTGGTAGCACTGTGAAGAGATATCCTAGTATCCAAATTCACTCCAATCTACGATACGCCTCTTACTTACTTTGTCTTTTAATTTTTATTGATATTTCTTAACCATATTTTTATCTCAGGTGGTATTTTCTGAGATTATCAGGATTATTTAAATATGTCTCTGTTCAATTTCTATGCCCCTCTTCCTTGATCAGTTTCAAAATTTGTTTTTGGTAGTTTATTGGCCAATCAAATCTTTCATCTTTCCTTAGTTCTAGTTTATCAATAATCTCCTTCCGCCACATAGTCATCACAATTTGTAGTTTTTGATCCATTTGCTTTTAGTTTAATGTTTTTGAAGTTTGTGCAGTTGTGATCAGTTCTTATGCTGATCATTTTACCTTTTATTCTTTTTGCATTTCTGTTGTACAGTTGGAAAATTAAATAATGTCAGTTGACCCCTTAAATTTTGCCAAAGATGGCAACCAGCAATGCTTCAATTCATTTTGTTAAGTACTGTAGGTTGCCTACCTAAACCAGAATCTAAGGAGTCACTGACATTATTTAATTCGTTGACTGTGCGTCTGTAGTATGGAATTTTTGACTCTTATTAGAAGCATGTCTACAGGGTGTCAATTAAAAAAGGAGCCAGGCTGAATATCTCGAGAACGGCTCCAAATTTCGAAAAACGCTGAAACACGTGTTCGATTATTTTGAGGGGCGTATCTTTTAAGGGGGTCACCGATTTGGAGGCCCTCTCTGGGGGGCCCCCAGGGGGGGTAGAACCTCCCTAAATCCAATACTTCAAATGGGGACCCCATATTTTTATTTGATATTCGAAAAGAAGTTAAAATTTTAAGACTTTTGGTGCAAACCTAAGGTCGATATCGTTCTCCGTTTTCGATATATCGAAGGTCAAAGTTCGATCTGGGCCTATTTTCAAAAAGTCATTACTCCTCTTTGAAAAGTCGGAATTTAAAAACCAGGGAGTCTAAAATACTCTAATGAGCAAGCCCTTTGCAGAAAAAAATTCAATTTTAACAAAAATTTACTCAAACTTTGGTTTCAAAGCCCCCAAACATTTTTAACGTTTCTGGCCCCCACAGGAAGCCATCAGAAAAATTCCGAGACACGACCCCTATCAAGTGATGCATCAATCAAAAAGGCGTAACAAACTGAGCATTTAGGCGCAAACCGGAGGTCCATATCATTTTTCATATTCGAGATATCGCTTTCTGTAAATTGACTTTTGACATTCGATATCTTGAATATGAAAAATGATATGGACCTCCGGTTTGCGCCAAAATGCTCAGTTTGTTACACCTTTTCGTTTGATGTATCACTCGATAGGGGTTGTGTCTCGGAATTTTTCTGATGGCTTCCTGTGGGGGCCAGAAACGTTAAAAATGTTTGGGGGCTTTGAAACCAAAGTTTGAGTAAATTTTTGTTAAAATTGAATTTTTTTCTGCAAAGGGCTTGCTCATTAGAGTATTTTAGACTCCCTGGTTTTTAAATTCCGACTTTTCAAAGAGGAGTAATGACTTTTTGAAAATAGGCCCAGATCGAACTTTGACCTTCGCTATATCGAAAACGGAGAACGATATCGACCTTAGGTTTGCACCAAAAGTCTTAAAATTTTACCTTCTTTTCGAATATCAAATAAAAAATGGGGTCCCCATTTGAAGTATTGGATTTAGGGAGGTTCTACCCCCCCTGGGAGCCCCCCCGAGAGGGCCTCCAAATCGGTGACCCCCTTAAAAGATATCCTCCTCAAAACAATCGAACACGTGTTTCAGCGTTTTTCGAAATTCGGAGCCGTTCTCGAGATATTCGGCCTGACTCCTTTTTTAATTGACACCCTGTATAAAGTCTATTTTATGATCATCCTCGGGTTTAAATTGGAGGTTTAACATCTGTTCCTATGCACCAGCGATGAGATTTCGAAAACAGGGTTTCGTCACTGAAACCTTGAAATTTGCCCCTATCTTGCAAAACGGATGCCTGTATGTACTATGACTTTCAAAAGAAAGTATCTTTGTAGAAATTTTGATTCTTCCATTCCTCGACCAGTTGAAAACATGTTTGCAATTTTCAGGTATTTCCGAGTTTTACAGCATTGACACTTGAAAGTACGTATGCCTTAAAAATCTAAAACTATTTTAATAATAATGGGCAACATAATCAAGGACAGTTTCCATGAGAGGACTTTCTTTTGAAGGTCATAGTACCTACAAAGAGTTTCCAACGGTGAGACGGATGCATTCCGAGTGGTCAGAAATGTTTGGTGTTGTTTGATGGATAGTAAACTGGATAATAAAATATGCTTTGTCGAGTGTATTTTACTCTTAATTTGCGTCCTACGCATTTTGTGTTCTTATTTGAAAGGAGTTTGTACGTATGTAGATTGATTCCTTTAACCTTCCAATGACAGGTGTCAAATGAACTTTGACTTTTTCTGCATCTTCAATCACCAGATATTTTATTTCATACAAAATTCAATGATTGAAGGACCCTGCAATTTCATCATAGAACAGACCTCTTTATTAGAGGATCATAATTTTCCATTAGGCATGCCTCAGATCATTCTGAACTGAGCGTCTCAAAGCACGAACAAAATCTTAGGATAAGTTTTCATGCTATCCATGTTTGAAACGCCTGTGTAATAGTATTAAAATTAGATGCATCATCTAGAGACAATTGTAAGGGCCACTCATTGTGCTTTGTGGACTGGAGCTTCTCTATTTAAACTAGAACTTATCAACATACAAATACAACCATTCATTATCCCTCCAATGTCATTTTTCTAAATATTGGGTAATAGTCTCTTTCTTGTCCTTATTTATACTGTGAATGGACTTTCTTACAAAGTTTTCAAAATAATGCAGCTTTGTTGTTAAAGCCCAGTGATTGAGCATTTAAGTCTATTTTGTGTACCTAACTTTCAATGGTGAATGTCTCTAAACTTTTTAGCTTAATTTTATTAGTTCTTAGAAAATTGTTACTCAGAACTATATGAGGTACAATGCTTAAAAATGTACGACATTTCCACCAGAAGCTGTCATTCCTATTGGCAGTGAGGGATTCTATAAGCAAAGCTATGTGAACTTGAAATTGATTGAATTAACAAATCAATGAGAATTGACTAAATAATTTTGAGATTCTGCCTTGAAATTGACCAGCTATTTTTTCCCTCTAAACGCTCCAAATTTTAAACTCAAATTAATTTAATTTTCTTAGTTTGTACATTCGAGGAATAAAATACTGTCAGTCGACTCCTTAGGTTTGGGTTGAGGTAGGCAACCGGCAATGCGTATCACAATTAGACATAGCAGGTGGCTTTCTTGAGCAAAAATCTAAAACGTTGACTGACAGTATCTATTTAATTTGCTGTCTACAACTCTTGACTCTTGAAAACAATTCAAAAGTTTTGGAATTTTTCACGCAGTAAAATTGCAAGTATCTGCATTTTATTTTCTAATTCCTTCTAACGATGTAGGAATATTTTTCTAGGACTCTCTGAGGATTTTTATTTTCATTTAAATCTTGACAATCTTCTTAATAAATGTGATATTGAAAACTGAACTTCATATTTTGTCTTCTTTTTGCTTTTTGAACTTTCATGCAATCTATCTTCAGCAGTCAAGGAACCTTTTTTTTTCCTTTGAATTTTGGAACTTTTTTTCCTCTTTTTTTGGCGGTAATTTTTCTTATTTTAATATTAATTTTCTTATTTTACAGACCATAGACCGCATGGTCGCAATGACATTCCTCTGATTCCAAGAACTGACTCAACAGCAGAATTCAGACCGTTGGAAGACAAAGAAGTTGAGTACTTCTTTGCTTCAGATGCTAGTGCTGTGATTGAGCATACCAACAGAGTAATATTCCTTGAGGTACGTTCATCAGCAGACTTATTTCAAGCAATAGAATCACTCAATATGACGAGAGCTAGGAAAATTCTATTATTTTTTCCAAATTTCATTGTTACTTTTTATTGATTTTGATGTCATTCCGATGCGCTTTTTGCATTTTTAAGGTAGGTGTAGCAACCTGCTATTATTAGTGGCAGTTTTTGGAGAATTTTTTATTTTAAGGTATGTTTTAAAGGACTGCTTTTTAATTTTATAAAATTTGTCTTTTGAAAGACATGTCATCAAGAGAGAAGAAATAATTTCCTGGGCAACTCTGAACAGTAGGGTAACTTTGAACAAAACCCGGGAAAAAGATTTAGACAGCATTAGCGCTCTGAGCACGAGTCAGATGAACAATGCGATGACAGATTTATAGTGCAAGGATTGCATTATTCATACGACTCATAAACAGAGCACAAGTTTCGCCTAAATCTTTTTCCTGCGTTTTGTTCAAAGTTATCCTGGTTACTTGCTATCATATCGAATCATCGATTTCACAGCTACTTCCACAAACTTTTTGGAATAACAAATTTTCTCGGACTCTCGTTGTTATCTTGGGAAAGAATGGATGATGTTACCTAAAAAGCTGAAGAAGCCCAATCTTGAGTTATTTTATTTTGCTTTGCATATTTGAAACCAGGGGGTCATGATGAGCCTTTTTATGCGGGTCAGAACGTTAATCCAATGTTTTAAAAATTTTGAGGCGATTCACAGTCATATAATTTTCCAAGTTCTAATCATGACCAATCAGTAATTGAGTTTGTATTCTTTTTCTTGAAGAATTTTTATCAAATTATGAATGGTCTCTGCTTTCAGGATGATGATGTTGCTGCAGTGAAAGAAGGTCTTCTTGTAATTCATCGTTTGCGTCGATCTCTAGACGATTCTCACCGGAGAGAGATCACAACCATAAAAATGGAAATCCAACAAATCATGAAAGGTCAGTCCTTGTTTATAGTCTGTTTTTGCAAGTGTTTTTGTTCTAATATCATATTAACACTAGAACCGCTGGAACTACCTCCCTACCTAGAACCGCTAAGTGGGTCAATTTGACCCACATTCGATTGATGCGTTATTTTGAAGCTATATGATTTCATTCTTATTCGATGTTGGTGCAGTATATTATTTGCAGTCCTAGTAACATAATTTTTTTCCACTCGACAGTCGTACCGGGGGAGGGAAGGGGTGGTCCCACCCACCCCCTCCCCATATTGAATGTCCATAAGGGAATGGATAAATTACATATGTGGTACCGCATTGGCGGATACAGAGGTGGCTAAGTGGGCGATCACCCCCCCCCCCCATTCGGCCAAAAAATAGGGAAAATAGGGGGGTTAAAGGGGGAAAGAAAGAGAGTAAAAAGGAAAAGGGGGTCTCCGGGGGGTAAAAATCCCAAGTTCGCCCCTCCGTTCGCGAGGGCTGGATCCGCCCATGTGCGGTACCGATCTACATAAAATTCCTAATTTTCATCTAACGTTGAGCTTCTAAGGCTCTGAAATATTTACTCATTGTCATACATAATTGAATTAAAAAATCAGAGGGGGGGAGTCTTGTGAGGCCTTAGCAATGTTGCAAAGTCTAAGAACAATGTGGTTGAATTTTATGTCTTGTTCGCGTTAAATCATTGGTATATTCCTTCTGATTATTATCACTTTACCATTCTTCTCATCGCATTACCATTCTCATTTATTCATTGTTTTGTTAGAAGTCGTCAAAGTGCATACAAAATCGTGAATTATAGATTATGATCGAGAAACTTGGATATCAAAAAAAAGAAGAAGAAGAATAATTGAAACAGTTATAATTATAATTGAGTCAAGCTAGATACACTTGGGATAGGAGGCAATTTTATTCGCCTTATTAGGTGTATGAAAACAAAAAAATTATTCGCAGCCACACCGAAAAAATAATTTCTATAAGTTCTACTATAATATTACCAGAAGCACAACAATATGTGAACCACAGAAAGTTTAGTACTTCAACCAAAAAATGCTGGTGTTAGTATCAGAATATGGTCATAGAACTAGAATTTCCTCTAAATTTTCAATAACTATGGTAAATACTAGAATTCTGGTAATTGAACTATCCCTTACATCGGTTCACACATCGTCATTCGTCATGCTTTTAGCTGGTAACCTTTATTTTCAGTGCACAATCGGGTTTCTCGCATTTTTTACAAAGCTGCGAGCGTCTTACGAGCGAATGACCCGGAAATGATTCCCATCAGGAAAACTAGCGATGCAGAATAATCTTTGTGATTTGCCAGGTTGTCCCGAGATCTATATTTGCCAAGTACCAACTATACGATGAGTATAGTCAAGTACTGTACAAAGCAGTGGTGGCAAAGTAGTGGCAAAGCTGATATATAAAGCTCAAATCATTACGCTCTCAGCTTGTGAAGATAAGGAAATCGCCTTCAAACTTCCAGATAGGCAACTTGCAATACTCGCACATGCGCACGCATAGCAGCACTCGTGAGCTATGACTGAATGGTCAAAGTATATTGAGAATCAAAAATTATGTGTACACAATTTTACATGGTATAAAGTGCATCAACTAAAATGTGGGTCAAATTGACCCATCCGCGGTTCTAGGTAGTAGTGTTTATATAGAAGAAACTAGCAGGTATTTAAAAAAAAGAAAAGGTACCCCTCTTAGGCCTATAAAGTTAGGAAAAGTCATAAAATTTCAGCTTCCAAGATTGAAAATTGCGAGTGTGAGGGATGGTCGAAAATCAAAAGTGGGTCAAATTGACCCATCCGCGGTTCTAGTGTTAATTCGCCAATCGTAGCCAAATAATGGTGAATATTCGAACGGTTCGTATTCAAGCCACTCGTTTTGGAATTTTGTACAAAAATCTAGGACAAACCGTTTAATTTGAATACTTACATATTTCTGCTTTATTTTACTTGGCTCTGTAGAATGTATTCGACAAATGGTATCACTGTTTTGATATGTTTAGAAGATATTTTTATCAGAGCTCATCCACCATCCACACTGTGTTGTCCTCAGATTTGTCATTTGCTGGGCTCAATAAATGGGATTGGGTACCTATTAAAAAAGACCTTTATATTTCAACCTGCCCATGGAATGTTCAATACTGTAAGTCTAAGCTCATTTGATGTGTGAAGAAAACTCATAAGTGCCATCAGACACGGCAAAGATTGTGCAGTATTTTAATCTTTTCAAGATTCACCGAAAGTGCAGTCTTCTTCAGCTCTTTTCCTGAAAATTTGTCCAATTCAAGAGAAATATTAGCAAAGATTCTCGTTTTTTCTGGAGCTTTCGATTGTTTTTTAAAGAAGGAAAAAGTTGCGCAATCTTTGCCACTTCTGATGACACTTTTGACTTTATGAATTTCCATGCCTCATTTCATTGTCCATCTGCTGTATGCCTGTAAGTCCATTTTTACAACGGTTCAAGAGAGTGAAAATAAATTTTACTGACTCCTTGGCTTTAATGACTCGCGCTTATGCCTTTTGCTTTATAACTCAACAATTTTTGAGAATTTGGCATTTTTTACATCACAGATTGAAAGAGCATAATTTTTCCATAAACTTATGCTTACATACGTCAGACGACAATTTGTCAATCGAAATTTTTGTTTAACAAATTTTTGTCCGCACTGTATTTTTACTTTCTTCTTTATTTCAGGAAACTACAAAACATTTATGCAAAAAGAAATTTTTGAACAACCAGAGTCAGTTGTGAATACCATGAGAGGCCGACTAAACTTCAGGAACAAAGAAGTAGTTTTAGGTGGAATTAAGGTACGCACACAAAATGAGGCGTTTCATTTGATTTACTCAACATCTTTATCATCACATTCATTATATTTTTTTGTTAAGACCCATTCAAAGTTATCGTAGGCTGTAAAATGGCTAGTGGAGGTTCGCTCTGCCAAAGAATTTCTCTTTGCGGGTTAAATTGTTTTAAATAACTGAGAGTAAAAAATTTAAGTTTGCTCTTTAATCTGTATAGCTGGAATAACTTGTCATGACCATGTATGAGAAAAAGAAAAGATACTCACGTGGAGAGAAAAACAAAATTAGGATTGCTCCTCACAATAAATTTTCCAAGTTTGGATTATTCCTCTTTGGGAATTTGGAATATTTGCCAGTGTTAGCCACTAAGGGAGGACTAGGGCAATTGTAACGCTCAAAATCGAGGCATTTCTAAGCAGTGTAAATCAAATTTGTAGTTATTAACTAGGTGCTAACTTCACATCAACAACACGAATAAAATCTCATGACAATCAGTGCCAGATTACAGCTTTTACAGAGCATTGTTGTTTTTCGCCTAATCTTGTCCATGGTATTGGATTTCCTAACCATTGACTTTTCCCTAGTCATTTGAATTAATTGGTTAAGTTTTATATCTACTTTTATTGCCTATGAATCCTATGATTAAAGAAACAGCATCCTGCAATTTCATATTTTCAGATTTATTTGCTGTCCTGTAGAGTTGATTTAATGAAAGTAAGCATTTGGGGGGGGGGGGGGGGCAATTGTTACACCGTTGTTTTTAACAGCAGTGTTATTTCAACTCACGTTATAAGTGTTGAATTGCACTTGTTATTTGGCACAAGGAAGGGAAAAGGGAGAAATTTGGGGTCGATGGTAGGGTAGGATAGCGGGGGGGGGGGGGGGGGGGGGTTATTTGGTGTTGGGAGGATTGTATAGAGAGGAGGGGAGGGGGGTTGTTACAATGAGTCTGTCGCAAACTTTTGCCACAGCGTTATGGGGAAGCCCCATCTAATCGCAACTTTCTATGCTGAGAAAAGTGATCCACCGTAGAGAAAGCTGCAATTGGACGGGACTTGTCCCGTTATCACCAACTCATTCGACTGCCATCTTGTAATTTTGTTAAATGCATTAGGTAATTGAGTTTGTGAGTGGATTTTGGAAATTTCTGATTCTTTCAATGTGATTTGTGATTTTAACGAGGTTTTATCACATCAGAATTGCTGTAGCAGCAAAAGTTTGCAATAGACCCATTACTCCTACGCACTGTTACTTTTGCTCCCTCTGCAAGGCAAATTTAACAAATTGTTTTGGAGCTTGAAAAACTTCTGTGAAAGTCGTAGTTTTTGGAAAATAAGTTTTATGACCCAATGTCCTCAGAATAGTTAGTTTTGAGAACATTTATGCAAAATATGTATTAATTTTCTAAATGCCAAAGTGTGATTATGGGAGCTGTGTAAGTCAAAAATGTTACCAATGCTCCCGCCCTGCAAATTCTTGCGTATTCTTTTCATCATCAAAAACATGTGTTGTTATTCTTCCTCGCCTCTCTGTGAAATTGTTCTCATAATAATTTTGTCTTTTGTTCCCCTTTTCAGGAATATATTCCAGAAATTCGACGATGCCGAAGATTGATGTTGATTGGTTGTGGTACATCTTATCACAGTGCTGTAGCTACCAGGCAGTTGTTGGAAGAGCTCACTGAGTTGCCTGTAATGGTGGAGCCAGCATCGGACTTCTTGGACCGAAATACTCCTGTCTTCCGTGACGATGTCTGCTTTTTCATTTCACAGTCTGGTAATATCTTTTAACTTCGTGATTGATTTGATATTGTTAAGCAAAAACCATTTGTAAGCCTGGAATAGTTTTCAAAAGAGAAAGCCAAGTCTTTCTAAGCTAACAGTTAATGTAATAACCATGTGGTCTCCCGCTTCAATTCTTATACTGTTCTACTAGAGGTGTTCAAATGTTGAAATTTTTGGTTGAGTCGAGTCGAGTTTTGCCTATTTTTTCGAGTTTCGAGCTTGAGTTCGAGTAGTTGCAATATTGCAAAACAGCAAAATAAGTTCACTAAAACAGAAAGGCCAAAAAGAGCTGAAAATACCAATACTGCTCGTTATACTATCATTCATTATTCAAAAAGCAAGGGAGGAAAAGGGAAGCAAAAAGTTCAATCTTTCGATCAAGGGTTTTTATCTTACTTTTAGTCAAAGTTAGATGCTGCGTTGGTTGGAGGAATTAAAGTTGATGTTGATTGGTTGTGGTACATCTTATCACAGTGCTGTAGCTACCAGGCAGTTGTTGGAAGAGCTCACCGAGTTGCCTGTAATGTTAAAGTTGTTGAAATTCTTCGAGCTGTGTCATCTACCCTCAGTTTGGAAATTTTTTGAGCTATGTCCTCTACCCTCAACTTTGGAACAGAGTTGTGGATTTTGCGGTGTAAAGTTTCACATACTGTTGAATCTTCGTAAAATGAGCAGTAATAGATGCACAAAATCTGGGTGGACAGAATGAATTTCTCGAACTCCGATTTTTTACGCGCAATCATGATTTTCAAAGACGCAGACTTTTTTTTATTATTATTATTATTTTTTTAAAAAAAAAAAAAAAAAAATCTTGAATTTTTTTTCGTTTGAGTCGAGCTTTTGAGTATCTGAAAACTCAGAAATCTAGTATTTTTCGGGTATTCGAACACCTCTATGTTCTACTCTTATAATTCTTTAGGAATTTTATGACACACTGCATGGAAGGAACAGTAGAAATTCTCAGCACATTAGTACATTACTATCATTATCAGCCAAATTATTAGCTTCTGTTTTTTTAGTTTTTAACCCTCACCTCTCGAATTGTTTTGTTCGATCACTTCGCTCTGCTTGTGTTTAAATCGGTGCAACCGGGTTTTAAACCAGCATTGTAGCAAGCGTTTTGCGCTCTACCTGCCAAGATGCAAGCTAAGCATGCTCTAGTAGTTTGACATTCTGTCTCCAAGGTGCGAAAGCATTGTATATGTTTGCATAAGTATTATATAGTGCCCTATAGAAAGATACAGGAGCTTGAACAGAGTTTGTCATGCACAACTCAACACAGGAACGCAACCAATAGTACAATTTTGTTGAGTAGAACTTGACGCACGAGCGGTAAAGGTTAAAAGGATAGACCTATAGCAATTTATAGAATTTAAGGAGTGAGTTTAACTTTTATTGAAACAGTTTCTGAGACAAAGAGAGACGGTGCACCAACGGCTGCAGTAGAGGCTCACGTTACTCCTACAAATTCAACAGCTCATCAGTCAAAAATGCTCTGATTTAGCCTAATGTTGAATGGTAAACGTTTTCCTCTTCATTTCCAGCCTTATTCTATCTGTATTTACCAAACATCACCATTCAAAACCAGGCTAAACCAGGAGAGTGTTGACTGTAGTTTTGTTGAAACTGTGAGATTAGGGTGTGCCTCAAATCTGACGAATGTATATTTGTATAGTCCCTTGTCTCTATTTGTCTCTGAAAAAATTGTGCTGCTGTAAAAAATTGTTTAAAATGAAAAGGAACTGGTGTGTTAAAGTAAAGCTAATTTATGTTCTAAATATTATTGAAAATTAGCAGGCGAAAAGAATTTCCCTAGTTTTACAAATATTTCATGCTTAGCCATAGATGGAGTGATCAAAAAACTTCGTGAATTTAAATCAGATACGAAAAGAAAAAAAAGTAAATTTGTAAACAATCCCAAAAGATATTTGGTGACCTTGAAAAACACTCTCACAGCTCTTCTAATAAAGCTTGAACCAAGGTACCTATACTGAACAGGTACGCGTGACTTGCTTCCCGCGTTATCTTCAGTTGCGCGAAAATCAAATAGCAGAATCCAAGATGGCCGGCAAAAGAAGAAAACTCCGACTCACTCAGGTGACTCCGAGTATTGCCTGAGTGAGGTCGACGATACTCAAATCGTCTGTTAAATATAGGTACCTTGAGCGAACTACCTCTATTCCCCTATTTTCCTAGGCTTGGTGCGTCTTTGAGATATGAGTTTTATTGTTTGCTCATTACAGACATTGAGTTTACAGTACTTTAATAAACTTTTTTGTACCAAATTTTATTCCTTGTATGTAAAAAATTACAACATTTTTCCTGGGTTTTCTTGTGACAGTATTTTACCTGTTCTAAACAGGGCATCAGACCGAACCGAATCGGGAACCGCTCCGAACCGCCGAAGTTCCGAACCGCGAACCGAACCTTGAACCTTTTTTCCACTAAGGCGGAGAACCCGAACACAAACCGAACCAACTGGCTGAACCCGGTTCGAACATGTTCAACGGCTTAGACAGAGGTCTTGAAAAAAAAACCTGAATAGGGAAAAGAGCAAAAAGTTTGAGCATTTACTCTGTGAGTACTCGATGGATCGCAAAATCGCAAACTTTTTGCATAGATAGATTACACAGAGTCACGTATCTAAACTAGTTTGAAGTAACTGAACGTTGATTGATCTACTGATTCGTTTGAAGTTATAAGGGTCTAAACCAATACATTCGACCCATTTTGTCTTCTTTTAGTCCACTGTTTTTTTCTGTTTCTGCCTTCTGAGCTATGTGTCTGTTGCGAAACTTTGCCCTAGCAGCAAATAGGGCTGGCTGAAATATAAAACCAATGAAACTAAGTACGTTTGAGTTGTTCTCAACTGCCGCTACAAATGTCCGACCTCAACCAAATTTTTTCCAAACCGAACCGCTCCGAACCGGTTCACAAATGTTTGAACCGGTTCGGAGCGGTCCAGAAAGTCGCGTGAAGCCGAACCGCGAACCTTTTTTTTTGTGAAGTGTGAACCGCGAACCGAACCCGAACCGATTTTTGCCGCCGTCCGATGCCCTGGTTCTAAAACATAGACTTGCACTTTTTACTTGTGGAAGCTTTCAACTCTTCAAGCCAAAAACATTTTTGTAACATGAGTCTGTTAACTGAAAAAATGTCAGAATGGTCAGAATGCATAAATATGATTTGAAATTGAATTTACTACATACTTATTTTTCATTTTTACCTTCCAGGTGAAACTGCTGACTCTCTAATGGCTCTCAGGTATTGTAAACAACGAGGAGCTCTTATTGTTGGTGTCACCAATACTGTTGGTTCTTCAATCTGTCGTGAATCTCACTGTGGTATTCACATCAATGCGGGTCCTGAAATTGGTGTCGCCTCAACCAAAGCTTACACATCTCAGTTCATCTCTCTTGTTATGTTTGCTCTTGTCATGTCTGATGATCGTATATCAATGCAAAAGAGGCGAGAAGAGGTGAATACTGAATAATTTGACTGTGCATCAGTGGGTCTGTTGCACTATGGTTAAAAACTGTTATGAATGCAAGAAAGATTTTGATTTTTTTGTGAGATACAAGTTGATGCTCCTACAAAGTTCTGCTTTGCGCATTGACAACACATAACTGTCAGAGAAATTGTCAAAGCAATGTCCTATCGCCGTATCTTGTTTATTTGCCTTGTGAAAATGCTCTGGTTTCATCCGTTAAAATTCTTGAAAGCATGCTTGTAAACATTTCAAACCATGGCTTTAGCTTACAAATAGCACCCAAAATTGATTAGATATGATGAGGGAGACAACTCCTTAGATTTTGGCTTAGGCAGGCCACCCACAATGCTTAAATTCTTTGAAGGCAAGCTCTATGTTTCGTCCGTTTCGATAGACTAGAATCTTGAGCTAGGTATCTTGTATTGACAAAATCGAAATAAATTGAGTGCCTTCAAATGGGAGGTTAAAGTAACCAATAGATTAAACTGTTTTCTTCAGAATATTGCAATGTACAGTCCAGACTGGTTATAACGAGTTTGAAGGGTGGACCAATTTTGCTTGTTATAAGCAAACTCGGCAGAAAATTTAGTTTCCGGAGATGAAAACGAGAAAAAATTATTTTATTTCTTGAAAAAAGAGTCAATGGTTCTCTGTACTTTCTTTGCCTTGCACACATTTTCAATAATCTCGCCCACTGCATGGCACATGTTGTCGTATACAGCGCCGCCGAGGCCAGGGCCTGAGGAGATAAGAGATACTGCAACTGCAACTGCTTGCTGACGTTGAAAAAGCAGAGAGACTGGGCAAGAGAGGGCAGAGTTTTAAGTTCTGATGCCTTCCCACCCCCCTCTTCATTGTTGCTGCGAACTAGGGACCCTACTGCTTGCAGACTGCGTCAGCATAGCTTCATCTTCCTTTATCAAAAATTACCCATTTAAGCTGATGGGGTGCACGTTTCAACCTCCTAATTTACGTTCACAAATTGCCGCAAGGTAGCGCTGAAACGTTAATCATTGTATCTCTGGCTCCACTCACAAGTCACGCAATTATCATAACACATTGCAATTGAAGCAGGCCGTGGCATGAAGCCACTGTTTGCCCAAATTTACGAGTCTGAGAGAACGAAATCTTTCAAAAATCTGTCAAAAAAGCATTACCCGGAGTGGAATATTGCTCGTTCTTAGCGATTTGCCGCGTTGAAAACTCGTTACAACTGGTCTCGACTGGAATCATATTTTTGTCACAAAAGTAATGTGATTTTGTACTGATTAAATCGTTGTTGAAAAATTGTTGATTTTTTTAGGATTTTGTCCTATTTTCCGAGGATTTGTTCTAGACACCACAGCAGAACGTGTTTCTAGGCAAAGCCAACTTCAATAGCTCGGGTCCAAAACAGTGTTATGAACATGTCCTGTATCTGAACTATTGGGGTTAGCCTATGCCAAGAACACTTTCAACGCTAGTGTAGGGTGTTTCTAGGCAAAGCTAACTTCAATAGCTCGGGTCCAAAACAGTGTTATGAACATGTCCTGTATCTGAACTATTGGGGTTAGCCTATGCCAAGAACACTTTCAACGCTGGTGTAAGAATATATTTATTGCCCATTCTGATTATGTCCGAAGCAACTCCTTTTCTTTCAATGTGGTCATTTTTTGTGAAGAGACACAATTTACTTGTACAGATTTGGGTTGAGATTTTCTCTTTACAGACTTCCCACCTTTGTTATTCTCACCTCCCATTAGACCTCATTCTGAATGAGCATACGTTGTCATGAATATTATAATTATTTGCTGGGGAAAAAATCACTGATGATGGAACTTTATTTTGATTTTTTCAGATCATCTCTGGTTTAGAGCATCTTGATGAACAGATCCGAGAAGTTTTGGCGCTTGATGACAAAGTGAAAATTCTTGCTGAAGAGTTGTATAAACAGAAATCTCTTCTTTTAATGGGTAGAGGATACAACTTCTCTACTTGTTTGGAAGGAGCTTTGGTGAGTTAAATTTACAAGGCTCTCTTCTCCAGAGCTGCTGTTATACGTATAATTAATGGTATTTTTCATTTCACCGATGATCCCACCAGTCAAGAAAAGATTACTCAGTTCAGTTCAATGTATGACTGTAATGCACAAAAATACTCGCATTAGTAATTTTTTCTCAACCGGTGGATTCGTCGATGACTTTAGTGAACTTGCGGATATTTTGATTGATTTGTGGTGTTTACACCGATTGAGGAAAGATTACAGATCAGAGTATTTTTGTGCAGAACAGTCGTACACAGAACTGAACTGTGTAATCTTTTCTCAACCGGTGGAACTACATGCCCTCGGATTTTCTAAAAACTGTTCATAATTACTCTGTATACCTGTTACTTTTCAATTACAGCTGCCATTTGTCTAAACTCTGCGCTTAGGAAGTAGAACATGAAGCTTTCTCTACCCTGAGTCTTTGAATACTCATCTTTGCAATACCTATTGCCTGCCTTAATTTCATATCTATCGCACGCCACTGCGTAACTGTAGAATGTGTCAAAATGGTTGATATTTCCTAGAAATTGGCCATTATCCAAATAGTTTTTTAACTGTTTTATGGCTGAATGCCATACTTACTAGATGCCATTTCTTACTTACTAGATTGACTGCAGCTATTGTTTATCATGGTATGTTTTGCAGTAAGGAAAGGTTAGGAATCAAAGCAGATTTTTTTTTTTTTTCATCCTCGCTTGGCCAAACGATTCTAACGGGTATAAAAGAGCCTGGCAGAAGTGTGTTGTTCACGGTGAAAGACCTGCATAAGAGCTAAAACTGCAGCTGGGATGACAGATGACTTCTATCTAATTACAGTTTTAAAGTGAGCAGTCCTTCCACAAGAATTATCCATGAACCAAGGAATGAAATCCTTTAATTTTGTTTGCGTATTACTTCTAGAAATTGACCCAATGGGTCTGTTGCACACTTTTTTTTTATTTTATTTCTTTGAAGTTCTTGACAAAATAAGCACACAGTATTCTTTATAATTTTTTTTGAACACAAGATCGTGAAATAAAACGCTATCGAAGTTGCGAAAATTTTGAGCGATTTGAAAAGGTTTTGTTTCGGCGCGAAGGTCGATGATGTCATAGTATAGTAGGGTGGAGCGAAAAAGACGATTTTTCGAAATCGGACCCACCCCAGTGAAAAAAATTTGCGTTTTGCCTTAAAAATAACCCCTGTAAAATTTGGGCCCATTTGGTTGACCCCTAGGTATCGCACTGTGGCTTCAAAGTTTTGAAAAAAGTTCAAAAAGTTTGATTTTTTTCAGAAAATCGCCTATATCTCGAAAAATATCGATCGAAAAGGAAAATTACTCAAGGTCAAATGTGTTTAAAATTGAACTGTACATCATATCAGTTGCTTTGTTCAGCTCGAAACTTAAGTGTTGGCGAGAAAAACGAGTTCGCGCACTACCACTCCCAATTTGCGGCAAATTCCGAAAAACAGCGCTTTCAATCGGAAAAAGTCCGATTTCTCGGCAAATATCCATTTCTACAAAAAACCATGAAAAAAGTTTCAAGTTTATACACATTGGATTGGTTTTATGGGGTTAATGAACACCCAATCCTTGAGAAAACATGCATTGAGTGTAGAAAAGGTCACAAATTGAGTTCAAAATAGAGACAATTCGAGACTCCGATATACCGAAATCACTTACTTTCGCAAAGTGAATACGCGGAATTTAAAAACATTGATCTTCCATTATTTTCCATTTTCGATGTATTCCATTGGTTATTTAACCCAAAAAGTTGTCATTATCACTAATAAAATGCTAACTGTAGTCCTCACTGTTAGCTGTTGTGTGCAGATTTTAGCCTAATTTTATCGCTGCAAATCATGAGAATCAACTTCGATAAAATTAGTTTCCAGAGCTCCCCAAGTGGAGGTATCTGCATTTGAACCATAAAGTAAGTATTTTGAACTGGCCACGTATCTAAAAAGAAATATTAAGCAAGCAGCTCTAGGGTGGATTCATATGGTGAGGCCTGGGGGGAGGGGGGTGGACGGACCTTTTTTTGCGAAGGAGCAATGGACTGCTGAGTGCCGCTGTCGGTGTGACTAATGCAGCGAGAACAATAAAGTCATAAAACTCGGGCTTATCTTCGGGGTTGCAAGGTAACTCTGACTCCCACAACGTTTTCCTTTGTTGTCAGATTTGCTGCAAGTAATTAGATTTTAAACTAACTCAAAAGACCAATTTTTTAAGTATTCTCTGAATCTGACAACTTTCCTTTCATCCCCTCCGTGGTGAAGAAGTCTGGTACAGCTGTGAACATCAAATCATCAATTGTGGGGTTCTTGATGAATAAGGAGATAGATATATTGAAGATCCTTGTCATTGGCTGCGATGGGACAAATGTAAATACTGTTCACAAAGGAGGAATCATCAGAAAATTAGAAATTCAGATTAATCGACCGCTTCAATGGGCAGTCTGTCTACTACACACAAACGAATTGCCTCTGCGTCATCTTATTGAAAACATCGATGGTCCATCCAAGGGTCCAAATCTTTACTCAGGGCCAATTGGTAAGCTACTCCCCGATTGTGAAAAACAACCTATTGTTGAATTTGAGCCAGTATCAACAAACCTGGAGTCGACTGTAAACAAAGCTGATCTCAGCGCAGATCAAAATTACCTGCTGCAAATTTGCTTGGCTGTGGCAGAAGGGCATTGCTCCGACGATCTGGCCAATAGAAATCCTGGGAAGATGGCCCAAGTCCGTTGGTTAACCACCGCTAATAGAATTTTAAGATTATACGTTTCATCTGAAAATCCCTCTGATAATCTGTGCAAATTAGTTGAATTCATTCAAAAAGTGTATGCGCCTTCGTGGTTTGCAATCAAATGTCATCACTCAATTTTCAATGCCAGTAAACATTTTTTCAAATTATAAATTGGTCAAGGTATCTCTCCGATGATGATAAGAAAATAATCGACCCAGTCATTCAGAGAAATGGATTCTATAGCCACCCCGAGAGTATCCTCCTCTCAATGCTGAATGATAATGAAGAAGAAGTCCGAAGAAAAGCATTGGAAACAATTTTTAAGTTGCGACGAACCAAAAGAGAAGAAAATCGACATTTTTCGTGTCCGCCGATAAATTTTGACGTCAAAACCTACATAGAAATGATTCAATGGGACCAAATAGAAATGACTAAACCACCCATTTTCAAAGATGCTTCAGATGACAATTTAAGATTAATGGCAGAACTTAAAGAATTTGGGCATTTTTACGATTTACCGTGTCACACTCAAGCAGTCGAGCGCTGCGTGAAATTAGTGACGGAAGCATCTTTGACAGTTCACAATGAAGAAGATCGACATGCGCATATTTTGACAAAACTCAAAAGTGTAAACATCATGCCTCACTTCCACACAAAGGCAGACTTTTTGTATCAAATGGCCGAAGATTAACATCTGAATTAAAATCAAAAACAAAGGTTTTTGTTTACAAACATGAACCGATAAACAAGAAAAATGCATGTGATTAACTATGCATTTGTTTGTTCGTGTTTTTTTTTTTTTTTTTTTTAACGCGCTCACGAAGGAAGGGTAGTTGGTTGGGCACGGAAGGGGCTCAATTGTAGATACCTCCACGTGGTGAGCTCTGGAAACTAATTTTATCGAAGTTGATTCTCATGATTTGCAGCGATAAAATTAGGCTAAAATCTGCACACAACAGCTAACAGTGAGGACTACAGTTAGCATTTTATTAGTGATAATGACAACTTTTTGGGTTAAATAACCAATGGAATACATCGAAAATGGAAAATAATGGAAGATCAATGTTTTTAAATTCCGCGTATTCACTTTGCGAAAGTAAGTGATTTCGGTATATCGGAGTCTCGAATTGTCTCTATTTTGAACTCAATTTGTGACCTTTTCTACACTCAATGCATGTTTTCTCAAGGATTGGGTGTTCATTAACCCCATAAAACCAATCCAATGTGTATAAACTTGAAACATTTTTCATGGTTTTTTGTAGAAATGGATATTTGCCGAGAAATCGGACTTTTTCCGATTGAAAGCGCTGTTTTTCGGAATTTGCCGCAAATTGGGAGTGGTAGTGCGCGAACTCGTTTTTCTCGCCAACACTTAAGTTTCGAGCTGAACAAAGCAACTGATATGATGTACAGTTCAATTTTAAACACATTTGACCTTGAGTAATTTTCCTTTTCGATCGATATTTTTCGAGATATAGGCGATTTTCTGAAAAAAATCGAACTCTTCGAACTTTTTTCAAAACTTTGAAGCCACGGTGCGATACCTAGGGGTCAACCAAATGGGCCCAAATTTTACAGGGGTTATTTTTAAGGCAAAACGCAACTTTTTTTCACTGGGGTGGGTCCGATTTCGAAAAATCGTCTTTTTCGCTCCACCCTATAGTATAGGTCCAGCAGAGTGGTCCAACTGAAATGAAATCACTGCCAATAATATGCGCATTTACTCTTGTAACATAAACTCCTTCAAATAACTGTATATGTGACTACTCATGCTGCTGGTCGAATTATTGGCGCCGATTGATGATGAATTTCGAATTTCGGCAAATTTGTACTGGACATCATTTTAAATACATAGTTGTGTATATAGCTGACAGCAGTGACTACTGATGTCATTTCATTTGGATAGCTTTGCTGCACCTGTACTATGGGGTCAGCAAGTTTTGCAACATTACTGTCATTTTAAAAAAATTTGGGTACCCAAATTTGTTTTGAATTGAACCTTAACTTGTTACTTTTTCTCAATCACAGAGGACATTTTATGAGTTTTTGTTGTTCCCATCGGTTTTCATAAGTTTTTTCATTTTTCCATCAGTGTTGTTTCCATCAGTTCTTGTCTCATCCGGGGATGCGAACCGGGAGAACCCTTCTTTTTGACGCAACCGGAACCTGAACCGGAACCTGGATGTTTGGTTATGTCAGAACCAGAACCCAAATTAAAAGTCTGAGAACTGCGAATGGAACCGGTTCCATATAGGTTCTTGAAACTCGATTCACTTTGTGCCCTTTTGTTAACCTTGATCCAAAATTGCCGTTTTGCATGATATTCATTTTTCGCAAACCTTACTTTCTCAAAAATAATTTTGGAAACATGCTTCGGATGCATTTTGAAGTAAGTATTTTTGCCTGAACTTTATCTTCAAATTGCAAGAATCAAAACTTTTCTCATGTTATTTTCATGTGGAATGTTACAAAACAATGAATCTTATTCACTGCAAAATCCTTAAAGTTTTTTCCTGCTTAAAAGCAGTGCATTGGGGAAACATAAAGAAAAATAAAGAACCGGAACCGGTTTCAGACCCTTGTTAGAACCGGAACCGGGACCGGTTCTAAATTTATCAGATGATTTGGAACCGGAACCGGTTCTAAATTCCGGAAGGGTTCGCATCTCTGGTCTCATCACTTTACTTTAGAATCAGTTATTTCTGGCTTCATAGCAAAAGTGCGCAATAGATCCATTAAAAATTTTACTTTGAATTAATTTAATTTATTATTTAACTATTTTTTGTCACAGAAAGTAAAAGAGTTGACCTACATGCACAGTGAGGCCATACTTGCTGGTGAGCTTAAACATGGACCCCTAGCCTTGATTGATGAGGAGATGCCAATCATCATGGTGGTAACCAGAGACCCAATTTACCAAGTGAGTAATTCTTTTGTGGAAGCAGGGGCTGAGATTAGCTGAATTTTTTGGAGTCATTTCTACTTGAAAGTCTTATTTTTGATTCCATTTAGAACTATGCGTTCCTTTAAGGTTGATTGGATCTCTTAAATTAGGGGCTTCTTCTATTTAGAGTCCCTTGATGGAAGTATTGTATAGAGAGTACCGACACAAGCAAGTTCTGATTGGTTGTTGATTTTAGGCTTTCATGGAGACTAGCAGGAGTAGACGACATCAAAGGCTCCACACAAAGAAGTCAATGAGTTGAGGAACGTATGGAAACGGACCAGAATGCTTGCAATGGGGCAGTTGCAAGGGTTTGAAATTGTGTGTTTTGTATAAAGAAAATGATAGTTCTTGATGAGCTGAGAACAATGGTACCTTTGGTTTTTTCCTAAGTGTCCCGGTTTTGGAGATACACAAGTGTAAAGTTGTAAGAAATGGAGTGCGTAGTGACGTCATTCGGCGGAATTTCCATTTAAAACAATGTATTTTGGGCCAAAATCTCATCTCCGGAACAAGGGGACTCCATCAGAAACCAAAAGCATCTTTGTTCTCAGCTCATCAAATACTTTCATTTTCTTAATAAAAAACACAACATTTCAGACCCGCGCAACTGCCCCATTCCGCCTGTCCACGGCTGGTCCACAGTCAAACTTAACCTTTGAATTCTTTCAGGCGGTCGACACCTCTCAAATGCATAAAGCGTCAAGTCGGTACTCCCTATACAATATTTTCATCAAGTGACTACTTCTCTACAGATGGGGTCGAAAAGAATGTCGCTTGACGACACTTTAGACTCTGACTAAGGTAGGCTACCAGCAATGCTTTCATTAATTGAAGTAAGAACTGCGGGCAGCCTACCTTCAGGAATCTTCTGATGTTCCTTTTTGTCCCTGACTGTATGAACTGATATAAACGTGGTCAATTTTTTTCACCTACAACAGCATACACTAAAATTTGTGTAAAATTAAGATTATTCTCTCTTTTCATTACAAATAAGAACAATTCCAAAACACATTGAAATCAAAACTAATGCTTCTGATAACGCTCACTCTGAAACATCTAATATTTCTCTTATGTCAGCAGTGACAAACTAATTTTACCGCTTTAAAAATGCGTACTCACGAGGGAGTGCACGAACCTAGACCCTCGAAATTTGATCAAATTTTCAGGATCGGTAGTTCATAAGAAACTATTTGACACATGTTTAGCCGTTTTTGTGATGGGCCTTGGAAACGGAGAAAAAAATTGGCTGTGCGCCTGACCTCAAATAGTTGCTACTGACTGCCCTCGTCATAAACCGGCAGCGTGGCTGAACGGACAATGTCTCTAACTCCGGGTAAAGAGGTTGGAGGTTTGAATGTGGCTCCGGCCTCTGAATTTCAGCACTGCTTGTTTGCAACGACATATTTATTTCCTCTATGTTTGCCATGTTCACCGAACCGCCATTTATTTTACAAGTAAGAATTATGCAAAAATTAAACATTGAAACGGTACACATTTTTGCATAGATGGGAGGGGGGAGGTATCATTGCTAATATTAGGATAGGAAGAAAGTAGAAGAATTGATAAAAAAAAAATGATAAATACGATTTTCCTGACTCCAGGAATTTCTACGCGACATTCTTGGTGCCTTCAATTGTAGGCAGGGGTGGATTCAGAAATTTTTTTTAGGGAGGGGGCACGCTCATAAATTTTTAAATTTGAAGCATTGCAGTAAGAAATTGAGGGCTATTTTCTGTTAAAAAAAAGGCAACATTTGGGGCTGGAGGGCGATGGAGGGCACTTGCCCTTGCCTTCCTCCCCATCTGCCAATGACTGCAGGGTTGTAGGATTTGAAATTTTGATGTACATGGAAAACGTAGATTAAAAAAAGTACGGAAGTATTAACAAAAAAATAAAAAAAAAAACAAAACGCAAAATACACTGCCCAGCAAAAAAACCGGCGCACCTGGCGCGGGATCATTCCGCTCGAAAATGTGAAAAAATTACAAAATTTAAAATCGTCATAACTTTTGAACTAAGAGAGCTAAAAATATGTCAAGGCCAGTGTCGGATTCCTCATACTCTCTAGTTTTTTATACAGAAGCTTAAATTTTCTTTTGGTCATTTTTCCGCCCGTATGAAGAGTTTTTCCAAACCCTCGCGAAAACTGTTTTTTTGGAGAACATCTGTAAAAAGTTACTCAAACTTCTCACATCTCTTTGGGATAAAGTAGCATAGATAGACAAAATCTGAGACATGCATCAGATTTCTCAGAGTCAGGGCTATCGACCTGGTTACCTCAATTTTGTATACAAAATTTTTTTAAGGTCGGAAAATGCACTTTTCCGAGACCACGTACAGACCGCTTCTGAACACACAGTTTACACATCCGCTCGAACATGCGAAAAGATGATAAAAGTTTAAATCGTCATAACTTTTGAACTAAAAGAGTTAAAAATATTCCAGAGCCAAGGTCGGATTCCTCATACTCTCTAGTTTTTTATTCAGTAGCTCAACTTTTTTTTCGGTCTTTTTTACGCCCGTGCGAAGAGTTTTTCTAAACGCTCACCACATTTCTAATAATGTTCAGAAGCGGTCTTTACATGGTCTCGGAAAAGTGCATTTTCCGACCGTGAAAAATTTTTACGACAAAATTGAGGTAACCAGGTCGATAGCCCTGACTCTGAGAAATCTGATGCATGTCTCAGATTTTCTCTATCTATGCTACTTTTGCCGGAAGAGATGTGGAAAGTTTGAGTACTTTTTAGAGATGTGCTCCAAAAAAACAGTTTTCGCGAGGGTTTGGAAAAACTCTTCATACGGGCGGAAAAATGACCAAAAGAAAATTTAAACTTTTGTATAAAAAACTAGAGAGTATGAAAAATCCGACACTGGCCTTGAAATATTTTTAGCTCTCTTAGTTCAAAAGTTATGACGATTTTAAATTTTATAATTTTTTCGCATTTTCGAGCGGAATGATCCAGCGCGCCAGGTGCGCCGGTTTTTTTGCGGGGCAGTGTAAAAACAAAAAACAAAGAAGTGAGTTAATGCATAATGCATCATGAATATGAATAAGAATAAGAAAATGAATAATTCTATGAAATTATTGTTTTTTTTTATCGATTCTCCTACTTTCTTCCTATTCTAATATCGGCAATGATACCTCCCCCCCTCCCAGCTATGCGAAAATGTGTGCCGTTTCAATGTTAAATTTTTGTTTTTTTCTTACTTACTGTAAAATAAAAAGTGGTTTGGTGCACACGGCAAAACAGTTAAAACATAGAGGAAATAAATTTGTCATTATAAACTCGCAATTCCAAAATTCAGGCCAGAGCCAGATTTGAAACTTCAACCTCTTGACCTGGAGTCAGAGACGTTGTCCCTTCGGCCATGCTGCCGGTTTATGATGAGGGCTGTCAGTAGCAGCTATTTGAGGTCACGCGCGCAGCTAATTTTTTTTCTTTGTTTCTAAGGCCCATTCACAAAAACGGCCAAACATGTGTCAAATAGTTTCTTTTGAATTACTGATCCTGAAAATTTGATCAAATTTTGAGGGTCCGGGTTCGTGCACTCCCCTTGTTAGTGTGAAAAACCCTCAAAAGTAGCTTTTCTGTGTACAGTAAAACTTCGATATAACGTTCTTCGAAATAACGTTTTTCGCGAAATAACATCGATTTTCGCCGGTCCCGGCAGAGTTGCCATACTTTCCATGTAAAAAAAATCCGTAATAATGTCGCAAATTCTCGGAATAACGTCCTTTTTTTGCCGGGCCGGAGGAAAAAAAGTACCAAAATTTCGTCGGAATCCGGTCAACCGCAAGGATTAATTCCGCCCCCCCCCCCCAACTTGTCGCGCTGCGTGGAGGAACTGATCGGTTCGTGGGAAGGGAAGAGAAAAGTGGAGAGTGGGGAGTGTTGAGGAAGAGATGAGTGGAGTCACACCAAGGTATATGGTAGAACAGGTATGGACAGGAGGCGGGGTTTAAGGGGCTTTCGAGTTTTCCTGCCAAATGATGACGACACACTTGCTTTGGCGATGACGTAGCCGTCACCTACTGCAGTAGCGAGAGATGGGGGTAGGCGAATTTTATCGCGACCGTCTTGAACATCTGTGACGTAGCCGTCACCTAGCCGTCACCTACTGAGATAGGCTCCGCCTCCTGTCCATACCTGTTCTTCCATATACCTTGGAGTCACACTTGTTTGGGGAAGGGGAAGGGGTAGACTCGTAGGTGTGATGGATGCACCGCCCGCGGCGCCGACGATAACTGCCCCGTCACGGAAACGCTGACGCTAGACGAAATAGTTGATGCCCAGCAAGCAAGAAATGAGCAGGAGGAGGCAGTTGAAGATTCCGATGACGTAGAGGAAATTCCAGTCACCTCAGCAGAAGGCAAGGTATATGGAAGAACAGGTATGGACAGGAGGCGGAGCCTATCTCAGTAGGTGACGGCTAGGTGACGGCTACGTCACAGATGTTCTAGACGGTCGCGATAAAATTCGCCTACCCCATCTCTCGCTACTGCAGTAGGTGACGGCTACGTCATCGCCAAAGCAAGTGTGTCGTCATCATTTGGCGGGAAAACTCGAAAGCCCCTTAAACCCCGCCTCCTGTCCATACCTGTTCTTCCATATACCTTGAGCAGAAGGGATTGGAGCATTGGATGTACTTAAGCGGCTTCTTTGTCAGACGGGTGGCGATTCCCAGATTTTTAACGCTTGCGCAAAATTAGAGGCGCACATTGTAGAATCCATTCTAAAAATGTCCAAGAAGCAAAGTACCCTCGATTCATTTGTTGTAAAAGATAAATAAACAGTTGTTTTTGTTCCACCTCTCTGGTCTTATTTACGAAAGAATACTCCTTTAACCCAGTGGTGGTGGGGGGGGGAGGGGGGATAACACGATTTTCAACATTCGGCACTTGTTTCGCGTTTCTAGCCGCATTTTTTCACGTTTTTTGATGTAACGTCGATCTCGAAATAACGTCGATTTCCGCCGGTCCCTTGAAAAACGTTATATCGAAGTTTTACTGTATCACAAAAGTGCAGGGACTGCTGCTCCTGTTTTAAAATTAATCGAGCTATCAAGTTGTTGTTAGTTTTACTTGAAAGATCAACTCTGTAGCTATCGATTGAGATTAATACTATCAATTTTACTTCAGTTCCCCAAAAACTTACAAAGTTACAGCAGTCATTGTGGAGGGAGTATAACAACGTTGTACTGATTTTTACAATTATTTATTCTTATCGCGGTACCTCTAAAACTACAATCTGACTCTCCTCTGGCACTCTTTTTTTGGAATTTTTACTTGCTATCACTAAATATTACTTGTCAACACTGTCAAGTCATTGTTCAACTCAAGACAATCATTACCAAAAAATAAGTTTGTGTAAAGCATTTATCCTACAGTAGTTTTAGAGGTACAGGGGTCAGAATAAATATTTGTCAAAAATTTGAAGGCAGTTGTACTACCCTCTTTAAAACTGTCATAACTTTGTTAGTTTTTGACCAAATGAGCCGATTTGGGCTTGACTGATAAATAATAAGTTGGTCTTTTAAATGAGACCACTAGCAGCTCAATTGCTTGCTTATGATATCTAAGTTTTCTCTAGTCTTCGACTGCACTCTTTAGGAAGCTGGAAATTGAATTGGTAGATTATCATGTGCCTTGATTGAATATCGTAAATGTGTGGTGTGGGATTGAAATTATTACAATTTTTTTTGCCGATTGCCCTCATTAAAAATCCTGAAATCTCTCTGAGTTTTTGTCCTCTGAGATTGATTCAGGCTCAATTGCACTGATTCTTAGTTGTCATCTCACTGTCAGTAAGACTATCAAACGCAAAAGTTTTGTCATCTCATTGTCAGAACTATCAAACACAAAAGTTTCAGCAGTCAAGAATTTGAGACAAGTGGTGAATCCTTGTACAAGCAAAGCACCATTCTGCTTTGTGCATACCGCATTCTTGTCTGTCAATACTTTTGCGTTTGCCAGTACATTATTATTTTTTTTATTTAGTTTTGTAGAGATTCTTTCTTGAGTGAGCTTTTTTTCTGTGTATCTATATTATAAGTTTATTCTAATTTTTAGAAATGCATGAACGCGATTGAGCAAGTTTGTGCACGTCAAGGGAGACCAATCATTATTTGTGAGAAGGATGACACTGAAACGCAAAGTATGGCGTGGGAATTTATTGAAGTTCCACACACTGTTGATTGCTTACAGGTATTTTTTTTTTCATTCTTCTTAATTTGCCCTAATAATGAGGGTCTATGGATCTAAAATATATTTTGATTGCAAGTCCCATAGTTTTATGAAAATTTCGTTCTTTAATGGGGCATTGCAAGGGTCTGAAATGTTGAGTTTAACATAAAGAAAATGAAAGTACTTGATGAGCTGAAACCAAAGATGCCTTTGGTTCCTAATTAAGTCCCAATCTTCGGGAGATCAGTTTTTGGCCCAAAATACATTATTTTAAATGGGAATTCGGCTTAGTGATGTCTGATGTCACTAAGCACACAATTTGTTACAACTTTATAAGTGTGTAGCTTCAAAACTGTGACACTTAGGAAAACATCAAAGGTACTATTGTTCTCAGCCCATCAAGCACTATCATTTTCTCTGTAAAAAACACACGATTTCAGACCCTTGCAACTGCCCCATTTGACTTGCTATTGAAAAAAGTGATGAGGGAAACGCGATTTTTGACTTACCTTTAATCTTTTTTCTCCCCTGAATTCCGTAAATGTCTGATTGAAATAATTTTTGGTAGGTATATTTTTTAGAAATTTTATGCAAGGGAGGTCAAAGTCAACGAATTAAGTAATGTCAGTCAACTCCTTCAATTTTGGGAAGGTAGGCAATCTGCAATAATGCTTCAATTCATTGTGATAAGTGTTTCCGCTTGCCTAGCTGAAGCAAATGGAGCTGTTGCAAACTTTTGATACAGGCTTATTAATAGTTGATTAAGGAGTAAAACCATATAAAAATGATGATAAGTGCTCTAAAAACTCAGGAAAACCACTTTCAGACTCAGAAAATGCTTTCAAACGCGAGACTGTAATGGCGGTCGCTGCCGCCTTTTACATTGGGTTTCCCTATCTCAATAAGCTCCATCCTCTGAAGGTGTTCTCACGACACCACTCAAGAAGAAGAAAAAGCATACAATTGCCATAAGATTTAGGAAGGAATCACCACCATTACGGCCCCGAGTTTGAAAGCATTTTATGAGTTTGTGAGTGAATTTCATGAGTTTTTAGTGCGCTCATCGTCATTTTTATAAGTTTTTACCCTCTAATCAACTATTAATAAGCCTGTACCAAAAGTTTGCAACAGCTCCATTCCAAGGGTCAACTGACATTAGCTATTTAATTTTGTTGACTGTGTTTTCTCAGAAGTGCCTCCTTTTGCCTCAACCTTTTTTTTCTTAATATTCCCCTTATCTTTTTCCATCTTCATTTACAGGGTATTTTAACTGTCATCCCGATGCAATTGCTGTCATATCATTTGGCTTTGCTCCGAGGTTGCAACATCGATCATCCAAGAAATCTTGCCAAGTCTGTCACAGTTGAATAAAACCCTCAGAGCTTTCAAATTTTTAAATCATCAAAGAAGAACTGTAAGTACTTTGATTCCCTAATGGTATTTCATTTTGTTCCTAATGTTGTCATTCCTTGCTGATCAACCATTCAGGAATCAATGTCATTTGTGCGTCTTAAAAAAAAGTGATTGTGTTCATTAAACTAACCATCTTCACTGTAACTTACAAAATGTGCTAATCCGAGCTATTATTTTCCTGTGAAATATAATACCCTCTATCAGTTATAAGTTTTAGTCAGAGACTCTTGATCTAGATTTCAATGTTTATGTCAAGTACCTAATTAATATTATTTTAAAAGGACAACGGGAAAAAATAGTATGCAAGAATGTGATAAGATCTCAATGACTCATACATATTTGCAACACATTTCTCATTCATCACTTAAATTTTAAGTTTTCTTGTCCATTTTGCATTTTAATTAAATCCTGATGAAATATTGTACGCGTTGTGCCAATTTATTTTGAGTCTAACATTTTAAAAGCAAGTTGATATTGATAAAGTATTCTTGCGTTTAATTTGGTTTTTTGTACACTGCCATAACAGTTTAATTTCTTTTCCCCTGCTCTCTTACTATTCTTCAAACTTTCCAAGTTATTATGGAAAATATCATGTAAAATATTACTCTGTCGCACCGTAAAGTGATAAACAAAGGAAGCAATGAGCAGTACTTTGTAGCATGAAAACATCTCATTTAAAATTTTGGTTTAATCAAAAATGAAAATGATTTATCGATTATATATTTTTGTATCACATTCCCAATGGATGAAAGCATGAAGAGGGTTTCCTTCTCTTCTTTGAAATTTGATTAAAAAAATCAAGTTTGATGTGAATATATCTCTAGGTATGAATGTATTTATTTTCTCCTCATCATTTCTTACTCCATCGACTTGATTTCATGATTCCTCAATTGAAGACCTTGCTGATGGAAGGGTGTAGAAAAAAAGAGGCTTTTCAAAAACGTCGTTTTTGTGACCCCCTCGCGGGTGTATGAAAATTTCAGGGGTGATAGACCTCGTCATGGGGAGTCCGAATCTGGGCTTGGAATTTCTGTAGCCCCCTGGGAAGCGGTGTTGCCAAGCTTCAAAGTTGACACCGTTTTTGGATTATAACTCTTCAACAAATAGAGAGATTGACCTGCAATTTGTTTTAAACGGTGGGAAATAAGAAGTGCTATCATTTTCATTTACTTTTTATTTCCAATCGTTTGAAACAAATCGCAGGTCAATGTCTTTATTTGTTGAAGAGTTATAACCCGAAAACGGTGTCAACTTTGAAGCTTGGCAACACAGCTTCCCGGGGGGATATAGAAATTCCAAGCCCAGATTTGGACTCCCCACGATGAGCTCTATCACCCCTGAAATTTTCATACACCCTCGAGGGGGTCACAAAAACGACCTTTTTGAATGAACCTCTTTATGCTTTTGAGAAAAACGTGTTTGAAAATTTCATAGGGGTGTGCGAATCTAGTTTTTTCATTCCGAATCCGAATCCGAATCTTAAAATCAAATTTTCCCGAATCCGAATCCGCGCCGTAAAAGTTCAAAAAAAATTGTTTTAAAGTGCGGCGCTTTTATTTTCTTTACGTTGTAATGAAAAATGAGAAGAAAATATTTGTTTTCTGATTTATCTTTACTATTCTATTTCGCTGGTCGCGCGCACTTTTGGTGTTGATCGATTACCGCCCGTTATCCCCGTTTAGGTTCATCGATAATCGGAAGACGTGCCGGCGCCGCATGACGTACCGAATCATGATGATAGTAGTTTCCGTTGTTTTAGCAGGCGCTAATGTATAGAGGGGAAGAGGAAGAATAAACAAATGGAAGGAAAAGAAAAGTTAGAAAAACGAGAAAATTATAAATGTATATGGAAAAAAAAAAAAAAAAAAAAAAAAAAAAAGATTCGAAAATTTCGAATCCGAAAAAAAATTTCGAATCCCGAATCTGAATCCCGTCGGATTCGGATTCGAAATACGCGGATTCGCACACCCCTAAAATTTCAAAGTGGTTTATCGATACTACAAAATAGGATATAGATGTAATCAAATCAGAACACGGAAATGGGAACCT
Organism: Trialeurodes vaporariorum; assembly: GCA_011764245.1. NCBI lineage: Eukaryota > Metazoa > Arthropoda > Insecta > Hemiptera > Aleyrodidae > Trialeurodes > Trialeurodes vaporariorum. The sequence goes on from VMOF01000111.1 coordinate 50,769,604, forward strand.
CACCAAAAACGACACAAAAAACACGAAACGTTTTGATTACAACAAAGGAATCATCATCAGTCAAAAGAATAAAAAAATAAAAAACCAAAAACAAAAGATGGTGAGACTGACCCTAATTACATTGAAGAGAAGATAATGCTTGCTCCAATGTAATTTGGGTTAGACTCATATTCTTTTGTTTTGTGTTTTTTGTTGTTTATTCTTCTGTATATAGGGAAACAAAGGAAGTCTAGTAGGGGTAGGGAGTTTTTGAGTAGTGAAGGCAAAGTCAAGGCAGCAATAATCATCGCGGATGAAGAGATGGACTTATTGACACTGAAAGAACGTACGTGCCAGGACTCTGTCACCTGCATTTATGGAAAAGTGACTTCGAAATGATAATTTTGTCTTGTTATCATGTACAAGGTCTTCAATTGACCCTTTTCATTTGCTCTGTTAACCTTTTTTTCCTCTTTTTTTTTTACCCTGAGTGGTAAATCATTGATCAGGCACTCAATTGAATACGATACAGAGTGTAATTCCTCATGGATTTGAACCCAATGAATACTTGAAAGGTTAGCAGAGATTTCGTCCAATGCAAAAATGTCCAATTTTTTTATAGTCCAACTTTCTGTTTTGTCCAATGGAAGAATACGTCCAAAAATGATTTGTCCAAATTTAAAAATGTCCAGAGTTTACTTTCGTCCAACAGAAAAATCGGCCAAAAACACTATGTCTAAAAATGAGAAGATGCGCGCTCTACGCATTCAAAGAGTTTGTTGTTTATTGTAAGAGTGATGGTGATAAAGATAAAGGCGGTGCCTTAGCATTGCGTTACCACGCTGCGACAAAATACTGTCAGTGACGGTCAGTTTTTGATGCTAAACTCTTGAACTCTTAGAAAGAAAAATCACTTTTTATTTGATATACATAGGATTTTATGAAAGGGTACTTTGGACGCATGTAGTACGTGGACGAGAGAAAGGAAACCGAAAAAAGTATAGATAGAATCCAATAATCAGAGTTAAATAAAACAAAATTAACCAAAAAAAGGATGAAAATTTGACACTTAAGTTTGACATTAGGGGGTTATTTAAACAGTGACGTCGCTAAGGGGGGGCCGGGGGGCCCCGGGTGCCACCATCCTTGGGGTGACACCCACCGGAGTGAAAGAAAAAGAAAATAAAAGAAAAAGAGAAAGGAAAAGGAAAAAAGGGGAAAAAAGAAAAAAAGGAAAAAAGGGGAAAAAACAAAAAAAACAAAAAAACAAAAAAAAAAAAAAAAAAACAAAAAAAAAAAAAAAAAAAGGAGAGAAGAAAAGAAATAAGGGAAAGAAAAATAGGAGGAAAACGAAAGGAAGGAAAAAATAAAGGTAGTTGAAGGTAAGGGGGGGTGGGTGGAAGGAAGAAAGGACAGTTTGCTGCGGGTTAAGTTCTACCGGACTTTAGGTAAGGGCATATGGTCGGGAGCCTGGGGGTGACACCCAACTGGACCGGTCAAGAAAAACTATTCTAAATATAGAAAATGAAATTTAAAGAATAAATATCATCAGAATGGAGAAAGAACCCCTCCCCCCCCTCCCCCCAAATCTCCATCCCATAAATTTTTCTCGGTTCTCTCAAATAAAACCCGGAAACCCCATTAAACTGGGTTTTCAAGGGGTCAAATTTTCAAAATTTTCCGGGGTGGACCCCCGTACCCCCGTTAACCTGGGAGATATTCCATACCCCCCAGACCCCCCGGTGAATGGGGTGTGTGAACAGTAGGTGCGTCAACTCAAACCCTCCCTACCCTCAAAACAATTTCTGGCAGCACCACTGCTTCATTACATTTCTGTTAAGTCAGCAAACATATTAGCATTATTTTATCAAATTAATAGTGAGTGTTCAAAACATTCGAGGATAAAGAGCAATAATTTTGCTTTTCTCTTTACCCAATGACAATCTGTATCTTTTGATGAGCGAGGATGGAAAAGGGAAGGAGGAGGAGGGGAAGGGGTGGGGTAGGGGGAGAAGGTGAGGGGGGTCAGTGGAAATCGTCGTTTTGAGTTACCTTTTTAATGGGGAAGGGGGTGACACCCGGTACTTAGGCCCCCCCTAAAAAAACACCTAGCGACGCCACTGTATTTAAACATTACGTTGCTGCAAAGGGGAAAAATTCGGTTGTTTACGTGGGAACTCGTCATAATTAAGCTCTGATAAAAATAGATATCTTTATTTCTTCATTACTGAGCAGGTATACTCAATCTACAAACATAACATTCAATCTGACGATAGGATAGTTAAATGGTCTCCTATGATAGGAAAATTGAGATTGTTCATTTCTTCCAATAAGTAAAAGTGTGTTCCGTTGATTCGTTGATTTCCACGAATGTTTCAAAATATTGGACGGAATTGAAAAGCGTTCATTCCTTCGATTCAAAATGGACTAAATAAAATGTGGGTAAGTTGTACGTTGGACAAATTAGCGCTTTGGACGAAATAATAATGGACAATTTAAATTGGGACTAATTTACGTTGGACGATCTTTTTTGGACCAAAAGTGTATTGGACGAATTAAGATTGGACGGGATCTCTTGGAACCACTTGAAAAACCTCCGAAATCCACTCATAAAGTTGTTGATGTGCTTTTAAAATCTATAAATTCTAACTGCACTCTCGCAATTCGTTTCTCTTAAAAAAAGCATGTTTGTTATCAAGTCCAAACACCAAACGTGGAACTGCCGGGAATGCAACTTCTCGAGTTGAGCAACAGCTGACATGCAATGGTGTTTGGTAAACCGATAAGCAAGCAAATTGCTCTTGCTGTGAGAAGTTTCTCTTTGCACACTTACATGTTTGGTGACTAGACTTGGTGACGAGTAGTTGCTTGTATGGAAAAGAGATAGCGAGCATGCTGTGTGAATTTTTAGGTTTTTAAAAGACATTTATGACTTTATGTGTTGATACTGAAAGGTATTTGTGCATTCATTGGTTTTTTTTTTTCTCTGGGTACCACTGAATAGAGGTATCCCTTATTGTCTTCTTACCTTACTGTCAGGAGGTATTCCTCCATTCCTTCTTTTTACATTCTTGTATTCTCAGTCAGTCAAGGCGTTAGCTGTGAATCACTGGTGTAACGAACAACTGTTTGGGCGGTTAGACTTTACTACCGCTACTAAGATTCAAGGGACTTTATGCTCCCGATATTGCTGCAGCAAATATTTGCAGAAGACCCACTGGCATTTAAAAATTCAGTATTACTTTAGTTTTTAAGCACAAGTATCTGAAAATTAGGTAAACATATTTTATTTTTCTTCTTCTCATGACAAAACGTATTTTTGAGGGTACGGAAAGAAATTAGAAAGCTAAGCTTCCTAAACTTCTTTGGCATTTTGAATATTGTTGTAAACAGTGCTGTGTTCTCTTGTATGATAAAAAATATGTATTATTGAAGATTTCCATGAAGTTCGTGAAATTTTTTTGCAATGTTTTTATTGTATTATTTTTAAAAATTATTTTATATTAATGATGATCGCCAAGCACTCCGCTATGAAATGTTGCTTCTCCAATCTATTCTATGTTTCAAGGAAAAAAACAAAAAAAACTAATTGGATTAACTGGAGGTTGTTAAAACTATATCTTCTAGGAAATGTTGGAATGTTGCGTGGTTTGTCGGATCGGGACACAACATTAAAGTTTTCTTGTATATTATGTGTCAGCTGAATTGTGATGTTTCCCAATTTTGTTGCTTGGGGTGGGTTTTAGTGGAGTCTTTCAATTGTTTTTGACAAAAAACTCTTTCAATATAAAAAAAAATGAGTTTGAAATTCATGGAAAATATTATAATCTGGCACCTTACTACTTAAATTTGGAGATGTCGTAAAAGGATAAAAAATGCCTCAGTAATAATTATTATGTGATAAAATGTACTTTTCATTCATTGTAACTTGCTAAGCAAGTTGTGATTCTTACAAATTATATGAATTATTTTTAAGTATTTTTGATTCAAATACAGAATTTTCATAAATCGGTGTTGTTTCTCCTTTTTCTATCCCCTCGCCTTTAATAACCTTCGTAAAAGCACAGGCGGATACAGGAGTTTGTCTGTCCCTCTCCTCCCATTTGAATGTATGCGGTAGAAAGAGACAAAGATAGGGGCTAAAGTCATGCGATTGCCCATGTGGTTTGCCATCTTTTTCTAACCCATGTGCTCAAATAGAAGGAGAGAGAGAAAGACACATTCCTTTATTCGCCCATGCGTAAAAGAGGAGGACGGACTGAATGTGTAACAGAGAGCAATGTCACACATTCTTATGAATGGCAAATTAGCATAGTCTTCATGTTGAAATTAATCTTTGATTAAATGAATTTCAAAGCTGTGTGTATAGGGATGTGGACAGGACCGGAACCTCTCCAAAAAATTTTAGGAGTCATTTAGGCCAACAGGTTTTTTTTTTTTTTTTTTTTTAGGAACTGAAGTGGTTTCATCCCCATTGCAATAAAAATCAAAAGTAACTAATGTTGAAAACCCACCAAACCTTATTATGTAGTTGTCATGATTTTATGGAGGGGGGTGGGATTTTTTTTTTATTAAAACGTTGTTTGCTGATCTTAAGAGTTAAACATGTAACCAGTGCTTATGATCATCACATAAGAAAAACCCATTTGAACAACAAAAAACTGTGTGAAATGCCAATGCAAAAGAGGAAACTCAAACAATGGCACAAAGAAAAAGAATTGAAAATGACCATGAAAAACAAATGGGGGAAACAAAAAAGAAAAATGTTGTTCAATCGCCATTTTGATGCATATATATTATTGAGTACCTACTGTAAATTTTTGTTAATGGTTTTTCTCTAAAAATTAAAATTAAATAAATAAATTCCTACCTACGTTAATAAAAAAAAATCCCTGTTCAAAGGAGCATATCACCAGCTAAAACCTCCAAACGCTAATAGAAAATTATTATTCCTAGACGAAATAACTTTTTAAAGCGACTTAAAACGAAACAAAGTAACAAACATCATGAATAATAGTAGCAAATTAAAGGGAAAAAAAAAAAAAAAAAAAAAAAACGCGAATAAAATATAAAATAGGCAATGAAAAAAATTTGAATTGGATAGATCCAGAGCTTCGGTGCCCGCTTATGAGTTCGGAGGGAAAGCATATAAAAGAAGATGGGATTTTTCTCTGTCAGGTCATCCGCAGGTAACACGAGAGCGTCAGAGATTTAAATTCCGCGAAACAAGTTGAAGCAGGGTTTTGAGAGCTGCTGTTGGAATACAGCGCACCTCCGCGCCCGCGCTCTCGAGTTAAAAACGATACGCTGACAACGCTGCCAACCGTTTAACTTTTGTTCAATCAAAAGCTCAAATGTTTCAAAGTACACCACCGTCGATTTTAACGCTTTGCTCATTTCCAACTAACCTAACAATAAGCATTTCATGATTCATAAACTATAACTCGCTTGTTTTCCTATCGATATAATTCTATTGCCCATTGAACAACCTCTCGCCACCTGTGCCGCCGTCACAATAAAAAAAGTAGGCTGGCAAACCTGCATATTATTATTAAAATCCAGCATCGCGTGGATTGGCAACACCGCCCTCGCTTGGAGTTTGTACTGCGCTGCTCAAAACTCGAATGTTATATTTATCCTCATCGAAACAACACCGCACATTCGCCGCTCTATGGCTCTGCCTTGTACCTGCTCCAAGTTTTGAACTTAGTGTTATGCGCGTTTTCAACCTCTTCAAACGGCGCAGCGAGTGTATAAGAAGTACTACTCGGCAGTGTTTTTGAAAACGTGTTACGCACACAAATCAATCCGTCGGTACCGATCGGAAAAAATAAGTCGTGCGAGTTTCGTCAAGTCGGGAAACGGACTTGCATCTTCTCGGAGTTTGAACTCGACCACATAGAGCGACTACAGCGGAGTTGGAGCGAGGCTTGGCTTGAACTCAACCACTACTCTTGGTTGCGTTCTCGGATCTCGGGCAGTGTTGCTGTATTGCGTGTAGTGGCAATGCTTTTTCTCGCTTCTTAGCGCCGCGCTTGCTTGTTTCGTGCTTTGCTCCGCTGCTGTTCACAGCGGTGGCGAGGAGAGTGAAGCGAGGCTGAGAGAAGAGGCGTATTGATTTCAGTCGAGTCCGTGGTCTCCGTGCCGATGCCGTTTCTTGGTCGATGTATATTTCAGTAGTGTGTTCCGTTCCTTTGCCGTTTCGTCGTTAGGGTGACTTGTTGGTGTTGTATAGTGGATTTTCGCGATGGCTGCACCTGCGGCCTGCACCCGTTTTAGTGATAATTACGACCTCAGAGAAGAATTAGGAAAGTAAGTAACCGAAATGCCAACACAATTCATGCACCAATGCTCATAAACTTTTTCAACGCTTATTCTTCATTTCAGTTTTGTTTTTGTTATTGTTATTTTTTTTTTTTTTATTTTTTTTTTTTTCGCACCGCATGTTCACGGAGCGAGCGAGCGAGTGGGATACGATACGTCTTCCCGCAGTGTGCTCTCATTTACATGCTGTGTGTGCTAGCTTCGCACACTTGTCTAACCAAACTGCTTTTCTCAGACAGTCTGTACACACATATAGCGCTGTCTTGTCTAGGGCTCAATTCAAGGGATATGACACCGTAAATCTATAATTGTAAATTACACTCGCGGCCTGTCGCCTTTCTGGAAAGTTTCCCGCGGTCTTCTTCCATCCCCTGGTAATCAATTTGCCCTATAATTCCTTCGATCCTTTTCCAAACATCTCCCCCTTGGCCTCTCGTCCATCACGTAGATTTTGAAGTCATCAGAACTGTCGCTTTGAAGGTTTTATTTAAATACCCATCAGCGGAATCAGCATCACAGTTTTAAGTGCTTGCAAGCTCAAATTGTTTCTTCTTCAAGATGGACAAGTTCGCCAACTTCCAAATAATATATTTTGATGTAAGAAACAGTTTTTGTAACATCTGATGGACTGGTGTGATGGCTCTAATTGATCTCGAACTTGCCTTCCTCTTACTTTATATTTTTAGCTTTAACTATTTTCTTTTTCTTTAAAACTTCCATTTTTATTGACTTGAAAAAATGAATTGTTTTGATGACTAAAGTCCTGATAAAAATGACACTTCGTCAACACAGGTTATTTTATATCCTTCCTTTTTACCGCGGTACTTAAATAATTCTGCTCTAGGTTGTCATCCAATCTATACCCTGATAACCCCGCACCACCTTTTCCACTTATATACCTAGTCATAAGTTTATAGAAGATAGGGTTGTTCCATTGCTTTTCTCTCCCCCCCCCCTACCACCACCACCACCACCACCACAAAAGCTATATCGAAACTATGAGGCTGTAGGGTCGCGTTCTAGAGTTCAACCATTTACTGCATTCGTGCAAAAAAGATTACATTATCCTGTGATGTAGTATATCTATTTTATGTATATATTGAAAAGTGCTGCTATTCGTAATCTTTTCTGCTTCGAGACAATGAAGGGATGAATTCTTGAACGCTACCTACATGTATCCCATCGCATTACCCCGCTCTTGTGTTGTACTAGAATAGATCATTCGACTGGGCTCTGTTTCTGATGTTTTTATTTTTTTTTTTTCTTTTAAAAGTACTGAATGTTTAAAAAAAAAAAACAAAACAAAACAAAAAAACAAAAAACAAAAAACAAAAACAAAAAACAAAAAAAAAAAAACAAAAAAAAAAACTTCCTTTCCAGCGCGATCGTGTGCGAACCTATCTGAGATCAGATTTATGGCCATGCTTATTTGCTGGTTTGACTGAGATTGTTTTTCTCCCCATTTCCCTCAATATAGTGAAACGTGAGAACGAATTCGGAGTCGTCTCCCCTGAGGGCGAAATTTTTTATTTACGCAAGTTGTTTTTCAGGCCAAGTTCATCGCACAGTCCTGATCAATACTTCTGCAGCTTTTAGATCTGGACCGTCTCATTTACCCTCGTCGAAAACTTGCCGATACTCTGCTGTACTTTTTCCACCTCTATATGTTTATGTACACCCAATTTTCTCTGCTCTCCGTAATTTTGCGTTGGTAAACAGATGAAACTCTTGTCATTTAGCTATTGCTTCTTTTTTTTCTATTACTGACTGCTCTCAGCTCGATTCCCAAGGAGCTAGGGAAAACTTCTGTTGGATTAAAACACCTCTCAAGATACCTTCGTTCAGGATGGAGATTATTTACTTCAATATCTCCATTCCCCTTCCCCCTCCACCCTCGCTATTCCGACATCTCTCTGCGAATTATAGCTTCGTCCGATTTTATTTACGAAGACTCTTTTATGTCTTTCAATAAGTATGTTTGAAAACAAACTTGACGATCGCTTCAAAGCTCGAGAACTGCCAAGGTACCTACTTTAAAGTAGCCGTAAAATCGAACAATAAGTCGTAAAACTAGACTATTTCCTTTTAATGTAAGGAAACACACCAGAGTTGCCGAAAATACCTATCCATCGTTGTCTAAGATGATGGTCGAGAGAGAGAGAGAGAGAGAGAGAGAGAGAGAGAGAGAGAGAGAGAGAGAGAGAGAGAGAGAGAGAGAGAGAGAGAGAGAGAGAGAGAGAGAGAGAGAGAGAGAGAGAGAGAGAGAGAGAGAAAAGGAATGTCCAGAGAGTTGCATTTACAGGAACCTGTCTCTTCTCAATACGACACGACGCTCAATTGATAATCTTCGATTAGTTCTTCGGGTATTGCATTCAGGAAGTAATCCCCCGACTCTTCAATTAGGAGTAATAATTTTTTGAAAATGGGTCCAAATCGAACTTTGGCCTTCGATATCTCAAAAATGAAAAACGATATCGACCTTCGGTTTTCGCCAAAATGCTCAATTTTTTACGTCCTTTTTCAATGACGTATCATAAGGTAGGGGGCACGATTTGAAAATGTTAGGGACAAAAACCCCCCAAATTTTGGAGGAGGTTAAAGGAAAATGAACCCCCCTCCCGTGAAATTTCACCCCCAAAAACCCTCTGTTCGGTTTTTATAGAATTCAAAAATTCCGCACCGTTCTCTAAATACAGGAGGGTGGCCAGGACTTCTGAAACATACTGTATATAACTCTTATAAACTTAAAACACGCGCACCTCAAAGGGAAGTATTCATTCATAATAATACCAGAAACGCGCTGTTTTTTTTTTTTTTTTTTGTTTGTTTTTTTTTGCAGGCTATATAGTAAATCTCGAAAACTACTCGCTCGACAACTTCCGCTGAGTTTGGCTCTTTTGCGGGCAAAAAGAGCGGTTGGCAACGCTGATTGCAGGTCTTTCTCGCAGTGTTGCCTCGTTTCAAGGTATAATGACTTGAATCTGCGTTGCCAGTTTGAAAAAAAAATCAGTTTATTTTTTATCAACTTCAACATTGTTTCAACGCATTTTTTCTCTGTATGATCTGGTGAATTATAAATATTTTGCGCAGGCTCGCAACCTTCAGTGGCGGATCCAACCCTCGCGAACGGGGAGGGGGCGAACTTAAGATTTTCGATCCTTGGTGACCCCCTTTTTTTCGCTCTCGCTTCCCCCTTCCTCTCCCCCATTTTTCCACTATTTGGGCCGAACGGGGGGAGGCGACCGCAACCGCCCCCTTCGCCACCCTCCAGTATTCGCCAATGGCAACCTTTACATCTCAAATCTACATTTGGTATTGGTATTCTTTGAGCAAACCATAGGCAAGCATCGCGCGAATGTATCAGGCCGATTTATTTGATGTAATTGATGCGTCGAAACTATCAACACCTAATTTTTGGTTGAAATGCGAAGTTTGACTGTCCCTCTGCTTAAAATTTTTATCAGATTATACGCGGAAAGACATTTTAGGTTATTTTTTCAAAGGCATCGGATTATATCAACGATTTTGATGCCATCGATGCACCTAAAACACCGAAAAATAATTCTACACTTTACTGTTTAGGAATTGCATTTGATCCGAACCCAGATCATGCCATTATCAAAGATCGACACCAGTTTCGTTGAAGTTGCTTTTATCTTTTTTTTGAAGATATTAAAATAGATCCGTTTCCATTTCAAAGATTTTTGAATCTTTGTTTACTCCAAATCATAGAGTTGGGGCAAATCTCATTCGTTGTTTATTTGATGATGTGTGGTAGGTAATAAAGACGGATTATTCGACGAGTTATTTGACCAATTGGCTATACTTATACGCTGAAAAGAATATCCCGTCAAAAACCTTTCCAGGTGCAAGCAGACGGCATGTCAGGTAATTAGGTCTGTCACAAAAAGCCGTTCCAAAGCATCAACTCAAAGATATGATATGATGGGAACGGCAAGTCCCCTCCAAGTGGGCAACCAGCAAGGCAACTGTTAATCATTTTTCAAAATCAACGCTATCCATTTGCGGCGAATTTAGTGAAGGAAAAACTTTGAGGGATGTATTTGTTTATTTTTTATTTTCAAACACAAAAACTTGCCGCTGTTCATCGCCTTAAAAAAAAAAAAAAAAAATTATAGCACGTACTTACTATTTTTTTTTGTTTTTTTGTTTTTTGTTTTTTGTTTTTTTGTTTGTTTTTTTTTAAGGCGATGAACGGCGGCAAGTTTTTGCGTTTGAAAATAAAAAATAATGAAATACATCGCTCAAAGTTTTTCCTTCACTAAATTCGCCGCAAATGGATAGTGTTGATTTTGAAAAATGATTAACAGTTGCCTTGCTGGATGCCCACTTGGAGGGGACTTGCCGTTCCCATCATATCATATCTTTGAGTTGATGCATTGGAACGGCTTTTTGTGACAGACCTAATTACCTGACATGCCGGCTGCTTGCACCTGGAAAGGTTTTTGATGGGATATAATCTGGTTTTAGCTTGTTAGATTCCAGTTTCTCATTCCACAAATAAAAGCAACAGTTGTTATCCATCAGCTGACTAGCCAGCAGTTATGAATCGTTTCCGGACAACTTTCACGTAGACTCTCGAGTGCTTATTTTACAATAGGGACCACAGTCTCGATTTCCCTTTCTTTTCCCTGATCCATATGCTAACCTACAATTCCCTATCCACTGGCTAGTCCGCCGCTGGCCGATCCGCCTCTGGCTAGTCCGCCACTGACGATCCGCCACTGGCTAGTCCACCACTGACGATCCGCCCCTGGCTAGTCCGCCGCTGGCCGATCCGCCACTGGCCGCTCCGCCACTGGCCGATCCGCCATAGCTCAATTCTGTAACTTCAGGAAAATAATGTTACTGTCACTACCAGTTCTCATCAAATAAACTGATCAGTTGTAAACTCTACAAGTACACAGCAAAGAACTTTTGTCACTACTTGCTTATAAATAATTATACTAGAATCACAAAGGTGGTGTAGGTAAACTCATCAGAAACTACTCTCCCTCCAGTGATCAACAGTAGTATCACAGAATACTCTAATCAGAACGGAAACTCTAATTCATTTTGAAACATTCTTTACTTCGGGCCGCGCTATTTTCGAAAATGAGCAAAAAAAAAATGAAAAAATGAGCATCTTCGGCACGGCAATCTTCGGCAAATCTGCGGCAACTATGGCCGAGTTGTGATTGGTTGTATAGCCTGAAAAAGCATGTCCGCCATCTTGAGAAGTGAGTAGGCACAGTTGCCAGTTTGTGCCAGTAAATTCCAAATCTTGTTTCCATTGGCTCTTATGGGAGTTTCCGTTCTGATTAGAGTATTCTGTGGTAGTATGGTACTCAGCTGTTGCATTTGCAAGCAATGAAGTGGAAAATGAAGCTCCGCGGTTATGCCCGAATTCGAATACTTTCAGCTTCAGAGCTAGAATAGTTATTTAATAAATGAATATGCAAAACGAGAGTATACAACAAATTAGGACACAAAATAAATAACTAGAAAAGATGTTTGGTACATTTATTTAAAAAGAAGAACTGAGGAGGACAAATTTCGTATTTCACGGTCTCCGTTGTAATTGAAACAATAATCATACTTGTAATCACTCAGGTATTTGTTACGAGTTTAGTTCAAAAGTGTCAAAGCAGGGAGAAATGTTTTTGTTTTGAAATGATGTGCAGTTGTTGTTGACTGACGATGAAGCGTCGACTCTCGCGGCGATCTCAAATACTAAAAGACAGTCAATGAGAGTAGATTCACCGCGTAGTTTGAAATAGCCGTTATAATGAGAAATTTAGTTTTTTTATCATTGCTCAATAAATATTAGACGGATTGCGTTCAAACAAAAACAAAAACAAAAAAAAAACAAAAAACAAAAAAAAAAGGCACGAGCACAGAACACGCTGGTTAAAATAAGACCAAGTTTGATGAGTTTGGTTGCGTAGTTTTTCCGCTATATAGGATCATATCAAGGCACGGTTTGGGGGAATGAAATAATTTCTGTAATTATGAGCGTTTACGCGCCGCAAACTTGTCAGGTTGTAGGGAGGGTGGTCGCACTTAGTAGGGTGGGGTTACCTGATTTGCCGTCTGCGTCTACCGACGCTTATGATAACTTTAAAATTATAGTAATATTACCTGAATCACAACGATACGTGAACCACGACGCGGCGAGTCTCGTACTTTTACCAGAAAATGCTGGTGTTGTCATCAGATTGCGGCCCAGGATTTGAATTTTCCTTAAACTTTTCAAGAACTATGGTGCAAACATAAGAAATTCGGGTAGAAGTACAAACCCTTACATTCGAACACGTATCGCTGTGCTCCTGGTGTTTTTGCAATTTCTTTTTTTCCCTCTGTGCACCTTCTCACAGACAATGCCACCATATTTCACGCATAAACTTTATTTCCGAACTAATTTCATTATTCCTGATCATTTATTTGGTTGCCCAACTCAAGAGTCCCTATTGTACAAGGAGAGTTGCGCCATGTCATTTTCTTCATCTTCAAAATGAAGAAGAAGAAGCGGATCAAGCCCCGGCCCAAGAGCAAAATGAAAATGGTGGTCGGTCATTTGCCTCTGCGCTGTTTTCGTTATTTTGCTACTTCTAATAGGTTAGGTTCTTCTTTGACAATATTCTTGACAATAATGGTCGTTATTGAAAGAGAAAATTTTCTTTATAGTAAAATTTAAGCAGAGGAAAAATTAGCAATAATCACCGTGGTCACTGGTACTGTAAATGTGTAGTGAAAGCGAGTGTGCTAAAAGTATACGAGCCCTCCACCATTTGCATTTGCCTCTTGGGGCTTCCGTGTGAGCCTAAATCTGAGAGCCAATCAGCACAGTATACTCATATACGCAGTAGCGAAACTCTATGGGGAAGAGGTGGCGAATGTCGTTTTTCAATGTAATCAAATGGGAAAATTGAGTTGTAACCTTCAGCGGCGTTGTACGCCTACTCAGTGGCGCACCGAAGGGGGTGGTTTTAGGGTCAAAACCCCCCCTAAGCATCAAGATTTTGCTCTAAAAAAGGTCATCTTCGGCCAAAATTGCTTTCAACCCCCCCCCCCCCCCTAATGCCTCAGAAAATAGACAATTTGCGGGGAAACCCCCACCAAACTAAAGTTCTCGGTGCGCCACTGTTCCGACTACTAGGTACTATGGTGCGCCACCGTGGCGTCGCATTCAATGCAAATCAAACGGAAGATGTTAGTTCAACCTTCCGACCACCAGAAAGGGGTGGGGGGGGGGGCATTCGCCGATTTTATAACATTGAGTTTCGCTGCTGTGCAGATAAGTATACTGTGCCAATCAGAAACGGCGGAACTCTCATAGTATGTAGGGACTCTACCCTGGTCTGCTCCAAACGTGGCATCACTGATACTGACTGACAAGGGGAACGTCCCAAGTGTCCGCCTCCGATTTTGATGAAATATAGCTCAAAATCTTCCTTGAGTGACGCTGATTAACACCCTGTATTTACTTTTTGCGAATGCGCCTTTAAAGTTGGAGAAAAAAAGTTCAAAGTTCGCAGCTGAACTGCCCGAAATCGTCGGAGCGTGCTAAGGGTAGAGAAATCGTCCACGACTCTCTTAGAGAGTCCGGAGTGTAGTGGCGAAGGCACTCGACCCGCAGTAGAGCGGACCCTGGCTCTAATCTCGGCCGGTCCTACATTTTTTTGCACATACTTTCCTCCCATTATCGAGTGTTTCTCGCCATAATATTTCTTTGATAATCTTCTCAACATTATTTTTACGTTATTTTCACGTATTCCCGTGAATAGAAAGTTCGTTTTAAGTACCTCGAAATCAAAAATTCGACGGCGTTCGAGTGGGTGTTCGCGATAAATGTTACTCAAGAAAAACACTGAAAATACCCTCTAAAACTTACGAATAATTTTGGAACTTTGAATCGCGAATTAGGGAATATCTTCTCAAATAACTATGATTTGCAAGATATTATTTTTAAATTTTGTATTGCTGTCTCCATTTTTTAAATTATTTTTGGAGGCCATTTCAATTGCATGTGAGTTTCAAAGGTGGTCCGAGAAAAACCTTTCTAAAATTATTCGTTTGTTAATTTTTCTTTCAGTAACATTTATCGCGAACACCCACTCGAGTGCCGTCGAATTTTTGATTTCGAGGTACTTAAAACGAACTTTCTATTCACGGGAATACGTGAAAATAACGTAAAAATAATGTTGAGAAGATTATCAAAGAAATATTATGGCGAGAAACACTCGATAATGGGAGGAAAGTATGTGCAAAAAAATGTAGGATCGGCCGAGATTAGAACCTGGGTCCGCTCATTTGCGGGTCGAGTGCCTTCGTCACTACACTCCAGACTCTCTATGAGAGACGTGGACGATTTCTCTACCCTTAGCACGCTCCGACGATTTCGGGCAGTTCAGCTGCGAACTTTGAACTTTTTTTTCTCCAACTTTAAAGGCGCATTCGCAAAAAGTAAATACAGGGTGTTAATCAGCATCACTCAAGGAAGATTTTGAGCTATATTTCATCAAAATCGGAGGCGGACACTTGGGACGTTCCCCTTGTGAGCTTTACCGAGTTGGGTGGAGGATGTTGCCGACGGGCGGCGCGGCGGGTTGGCTGACTGCGGCTTTACCGGGCTCCTAACTCTGAAGCGCCAATCAGCTGATTTATTTAAATGCTCAGTTCTTGCGCGCGCGTCTTTACAAGCTGATTTGATTATAATTTATACTCGGTCCTCTCTCCCGTGCGCAGCGCAATAAATTACTCTCCGTCTCCGCTGCGTCTGTCCGCGCGTTGACGAAAAAATTAAAAGTGCGTGTGAGGTTAACACAATTACATAAATTGCGCTGCGATGCCCGCGCTCCTAATCATTATTTCTCTGTATTTCTCTCTCTCTCTCTCTCTCTCTCTCTCTCTCTCTCTCTCTCTCTCTCTCTCTCTCTTTTCTCTCTTTCTCTCTCTCTCTCTCTCTCTATTTTTCTCGCTCTTGCTCTCTTTATTTCTCTTCAACCTTTTGTTTAGAACGCAGAAAAAAAGGCTGCGTGCGTTTTGTTTTTATTACCCCCGTGGTTTGTCATGTTTTTCAAATTGGAACAATCGCTTGCCGCATGAATGTATCGTATATGTTGTTGTATATTCAAAGTCATACATTGTTTTTAATCGTGACTTCTGTTCAACGTTGAAACTCATACTTCGTGTCTCTTTAAATATTTCCGTCACGATGTAACTTCTTTTTTTTTTTTTCAAATAGATTTTTTTCCCCTCGCCCCTCTCAATTAGCAGAAAGTGTACTGGATTGCAATTTTCCTACTCCATCCCTGTGCTACTTGCGTTCATTTTTAATTTTTCCGCCGAGCGAATGCATTCTTGTTTAAAATAGAGCAAATAATAAAATGGAATAAAAAGTTGACTATCCATGTTTTGTCATTATTTATTTCGTCCAGCGCAATGAAAGTATATTTCAACGGCTCGATGCATAAAAATAATCAATCACACCGAAGTTTATTGAATTAGTGCCTGGATAAATCAATCAATGCGCTAATAATACAAATATTCAAAATCTCTCAATGGTCACCACCGGTCTTAAGCAGCAAATTCTGAAAGTTCATTTTAAAGAGATTTTTGTTTACTGTTTTTTATTTGATTGACTGCGCGCACACAGATTTGACAGCTCTGTAAACTTCAAGTTAGACATAAGTGTGATTCAAATTTCGGCGGTCAATGAGCAAAAGTGAGTTTATGTTTAACATAAAGTTCAGATTGACTGAAGCCTTATGGATACGTCAATTCAATTCTCAATCAAATGCTTGCTTGAATAGAAATCTACTCTTATACTCAGAACGAGCGGTAACTTAAAATAAAAGAGGCTGATCGTACTGTGCGCCTTCAATTTTTCATATAGGCAAAACCAGCGCTTGCGTGTGCCAACAGTTAACTACCAAATGTTTGATGTGGCAGCACCCGCTGATTTCGCTGTCGATATAGGTTCGAATTAATATTACCATTGCAAAAGTCTAAAAATCATTCCTTGCAGCGAAAACTAAGCTCAAAGCTCAGTTGAACCACCCGTGTATCTATGCACATTGCACTACGTACGACCCGCACCTCGAACGAAAGAATAAAACGAACTGTGGAGTTGGAACAGATTAATTGTTGGATTCAGTTTTAAAACAGTAAATTTGAAGGTTGACACTCACAGATTTTATGCGAGGTACGCCGTGGTCGTGGTACAAACGAAAAATTTGTTCGTTGCGAAATAAGCGAGAAAGGCGGCACTTATTTTAATGCAATGTAATGTGTGCACACATACACGGGTGGCCCATCTGAACTTTAAGCTAATGTATCTCTGTGAGGAGTAAGTTTTAAACTTTTTTAGTGGTCTCATCGTTATTTTTGTAGCAATTTCCGTTAGAATGGTTCAGTTGCAAGGTTCTAAAATTATAGGTGTTTTTTATTATTTGTATGAAGAATATATGACCCAAAAGTACTTGATGAGCTGAGAACAACGGTGCCTTCACTGTAAAAAAAAAGTAACACTGGAGTGACTTTTTGTGACTTGGAGTCATTTTTTTCGGATCCAAATGCACCCTAAATTGGAGTCGGTAACTCCTTTTTGGAATCATTCGTGGAATTATGATTCATTTTAGTTAAAATGGATTAAAAATTCACATTATCGGCAGTTGCATTTACCCAAACATTAGACATATTGATCTTTATCGAGTTAAATAATGTCTGAGAAGTGAATTGACTCCATGCTTAGTGAAAGGACTAAAAACTTAGAATAGTTTGTTTTTTTTCCACTCCAAAATGACTACACATGAAGAGTCAATCCATCTACAAAAGAGACTGAAAGGAGCTAAACTTGTCGTTAAATCAGCGAGGCTTTGATTCAATTGAATCTTGCGCTCTGGGTAAATGTACTCACGTCAGGTTAATTTTTATATCACACGGAAACGGATTCAAAACACACTCACAAGAATTACTTCACTTGAAGAAGAAGTTTAAGGAACTGACCTTAGAGTTAAATCATCAAAAGACTTAGATTCAGTTAAATCTGATGCTCGAGTGAATGAACTCTTGTCATAGAGTCATTTTAAAGTTCTTGGAGTTCGTTTTTATACCGTCTACAAACTTAAATACCGTAATTTCGTCGCATTCCGTCAACTGTTAGGTTAGTGTATCGGATAGGGTGTTAGGCTAGGAATAGGTAGGTTGCGCGTTCGAATCCCGGCGGTGGCAGTAAAAATTTGTAATCGGTATAGGTCGGACAATTGGTCAGTGGACCCCGTAATCACAAGACATTATTTTTTGTTGGCGTTATCAATCCCTAATATTGTTCCTCTCCCCTCCCCTCCCGTTTTCACCCCTCTTCACACAACCACGCCCGCCCTTCCCTCCCCGCAGCACCCACCCAACCATTACCCTCCCCAGTCCCTCCCTACCCTCGCCTCACCACCCCAATAGCCCCCCATGCCCTCCCCAACCTCCTCCTTCACCCTCCCCCACCCCTCCCCTCCCCACCCCTCCCCTCCCCTCCCCACCCCTCCCCTCCCCTCCCACCCCCTCCCCTACCCTCACTCCCGGTTTATGGATAGTCCAATTTGGAATCAATCACGGATTACTTTAACTCTTAGCTAGCGTCAAATTACCCATTTTCGCATAAAATGATTCCAACGTTTCTTCTATTAATCAATCCAAACTTATGTCAATTAGAGTGAAACTAATCTAACGTGTGTTGCATGACTCGTCAAATCGAGTTCATATTTGAGTTCACTCTAACGCTGGTGTTAAATTTGGCCTAGTTCCCGTATTAAGTCCTTCTTGGAGTGAATTATTTTTAACAGTGTTTGGTTTTTTCCTAATGATTGTTACACTGTTAAAAATAATTCACTCCAAGAAGGACTTAATACGGGAACTAGGCCAAATTTAACACCAACGTTAGAGTGAACTCAAATATGAACTCGATTTGACGAGTCATGCAACACATGTTAGATTAGTTTCACTCTAATTGACATAAGTTTGGATTGATTAATAGAAGAAACGTTGGAATCATTTTATGCGAAAATGGGTAATTTGACGCTAGCTAAGAGTTAAAATGATCCATATTCTCGAGTGATTTATTCCAAATTGGACTATCCATAAACCGGGGGTGGTGAGGGGAGGGGGCGGGAGGGGCGGGGGAGGGAGGGAGGGGAGAGGGGCGGGGTAGGGAGCGGAGAGGGGCGGGGGAGGGAGGGGAGGGAGGGGCGGGGGAGGAGGGTTAGGGAGGGCATGGGGGGCTGTTGGGGTGGTGAGGCGAGGGGAGGGAGGGATGGTGAGGGAGGGGCTGGGGAGGGTAATGGTTGGGTGGGTGCTGCGGGGAGAGAAGGGCGGAAGTGGTTGTGTGAAGAGGGGTAAAAACGGGAGGGGAGGGGAGAGGAACAATATTAGGGATTGATAAAGCCAACAAAAATATTGTTTTTGATAACGGGGTCTTTTGACCAGTTGTCCGGCCTACGCCTATATTACAAATTTTTACTGCCACCGCCGGGATTCGAACGCGCAACCTACCTATTCCTAGCCTAACACCCTATCCGATACACTAACCTAACAGTTGACAGAAAGCGACGAAATTACGGTATTTAAGTTTGTAGACGGTATAGAAACGAACTCCAAGAACTTTAAAATGACTCTGTGACAAGAGTTCATTCACTCGAGCATCAGATTTAACTGAATCTAAGTCTTTTGCTGATTTCACTCTAAGTTCAGTTCCTTAAACTTCTTTTTCAAGTGAAGTAATTCTTGTGAGTGTGTTTTGACTCCGTTTCTGTGTGATATAAAAATTAACCTGACGTGAGTACATTTACCCAGAGCGCAAGATTCAATTGAATCAAAGCCTCGCTGATTTAACGACAAGTTTAGCTCCTTTCAGTCTCTTTTGTAGATGGATTGACTCTTCATGTGTAGTCATTTTGGAGTGGAAAAAAAACAAACTATTCTAAGTTTTTAGTCCTTTCACTAAGCATGGAGTCAATTCACTTCTCAGACATTATTTAACTCGATAAAGATCAATATGTCTAATGTTTGGGTAAATGCAACTGCCGATAATGTGAATTTTTAATCCATTTTAACTAAAATGAATCATAATTCCACGAATGATTCCAAAAAGGAGTTACCGACTCCAATTTAGGGTGCATTTGGATCCGAAAAAAATGACTCCAAGTCACAAAAAGTCACTCCAGTGTTACTTTTTTTTTACAGTGTAGTGGACCAGTTTCGGATATACACTGTGTGTCGGGACATTACAAAACGGAATTCCCATTTAAAACAATGCATTTTGGGCCGAAATCGTCTTTCTGGAACTATGAAACCCAGTTAGAAACCGAAGGCATCATTATTTTCAGCTTACCGAGTGCTTTCATTTCTATGG
Source organism: Trialeurodes vaporariorum (assembly GCA_011764245.1). Taxonomy (NCBI): domain Eukaryota; kingdom Metazoa; phylum Arthropoda; class Insecta; order Hemiptera; family Aleyrodidae; genus Trialeurodes; species Trialeurodes vaporariorum. The sequence goes on from VMOF01000111.1 coordinate 50,789,312, forward strand.
GTGACTTGGCGTGTAATTTGGCAATGTTGAACGTTCATTTACACCCATGAACAAAATCGAAGTATCGGGTGTTCGGTGAGCACTTTCGTTCTGATCTTTTTCGTGGGATTAATTGGACAAAATACAATGTTGCCAAACTGCGCGCTACGCCACTGATTTACATAAATGAAAAACACCGAAATTCAGACCTTTGTGACTGCGCCCCATTGAAAGTCCATTTGTTTGTCTGCAACAAAATCTTGCAAGACCTTATTTTACTCGAATTCTGTATATATAGGACAAGGCAAAAGCCTCGCCCTAGTCGAAGTGTCACGTGAAAACCCATGATCAAATTCACAGGGGAACCGCTGGAAATTTTTTCGTGGGTACGTATGGGAAATAGCACGACCATTTCCTTGGGAACCCATGGGTACCCACGAGTTCCCATGATCGCACCTTATGAGTTCTCATGGGTGTACCCATGGAAACTCGTGAGTACCCATGGGTTCCCTTGGTAATGGTCTTGTCATTTCCCATGGGAACGCACAAAGAATTCTCAGGGGTTCCCCTGTGAATTTGGTCATGGGTTTTCATGTGACTCTTCTTCTAGGGCGGACAAGAACAAAACATTACTAAATAAAAATGAGTACCTATAGAGTTCACTGCTCTCGAGCTGCGAGGTCTTTTTAAGCTCGCATGTTGACAAGTGTCACCCCCGCCCCTCCACCCTTTTTCATAATGGTAAAACACTATCGCTGAAATTTTTCTCTTTTCTTTTTATTCTTTTTGCATGTTCGAATTCCTTGGTATTTGGCCGGTTGCCCAACTCTTTTAGACGTGAGACAAACTTTGAAATGGATGCGTCGCGTCGCGTTTCGGAGAGACGTATTTCTATTTACCTATATACAGTATACCTACCTCTACCGGAACAATGTTCGTTGAGCCGCCTGCGTTACCCCGCTGGAATTCGGACTGCCCTATCGCGGGCGCTAGCTTCTTTTCTTCTGTTTTGATTTTTAAGAGGCATTCCTGACTTGCACCTCCTCGTACCACTCGATTCAAATTTCGAACAAGAGAGTAAAAAAACGCATTATAGACCAGTGGCGCGGCGTAGCGTGCAATTTGGCAACGTTGCAGTTCGTCCATATAAACCCTTGAAAAAGATCGAACTATCGGGTGTTTGTTGAGCACCTTCGCATTTGACCTTTTACATGGGTTTAAATGTACACAATACAAAGTTGCCAAAATGCACGCCACGCCTTCATTACAGATGCGCGAGCTTCTCTGCTTCAAATATGCTTCAAATCTGTGCAGTTTCAGATTATGGTCGTTAGCCTCGGCTCGCACACTGGATTAAAACAAGGAATTTCCCAGGCATAACTCTCCGAATAAAAATAAAAATTATGATTAGAAAGTAGCCACATGACGAATCATATAATGTGTATAATCATTCATTTTAGAGCTTAAAATGAGTCAAACAACGTGGTTTACACACGGAAATATTAACTTTAACACTTTTTAAAGCAAAAAAAAAAAAACAGAAATTTTTATGTCCAGAAAAAATCAATGTTTCGATTCTTTGTGGCTTGGAGCAGTTACTTATTCAACGCACTATGGTCTGACATCGTCAAAAAGTGGCAAAAAATTAGAAAAAAAAATTATCATCAATTTATCATGTATAATCTTTCAAGAGAAATTTTAAGCACAAGAAACTCTTTTAACCAGTAATTTAATCCTAGAAACGCTGCTGAAAAGTTTTAAATTAAACTTACAAGGTCGAAAACGATGGTTTTTTATTAATTTTTGTCATTGAATTTTGGCCACTTTTTTTCGACCTCGCTAACCACAGTGCAACGCCCTGTATACGACTGTGCAGTACATGGGCGCCCGCAGCCGGGAGCAAGGGGGGAGGGGCACCCCCCCTCCCCCCGGAATTCAAAAAAGTCCACATTTTACGATAAAAAATAAAAGGAACAAAATAATAGAAATGAAATGTTAATTGAAGGTAATAGTTTACGAACCTTATTATTAGTTTATTTTGTCATTTTAACGCATTTTTAGCAAGGAATAGTATATTTGTGCATTTGGGGCAACATTTTTGAACTTCAGTGGAAAGTGTAGGTGGACCCCCCCTTCACATTTTTCTGCGGGCGCCCATGGCGCATAGTAAGTCCTAGAAGCCGGTTTTGTGCGATTTAGCAACAAATATTTTCATTCCGTTCAAATCTATGTGCCATAATCGATTTTTGGTGAACCATCCAATCGCTTGCTTCACATAGAATCAAGTGGGGAGAAACCATCATTGCCACATCGCACGAGTCGCCACCGACTTATGAGGTGTACTGTATATAGTCTCGTATACCGGGCTTTGTTTGGCTAACTGCTCCAATGGTGCCTTTGGTTTCTTCCTATAAATTTCCTGGTTTCGGAGATACACTCGTATACCTAAAGTTGCAAAAAAGCGTGTGTTGCGTGACGTCACAACACAAAGTGCATAGAATTCAAAATCCTGGTTAGAAACCAAAAGGCATCGATGTTGTCAACTCACCAGTGCTTCCATTTGCCAATATTAAACACACACTAAAGTTCAAAAACCTTTCAATTGCTCCATTAATTGATATTCTTCATTTAGAAACGTGTTAAGTAAAGCAGCTAGGTAGGGATTTGCAACAGACATTTATAAATCGATTAATCGATGCAGATGCAGAGTCAGTATTCTTCGGCGCTAGCTTTGTTCTTTCTGCGCGCTTTGGCTCATTAGTCACGCAAGGCAGTTGGTTTGGTTGTAAATCGTCAAACACTCCTATTCGTGTGGTTTTTATGAGGTTTAAACTCGTCTGTTTCAGATCAAGGACATTTAATATCGCTGTAACATATGCAATAAAGTAATATAGAGTCTTGAATGATTTTCGAAAAATTTCTCTCGCGAGAACTTGGTTTTTTTACTTCTTTTATTTTACTTTACTTTACTTTATTTTTTTTTATCTTTTAAATAAAGGGGAGATCGGGGATGCTTTGCCAATATTACTTCGTCACTGAGACCGTGAAATAAATTTTATGAAATTTACTTGATTGATCACCTCTGACAATGAGATTTTAAATGTCAGCGATATGCTGATGCTCTCGTCGCTTCCCGCACGTGCTTTCGTGCAAATTGAGCCTGACTCAAGGGCCAGGTAGGTGACCGCGGTAGCATATATATATATATATATATATATATATATATATATATATATATATATATATATATATATATATATATATATATATATATATATATATATATATATATATATATATATATATATATATATATATATATATATATATATATATATATATATATTTGCCTTTTAAATTAAGCTGAGTATAGTTTAAAAAACGATGGTTTACATAACTTTTTTTCACTGATTATTAGTCAATTTTTTTCGATCTCAGACCATAAATGGGACGGTCCTCTGATTAATGTAAAATCGGGCGGAAGTTATGTCTCCACCAATCAACTGCGAGGATACCTGACTCAAAAATGGCGCCATGGTGACCTCCATCCTGTATACTCTATCCAGGCTGAGAATAGCTCCCATTTAACAAGTTGTAGGTATACGTCAAAAAATGATATAGTTGGCAAAATAAGAAATTGGTTCGGTTCGCCACTCTCTTTCTCACTTTCTTTCTCTCTCTCGCTCTTCAAATGTCTAGCAACGTCGGCATCGATTCGCGGTATAAATGATGAGTCATAGCAAGTCAAACTTTATCGTGAGCTCAACGCGTCAGACATAAATTTTTCCTCCGTTTTGAAACAAGATTTTTATCGGAGCATCAATTGTGTGGTTTACAATGATTTTTACTCCCATGGCGTGTCAATCAATTTTTAAAATTATTTCGGAGTTATTTACAAAAGTTTTTCAAATTTTTGACTATCTAAAATTGGCTTCTTGACAGTTATGTCACTTTATGCGAATACAACGCATGAAAAAATGCGAACTTTTGCAGATGCTCAGTGCACTCACTTGGATCTATCTTTTGCATGGATTTAAATGGAAGAAATGCAGCGTTGCCAGATTGAACGTGACGCTACTGTTTCTTACCAACTTTGAGGCTCAAAATTCTTTCAAACTCGTTTAAGTACAAATCATGACGATCGTTTCGGTGTGATGCAATGGGTCTGTTGCAAACTTTTGCTACAACGATTAAGAGTGTTTAATCTAATGTAAAATCGCCTGAAAAATCCATTGGTGGCATTAGAAAGTTATAAAATGCAATAATAAACTCACAAGTTGCATTTAATGAAATCCACAATGGCGGAGAAATATCGAACAATCTGTATGCATGCACCGTGAACATCCAAGGATGGCCAACTTTGACAACCTCACTGCAGGTAGAGGTATGTGTTTGTTTACGTTGTGATTGGTTGTGATGGATATTGTGAGGTTGGCTATCCTTGGATGTTTGTGGTGCATGCATACAAATTGCTCGATATTTCTCCGCCATCTTGGATTTCATTAAACGCCTCATGTGAGTTTATTATTGCATTTTATGACTTTCTGATGCCACCAATGGACTTTTCAGGCGATTTTACAATAGATAAAACACTCTTAATCGTTGTAGCAAAAGTTTGCAACTGAGCCATTCATGGTGATAGATGATCTTCAAAAACAATTATATAGTCTAGCGACTACGTCGCACGCCTAAAAATGGCTTATCCTTCCACTGTTTCTCGCTCTATGGCCAAACTGATGCAATTTTGACTGTTGATGATTAATGAGCTTTCGTGGCCTGTAGAAGAAGAATGAAAAAAAGCAATTCCGATTGTTGAGTATGTAATGAGACCAGTTTGAAACTTCAGCTTGAAGCAAACCAGTGGCGGTTCGTGCAATCTGGCAACTGTTCTCTTTTTCCTATTATGCCTAAACCTATGCAAAAAAATCGATAGCAAACCTAGGCACGGTGACTCACCAAAAAATCGATTATTTTACATGGTTTTAAATGCGAGGGAATACATTGCTGCCACACTATACATGATCCACTATTGAAGTAAACAAGCCGCGTTTAGATCATCATCCCACTTATTGTTAGTCACCAATGACTTCCATATCGAGATTCATTTAGATCGTGAATGTAATCAGCTTTTATAACTCATTTATTCACAAGGAATAACACAATCGATCTGTCGGACAATTCTATCGATTTTGACTCTGCGGCTCGAGTCTCAATTATCGTAAACTAACTGACAGCACAATGTTTTATCATAAGTTGTGAGCGTGTGATGCAGAGACGTGGGTTCAATAAGGTGTAGAGAAAAGAATGGATTAGGATAAAAGAGGGGAAGGTTAGAGTTGCCGGTCTCTTCTGCCGACTAAAAGCAGGCGGAATGCGGCACAGTGCAAAGCCACCAGTCTCGTCGCTCGGGCGGGCACTGCGATATGTGTGCGCTGCTGTCAAAAACCCGAGCCGGCCGCGCGCACAGAGAATCGGGACGTTTTATGTAGACACGCGCGCGTACTAGCGACGCACAGTTGGTCGCAGTATAGATTTTCTAGATACTCAATATTATTATGATCTATAAACAGCAAAATTTATGTATATATGTAGATATGTTACACGACAAACCCGATTTTAGGCCAAACTCGTTTAGCCTAGGCCGAACTGTTTTGTTTTTTTTAAAGGAGATTCGGTTTGGCCTCGAGAATTTTAGGCCAAACTAGTTTGGCCTAGAGAATTTCAGGCCGAACTTGTTTGGCCTAGAGAATTTCAGGCCGAACTTGTTTGTCCTATACATCACCAGTTTGGCCTGAACATTTTTTGGCCGAACTAGTTTGGCCTGCACATAATCAGTTTAGCCTGAATATTTTTAGGCCGAACTAGTTTGGCCTGCACCTAATCAGTTTAGCCTGAACATTTTTAGGCCGAACTGGTTGGGCCTAGGACAAACTGTTTCAGCCAAAAAATCGTTAGGCTAGACCAGTTGGATTATGTTTTGCTGCTCGTTTTAATGAAACAAATTTTATAAAGTAACTCATCGAGCTATATACGACCATTTAATTTCCTTAATTGGATTTTTTCATTTAACTATAAAATTTACTAGACGTTTCGCTCACTCATGGAGAGCATCTTTAGTGGTTGACATACAGGGTGTTTTTTTTATCTCCCCCCCCCCCCTGGTTTTTTTTCTTGCTAATTGAGATAAAATGTTGCGGTTTGGACTATTCTTCATCATTTTGGCTGAATTTTCTTTTTTTGGGGTCGAAACCCCCCCAGCCCCCCCCTAGGGGGGCCCCCAGGGGGGCTATCTCAAAAATTTCAAATGGCAACCCCTATCTTGTGATACATTGTTCGAAAGGGCATAAAATTCTAAGACTTTTGGCGCAAACCGGAAGTTGATATCGTTTTTCGTTTTCGATATATTGAATTTCAAAGTTCGATTTGGACCCATTTTCAAAAAATCGTTACTCCACTTTGGAAAGTCGGAATTAAAAAAACTATGGGTCCAAAATACTCTAAAAAGCAAGTACTTTTCAGATAACGAAATGGTTTTGACATAAAATTTGATTTTAGAGCCCCAATTTTTTTTTAAAAATTTTGCCCCTAAAAGGGGCTATCTTGAAAATTCCCTTCCACGACCCTTATTGAATGATGCGTCGATCAAAAAAGCATAAAAAACTGAACATTTTGGCGCAATCCGGATATCGATATCGTTTTTCGTATTCGAGATATCGAATATTAAAAATTCAATTTTCGCCTATCTTCAAAATTTGATACCTCGAATACGAAAAACGATATCGATATCCAGATTGCGCCAAAATGTTCAATTTTTTATGCTTTTTTGATCGACGCATCATTCAATAAGGGTCGTGGAAGGGAATTTTCAAGATAGCCCCTTTTAGGGGCAAAATTTTTAAAAAAAAATTGGGGCTCTAAAATCAAATTTTATGTCAAAACCATTTCGTTATCTGAAAAGTACTTGCTTTTTAGAGTATTTTGGACCCATAGTTTTTTTAATTCCGACTTTCCAAAGTGGAGTAACGATTTTTTGAAAATGGGTCCAAATCGAACTTTGAAATTCGATATATCGAAAACGAAAAACGATATCAACTTCCGGTTTGCGCCAAAAGTCTTAGAATTTTATGCCCTTTCGAACAATGTATCACAAGATAGGGGTTGCCATTTGAAATTTTTGAGATAGCCCCCCTGGGGGCCCCCCTAGGGGGGCTGGGGGGGTTTCGACCCCAAAAAAAGAAAATTCAGCCAAAATGATGAAGAATAGTCCAAACCGCAACATTTTATCTCAATTAGCAAGAAAAAAAACCAGGGGGGGGGGGAGATAAAAAAAACACCCTGTATATGTACACACACAACAACGTGAAACCCACGAGAAAAAACTCTATAACGAAACTTTAAACCGAATACTTAAAACGCACAACATTAAAATATGACATATTAAAACAGAAATAATAAAAATGATTGTCCGCAAATAAACGAGTAAAATTATATAAAACACACCATACGCACAAGTGGCTCGTTCAAATTGGCACAGGTACTATTCCTCAATTTCGGTTTATTTTATGGAATAATTAAACTACTTACATAAACCGGAAACCCCGTTAAGGCCAATCAAGGCTGTATCAATTCTCCTTTTTGCAACCTTTCAAAATATCTTGCTAATGTTTTGAATGAAGTGATCGGTAAAACGGACTCTGCTGTGAAATATTCTTTTCATTTAAGGGAATTCATTAAACATCAAAAAGTTCCGAAGGGTTACTCATACTTGTTTCTTCAGCTAAGAAATCATTAATATATACCAACATACCGATTGATTTAGCTTTGTCGTCAATTGAAAGTAAATGGAACAAAATTAAACAGCATACCAAACTGCCTAAAAATGAGTCCATCTGTGCCCTGAAGGTGTGTTTACAATCAACCTTTTTCCAGTATGGAGAAAAAAATTTCCAGCAAATTCCAGGCGTTGCGATGGGTGGTCCGGTATCGGTGGTAGTTGTAAACCTGGTCATCATGAAGCATTGGAGCACGTGGAATTTGGAATTTTGAAAACTCTCAGGTGCCATTATATATTTTGCAAAAGATTTGTAAATGATATTTTGATCTGTGTTCCGAAAAACATGTGTGTGTACTGTGTATGTATTGGAGCACTTTAGTGTTTACCATCCCCGTTTACAATTTACCATAGAATTGGAAAAAGACCAAAGCATTAATTTCCTAGATATGACCCTCATTTACGATAAAAGCGGTACAATTAGAACTAAGTGATATCAAAAACTAACCAGTTCCGGCCGTTACTTGAATTATTTTTCTTCATTTCCTCATAATTGGAAGCTTAACAAGTTAACGTGGCTAAAACTCTATTTCAACTTGTTGGATCATTCCATATCAAATCAACCAGAGCCTGTGCGGCCTAGTCATGGATTTTGGAAATATTTTGTGTGGTAATTGAAACTACTTTTAGTAGCTCAAAACGTATTTTTTCATATTTTTTTAGCTTACGGCCCCTGAGATATAGGCAACCGGAAATTCAAAAATAGCGATTTTAGGCTCATCTTTGAATGCGTGCCACAACCTTAATTTTCAACGGAAAGATACGTTTGAGGTCTCATTTTGATGCATTTTGCGTCCTCTTTTCAGTGCGTTAGCTCGTTTTTCAATAATTAAAGGTTTAGCGGGTTGCATACCTATTTGAACTTTGGTGACCCTATTGCAATTTTTCCGATTTTTGATAATTTTTTTAATTAAGATAGCGTGTGTAGAAGAAATTCATACTTTCCAAGCTTTAAGTACACTATTAAGATTACCTGCTCAAAAAAAATTGAATCTCCTGAGCAATTTTTTCTAGTTGAAAAAATTGCTTAAAGTCGGCCGAAATTAAGGAAGACCCAACTTTGAGGTTAAAAAAGTCGATGTGGGGATTCACCAAAATATCTGGAAAAATTGCTAAAATCACCGCTTTTAAGTCTGCTTTCAATAACTGAAATCGAACGTTTTTGTGTATTTGACCGCTACAGTCCGTAAAAATCAAAATCAAAATTGGTAAAAATACAATTTGCTCGAACACACGCGATCGAATCGAATATAGAAGAGCCAGTTTTTTTAGGTTAAAAAATCTCGCAAAATCCCTAAAATGATCGCTTTTGAGTCCTTTTTCAACGCCTGAAGTCGAACATTTGATTATTTAATTACTGAAGCGCTTTAGTTGAAAAACAAGTTCGTAAAATCGGTAAAAACACCATTAGCCCGGCCAAAATCTAAGCTCAGTTCAGGGCATAGGGGCGTCGCGTGAAATTTTACCAATTTCACATCTTGTTCAATTAAAGCGCTTCAATAATCAAATGTTCGACTTCAGGCGTTGGCAAGGACTCAAAAGCGATCATTTTAGGGATTTTGCGAGATTTTTTAACCTAAAAAAACTGGCTCTTCTATATTCGCTTCGATCGCGTGTGTTCGAGCAAATTGTATTTTTACCAATTTTGATTTTGATTTTTACGGACTGTAGCGGTCAAATACACAAAAACGTTCGATTTCAGTTATTGAAAGCAGACTTAAAAGCGGTGATTTTAGCAATTTTTCCAGATATTTTGGTGAATCCCCACATCGACTTTTTTAACCTCAAAGTTGGGTCTTCCTTAATTTTGGCCGACTTTAAGCAATTTTTTCAACTAGAAAAAATTGCTCAGGAGATTCAATTTTTTTTTGAGCAGGTAATCTTAATAGTGTACTTAAAGCTTGGAAAGTATGAATTTCTTCTACACACGCTATCTTAATTAAAAAAAGTATCAAAAATCGGAAAAATTGCAATAGGGTCACCAAAGTTCAAATAGGTATGCAACCCGCTAAACCTTTAATTATTGAAAAACGAGCTAACGCACTGAAAAGAGGACGCAAAATACATCAAAATGAGACCTCAAACGTATCTTTCCGTTGAAAATTAAGGTTGTGGCACGCATTCAAAGATGAGCCTAAAATCGCTATTTTTGAATTTCCGGTTGCCTATATCTCAGGGGCCGTAAGCTAAAAAAATATGAAAAAATACGTTTTGAGCTACTAAAAGTAGTTTCAATTACCACACAAAATATTTCCAAAATCCATGACTAGGCCGCAACATCTTAAATTAATTTTGGTTCATTTGATGTGGAATGACCCGTTATTAGATTATCCGACTCTCAATTCCGAGCCCAAAGTAAAGAAACAGTTTTTAGCTTATACACTGCCAATGGTTATCCTAATGAACTTATTTTAAAAATGCGACGGGAGTATGAGTGCATTTGCAAACAACGTGTAGGCAGCAAAACTAAATTTGACAGCAGTAAAGTTATCAAAGCCCCACACGTCAGGGTCCTAAGCGAAAGATTCACAAAGTGCTGGAAATCTCATTATTTACAACCTGTTTTCAGCAAAACCAATACCATCAAGAGCCTATTTTCGCGGTTGAAAAGCAATGTGCCTGAGTAGAAAATTGCAGGCGTTTTCTATCGTATTGATTGTAAGGATTTATTAATTGTGAATCAACTGACATCGGGCAGACAGGCAGATTTTTGAGAGACAGAATTCGATGGCATATGTATGATCAGAAAGAGGTTACGGCGCTACACCAACATGCCCAAGAGTTCCAAAATGAGTTTGATTTCGTTGAGTCAAGGATCTTGATTATTAAGGAGGAAAACTTGTCGGCTAGACTGCTGCATGAGGCGATTCAAATCAGTCGCTGCCCTATTGCAACTTCCGGAATGACAAAAATAATTACTAACTTTAGGACTAAAAAAATTATCTGATTCCATAGATTTGGGGAAAAAACCATTTACACCAGAACGTTTTTGGAGATAGAAGCAGAATTTTTTTCATATCCGAAAATCCCTAAATTTCAATTCACTGTAAAATGAACCGATTTCTATATTTTAAAAAAAAAACAAAAAAGCAAAAAAACAAAAACAAAAACAAAAAAAAAGAAAGGCATCAAAACCAAAACGTTTTTGAATTGAGAAGCAGAAGTTTTTTCTTTCATTTCCGAAAATCCCGATATTTCGATTTACTGTGCGACAAGCTGCGAGAGACTAGAACCGAGTCTCCGAGGCAGACCTCGTGTCGCGAATCGATGCGAGAGTGCAGTCGAGTCACACGACACAAACGCGCGTCTCGTGTGTCAGAATCGATTGTTACGATTCCTGAAAATTGTCACCCGTTACGCGACATTCAAAATATCGGTAAAAGCTAATTTGTTTTGTTTCAATTTCGTAACTAATCGATGCTAATCAAACTAATCGAGAATCGATTGTTTTATATTCCTTTAAATTGAGGAATAGTACCTTTGCCAATTTGAACGAGCCTTGATGAAATGTATCATCAGATTGAAAATGGTAATTTTGATCGATACTATTTTTTTTGTTTTGTTTTTTTGTTTTTTTTTTTAACAAAAAACATGGGTTTTCTATGGAAGACTGTTAGTTAAGAGCGGAAAGAATTGAAGAGCTAGGGTTTGAGAGGTAGGGGGTGAGAGAGCTTTGTGTTGAATGACTATTTCATATCTCGAATTTTGTTGACGTTATATCTCACTAAACCAAACGGATGGAGTATTCGGTCGATGTATGTATTGCTTTGTTCGAGCAAAATATTGGAGGCATTGAATGTGACGTTGTAAGGGCGAGTGACAGTTGTCACCCGGAAGTAAGTCAAGGAAATTTGTCACCCGTGAGCAATGTTGCCAGATTTTTCAAAAAGTCTATCTTTTATACTAAGTCAAATGAGGAAAATCGGATAATTATCCGAAAAATGGCAACGCTGCCGGTGGAATTGAAAAATGTTGATACGTGAGTCGAGATGTAGCCTCAGTCGAATCAACTAGAATCGGCATCTCAACTTGATCGTACGTGGTCAGCATTTTGGGCTGATGTCACCCTCACACGAAAACCTGAAAATTTATTACCCCTCCTTTGATCCTATCTCGCATGATTGACGATCTTTCTGCCTGAAGAACGGAACGGGTGGGCCGTATTATTTTTTTTATTATTATTATTTTTTTTCAATTTTCTTGAGGGAATTGGCTTTTGTGCTATCGTCTTATCCATAAAAAAAAAATAAAAAAAATAAAAAAACCAATCTCTATGGCTAAAAGAATTTGTGAATCCCTTTTTTGTTTTTTAAATATTGGGGAGGTCGATCTAACAAGAAAAAACCTCTCTCTTGATAAAAATTCCGTGACGAAACAAGACTTGATTCTCCTTCAATTCCTTGTGACGCAACACCAGCTCCCGCGTGCAGGAACAGTTGCTCTGGTTCTGGAAATCCGTCAGGGTCGATCGTCTTTCTTCGTTTTTCATTTTTTTATCTATTTTTTTTTTTTTTTTTTTTTTTTTTTTTTTTTTTTTTTTTTTTTTTTTAATTTTAAATAAACGTCTTTTGTGTTTGCTGTCTTTCTCCAAAAAAGTTGAATATTTTGATTAAAACCAATTAATTGTGACACCTCGATCTATATTCCTATGTATTAAGGAATTGATTATACAAGAAAAACCTCTCATTCAATGAAAATAACATTGCTTCACAAAATGAGACATGGTTCTCCTTCAATTTCACGAGATTCAAAACCAGCTCCCACAAGCAGGAATAGTTGCTCTGGTTCTGGAAATCCGTCAGGAATTCAGGATCGATTGTCTTTTTTCATTGTTCATTTTTTTTTTTTTTGTTTTTTTTTTTTTTTTTGTTTTTTTTTGTTTTTTTTGTTTTTTTTTGTTTGTTTGTTTGTTTGTTTGGTTGTTTGTTTGTTTTTTTTTTTGTTTTTTTTTTTTTTTTTAGATAAGCGTCTTTTGTATTACTGTCTTGTCTTAGTGTCTTATTTCTCCAAGAAACTAAAGCCAATTAATTGTGACATTCGAATCTGTCCTTCCATTCAATGAGGAATCGACCACACAAAATGAGAACCTCTTTCAGTCTCTCTTGATGAAAATTCTTTGATTAAACAAGATTTATCGTTCTCCTTCAATTTCACGTGACGCAACACCAGCTCCCAAGAGCAGGAACAGTTGCTCTAGTTCTGTATATGTTAGGTTTGAATAGGTTTTAGACTTGCCGGTGTTGTACGATGTTGCCCATTGCATTATTTTTTTAAGGTGATTTTTCATGGTGAAAAAATCCGAGATTTTCCTTTAGGAGCCTTTTTCACGTGTTTTCATTTATTTATCTATTTATGCATCCATTTATCGATCTGTCTTTTTTTCTTTGGATAAAAAACAAGGGCATGTATGTAGCTCCCGTAATATCTTCCAATCGCAGAAAAAAGTCATGTGAGGTAAAAAATTAAATAAAATCAGTTGACGTTCTAGCGGGGGCTTTGAGTCTTGGGATATTGTTTCTCGGATCGGAACGGGAGTGAGAATAAACGAATCCAATCCAAGAAGCGGGCTATCGTGAAAAAATAACAAGGTTTATCTCAAAGTTGGGCAAATAAAACTCGAGTACCGAGGTTAAACTGTGAGTATTTGAGCTGATGGACTCAAGGAGTACATTTTGTACCAGGGAAGAGGACAGTTTTCAAACTTCATGCAATTAAGAGCAATCGACGTTGATTTTCAAAGACCAAACATCATTTTCAATCACTGTGTAGTATGATTCAACAAGGTTACCCTTGATTTTTGAAAGAAAAAGAAGAAAAAAAAAAAAAAAAAAAAAAAAAAAAAAAGAGTTCCGGATCAGTGATCACTCGTAATGACGGGTTGAAAACTGCCCTAATCCTGAGTACAAAATGTATTTGTAGAGTCAGATCGAGTACTGAAAGTACTCGGCAGCTCATATCCGGTACTCGAGTCCAATTTGCCCCAACTCTGGTTTATTTACGATTTATCTGACAACATGCCTTACAAATTTCTAACATCTCAACCTCGAAAATTTGTTTGACCGAAACAAGAGTAGTAAAGAGTTTCTGAGCGTCATCGTCGGAAATAAACCGGAGAAAATAACAATAAAATGTGTCCGACTCCCACGAATTATTAATAATGTGGAAAATTCGTGAAGTTTCACGTTTGCGTTCAACAATCATTAAGCTTCGAGGCTCATTAACTCGCAAAACGTCGTTTTTTTGCCACGAGCATTGATTTGTACCCGGCCTTCCTTTGTTCCAGTCTTTTGTTTCATTTTACGGTTTCTATGCCGCGAAACAGAAGGTAGGTCCTTAAATAGGTTCAGCAGGAGGAAAAATCAATGAGTGAATAAATTTGACCCCGTTTTTTGTCAGGTAATTACTCCTTTCCTAAAGGGCCGGAGATCAGTCGACATTCGGTTTCGCGAGAAACTTTAAAAGCTCAAAGTTCCGTTCGCAAGGAAGCTCTGTAGCCATTTTAATTGAGTGCGATTTCGAGGAATTTGTTTTTTATATCCAGTTGATAACAGCGTTTTCCCTCTTTTTTCAGTCCTGATCGAACTTTTGTTTCAGTAGCGCAACCAAGATCTCTTTCACATCTCTCTAATTTCCCCTTTGAATGTACTAGTTGAAAAAGGATAGAAAGAGGTACCTAGTTTGATCTTCTTGTCTGTCCTTGTTTAACATAAGTGTTTTAATGGAGAAAAGGGAGAGATAAATAATTAATTTCTCATTGCGCTACTACATCTTACGGAAAAAATATGGAATTCCTAAAGTAGCAATTTACTATTGTACACGGAAAAAAAAGATTAGGGAAAATAACCATACGGATACCTGATTTTGGCACCTGCTAGATGTTATGGTAAACTTGACCGGAAGTATGGTACATTTACCGATACTTTGAGTAAATTTGACATGCAATCAGGTAACATCACCTAGTACCTAGTGAAAACATTAGTATACTTCTGGTTAACATTACTATAACATCTAGCAGGTGCCAAAATCAGGTATCCGTATGGTTATTTTCACCGAAGTTTTTTTCCGTGTAAAATCAGTAAATTGAAGCAAATGCTAATTTTATATCTACTAGTTATACTTCACCTTCTTAACTTCCGGCTAATTTCACGATTTGAATTGTAAATTTTACAATCCTATTGTGACTTTTGCAATTTGCATGACTGTCATGGAGTGACAGCTATATACTAATTGCAAAATTCACAATGTTTTGGATTGTAATAGTTAAATTTAAAATCTGAATTGTTAAGCGTACAATCCAAATTGTAAAAATAATAAAACTTATGCAAAATTTACAATCCTAAACGTAAAATTAGCTCCACGTGTTGAAAGTTTTTCCAAAAATGACTGGTGAAATTAGCATTTGCTTCATTTTATTGATTTTACAAATCTATTTTTCTCCGTGCTTGGTTGATGCGCGGGCGCGTCCGTGTTTCCCTGACTTTACAGTAACGTATCCTCCAAAATCGGCTCAATGTTTAAAAGCGGAGGCAGTGAAAATAAGTTGAGCTTAAATAACTATCAGTGGCGTAGCGTGCAATTTGGCGACGCTGTACTGTGTCCATTTAAAACCATGTAAAAGGTCGAATGCGAAGGTGTTCATTGAACACCCAGTAGCTCGATCTTTATCATGGGTTCAAATGGACGAACTGCAAAGTTGCCAAATTGCACGCTGCGCCACTGATAACTATTTCGTTGTTTTGGACAAGTCCTAGACTTCATTCAAGATTTACTGGTAAACATATTTTTTTCAAAAATGCGTTTATGAAGAATAATTTATTCATAGAACAGGAATTTATTTGGAGCCAGAGCAAGCTATATGTTCTGATCTATCCTCTCTATCCTCAAAAAGTGGCGTAAAATCAGAAATTAAATTTCTAATCAACTTATCATTTATAAACTTTCTAAACCAATTTTAATCACACCTATTAACACTTCAACAAGTAATTGTATCCTATAGAAATTGCGCCATTAAAAAGTTTTAAATTCAGCTTGAAAGGTTGCGAAAATTATGATTTTTCTATGACTGTTGTCCTACTGATTTTTGTGACTTTTTTTTTCGTTCTCAGACTACATTGAAGAGGCTCTCAAACGTGGCAATCGATACGATTTATCGTTTTCCTATGAAACAGCTTTTAATGAGACACAGAGACTACCTATACGTATATCGAACGCGTGACAACAGCACTACTTTAATACGTCTACAGTTTTGAATATCTGTCTCTATGCACCTGAAAACGGAGGGAATTTTTGCATAGAGGTGTGACTGTGAGCTAACGCGAAAATATGTTGGATTCCCATTTCCCAGGAACTTGTATTTTTCCCTCTGCGGCAACGTGAACGTAAACTTCTCGGAGAGGCGCTCGCAATATAGCACTGCAGTGTTATTCATTATTTACCTCTGCCTCTCAGTCTCAGCCTCCTGCCTCCTGCCCCTCTCTCTCTCTCTCTCTCTCGTCCCCTCTCTCTCTTTCTCTCTGTATCTTTGCCTTCAGTGCAAGTGGCGGCCTCAGCGTCACACACGCTGTCAGTTTCCCGGATATTCGCTCTACTCTTGGCGGGAATTTTTACTCTGCCTCGATCCATATGATTTTTCTCCATGTTGTCGTTTCGGCGAACTGCAGCGCGTGCAATCTGGTTATACGTTGCATGTATCTCATTAAAAGTCATGAAAAAGGTCAATATATATTGTCAAGGTCTTGTCGAAATTTCACTTTGCCATGAAAATTTAAAAGTCTAAAGAGAACTCAACGATTGTACGAGGGTCGTTCAGAAAGTAAGATTCCCTATTTTTTTTCTCGACTTCTAATTAAGCTACAAAAAATTTAAACCCAGCATCGGAACCGTCATAAACTGACAATTCCAACGCTTTTTTAAAAATTAAAATCGGACCAATAGTGTCGTCACAATCTTAGTTTTTGTGAACCCACCTTTTTGAATTTCCGTCCACCTCCAGCGATGATTTTTCCAGCAAAATTATCGCTGCGTAACGAGCTCACTCATGCCCACTGTGTGAGTAAAAACTTTCGGCATTTGAGATAAATAGTTTTGACGGACTAACGTTATCAAGATAACGGATCATGAACCTCAGATTTTGGATCAAAAGATTCGCAACGGATCCTGAGCTGAAGGCTGCGGTTATGGGATTTTTCAGCGCTCAACCAAAAAGTTTCTTTGAAGAGGGCATCAAGAAGCTTATTCCGCGATGCGACAAATGTATCGGTGTGCAGGGTGGTTACGTGGAAAAAAGCTAAGAAAGGTAAGGGTTACATACATAATTTTTTTCTCAATTTTATCACATGTTTCGATTTTGATCACAACGATTGATTTTGAACTACGGTAATCTAGTGTACAATTGAAGCGCACGCATCGCATCGGAGGTGGACGGAAATTCAAAAAGGTGGGTTCACAAAAACTAAGATTGTGACGAAACTATTGGTCCGATTTTAATTTTTAAAAAAGCGTTGGAATCGTCAGTTTATGACGGTTCCGATGCTGGGTTTAAATTTGTTGTAGCTTAATTAGAAGTCGAGAAAAAAAATAGGGAATCCTACTTTCTGAACGACCCTCGTACCTACCCTTTCAAAAAACTTGGACTTTTCAGAAGGACTTTTCATGAGTGTTCTCGTAGTCACTTTCTGTTCAGTCATGGCAACTATGTTTGCGTTTTGGACGGTTTTAATTTTTCCAGCGGACGTTGGTACGCATCGTTGCCCGTTGTCAAGTCGGGCAAAATTAAATTTTGGAAAGTTGCCCGGTTTAAAAAGAAATTAAATTCGGGTATGAATAGGGGAGGGTGACAACGAGCGGCAGCTTCATTCTCTCGCATTGGAATAATTCCGAAAAATAGAGGGTGCTGTACAGTGTACATGCAGCCATAAACACCTATCGAGATCAAAATAGCCTAAATCCAGAAATTATCGGGTGATATAAAGCGTCCCGACCGATCTCTT
This sequence comes from Trialeurodes vaporariorum, assembly GCA_011764245.1. Lineage (NCBI taxonomy): Eukaryota > Metazoa > Arthropoda > Insecta > Hemiptera > Aleyrodidae > Trialeurodes > Trialeurodes vaporariorum. Next base: position 50,807,111 of record VMOF01000111.1, read on the forward strand.
GATCAGCCTTGAGTTATGCAAGAACTTGATTTTGAGTTGAATTCTCAGAATGTGTGAAAATATTCAGAGGATCTTTTTATTTTTTCTTCTGCTCCAAGATGATTCATTTTTTTCCCTTTGAATTTAATTCAGTCTGTGACTGCTGCGCTTGTATACCCCCTTCCTTAACCCGTTCTTGTCACTCTGCGGGGCAGGGATGCGAACCGTTCCGGAATTTAGAACCGGTTCTGGTTCTGGTTCCAAATCATCTGATAAATTAAGAACCGGTCCTGGTTCCGGTTTCAGCATAGGTCTGAAACCGGTTCCGGTTCTAGAACTGGTTCCAGAACATGGTTCCGATTTCCGGTTCTTTTTTCATAATTTTTCCCCAAAGTACTGCTTTCAAACTGGAAAAACCTTTAGGGCTTTTGCGCAGTGAATAATATTTATTGTTTTAGATCATTCCACATGAAAATAACATGAGAAAAACTTTGACTCTTGCAATTTGAGGATAAAGTTCAGGCGAAAAAACTTGCTTCAAAATATATCCCAAGCATGTTTCCAAAATCTTTTTGAAGAAGTTAGGTTTATGAAAAATGAAAATCATGCAAAACGGCAATTTTGGATCACGGCGAACATAAGAGCTCAAAGTGAATCGAGTTTCAGGAACCTTTGTGGAACCGGTTCCATTTGCGGTTCTCAACTTTAAATTTTGGTTCCGGTTCGGGGTTCCAGTTCTGACGTAACCGAAGATCCAGGTTCTGGTTCTGGTTCCGATTCCGTAAAAAAGAAGGGTTCTTCCGGTTCTCGGGTTCTGGTTCCGGTTCCGGTTCGCATCCCTGCTGCGGGGTCCTGGTTTTTCATACTCTGCTACATCGGAATGCTGACTGCTCCCCCCTTTAAAACCTTTTCTCCTTCCTCTTTTCTCGTGTCCTTTTACTTCTTTCTTCTTCTTCATCTTCTTCTTCTATCCACCCTTCCTCGTCACCTATTCATCATGCCAATTTTCTTTTTTACCCATGTCTCTCTGTCATCACCTATTATATATTAGGTACCCATTTCGACTATATTTCCCCCCTTACCCTTCCCTTTTATCATATCCCATTTCCCCTTTCCCCTTCCCTTCGATTATCTTGGCTTCTTTTCCCCCAATCTCTTTCATCTCCACGTGATAATTTGTCTCCCTCAATTTCTCTTTAAGCGCCTCGCCTATTTTCAGAGCGGCTTTATGCAATGGGAAAAAAAAAAAAAAAAAAAAAAAAACGATAAAATGTTAAGACGAGGTAAATTGTCGACGCTTCCGAAGAGAAGACGCGGTTCGGCGGCCGTTGTGTATAGGATTGGTGGTGCTGGCGGTGGATGTGGGGGAGGGGAGGGAGAGGAGGGAGAGGGGGTAAAATAGAAGGGGTTAGGAATGAGAATGAGGGAGGGGAGTGGAAGTGGAGGTTCTGCTGGAATAAAAGATGAGCGTGAGTCAGATTGACTGAAAAAAGTGGAGCAAATACAAGTCGAGTATATACAGACGGCGAGAAAGGCGGGGATAGCGCCTTTTATCCGCAAAAAGCGGTGCGCGGTGGCTTGCGAAAGGTCGGGAGGTAAGCGTGAAAGGACAGGGCGAGGAGGGGGAGGGAGCTTTGGATCGGAGTGTGGTGAATAATTAAATAAACATGTCTGGTTAAAATCAACAATGACATTAACTGGCCGGTAAATTGTGATCCTCGTCATGCGAAGTGGCAGCGTTGCATGTTTCAAAGTTTCAAAGCTTCAAAGCGTTCAGCGCAATCCAATAAATGGCTCTCCTTCGATCTCCGATCGCTTGATGCTTGGCGTGGCCCTACTCAAGAGATCGAGCCGCGCAAGTTGCCGAAGCCGATCTTTGCTTCACCTCCTATCAACGTTGCCAGATTTAAGGGAAATATCCGTAGATTTCCCACGAGGATCAATATAAAATCTGGCAACCAAAAGGCAATTATAGGTCTGCGGGACCACCACCCCTTCCCCCTAAAAAGAAAAAAAGTAAATTGAAGCGTTGAAATATATAATGAGGTATGCGCCATCAGTTGTTGCAAAGATTGTGCATCTTCTCCTTGATTATCTAAAATACTGAGTGTGTTTACCAAAGCGAGTTTTTTTCTGGAAAAAATCCTTCATTAAAGGAGAAAATTTTCAAAATTTTGTTTCACTGGACGTCATGGGTAATCTGTTTGACGAAAAAACTACTGCACAATCTTTGCAACGTCTAATGGCGCTTACCTCGTTGTACATTTCAACGCTTCAATTGTTCTCCCAAATGGTACACTTCTATGCCATGTAAAAATGTATATAAAAGGCCATGTAATGTATGTGTAAAGATATATGTATTCAATCAAGAAAAATAATTTGACGTGTTTTTTGAATCATATTATGGATAAAACAACAACAAATTATAATCGAGTGTAGAAGGAAAAAAAAAAAAAAAAAAAAAAAAAAAAAAAAAAAAAATGCTTACTACGTACTACTATACCTCGCAAAAAATGAAATAAAATTATGAAATAAACTACTAATAAAGTTTTTCAACTCTCACTCCTTTAGTTAATATTTTATCTTCTTTTGTTCATTTCATTTTTTATCACAAAGTTTTTATTGTATTGAATTCCAGGGGGGGCGCCCCCACCTCTTGCCCCCTTCTGGGGGCGCCCATGAATGAGCGTGTCTCAATAAGAATCAGTTTTCTCAGCCTAGAAAGTTGCGATTGTATGGGACTCCCGGATTTGTGACCCACTCATTAGACTGCCATCTTTAATTTAGGTTCAAATCATTCATTGAGTTTCTGAGCCAATTTCGGAACTTTCTTTTGCACTCAACGTTATTTACAAGTGGTTTTATCACAGTATACTCATCACACAGTATAGCAAAACTCTATAAGGAAGAGGTGGCAAATGTCGTTTTTCAATGTAATCTAATGGGAAAATTTAGTTGTAACCTTCTGACTACTACGATGATGAGCCATCGTCGCATCCAAGGCAAATCAAACGGAAGATGTTAGTTCAACCTTCCGACCACCAGGGGGGCATTTGCCGATTCTCTGACATTGATTTTCGCTACTGTGTAGATAAGTATACTGTGGATTTTACCAGAATAGACCCTATCTCTTTAGTTGTAGCAAAAGTTTGCAACAGACACCTTGCACCTGTAAATGATCGATACTGTTTATTTGAGCTCCATTGCGGGGGCCAGTAATGATAATTGGTTTTTTACGAGCCACCACTGATTGAAGTAATGATTGATATTAATCATTCGTGAAAGCAACAGGAATTTGATCGACATCCAGAAGGATGTCGCGTATTTTCATCATTGAGAAAAATGAGTCATCACAAAGAAAGATACACTTACTTAGATGAGACTCCCCTTTTGGGACCCCCGCTCCTTCGACCGCCATCTTTGAATTCCTTTAATCAAATTATTCGAGTTTATTATAGGATTTTGAGACTTTTTGATGCTTTTAATTCGTGGTTTTCACGCGATTCTGCGCTAGAATAAAAGCTCTTCATAACAGTACCTAAAGTTTGCAACAAACCCATTATACTTTCTTTGAGATGGAAATAAGCAAGGCGTGGTGATAAATCGTCGCTGATTACTCAAGCAGGTACAATTCGGATCATTTCTTATAAGTACTTACTCTACTTTGAGCTCACTCTAAAAAAAGTAGTACGAACGTGAGGATTGAGTAGGTAGCTCAACACTCCCCTGCCTGCCTTGATTTTGTCACAATTTCTCGCCCCTTAATTCCCTCCCCATATTATTATTATTATTCTTTTTTCATGCCAAGCATATAGATTCATCGATTCGATTGCTTCTGAGGAGTCGTTGACCTGACTAATATGTCAACTGGCATCCTCTCTTCTTTTAAGCTCGTGCCGAAAAAAATTACTGTCTTACGATATTGAATATAGGAGGGGTGAATTAAAGGAGCGGTCGAATTCATGATTGTGCAATAAATGAAAAAAGACTATGTGATTGAGTTTATTTTCTTCCCTCTGAAAGTAATGCCCATCCCTTGAAACTGTTCTGAAATTCTGATGCTGTGACCATATTCTGATTATACGTATAGTTACAAGCAACACTGAAAAAAAGTACGTGTTTTGGACATGGTCAGGATGGGCGATATGGAGACTCCAACACCAGTATACGAGGACGCGTGTTCAGAGCACGACGGGATGTGTTTCAGACACAAACTTCCGTGTGAACAACCTGACCAGGTGCGCTCAGAAGACGTGCTGTAGAGGTCGTTTCAGAAGTGTACCTAGACCGATAATCTTTGGCATTTTTAAACATTATTTTTCATGTTTCAAAGTTTTTTTTTTTTTATTGTACAATTTCGCAATTAACAGATTCGTACATACAAATTTCAGACTTACTTACTAGTCTATACAATTTTGATTATATCGTATCGGTGGTACATAGTAACATCCACTTTTGTCAATGATAAATAAATAAAAATAAAAATAAAAACAAAAATAAATAAAAATGAAAATAAAATAAAATACAATTGGATGGTTATAAATATAAAAATAAAAATAAAAAGAAGTTAACTCTCTATAAAATAAACAAATAATTAAATAACTAGACAAAAATAAAATAAATATAAAAATGATTCAGTAAAAAGTGGGAAAAACTTAACAAGTATATAGCTATTTACATTCATGCTGTTTGTTTTCTCATGAATTCTCACTTATCTAATTGTAAGAGATAGTCTCTGGCGGTAAAAACAGGCCAAGTCGCGCTCTAAATTTTTATAAAATACGGGGTGGAGAGCTCGTGTGGCTTCCTTCTTTTTAGCCTTCTTACATCTCCACACCAATCCAGGAGCATAACCGCTTCCGGGTTTGGGTGGGCATGTAGTCTAGTTTCATAATTGTTGTACATCCTAGAGATGTACGTTTCAATGCTTTCTACTCCGAGTTCAGCCCTAATATTACTGTTACTCTCATACCACCGGGCATTGGATATTTGTCTCAAAATTAGATTTTGCGTAATTTCTATCTGATAAATGTTGCTTTTAGCAGCACACGCCCACAGTTGGCAACCGTAGGCCCATACTGGCCTTATCATGGATTTGTATAGTAAGAGTTTATTGTCGAGTTTTAATTTTGATTGGAGTCCGATTAGCCATAGCATTTGACGATTTTTGAGCTGGATTTGCTGTCTCTTTTTTAATATGTGCTCTTTCCATCTTAGTTTCGAATCCATGGTGAGACCAAGGTATCTGGCCCTCATGGTCTGAGGAATGAGTTTACGATTGAGAACCAAATGGGTGTGAACATAGGACTTATTGGTAAAAACAACATTCTCAGATTTACTTGCATTTAATTTGGTGCGGTCGGATGAAGTCCATTCCTGAACTTCTTCCAGTCTTTCTTGTAACAGCGCGACTGTTTGGTCATATTTGGGAGCCGTGGCAACATACACTGTATCGTCCACGAAGACTCCCAATTTGCAACCTCTCCGCGCTTTTGAGATATCTGAGGTGAATAAGCTGTATAACAAGGGTGAAAGCATTGAGCCGTGAGGTACCCCTGCGTTAATTGCCATAAAATCCGAAAGGAAGTCCTCAAACCTAACCCTAAAAAATCTATCGGATACATATGATTTTATTAACTCCACGTGGTTGCCCGGGAGCATTTTGGAGAGCTTATCAGTCTCTGGTGCCACACTCTATCGAACGCCTATGTTTCAAAGTGAAAATGAATGAAAATGAATTTAAGCGTTCGCTTTTAAACGAGGAACCGGGAACGCTTCAAAATAAAAAGTTTTAAGTCGGAGGCAAGATTTGTGTAGATTTGTAGGAATGAAAATTGGAAATTCGCCGAAGATTATGGTCTAGGTGCGCTTACACTTCTGAAACGAACTCTACCAGTGTCTTCATATCCCCCATGCTTATCGCATCCAGAACAAGTTCTTTCCTTTTCAGTGAAGAATTTTCTGGTGAATTAAGAGACTCTCCTCGGGTCACGTATCGTTGTGCTTCTGTTACATTGAAAAAAATAACTGGTAGAATTTACCATCTGCATTGTTGATTTTGGAGTCAGCTATATTAAGAATGGCAAATTTCACTAAAAGATGGTAAAATGTAAACCAACAAAGATAATGCACGTTGTATTTACCATCTACTTGATAGCTGACTCCAAAATTCGCGCATATGATAGATTCGACTAGTCTTTTTTTTCCGTGTAATCGTACCAGAATGTAGGACTTATTTTGTGAGGATTTTTTTGATATCTTTTTAAAGTGTAAAATTAGCATCCGATTGGTTAATTTTGAATTTCATGTTTCTCCCCAAAACAGACTATGTATAGCATTTGCGAAAGCCAAAGGCGGTAGGTCCTATCAGGAATGGGTTCTTTCTCTCTCTCCACCCATCCGAACACAATATGTGTTAGGGAAGGATATAGATGGAGGCAACATCGAGTTGACATCAGTCCTCATCTCTGTCCTTTTTTAACGGATGTGTTCAAACAGGAGGAGAGAGGGAGAGAGAGAGAGAGAGAGAGAGAGAGAGAGAGAGAGAGAGAGAGAGAGAGAGAGAGTGAGTGAGTGAGTGAGTGAGTGAGAGAGAGAGAGAAAGAGAGAGACAAATTACTGGATTCACCTTTGCCGACCGCAGTAATTACAATTTACGTTGGCTTTGTTATGAGAGCGATCTCTCATTTAGAGCTTTTTTACGGGACACTTATAACGTTGTACAATGGTCTGAGATCGTAAATAAGTGGCCAAAAATCAGGAAGTCAATTTCTCATCAGTTTATCTTTTGTAAACTTTCAAGATCAATTTTAATCACAAAGATCACGTTTAACAAGTTATTTAAACCTAGACATTTCACTGAATTGTTCTAAATTAAGCTTAAAAGGTCAAAAATAATTATTTTTTATTATTTTTAATCACTGATTTTTATCAAATTTTGTTCGATCTTAGACTATTGTGCGTTGTTGCGCAAATATATATTCTCCCCCCCACCCCCCTCGATGTTAAAGTGTGATATCCCGATTAAAACTCATAATTCGTCATTATAACAGCCTTTTCAACGTAATCTAAATCTATTGCTGCATGAAAACCAGTTTTTAGGAGCGGCGCTTTCGGAAAAATTGCAAAGGCTCTGTAACTAACTTAGAAGGATAGAGAGGCGCGATCCGTAGGGTTGGAGTTGGCTCGGGCGCCTTTCAGGGTGATTGGGGGGGGGGGCGTCGGGGCCGAGCGTCAACTTGAAATGACATCTTCGCGGATGCGCATAAAAGTTGCGAATCCGCCCCCGCCCCCTTCTTCTTTGCCCTTCACGAAGAAAAATGATTGGTGCGTACCACCGAGATTCTACTGCATTTAACCGCCTGGGAGGCGTGTGGGCGTTGAAACGTTGAAATAAGAAACAACACATTTAAAGGTTGGATCATTTTTTTGTTATTATGATTTAATTTTTCCCTTTTATTTGTTTTACTTTGGCTGAACAGCTCGCATTTTTATTGTTTTATAATTATTTATTGCCATTTTTTTAGTTTTTTATACATATACATATATACAAGTAGAAATGTTACCAGCCCAATAAACATAAATAAATAGCAATGAGAAATGGGACACAAGGCTAAAAAAAAAAGTGTTAACATTATACACAAAACGTTTCGGTCCGAATCACAGGACCCCTTGATCAATTGTAAAACAAACAAAAAACACAGAAGTTTCCACCTAGACAATTGATACGCTGAGTGACTCCCATCGAAGCTCACTCTGGTGGCTGTGGTCGGAAAAACTTGTGGTAAGCAACCCCCAACTTCTCTACGTCAGTCCAGTAGTTGCAATCTGACTCTCTCTTTTACGATGCAAATCATCTCGTACAAAACTCTTTGGCCTCTCTCGTCAATACCCTCACTCCTTCAAAATCAAATGTATGTTGAAGGTCATTCTGATGCTGATGTAGGGCCGTCTTCACATTCCGATCATATTTATGACCATTCAATCTTTTCCCTGTAGTAATTATGACGAGTTTGACCAATGTAACTAATATCATAGTCGTTGCAGGTTATTTTGTATACAACACCAGAACTATGAACTATGTGTTGTGTTTTTCACGGAAAAAGTCCTATATTTCGTTAAATATTTGAATATTTAGATGTGAGCCGGACATAGTTCGGGTTTCTCTTTTAGATATGTTATTAGGCTACTAAAACTAAGTATAACATGCCGAAATATTGTCACCAAACTATGTCCAGCTCGTACTGAAATATCAACTTTTCTGATTTCGTGAAAATGTAAAACTTGAACAAATTCGATTAATATCCATGCAGTAATGCTTGTATTGTAGCCTGACCATCTGTAAAACCATGACACACGTTCTGCAGGTTTCCAATATGCAATATTGCCATAAATTCATAGACTTCATTCAAGTTTTTCATTTTTACGAAATCAGAAAAGTTGATATTTAAGTACGAGCCGGACATAGTTCGGTGACTGTTTTTCCGAATATTACTCATTGCCAGTATTAGTAGCCTCGTCCCTAGTAACATATCTAAAGGTGAAAACCGAAGTATGTCCGGCTCACATCTATAACTCTGATTTTTCAGTCCAAATTAAATTCAGGATATTTTGTCGAATATCGAATTTCTGAGAGTCATCAATATTCAAACTTCAAACTCGACTATTTTCGCTGAGTTTTGGATTTTAAAGTAGAAAATCTAATCCGTTTCTTCGTATCTTTGACCGTTCGCAATCTTGACTGGACGGGTGTAAATTTTAGAGTCTGTCGGATTTTGGAAATTCTCCGTGCCAAGAGAGAGGTCGGGAGAACAACGGCCACTGTGAAGGGTTGGAGTAGCCGGCATAGCCGCACTGTTGCTAAATAGTGCATTACTACCTGAATTCTCACCCGCCTTCTTATCGTGAACAGAGTATAAATATATTCAATAATTTAACGAAAAATAGGACTTTTTCCGTGAAAAACGTAAAACCGACCCACTTTGAGGTGGTAAAATACGCCATTAAAGTTCAAATAACCCGCAAATACCGCGCACTCACACCGATAAACATAAACTTTTAAGAGTAAGTAGAGTCATTTTACACAAACATTAAGACCATTTTAAATTTTGACAATTTTTGGGGCCAAAAACTAGATTGACACTCCGTCTTTAAAAAAGAAGAGAAAAAAAAAAATATGTACACTGAAGTGAGTATAATGTCAGCGTTTAAAAATAAACTAAAAACGACTTGCATGCAAATTGAAATGGTCGTTTTGTGTGGGGTAGAATGAATTCTAAAATTGAAAAAAAATTGTCAATTACAGGACTTGCAAAAAAATGGGGGGGTGACCTATAAATAGAAACAACTATAGCACTAATTGTTGAGAGAAAAGGGCAGAGATAAAGAAAGAGAAAGAATCAGAAAGGAAGGGGAGAGAAAGAGAAATAGCGCTCGGCGTGAAGAAATGAAAATATTTAATTTAAACTTCGAATCGAGCTACTGTTCTTCCGCGATTAAATTCTTTCCTCCGAGGCTCAATGAATGTTTAAAGTTCAAGTTGACTGTCTATGTTGGTTATCCATAGATAGATAATTCATTTACTGTAGATAGATAATTCATTTACTGTCATTGAAATCGATTCTCGTTCGGCTTTCTTAATAAGTATATTGCGAATGTGTTTCTTCTATCCGCATATAAACATGTGACGCAATTTGAAGGGAAGCACTAATCCCAACAAATATGCCCAAGGGGTCGTTAACAACCCACTCGTTGTGTTACTTTTGAACCAAATTTCAGTCAAGTTGGACCAATATTACTCAAAAACTAATTTAGGTAGTTTTTAGCACGTACCAAAGAGCTGGATCACACAATTTCTGTTTTTTTGCTTTTTTCTCATGTTTTTAGTTTTCTGAGTAATTTTTTTTTGGGGGGGGGGGAACACCAATAGTTTTAAATTATTCTGGGCATATATGAGTTAAGAGAAAGTAACCCTCTAACCCCCATAGAATGTTTAAATTCGGGCAAATCTAAGCATAACACGAACAGAATGAAACATAATAGGTTCCCAGATGATATGTCCACAGCCTTTATGTCCAAAACTTTTTCGTCCAAAATTTTATTTGTCCATGCAGTTATATTTTCGTTCAAAGTAATTTTGTCCAAACGTTCTAATGTTCAATAATTTACAATGACCGCGCGAATAAAAAGTTCATGTCCAAAAAAATTTCCAAAGGTTCATATTTAATGAAAAGAAGTATTCTGGTACAATTTTTGTATTCTTGTCTTCTATAGAAAGCTTAAAATAAATTTTCCTGTGAAATTCATTAGACGATTTGAAAAAAAGTACCTACCTGTTGATGAACCTACTTGCGTTGATCGAGCTTGTTGATAAAAGGTACAAAAAAAAAAAAAAAAAAAAAAAAAAAAAAAAAAAAAAATACGATAAATTTGCATACTGATTGCTAGCAAATTTCATTTGTCCCTTATAGATTTTCCAAATTTTTGGACTTCGTTTTATGGACTTAAAATGGACTTTAAAATTGACCTTTTCTTTTTTTAAGGACAAGGCTGGTATAGACTGGATGAATGAAGCGACTGCTATTGACCCCTTTAAAGTGTTTATCAAAAAGAAGAGCTCTGTAACCAAGTATCCCTCCGCTACATTCGATAAGCTATCGACTGCTTGAAAAAAGCCGACAAAAGCAGGTAGCTTGTCGAATTTTGCGGAGGGATACTTGGTTAAAGAGCTTTTCTCTTAGATAAACTCTTTAAAGGGACCGATAGCAGGCCCCCATTAATCCAGTCTACCAGCCTTGTCTAATGATTTCAAAGATCGGCCCGCTGGGTTAATATTTTGGCCTATCCACTTATTATTTTTTACAAATAGAAACGGTGCATTGCGCTGAAATATGTTGGGAAGATTTGTAGCACAGTTTAATCTCACGTGGATTTAACAAATAAAGCAACAGTCAACACCTCTTTGATTTAGCTTGGTGTTAAATGACGGTGTTTGGTAAACACGGGGGGGGGGGGGGGGGGTAGATGGGGGTAGATGTGAAGAGGAGGGAATTCACCATTCAACGCCACGCTGAATCAGAGCGCTGTTGACTGTTGAGTTCAGTCCACGAGAGTAAATTGAGCCTCTGCTGCAGTCGCTTTTAGTGCACACCGTCTCTATCGGTCTCTGCCTTTTTTCATTCCCCGGTTGTTTATTTTTTTATTTTTTTTTATCATTTTTAAATCCGCAATTCAGACTCCTGCATGCATGATCACTGCTTAGAGAGCTGTTCGAAAATCATTCGGCTCGTTGCTGTCAGCTCTATAACCGATTTTCAACAGGAAGGAAGGCAACGTTGGGCTATATGGCTCACGCATTTCGTATAAAAACTTGCGAAATGACGCAATGACGTAAGAACAACACAACAACGCGACGACGCGACTTAACGGGCGCTGTACACGATGCAACGCGACGATGCGGATGCCTGTCGCGCTTCATATAAAAGAGATGCCGAGTCGTCAGTCGCCCCGCGTGTGCGCGATGACCTATCAATCCTATACCGTATCGCTGATTCGCTGATCGCATAAGGCAGCAGTGGTCAGCCGCTACTCATCCCAAAATAGCAAAACTAAAGGAAATATTTGACGCAATATTAGGGAAGGTCCCTTACAATGGCGTGGCGTGCGCAATGTGGTAATGTTGCGGTTCCTCCAACTAAACCCTCGAAAAATATCGGACTATTAAGTGTTCGGTAAACACCATCACATTCGACCTTTCACATGGATTTAAATGAACAACATACAACGTTGCAAGATGCACGCTGCGCTATACTGGTCCCATTTCTAGCAAAAAAATTTAAGAAAAAACCAAAAAAAGTGATCAATTGAGTTCAAATGGATAGGATGCGCAGTTGCCAGAATGCGAGATCGAACCTTTTCAATCCATAGTTTCTAAGACGCTCATATAACATGAATTCTTATGAAATTTAAAAGAAAAAAAAGAAAAAAAAAAAAAACTTGACTTGCACGGGAAGTCATATGGAAAAAAAAAATCATTTGAGTAACTAATAGTAAAGATCTAAGATTTATGAAATAACTGTTTCATAATCCAGCACTGAAAACCTTGATTTTTTAACAGTCGGCTGTTCCCAACCGAATATATCCTTGACCGGTCGGATATTTTGACGTAAAATTGGCCTATTACTCATTAGAAGCTGGATTTAGTTCAGAGGTTCAGAGGGAACACCTTTAGTCCTTTAAAGTCACCCGCACTTAATCAAAATAACTTCATCTGACGTTTGAAAAACACTTGTCAAAGTACATTGTCCCCTGATTCAGAATGACATGCGCGCGCACGTGCGTGTTCCCTGCATACTATCGCTCTTGCGTACGATGTGTATCCTTTGTTGCCAGAATTTTTCCCTCTTTGTTTACCTGTCTCCGTCGTTTTTCTAGCTACGAATTGAAATTTTGTTTTCGTTTCAGTGAATTATTATAAAGCTCTCGCACGTAAACATCAGAATAACGCCAGGTAAACACCGCAATCTTCCACGAATCTTCTGAGTTCGTGGCTATGAATCTGTTGCCAGATTTTGCTCCTACGATTCCAAGCCATCATGGGCGCGCAACACTTGGGGTGCAAAAGTAACAGGGGGAGGGTGAAAAGTCACATATATATGTTTTTTATATACAAATATATTTATTTATTTTTATTGGGGGGGGCGGAAAGGGACAAAAATGTACCAAATACCAATAAAGAATCAGGAATTCTTCAGTCCCACTTTTCAAAAAACGTGAAGTTTCTCTCACCCCTAAAAGTAGTACGAAAAACAGCATTAATTTCCACTAAAACGTTAATGAGTCTGTTACAAACTTTTGCTACAACGATTAATAGTGTTTCATCTAATGTAAAATCGCCTGAAAAGTCCATTGGTGGCATCAGCAAGTCATAAAATGCAATAATAAACTCACAAGAGACGTTTAATGAAATCCAAGATGGCGGAGAAATAGCGAGCAATTTGTATGCATGCACCACGAACATCCAAGGATGGCCAACTTTGACAACCTCACTGGAGGTAGAGGTTATGTGTTTGTTTACGTTGTGATTGGTTGTGATCGATATTGTGAGGTTGGCTATCTTTGGATGTTCGTGGTGCATGCATACAAATAGCTCGATATTTCTCCTCCATCTTGGATTTAATTAAACGTCTCTTGTGAGTTTATTATAGCATTTTATGAATTTCTGATGCCACCAATGGACTTTTCAGGCAATTTTACATGAGATTGATCACTCTGTAGCGCTGTAGCAAAAGTTTGCAACAGACCCATTGCGATGATAAACGTTCAATCACATGTTTTAATCTCTAGCAAGTCAATTCGGCTCTTTATTTGACCGACATGAGACGAGATATCGGCAATCGAGTAATCCCATTGGTATAAATGGTGTCACGTGACGGTATTTTTTAAGATTTGGAGTCGTTCAATGCGTTCGTTCCTGATTTAATAACTCAAAGTTTTGTTTATCATGGTCACGTAACGCCGTTTAAACCCATGAGATTAATAGATTCCAGCTATCTCCTCTCTTGTCGTCCCATAGAGCGGGATAGGTCCTAATCTGTGAATCCTTTTCCTTTGGGACATCTCACCTGGCGCTTTCCAGTGTGCAAGTTTATTGCATGCAAATCAAGTTTGCAAAAAAAAAAAGAAAGAAAGAAAGAAAAAAAACCACACAATTCGAGTGTACTCTTTCGAGGCCATCAAAGTGAATGTTTCGGATCGTTCAAGCGCAAAATCCGGTAACACAGGAATAGCGCGAAGAATCAGGTCAGTGATTTGTTCCAAAGCGGGCTGAATAATCAAATGACGTCATCACTAAGCGATTCCGCATGCATCATGCAATTAAGCAGCTCTTATGTTATTTTTAATGAAGAGTTAACAATAATTTGGCAACGTATTTGACGAATTTGTTGCGTTTTCTCACCGTCTGCGTCGTGTGTTTTCCATCGCTGCGATCACACCGCGCTACTAACACACCGGCTACGTAAACACAGATCAAGAGGGCCGAACATTTCACGTCCATCCTTGCAGTCGCCCAGTGAGCAGAAATGACCGATTTGGTGACTGAAAAAAGTCAGTGCATGTCGAATTGTCGAAGCGTGGAATCTGGCAACGTTGAATTTGGCTCATTAAAACCCACGAAAAGTATCGTACTATCTCGGAATCGGCGATGACCATCGAATTCGACCTTTTTGGTGGGTTCAAATGGACAGAACACCACGTTGCAAGATTGCACGTAATAAAGTAGCGGTCCCACCCTTGGAATTCGCCCTATTTTTTTTAATATACATTGGATTTGTCTGCGGAAGAAAGCGATTAGCGGAAACGAGTTCCGTGGTTGCCAAGTCTAATCAAATTGCGGAAATGATTAGATTGGCTGTATCGGAAAGTCTTGAGCATCTGATAGTGAATCTAAACTATCTTCCATTTTGACTGTAGACTTGGCAACAGAGGTGGCGCGTGCAATACGGCAACGTTGTATTCAGTCAATTTAAATGAGTCATGAAAAAAGTCGATTGCAAGCGTGTCATCAAAAGCAGTCATTAAATTTTCCAGCTAAATTTCATTGTTATAGATATGAAGAGCCCTTGAGGAAAAGGGGGGAAGTCCATTGCCATGCAGCTTAAATTTTTCAATTTCCTCTTAAATATTTAAGATAATAACCATGGCTGCCAAGCGTGAAATCTCGCAACATTGCATTTTGTCCGCATTTAATCGCAAAAGAACTATTGGATGTGTGGTGAAAAACAAAGAAATCGACATCGCATTCTTTCGTTTAAATGGACAAAATGCGATGTTTCCAGATTTTTCGCTTATTCGCCTCTGAAAATAATTAATAAAATAATCATAATAAAGTCTTCTATTTGCATCCTTATTGTGAAAAATATTAGGTGATTTTTTTTCGTACATCCTGGCAACTATGTATTTAACTAATATTAGCAACGCGCGGGCGTGTACTTACCTACAATGCGCACCAAAATTTATCAGAAAAGAAAATTGCGTTCATGCCTTATCTGAGCCTCTCCTTCTTCTCAGTACACACGAAATTGTTATATGAATTAATTGGTGAAACAAATTGAACGCAAATATTTGTATAAAGTAACGTAAAATTAGCAACACGCTACATCATTATAGTACAATTTTCAGCTATTTTTTAAGTATATATATATATATATATATATATATATATATATATATATATATATATATATATATATATATATATATATATATATACACCTCGTTTGAACCCTTTACTCTCGACCATAACGGCTCGTCTGTTTTGGTTTCGTGTCATGCAGAAGATAAATTTTGAGGAATGAATTGTGTAGAAAATACACTGTTCTTAGTCTGGAAAACCTATGTTGGAATATAATATCTACGCCGTACGCTTCCTTGTTGTTTTTTTCGGGCTAAAATTGTATGAAATCTGCAGAGATAAATTCCAAGGCAAGCCGGAGACAAACAAAAGAGATTTCGAATATAAATTTGCTCATAGTCGTACTATACAGAAGTGCAGTAAGATTATTTTTTCGGACGAGTAAAATAAAATTTAGTGTGAGTTGTCCTTCGAATCCGTTTTCAAACTTTCCTAAAATCGTGTGACAACTTTGCAGCGGCGCGGTGGCTCGTGCAATGTGGCCACAACACATTCTCTCCATTTAAACCTATAAATAACAATCGATATTTAATAGGTTCACTGCAATCCTCAGGTATCGATACTTTTGCATACGTTTAAATGGAAAATAAACATAGTTGCCTGATTGCACGAGCAGCCGCGTGTCACTGCAACTTTGCTTCACGATGAGATGGGTCATTAGCATAAGAGATTTTCATTTAAAATGCTGTAGACTCGTATTGTCAATATTCAAAACTTTATAACTACGCGGTACCAATAGGCAATACTTTGCCACAATTGTGCTTTGTTTCCCTCACTTTCTGCCCATACTCCTGGAACTTTGTTTTTGTTGTAATTTTAGAATTTGCCCTCCGCCGTCGCATTGATTAATTCTTTGTTACATTTTTCCTCCGTTCAACGCCAGTAGGCACGGTACCGTACCGGAAGTAAGTTTATATCAGCGCTAGTTTTCTATTCTGAAATGCACTGTTGACAACAAGAGTATTCGTAAAAATGAGGGCCTCATTTTAGGAAAATTGAACAAATGAAAATAAAGCTCTTTTACACTACAGGTAACCGAACAAAAACGCAATGGCATGGCGTTGCGTTCAATGCTGGAATCATTGAATTTGCTCCATTTAAATTCAAAAACAAAGGTCGGAATATAAGGTAAGGTTGTACAATCCAATATCTTGATTCGATATTTTAAATATATTTAAATGATGTTGCCACGTTGCATGCGCCTCTACTGCAACAAGCGCGACCGTCCATGATTATTGAATTTCTAAAAGTTAGTCTCTTTCTTAACCCGTATTACACCAAGTGGCCCAATAGATCGATAACGACTCACTGGTTGTGTTATTTTTGGACCAAATTTCTATAAATTTTGCCACATTTGACTAAAAAACAATTTTTGAGTTTTCCAGCACGAGTCATTTTGCTGTAACAACAAATGTCACGTTTTTTATTTTTTTAATTCTTAAGGTGGTGTTTTTTTCAGGAACACCGTAAACTCTCAACCCAGCAAAAATAAAATGAGCGTTCGATGTCCCGAGGATATCCGGACTGGGATTACGTTTGAAGGAAAAGTTTTGAATCGATCTGAAATACCTTCTTTTGACCTGTAAAAGATGATCCAAAAAAAAAAAAAAAAAAAAATTATGAACTTTATTAATTTCAAAACCATTTTTTTTTTTTTTTTTTTTTTTTTTTACCGGGAAATGATTTTGGGCATTTATGGATGAAACAACTTTATGTATTTTGCTCATGATGAAGGAATTTCGGCAGCTTTTTTCGGGGAGCAATCTGTCAGATTTTTTCAGCAATGTTTTGGAAAATGTTGCTGGCACGCGTTACCTACTTTCCTCGGAGAAAAATTCATTGCAAAAGTCGCAGCTAGTGTCTTTGTATCAACACTCATTGAAAAAGTCAACCCACGTGGGTTACGCGCATAGCGTTAACGAAATTCGCGAGGAACATTCAACCATCTGTGCATGTCAGACGGGAATGACGCAATTTTTATCGCGCTCTGAAGCATTGTTCCAATACACCGTGACAGCAGCCAATCAAGAAGGAATGAAGATCAAGGTCATGCGTAAAGCTTCGATCATTAAGAGGAAGATACTATCGTGCGGATGTTCGCAATTTTTCCTGTTCCTTCAGCCTGTTTTTACAAAACTTTAAAGCCATATGTGGAAGAAAATCATCACATCATATCAAAAATACGCAAATATTTTGCGAATTCATTCCCAAAGGAGTTTTGTTTATTTCAGTTTGCTGTCAAACTTTTTTTGAGGCCAAACATTTTAACGATGACTAAATATCTTTATAGATATTTCGACTAAAAAGAAGGTCTCCCCCTCCAAAAAACAAAAAAAAAATTCTCAAAACGGCCTCGGGTTTGTTTGACGCGACAAACAACTATTGTGTCGAAATAGCATTCGAGCATTTTGAGAACAAGCATTTCTGCTAGTTCAGAAAAACACAAAGACGGTTTCTGATTCTGAAAGAAGTTTCTCAGTTGGAATTATTAGACTACCCTAGAAAGCTGTGTACTATTTCTAGAAAAATGAAGACAAAACACAGCATTTGAAGAATTTTCGTGTATATAGTAGTTTGAATGCTGTTGACTACCGCCCACTGAAAAACAGAAATAGAGATCCTGAACTATCATCGCAGAAACGATGTTAATTTTACAAACGGAGTTATTACGGCCCCTCTTACCGAGCCCTTTCATGACCAAGTTAAATCAAAATATCAAAGCTGGACTTCTCGAATTTAGTGGGTAGTTAACAATTCCTACTCCGTGGTGTTGATTTTGCCTATCCCTCTAATTGAAGGCTAGTCACAAAAACCTCATTTGCAAATCTCAACCATTGGGGGTACAGCTTTTACGGTCAGTAATAAATTAGAATAGTGAGAGGCAGATCGAATTACGCAAAGGAATAAACTTGGGAGCTTGCTATCGAAAAGGGCTTGAGTGACAGCAGAGTTGGGCAAATAGGGGTGTTGTTATTGATTACTCGATTAATGAGAACTCAGTAATCGTCCAACCTTTGGATGATAATTAAAATGAATTTTCACCTACTGTGTTTAAAATAAGCTTGAGGACCATTTCGATAGGATAAAATGCTTCTACAATAATTAATAAATTATGCGTATGATCAAAAATCAGTCCTGATTACCGTAAAATCGCCCTCCAAACCACCGACGATTACGATTCCTTTGTATCCGTGTAATCGATTAGATCTTTATTTACCCAAATCTGAACGAACAGTGAAAAAAAGAATTGTACAGTTCACCATACGCATAGCTGATGTTGGCATTTGCCAGTAAGGGTAAACTTCACTATAGTATGAAAATAGTATACTTCCCTTTAGTATGGTAAACTTCATTTTAGTATGGTAAACTTCGCTATACTATGGTAAACTTCACTAGTATGGTAAACTTTAGTATGGTAAACTTCACTATGGTATGATAAACTTTACTTTAGTATGGTAAACTTGACTATAGTGTGGTATTGTACAAATCGGTTAAACTAATTAAAAATAAGTTACGTTGCATTTACCATACTCTGGTGACTTTTACCATACCTTTCTTTTTTCCGTGGAAGCATACAGCAGCTCGTGACCGTAATGTTAGTAATTCTAGAGTATCTACACTGAGAGAATTATTTTTTTAATCCAAGGTGTATTTAGTTTATGATAAAGAAACTAGATGATGAAATATTGACTAAGGGGGAATTTCTTTAACCCAAGGAAATTGGCTGCTGCTACAAATAAAACATTCCTTGTTGTGACAGTGATTCTCCTTCATGCAACAGAACTTTACTTCATGCAAGGAAAACTGTCACAAGTAAACGTGTTTTCTTGTTTTTAAAGAAGTGATTTCTCTCAGTGTATACACTATGAGAGTTGCGCCTTGTCATTCAAGATGAATAAGAAGAAGCGGATCTATGGAGCCCCCAAGAGGCAAATTGCAAATGACAGATGGCCATTTACCTCCGCGCTGTTGCCGCTATTTCGCTATCTCTAATAGGTTAGGTTCCGATTCTCGACAATGACGGTCGTTATTGAAAGAGATAATGTTCTCCAGAATAACATTCAAGCATAGGAAAAATTAACAATAATTACCGCGGTAACCACGCGGTACCGCGTGGTTTACTTCAAATGCGTAATGTAAGTGAGTACGCGAAACAAAAACTCTCCGCTAGTAAACAAACTTTCCTTTTTTCTTTTCATTTGTATTTGCCTCTTGAAGCTTACTTGAACAGCCTAAATCTGAGAGCCATTTAGAAACGGATTCCGACATGACATGGCGCAACCTCGTATATAGGGGACGCTAAGTAATTCCATGAAGGTTCAATTGCAAGCCGGCGTCAACGCAGCGGCAAAGCTCTCAGAAATTTGTGGATGATTTGGCAACGTCGACAGTTGACGCGACGACAAAAGTTTGAAACGAGACGCGTCGGATGTGTCAGTGTCGGCGCGCCTGAATATTATTTACTGGCCCGGGTATTAAGTGGCTTTTACTCGCAACTTGCTTGCTTGCCGCTTGCAGAGCTACACGCGACGCGCGAACCAACGACGTCGCGCGTCCCGACGCGACGCGTCGCCCGTTGTCGGACGTGGGGCGTCGCGAACTTGAGGCAAACAAGCATAGAGCGTCCGCGACGCTTATTTCGAGCTTTGTTCCAGATTAAACCATTACTCATCCACCACCACCTCTAAGCCGCTCAGTGGATGTAAACAAGGATTTTTTCGGACAGGAAAATATTTTCTTAAGGGCCGTGAACCGCAATTAATTTTTGAACCTGTTCAAAATCGGTTCAAGTACCACTTGTTCATTTCGTTTCAGGTTCGGTACAGCGAATAGTAATTTCGATTTTCGGTTCAGTTCAGGTTCAAAACCGGTTTAATGCCGGTTCGACTTCGGTTCAGAAATGTGAACCGAAATTGAACCAAATTAGCTCCAAATATAAATGAAAGTTAATGAGAAGAGTAAAAATAAAAAAGTAAGTAATAAGTAAAAATAAAGAAAAATACCAGCTGATACGTGTTTTATTGAATCGTAATTGTTTCTCAATGAACCGGTGTGGAAAACCAAATTTGAACCGAAATCCCTTCCCGCGGTTTGTGGTTCAATTGCGGTTCGGACTACGTCTCCTTTTTCGGTTTTCGGTTCGAATTCAGTTCAGGAAAATTTGCCGGTTCAGTGGTTTGCGGTTTGGGGTTCAGTTCTGTACAAGGCCCTAATTTACCTGACCCAGGAACGTTTCAATGTCAATATTTTCTTGCAAAAATTAAGGGATCATACTTATTTTAAGGTGTAAAATGTGGCTCTTGCAAACTTTTGCTACAGGGGATTGAAGAGTTGATTCTTGCATAAAAACCTGTAAAAATGACAATGGATACACTGAAAAATCACGAAATTCACTCTCAGAATCGGACTTAATGGCGGCGAGGCGCAAAGTATCATGAGAGATATTCCCATCTAAATTGAGGCACATCCCTGTGTTAAGTTACATAAATAGACAGGAATCTCCCATGATATACCTGCGTTGAACCGCCTTTACGAACTTGCCGTTATATTGCAGTTATGTGAGTTTATTACTGAATTGTGGAGTTTCGCTGGGTTTTACAGCAGATTTGACTTTTAATTTGCTCACAGCAAAATGTTGACAAATTTGCCCTATTGATAATACGCGGGTCGTTTCAAAAGTAAGTTTCCCTATTTAATACCTTGGCAACCAAAATAGACAACACAATTCTGTAGAAACCATTCAACGCTCACTACTCTCACGGTTTTAACCATTTTTTTCAGAATTTAAATCCGACTAAAATTGACAAAATCGCGTCCATTTTTCTGCGACCACCTATACCGTCGCTTCGGGTCCAAATTTTTACGTAAAATTTGGACCCGAAGAGCCGGTAGGTGGTCGCAGAAAAGTGGACGCCACTTTGTCAATTTTAGTCGCTTTAAAATTCTGTAAAAACTGTTAAAACCGTGAGAGTGGTAAGCGTTGAATGGTTAATACAGAATTGTGTTATCTATTTTGGTTGCCGTGATATTAAATTGGAGAACTTGCTTTTGAATTGACCCTCTCGTATGAACTAATTTTTTAGTTATTTTGCAACACTTATTGTTGATAATTTGATATTTATTAATCAAATTATGTCCGAGAAAATCAAAGTTTTGATCCACTGTTTGCCTTCGTCTACACCGCGTGACCATGCACGCCGCCCTCCAGTCTATCCGCTCCTGGCATGCTTCATGCACCATTCAAAACTGGAGAAAAAGAGACAGAATAGGTATGTTGATCATAGTTTTCTCAGATCTCGTCTCGTTTTCGGCCAAGAATTGTACCTATCCTCTTTTCCTTGGCTCTCCTCTAGCCTCCCGTATTTGATCGGAATGATGGGGTTGTTACCGCAACTCCTCTTTTTCTCTTCTTTTTCTGCTCTTTTGAGGAAGAGAGTAAAGAAAGAGAGGAAAAGAAAAAATTCTCTCTCTCTCTCTCTCTCTCTCTCTCTCTCTCTCTCTCTCTCTCTCTCTCTCTCTCTCTCTCTCTCTCTCTCTCTCTCTCTCTCTCTCTCTCTCTCTCTCTCTCTCTCTCTCTCTCTCTCTCTCTCTCTCTCTCTCTCTCTCTCTTTCTCTCTCTCTTTCCGGCCTACCCCCCCTCGTCTTTTTGGGATTTCTCCATAAGATCCCATGTTAATTTAAAATTATAACCTAACCTTATACCCCTAACCTAACCTAACTAACCCAATTAACTAACCTAACCTAACCTAACTAACCCAATTAACTAACCTAACCTAACCTTCAAAACCTTTTAATTTGAGTTTTTTCCCTTGTGAAGTTGACAAAAAGTACCCCACAAGTCCAAAATAACCCACAAGGTTAGTTTTGGGAGCGAAATGGTCCCCACAAGGACGGGGTGTGTGTTTTTTTTTTTTTTTTTTTTTTTTTTTTTTTTTTTTTTAAATCTCTATTTTTCAATTAAAATTTACTAGCTAGCTGTCTGAAAACTTAAAAATTCGCCAACTGCTCCTGACTACGCTGTACAAAAAGTCACGTAGCATGAGAACTATTTTAAAGTTTGACATTCCGTAAAAACGAGCTTTTTCCGTAGAGTATTATCCTTTATTTAAAACAAAGTTCAGCTCTCTAGCTGGTCTCATTCGCCTGCAATCTTAAAAGTCCGGTTTCTTTTGCGACAGAGACCTCGTATATTAGAATTCTGGACATTTTTAGTGGAACATGTTTCGCCGTGCATGTTATATAGAATGGTTAAAAAAAACTGGTATATAGAATTTACCATCTGCATAGCCGATTTTGGAGTCTGCTATCAAGTATGGTAAATTTTACCATCATATGGTAAATCCAACGTACCCTCTGGGAAAATGTACCAACAGGTTTTTAATTTACCACAAGGTACGTTGCATTTACCATATGACGGTAAAATTTACCATACTTGATAGCAGACTCCAAAATCAGCTATGCAGATAGTAAATTCTACCAGTCTTTTTTTCCGTGATATAAGCCCTATCCCAAATCGAGGTAAGCATGGACGGAGCCGTATGGAGCATGGAGCAACAGACGATTTATTTTGGAGAAGAGTCCATAGCTTTTTGAGTCCTTAAGTCCAGCTTTCGGAAATTGTTCATGTTGATATCCCTTCTCGCGTAGTAGCTGAGTTCGAGCTGAGCACGAGGTATAGGTCGTCGCTGTCATAGGGCGTATAGCATATAGTTGGATATGTTGGCGTATTAGCGCATTCAAATTGTGAACCGGGATGAAGATGAACGAGTCAAGTTGTTAGCTCTATTTAATGCAGACATTGATTAATGTTGGGGAAAAAAGTTTTTTTCAAACACTGTTGCCGGCTGTTCAGGGTAGGTACAGCATACAGAGCAAAATGCGTATGCGTATGCGGTTTCTTTTCTGTCTTTTCTTGCTTCGAATGGTTTTGGTTTAGAATTTTTCTATAAAAAAGGAAGTAATCGTATACACATAGATAAATGCAAGAAACACGATGGGAGCTAGCATCGAAAAAGTCTCAAATCCTTTCATTATTTTTGGAAAAGCATTCCAAAAACGCACAGAAAAAATAGAACATGGTCAGATTTACCAGCATGATAACTGATTCTAGCTCCTACCAGTGCGTCGGGTTGGATGAAAGAGATAGTAATAAGTACTTGAATTTAACCCGATGTAAATTCAGGTATGCTTAACAAATTGCTTGTTTCCTAATGCTTGTATGCCTAATTAATTTTGAAGTTCTTTACATAATATCCATTCAACTTCTACATCAATTTTAACTTTTTCTCATTGTCAGTGTATTCCATCATTTCCGCAATTCAATATTTCACAATAGGGAAGTTGCAAGGGTTTGAAATGTTGTGTTTTTTATGAAGATAATGAATGTACTTGGTGAGCTGATAACAAAGATGACTTTAGTTTCTAATTAAGTCCCATTGTTCCGGAGATGAGATTTTGGCCCAACAATCTTTAATCTCTATGTTGTGCGAAAGATTGTTTAAGAGCCATGCGTGAATCGTAGAGATGTATAGGAGTACATTGTTTTAAATGGGAATTCCGATGTAGTGACGTCACTACGTACACGATTTTTTTACAACTTTACACGTGATGATTATCTCCAAAACTGGGACACTTAGAAAAAAATCAAAGGCATGCACAATTAATTGTTCTCAGTTCATTGAGTACTATATCATAATCTTCATAAAAAACACAAAATTTCAGACCCTTGCAACCGCCTCATTCTTACTTACCTCATACTGCCAAAAATCTTCTTTCAGTTGGTATACTCATTCTCTTTTCATCCTTCATATGTATTTTATATGACACTTTTCCAAGTCTAAAAAGTTTCAAGGAAAAGTCAAGGAATGTGTTATAATTTGGTCCTTCGAGTGATTACGTTTTTTTTTTCTCGACGAAATTCATCATCAATGTATCAACATTTGTGTGACTTTTTTTAAACAAAATTATTTCTATATCTAATCTGGCAACATCTATTTGTTTCCACCATTCATCTATTCATCCATCCATCCAGCCACCGTCTGCTACCTCGTCTTCTCTTGTTCTCTGTTCTCTCCTTTCTCTGACCCCCCCCCCCCCCCCCCCCCCCCCCCGGTCAAGATCACCTATACACTCAAAGTGAGGGTGAACCTATATCTATCTATCTATGGTCGTTTTTGCATATTTATTATATGAGAACCATCTCCGTGACACCGGCTGCTTACGGATTACAGCATGTATTACTTATGCGTTGCGAGTTACGAGCTCCTCTAGCTCATGTCTCGGGCACAGTTTGATTGTTATTTATTGTTTATTACTTCGTCAGAATATCTAAATAAGTATAATCAGTGAGGCAGAAATTCACAAGTCCTTTTTTTCGGCATCATGAAGGTCTGACCGGCTTTTGAACCTACGGTGCATTTCAAAATTTTGATCGAACAGAGCAACTGTTGAGCCGAAATTCACCAAAAACAACAGGTGACCAACTGTTGCGCGTTGAAACCGAATATATTTCGTCGGTGTTTTGTTAACGAAAACTGTTGTACCGCTTTTTTATTTCAAAATCCTTCAACTAACCTCGTCAAACATTCGTTCCATCATGCACCAAGAATCATCTGAACTCAACCATTTCCTTCGTATTTCCATCCACTGTATAAGCCGCACCAAAATACATGGGTATGGATAAAATCACACCTTAAATCTAACCTAAAAATCCTCCATGGTTACGCTGGTTACGCATTAGACTGGCACTCTAGATAAAGGTAAAGCTCGTTGCCTTTGTTACTTATATGTACCTGTGCCGTGTACGTACCCTCTTACATATCGTGAGGTTTGATTTTGTTTGATAACGGATCTCGTGCTTTAGGAACCTTCAAAGCCGTGGTTTCAAGAGAGGACGCAGAGTGATTGCAAGGTCCATCCCTCTATCCCTTCTCTCTCTCTCTCTCTCTCTCTCTCTCTCTCTCTCTCTCTCTCTCTCTCTCTCTCTCTCTCTCTCTCTTTATTTCTCCCCCCCCTCTCTCTCGCCCTCACTTGCTTAGCCAAAGATAACGTGATACCGTAGTTTTTGGGTCCGGCTCAATTTCATAGAAAGCTCTCGTGGATAGAGCCCCCACCCTGGAGCAGTGACCCACTTCGAGGAGGGAGACTTTCGTTCGTGCTTACTATTACCTACCTACCGTGCGTGCTGTGTGCCCGTTTGCTGTTTTTGAGTGAGTCACCGCCGCCATATAGTTGCTCTGTTTTGTTTTCCACGGATCCTCTAATTGAGCAGGACGTCAAAATAACATTCAAGTGTAATTACATTGGCTGGAGTCTTGAATCGTTGGATCCATGAAATTGTCTGCTCGGGCGCTCAGAACCTTTGGTTAGACCTTTCGTTCCTGATTAAAGCCATGTTTTTTTTTTTTTTTTTTTTTTTTTTTAACTTAATTAAAATGTTTAATTTTTAATCTTAATTTCTTTTAGCATGACCGGCTTGCGAAGGAGGCTCAGCTGTTTGCCACGGAACACAGCACAGCTGTCGTTTTGTGTATATTTGATAGTATTTTTCAATTCTTCGATGATTTCGACCGGTTGTCCAAAAGATTACTTAGTTCGGTTTAATGTATGACTGTAATATGCAGGAGAATACTCTAATCTGTAATCTTGTCATAACTAGTGGGCGTCTCCGTTGTTGACGTTGAAAAATTGCGAATATCAAATTATTCTTGGATACATTTTTCAAAGCTGGAGGTAGTTGATCGGTTTTTCCGATTTTTCAATTTAAATGTTGAAACTGACCTTTCCTGATAATCTGTTTTGAGGATTTTTAATCTTGACAGAAAATTACATCTATTCACACACTTCGCTTTTCAACAATAAAAATTCAATTTGACCCCTCTCCACCCGATACTCAATATTTCACGCGCGCAATCCAACAGAATGAAACTTCTAGTCCAAATTACTGGACTGTTGTCAATTTTTTACTAGAAAAAAATGTAGCCGTAAAAAAAATGTGTTGTACACTGAAAAAAATATTACCGGAAGCATGATGACGATATGTGAATCAATGTAAAGGATAATAAAATCACCAGAATTGTAGTGTTTGCACCATAGTTACTGAGAATTTTGAGGAAATTCTTGTTCTATAACCATATTTTGGTGTTAACACCATTATTTTCTGGTCAAAGTACATGCTCTTGTGCCTTTTGACACAGTTTTGGTTCAAACTGATCGTAATAATACGTAATATGTAATATTTTCCAAGTTTCCATAGCAAAGTTCTGAATGTAGATAGAGGTAACTATTAAGACAAGATACAGTTATCTCACTGTATGGCATCAAAGTTTCAAGCCATTGTTATCCTAATCCTGGTGCGAACCGAACATTGCTCTTCCTTCAAGCGTTATATAATTCCCCTCGGGCGCGCACTACTGCCCAAGTTCAAGGATATTAATATACTTACGCCTCTCTGAATTTTTTACAGCCCATTACAAATAGGCGGCATGAAATTGCTTCTGAATATTTTTAAGAAGCTCGAAAGGAATGGTCTCTTCATACGAAGTATAGAGGGTTGCGAATAGAGGCTTTTGAAAAAATCAACCACACAGGATTTCCATTTACGTAATATAATTCAAGAGTCACTGCTTACGCACGTTCAATTGATCAGCTCTGATGTCAAGTTTATTCAGAGTGAAAAAGCCTGGAGACCCTGGAATAAAAAGTATACGACATTATTTACTTCTGCAATTACAATTCAGCCGTGCTATTCTGGAAACCATATTTTTTGCCATTTGATTCTATTGAAAAGTGTCGATTCCTCGAGGGTGCAGTAAATCCTCTGAAGATCGATTATTTTGCGTTAGTTTAAATGGAGAGAATCCATTGTTGCCGCATTCCACGAACTGCCACACAGCTAGTGCGTCTGCCTTATACAGCGAGTGTTCAAATAGCCCTCCCCCCCCTCCTCATATCTAACTTTTGAACGGCTGCAGATAAAAAAACGAAACTTGGGGAATGTATATATCTTATCTTAATGAAAGCTACCTTTTGACCTATCCAAAATTTTAGAGAGACATCCCTTGGGGGGGGGGGGGGGGGGGGGGGGGGTTCGCCCCCTAACTCAACATTTTCCAATGGCAACCCCTATCTTGCGATACATCATTCGAAAGGGCATTAAATTCTAAGACTTTTGGCTCAAACTAGAGGTCAATATCAGTTATCGTTTTCGATATATCGAAGGTCAAAGTTCGATTTGGACTCATTTTCAAATTTTAATTACTCCCATTCAAAAAGTTGGAATTTAAAAAACTGGGAAATTACAGTACTCTAAAAAATGCGTCATTTGTGGATGCAAAAATAACCTTGACATAAATTCAGTGAAAGTTTTGTTTTAGGGCCCCCAACAACTTATTTTAAAATTTTGCCCCTCAAAGGGGCTATCTCAAAATTTCCGTAGCGCGACCACTATCGAATGATCCATCAATTGAAAGAGCATAAAAAATTAAACATTTTGGCGCAATTCGGAGGTCGATATTATTTTTCGTATTCGAGATATCGAGTTTTCAAGTTCAATTGAAATCCATCCTAAAAATTCGATATCTCGAATACGAAAAATGATATCGATCTCCGAATTGCCCCAGAATGCTCAGTTTTTTATGCTCTTTCAATTGATGTATCATTCGATAGTGGTCGCGCTACGGAAATTTTGAGATAGCCCCTTTGAGGGGCAAAATTTAAAAAAAAAATTGTGCGGGGTCTAAAATCAAATTTTCACTGTATTTATGTCAAAACTATTTTTGCATCCACAAAGTACTCACTTTTTAGAGTACTTTCGATTCCCAGTTTTTTAAATTCCGACTTTTTAAATGACAGTTATGATTATTGAAAATGAGCCCGAATCGAACTTTGACCTTCGATATATCGAAAACGATAACTGATATTGACCTCTAGTTTGCGCCAAAAGTCTTAGAATTTAATGCCCTTTCGAACGATTCTTCACAAGATAGAGGTTGTCGTATGAACATTTTGAGTTAGGGGGCGAAACCCCACCTTAGGGGCGCCCCTCTAAAATTCCGGGTAGGTCAAAAGGTAGCTTCCTTTAAGGTTTAAACATTGACCAAGTTTCGTTTTTTTTTTTTATCTGCAGCCGTTCATAAGTTTGGTTGGGGGGGGGGACTTTTTAAACACTCTGTATATTCGGGGAATGTGACATTTTGCAGGAAGCCATTTTTGTTCTTCGATATGCGTAAAATGTACGGTTATATATTTTCTGTGGAAACACGGGCAGCCGCGTTCTGAGGATCTTAAGAGAAACACAGTCCGATTCATTACTAGAATGAATGTAAAACGCACGAAAATACTCCGATCTGTCATCTTTTTCCAACCGCGATGGAATCACCTATAAATCAAAATAACCCAAATTTTTTTAAAGTCATAGTAATGGAAACGCCGCGCCGCATTCGTTGAGAAAACATTACATCTAGTAGTATTTTCGTGCGTTACTTTGAACACTGGACTGAGCTGTGTAATATTTTGGCCGATCGGTGGAATCATCGGTGATTATAAAAATTCCTTCAAACCTTAAAGTCAACTATAAGGTCGTCAAGATTACCGATCAGATTTCCGCGTGGGTTTTAGCAATAGTTCAAAATTAGACTGATTGCAGAGACAAATAGAGACGGAGCACTAACTGGCTGCAGCAGAGGCACTCTGAATTCTAGCGGATTCAACAAAACAGCAGTCAACGTAGCATGGTGTTGAATGGTGGGAATCCTCCTCTTCACTTCCCGCCCCCCCCCCCCCCCCCCGTGTTTTCGGAATGTCACCGTTCAACACCATGTGACATCAAAAGGTGTTGAATGTTGTTTTACATGTTATTTTGTTGAATCCCCGAAAATTCAGTGTGCCTCAAATCTTTCCTATGTATTTTAGCGTAGTGCTCCGTCTCTATTTGTCTCTTGACTGATTGTGAGAATTTTTTCTCAACCGGTGAAATCACCGGTGAGCTCAAAACTCTTCTCTAAAAGTCCACAAAATAGCAGCCCTGTGATAATGGATACTGATACCGCATAGCGTCTGGATCGCCGACCAAAGACGCCGTTTTGTGTATCATTATTTCATATTATGTATAAATCCGGAGTTGCATTGTGTACTTTTGTCAATGCAAATTCACTCACCTGCGATGTAAACTTCCGTGTTTTGTATCATTCTTTTTACAAATTGATCCTCCTATATTTGACCATTCCACGGTAATTTTTGATGCTTGGGATGGGGGCTCGAAAATACATAGCATCATTATCACTGTCATCATACCCTCATTGAGAAGGAAACACTACGCAGGAGCATCGTCAAATAAATATTATTTTGTAGAATTAAAACACGGGGTGATTAAAACAAGCACGCCACAAATGCGTGATCATTGAGTTGGAGTATGTTCACAAGGGGGCAGTTGCTGAATCATATTCCAGAGAAAGGCACAGCCGAAACTTAGAGCATTCACGCAGTTCGCTTTAACCTCAAAGGTTACTGAATATTTTTACAGCGCTACAGAAACGATTATTATTATTATTTTTTTGTTTTGTTTTGTTTTGTTTTTTTTTTTTTTTTGTTTTGTTTAAAATTACTTTAGACATTTCTCCTCACTCTAAAAAATAATAAACAATCAGAGGCACTTGCCAGAATTTGGAAATTATTTCGAAGTCAAGAGATTCTACCGGTTAACATCACCTTTAACCCATACATGCCCAATATTATTTGATATTTTTAGGTGTCCCCCCCCCCCAAAAAACACCATTTTGGAGGTAAGCAAATTAAAAAATGTGAAATTTTTTGGTCCAGAAAAATTATACCTGTTGAAAAATCCCAAAATTGGTTTTCGTGTAAACTTGGCCTAATTTTGCGGCAATTTGGTCCAAAGAAAACACAACAAGGGGGTCATTAACGATCCAATGGGCAGACATGGGCCAATTACTTGTTTTTTCACCTATAGTCTTTGGTTGATTGAATAGGTTAGTTGCGCTGTCAACTAATTCCAGCTAGATTCTGGTGCAAAATGTCGAAAACATTTCGCTGGTCATAATCCAAGATCCAAGTTACAGATGTTTTCGAATTTTTGACGTAAATTCTATAGTAAAGAGGTATATTTATATCCCGTCTCTTTGCACAACGCATTCAATGATACGTAAACTCTAACACGCGCGCACGCGTCATACCACTGATTTTGAGTTCATATTGCAAAGAGACGGAGTATGATCTCTTTACAAACATTTACGACCTAAAGTATAAGGTATAAAATCTTTGAGAATTTTTTATTTTATTTTTTTTATTCAATTCGGAAATACATCTACTCCAGGTGGAGTAACGACCATTTTACATCTAAAATTATGTTAACTTATTATTACTTGAACATAACCCAACATTCGGTTACGTCTTCTTTTATGAATAGAAATATTAATAAATAAGTAAATAAATAAATGAATGACTAACTAAATAGATGGGCACATAAATAGAAGTTGAATTACAAAGTAAATAATAATGTATGTCAGAGGACATAAGTTTGACTGCAGTGTTAAGGGCTGCTGTTAATTAAATTTAACCATAGAAAGTTAGTTAATAAACTAAATACATAAATAAACAAAATTAACTTTGGTGGGTACTTGGGCCCATCATATTGTCCTATAATTTCTGAAAGCAACCCGAAACTAATTCTAAGGTCTTTCGACGCGCTTGAGACGCCTCAGAATGTTTGAGTTATCTAGCAGACCTATATATTGCTTCTTCAAGGTACGCATTTCAGCTAGGGGTACAAAACCTTTGAATAACTCGACTATGAAGTCTTTTGCCAGGTCATTTTCCTACCAAAGATTTTGTTAGAGAGCTACCGAAGCTGTTCTTTTTTTTTTTTTTTTTTTTTTTTTTTTTTTTTTTTTTTTTTTTTTTTTATTTCTTCTGTGCATATAGCTGTAGGAAAAATTTGCAAAGAGACCCATAATCTAAACTTTCGTGACATTTGCGCACGGCGGTGCTTTTGAAGGGCCTAAATTTGGCAGCGGCGGTTCTCACACCTGTCGAGATCTGGGACACGGTGATTGTGTGATTAGTTTTATTTAGTTCAGCACACCTCACTCTCTTTCCTCCCTTAAACACTCAAACTCATTATTCAGGGAAGGGAATGTATATATTGTATATATATCTATCGAGCATCAGGAGTGTCGAGTTTTCTCTCGTCGAGTGAAAATGATGGTATAGTTAAAGTAACTCCCTCCGCAGGAACGAAGAAGGAACGGCGGATGCGGATGCAAAAGACTTTCCAAGTTCATCTTCTCGACAACCATCTTCCTGTCTCTCGCTTCTGCACTCCTTCCTTCATCCCGCAGTTACCGCGCTTGTCTTCCGGTGCTCGGCTGGTTGCGGTGACGCCGCGGCACGGCGCTGCATGGGCACGCGGGCACGGCATAGAGTCAGGTGCTCCCGCGACCCGCTCCTTCCCTCGAAGCTTATATCAGCGTTTTCCTGTCTTCTAAAGTTCACAAGTGCTCGAATCTGTAGCAACAGAGTGAAAGAAAATTCGGGCAATGTCTCAAAATTGTGTCTCAAAACCAGACAACACAAAACGCAGTGCTGCCGTTTTTGTGAATATTTAATGGCACCAGTGACGGATCCAGCCCTCACGAACGGAGGAGGCGAACATGGGATTTTTACCCCTCGGTGACCCCCTTTTTCTTCTTTCACTCTTGCTTTCCCTCTTTCTCCCTCTCTGTTTGCACTTTTTTGACCGAACGGGGGGGGGGAGGGGGGTCGATCGCCCCCTTCACCACCCCCTGTATCCGCCAATGAATGTTGCATACTACGAACTATTCATGTTTCTACCGGTTGAAACAAACACAGAAAAAAACGTGAAAGTTAAAATAGCAAAGCGTTGCTAAAAAGCGGGAATCATAAGCGGCGGTAACCGCACAGGCCCATCAGTCAGAAAACACCTCTGGGAGGGTGCACTTACCGCTTATTATACACGAAATAGCTCATTGAAGCGTCTTTGCGGATTTTCGATACATTCTACATTGCAAAAATTGCAGTTTATGAGTTCCTACTTTACCGATAAATATTGTTGATTTTGCAATATTTTTTTTCTTATAGGTACTAGCATTTTTTTAGATAAACTAGCGATATTTGTTGCAATTTTAGCAAATGTTTTTCGAAATTGGCATTTTTCGAATTGTAGTTTTTGCGATGTAAAGTGTATTCCCCGTTCTTTATCACTTTTTGTGTGTGCAATTCTCACATCACATTTTTTTCTCTGAAGATTACTTATATCACTGTTTATAAGTATGATGGCTAATAGAAACACTAAAATCAGTAAGTAATATTCTCTTCGAATGGTTGAATCACTGATGGTTTTTACAATGCCACTAAATATCAATTCTCAAAAATACAACTCGTATACGTTGCGCGTCGTGTTGCATTATGGGTCGTTGCAAAGACCAGTAGCGCATTTCAATGTATCGATTTTTCTTCCGCTCATGAAAAATAATCGATCCATAGAGAGATCTATGTCAAGACATTAATTAATCAATATTATTCTTAAATTATTTATTCATTTGTGAAATGTGAAGAAATATTAAACAAGAAGAATTCCTATTTTAAAGATATCTATTATGGAAACAGGTAAACTGATCAATTCACCCTTATTGTTCTAGTATTTATTATTATGTACAGTTCTACAAGCATCATTAAATGTTAACGTATAGAGAGACACACACTTTACCCGACTGAATCCCTAATTTAAAATGCATGCGCTGAGCAGATTATGAGGGCCCTGTCATCCGCACACGGTCATAAATATAATACGACCCTTTTTAATTAAATACGCACTTATCAGTGGCGTCGCGTGCAATTTGGCAACGATGTATTCTATCCATTTAAATTCATGTAAAAGGTCGAATTCAGGGGGTGCACAGTGCACTAGGAAAATTCGATTTATTCAAAGAGTTTAAATGGAGCAGTTGCATTGTTGCCAGATGGCACGCGACGCCACTGGCACTTATACATACATAGAGAAAGCCAAGGCGAATTCTCTTCTTCGTCTTAGAACTCGGATCGCGGAGTCAACCCTCATGTCGAGTTGTGTAAACTTGACTTGCGATCTCTTCGAGCGGGTTGATTTTCGAGAGTCATAACTTGCTCGACGACGAGTCTTGATGGTGAACGGGGGGGGGGGGGGGGGGGGGGGGGTTAAACGAAGAGAGGAATGGGTGGAGGCGGGGTGGTTGCTGAAGTAATCCTGTCAGTGCTTCACCAAAAGACGCTTGTCAACATACATTCATCCTAGTTGGCACATCTATAGAGACAGTAATTTGAGTTTCGTTGGCCTTCCGTCCCTTCCGAGCATATTGATGTTGACAAATATAGCGGTCTCAGCCTTTACAACCATGCGGGTTCGAAATTCAATAATTGGTTGTGAAATTACAAGCTTCTTCACTTATTTTCTGACTGCAGAATGCACTGCGATTGGCCATGCTTTTGAGCCGCTGATTTGCAGAAACCAAAGTATAGTCAGTTCCAAAAAGTGAATTTCACAGCTAGGAGGAAAAAGAACTTTTTTAAATCCAAATAGGTTGTTTTAAAAATTTCAAAATAATATGTTTTTTATTTTGTAAGACTACTGAAAAAATGGAAAAAATATTTTTCGACTTTTTTTGAAATGGCCTTTTTGGCTTAAAACCGGCCATTTTTACTTTCTCACTCTAATTAAGTTAAAACATTGAGAAAGTATTGCGATGGCGTAGAGATTTTCCAGTCGTTTTGTTTCGATACTCGGCCTCTCACGACTAAATCAATCATATTGTTTACAAAGTAATGACCTTACATCATGCCTAATACTATCCAAAATAACATTCTTGCATCATATTTAGTTTTTTTAACCCTTTCAAATTTACAGGGTTTTATGCAAAAAAAATTCTGTGGCGTCTGTCAGTCCGAATACCTACATAACTTTTGAACCATTGACCATGTATGCATTCAAATTTTGCTTTCCAGATTCCCCAGAGGCTTTTTTTTTTTTTTTTTTAAACAACTTTTAAGTAATATTTATGGAGGAAAAACGGTTTTCATTAAAATCAGAGATGGGTAAAATTGAGGGTCCGGGGTCTCTCCTAGAATTCTAAAGGGGATCCGGGGGTCTCCCCTAGAACTCTAAAGAGGGTCTCCCCAGAATTCTAAAAGGGGGTTTGGGGTCTCCCTCAGCATATTAAAGGGGGGTGTGAGGGTCTCCCCCAGAAAAAATGGCGTGAGACAGTGTTCGTAGGGTATTCCAGCTACAGTTTATTTTCCTCCTGCAAAATTCGAAAATTCGAATTTCGTAAAATTCATGGACTGATTTGGTTTTTGTAATTAGCGGTTCATTCCGGTTCATTTACGGCTTTGCTACCACGCAATTTTTCGTGGCTGTCAGAGATTACATTTTTTTTTTTTTTAAACTCCTATTAAATTTGATTTTTGATGCGGAACTCTTCACCATAACCGCGTCGACTGTGTGACAATATAATACCTTGTGAACATAGCTATAAACAGTTTAATCAGTAACGAAGCGTGGTAACTGCCAACGTTGGGTTTTGTCCGCAGGTCCCAGGGTGTTTCCCGCACACCAAATAACTCGATATTTTTCATGCGTTTAAATAGAGAAACTGCGACTAGATTGAACGCTTCGATTATCTTCTTTATTTATGTACAAAGATGTAGATCTATGTGTGTATGAAAAAGGATCGCGATCGATTACTTGGTGCGGTTCGCTCGAATCGCTTGAAGATAGATTCCTCTCTATACGTGGTTTATTAGGAGGAGTCATGTATAATAGGTAAATCTCAAGCCACCACGGACTGAAGAGCATTT
The DNA here is from genome assembly GCA_011764245.1 of Trialeurodes vaporariorum. Lineage (NCBI taxonomy): Eukaryota > Metazoa > Arthropoda > Insecta > Hemiptera > Aleyrodidae > Trialeurodes > Trialeurodes vaporariorum. The sequence continues at coordinate 50,842,149 of VMOF01000111.1, forward strand.
AAAACATAATGCGAGCAAAATATTTCATGAAAGTTATAGATTTCTGATTGAAATTTATCTTTAAAAAGTGGACTTATTTCCAAATAGACACACGAAGGAATTACAAAAACTCACTGATGAAATTCATTTCAAGAGTAGTTTCAATCAAACATTTACATCAATTTTATTGCGCAGTATTATTACAGTTAAACTATTAAGTATTTTGAATTGATGCCTCGTGGAAGTACGTCACGCACTCTTCAAATTAAAGGTGATGCGGGATGCCGCCATTTGCAGTTGTGTAATATAAATATTTGGATGCTTATTCAATTTTTTTTTTTTTTTTTAATGTGAACTTCGTTAGTGTAATGAACATTAACTTGCAACTTTTATGCCCAGAATCATATTTGAAATCAAAAAAGCAAAAGAAAAACCTCATATTATGTACATGCCTATAGTAGCCATACGATAGGGGAAAAAAATACTGGCAACAGAAGTTGACAATAAATTACCCAATCGCCACAATCATCAGTATTTAATGGAAACAAACAATCAGAAACTTATTAGAGGGAGTTCTGATGTGCAATCTTGGGACGAAGCAATTATTTGTTGTGCTTATTGCGATGATTACGGACTAGCGCTGTACGTGCTCACCTGCCTTGCCGCTACAATTTTTTTTTTTTTTTTTCCCCATTCACTTTTTCGAAGCTCATAATACAGCTTGTGCATAAAGGTATATAACCAGGTTAAAAAGTAATACTTACACAAAAAAAGAAAAACTAACGAAGACATTTCAGACGTAAGAATCTCGCATTAGTTTAATCGTGATATCAACTTGACTTGCTTACGGAAAGAAATATTACTTAAAGACTACTAATATCACCAGAAACAAGATGACATACATAAACTGAGGAATTTCTGGTATTTTTTTACCAAAAAAAACTATAGTGTTTATCAGAAATCTGGTCATAGTATCAGAATTTATTCGTGAAATACCGTTTTACCCCTTCGTTTGTAAACAAATGTGTAAAAACGCGCATCCATAATGGCGGTGCCCGTAGTGCCTAAAAGTCATTACCAATAGCGTTGACTACCCTCTTGTCTAAACTCTCTACACACAGGAATATGACATTGAAGGTATAATTACTCCATTGAATTTCTTGTATTTTTAACAAAAAACGCTGGTGTTTTTGTCAGAAATCTGGTAACAATCCTGAACATTACTCCATTTTGACTTATCGTTGACCCACTGGTAATCTTTTTCTTCGGTGCTGATATTTAGAATAAAGTCTCATTTTTTTCAGGGATAAATATACTGTCCTAAAACAACTCTGCATTTATAGTTTTTACAGTGTTTTCAAAATATTCACATCTGAAAGAATTCTATGGAACACACTACAACTCAAGGTGTTTTTAACGTTAACATCCGTAATACTAGTTGTCATCCATTAGCTTGGACTTCTATATAATTTCACAAGTTCCCTTGCTTGGGCTAGGAAATTAAATTCGACGAAGAGAGGTCAACAATTACTTGGCAATGAGATGATGCATAGTAATTGATCAGCTTCAGGATTCCGGGGCTGATTAGGGCCAAGAGTATAAATCTAGTGGGTCAAATGCCCGAGCCCGCAAGTAAGTATACACCGTGTCCGTGGGCCATGTGCGATTGTCTCGCGTTCTCACTTGAAACCTCAAAATTTAAGTTCTACACTCGATGCTTGAAATGACTTGACACGTGAATTAGATTTTACTCAACAAACATCCGACCTATTTATGTGGATGCATTAATCAATAGTCTTACCAAGAAAACATTAATGTAAATTAAACATACGCGCCCGTCTGAGGGGAAAAACGTGAAGAGGGGAGGAGAAAGGTGGGAGGTTGGACGAAGGAGGGGATCAAGATTTATTTCTCGCTTTACTTAATGGGAATGTAACACGATTGAATTGAAAACATTCCTTGGCAGACCTTTTGTCAGAGAAGTACAGAATACCGCGCAATTAAAAAGAATTGTGAATGCATACAGTTTTAAAATCGATTACGGTAAAGAAATTTGATTAAATTAGTTTTCAGTCTGATTATGTCACGTTTCATTTGCCCATTTCAACCCGTGAAAAAGGTCGAAAATATCAATTGTGCAGTAAGCACCACCAACCTCTGAACAGTGAGTTTAAGTTGTCTGCTGGAATATCGATTTTAAATATCCTTTGATAACTAGGTATCTTTACTTAGAGTCCATTTCGGATTTATTTCGGATTTGATAAATAAATGAGAAACTTGGAATTTTTATATCCTTAGTTCAATTTAGATCCACTATAACCACATTTTCTGTCACATCTATTAATATGTATACGACGACGGACGTCCCAAATTGATTAGCGAAAATAAAACAGACCAAAACCTACGAGGATATGTAATCCAACCTCTTTAATTTTCTGATTTTATTATTTTACAAAAAACTACAAACTCCAATACTTACTTGTAAGTATCGTGAGCTCGCATATATAGAAGCAAGTCGGCCTCAGACCCACCAAAGCCTTGCACGCAAAGCTATATCTACTATTTTTTGAATATATTAGATGCACTATCGCCAAAAGATAAAAAATAAAAGTAAACAGTAGAAATGATGGCTATATATCCACTCACCACAAAAATTATAGGCTATATCTGCGTTAGACTTGAGATCGAGTGGTCTCTTGAAAATCTATTGAAGCTATTTATTTGGTGATTATTTACAGTACTTAAGTTATAGGATTCATCAAAAATATCTGAAACACTTAAACCACAACCACTCACTCACAAATATATAGATAATAAGAGCCATAAGTGTTTCGTCTAGCGTTTAGCACAGCAGGAAAAGTCATCCTCGGCGATTGGTGCAAATTCTAAGAAAATCTGAACGACGTTTTGCAGTTGTTGTTATATCTAATTGAAAATCGATTAATGCAGCTGGTTCTGCCGTTTTGCGTTCACTCAATAGACTTTTACATTCAATCGGTATTTCAACTGCAGTTTTAGCAAAGATTTGGTTTGAGTATTTCTGTAAGCCATTGTTATACATTGTTATACATGATTTATGGTGGGCTCATAATCAGTAGTAATCATACCTGCCTAATCAACATCAATTACCTAGTGATGAGCCATGTTCATAAAATCAATGGCTCGTGTGGTAATGTGAGTTATGTAGGTATAGCTAGAGTCCCTGTGCATAAAAGAGTCTCGCCAAATGAAGAATGAAGAAGAAGAAGGAGTCTATGGAGGCAAAGGAGGCGTCCACTTTGATTGGTTGGGTTCACTGAGGAGGCGTCCTATACACTGCGCTTATGACAAGGAATTAATTTCGTTATTGCACTAGAAAAATCAAATTTTGCTGCGAAAAAGTTAAGTAAAGAAATTTAAAACAGTATGATAGATGTTTTTAAACCCGATAAAAGTCTTAAAAGACCGTAAACTTTAATTATAATTACCGTATACGAATTACACCTCCTTGATCATCCAACGGTCCAATAACGGTCATCTCATGGAAAGACAGCATAGTGGCCTCCTTGAGCTCCATGACAATTGACTATAATCCAGCGACCAATCAGAATCGATACGCTGAAAAAACAGAATTGTTTAAATTTTTGGCAATCCAAGAAAATTGTAAATTTTGCGTTTATTCCATGGTTTAAATTCAAGATGTCTAACCAATACATATTGAACTCAAACTATGGAAAATGAAAAATTTACTTTTTTCTCTGACTGTCGAAAATTTAAACCAAGTTATGGAAAATCTTACGATAGCTGTTTTTCCAGTGCTCCCAATATGGCCAGACTCTTTTATAATCAGGGATTCTAAGTAGGTATAGCGTATGGCATGGCGCCGAGCCCACCATATATGTAATCTTTGCTTCAACCGGTAGACTCACTGATAGATTAGAGAATGCCATTAAACTTACGCAAAACGGCAGCTCTGCAGGCTGATCATTTACTTCATCGTTAAACCGATCGATAAGACTGTGTATGAGTGATTCTATTGGTCGAATATTGTAAAACTTAGCCGTTGCTATGGTAACCATCGTTATAGTGTCCGCTTTTTAAAGGTTACTCATGACTTCATGACTAGCCTTTATAAAAAGAGACTCTTAACGATGGTTACCATAGCAACAGCCAAATTTTACAATTTTCGACCAATAGCATCGCACTCGTAGACAGTTTTATCGATCGGTTGAACGATAAAGTAAATGATCGGCCCGCTGGATGGATTCAAACGCAGGGCATTATAACGATCGCAATCGGAGAATCTTCACCCATACAGTGTATTGGTATCAACATTCAACGTCGCGTCGCGCCGGCAATGTAGACTACCCGACTGACAGCCAACACTGTCGGCAGGCGCAGCGCAATTGTGGCCGAATAAAAAATTGGTCCAGCCGGCCGGCGCGGCGCAGCCGCTTGCCCCGCAGCCCCCCCCCCTCTCTCTCATCTGTTGGCGGAGTTTGCAAGGGGTTGGGTGGGCGCCTCCCCGGTTGCGGAGGGTGGGAGGGGGGTGAATGGAAGGCACAGCAGCAGCATTAACCTGCAAAACTCGGACGAGGAGTGAGTGGGGGGGGGGAGAGCAGCAAAATCGAGACAACTTCACTCTCGCGACTCGACTCCTACTCCTCTCTCGCGTCGTTGCCGATTTTATTTAAGTATTTGTTTTTATTCAAAAGTTTTTTTTTTCTTTATTTCTTTCTTTTAAAAAAATTCAAAATTCTTATTAACTGATGTTACATCTAACTTCGAAAGTTTTCAAAATTTCTCAAACTTTTTAAAAAATTTAAATATTACATCGATATTACTATTTCTCAAAACTCTAAGTGCCAAATTCTATTAAATTTCTAATTTTTTCGAACATTCAAAATTTTCCTCAATATTCGAGATTTTCCAAAAAAAATTAAGGTTCCAAACGATTTCTGTTGAAAAAAAAAAAAAAAAAAAAACTACTCCCAGTTCTTTGAATTTTTGTTCCGAAAATTGAAGACTCCAAAATTTTCCAAAAAGTCACAATTTACAAAAGTTCATAATATCTCAACTTTCCAGCACTCATTATCATTTCGGCACACTTAATTCTCTTCCGACCGCGAGTAGGTTTAAAATTTCGAATAAAAATACAAACTATCGCCAAAGTTGTTAAAAAGACGATACTCACATCCAAACAACGTTTACGCGTCCTAAAGAATCCTCGAAATCAGTCAGACAAACAGTGGGCGTATAGTCAAAGATTATACATAATCATGATGTATTTATGGATATATCTGCCATGGACCAACGGCTCTTTTGCTCGCGAATCCATCACCAATTGCATCTTTCATGGCACCATTTACATATCTTGAATTTTCTCATAATGTACAGAGACTCCTAGTGCGGTGACGTCACAACTGAATTCGCATCCATAGTCTTAATTTCCATTCGAGATCGTGTGAAATATCGCAACGCTTCATTCTCTAGTCCTCTAGTTCTTCTCACTCGAAAATCAATATCCCCCGACTGCACCGCACTCAGCGCTCGTTTCAACTCTCTGCGAATAAGTGCGAGCGAGAGCGAGAGAGAGACCGCGCGAGCAATGTTGCCAAATCATTCGATTTATCCTGTGTGATCTTATGGGGGAAGCGGTGTTAGCTAGTGAATTCTGACCCATCGATATTTATGTTCATAAAGGAGTCCATTGAAAAGAATCGATCCCTAGATGACACAGTTTAACCTCAAAATAATGGATACTGTTGTTTACGACCAAATGGGGGCATGACAAAAATCCATACTTCAGAAGTCGCTACACTGAAAGAAAGCACTTCTTTAAAAACAAGGAAACACGCAAGTTTACTTGTGACAGTTTTCCTCGCGTGAAGTAAAGTTCTGTGGCATGAAGGAGAATCACTGTCACAACAGAGAATCTTTGACTTGTAGCAACAGACGTTTTCTTTAGGTCAACGGAATTCCCCCTTAGTCAATACTCCACTGCAGTGCAGTTTCTATAACGCAAACGAAATATACCTTGGATTACAACAAGAATTCTCTCATTGTCAGTGTATAAGAAAAGATCACTTTCATTCATACCTAAAAAAAATGACAAGCTATCCTGCTTTTTTCAAGAGTATGAAGAAAAGTCAACCCTTTACTTTCGTCCCAAGCTCAAATACAGGCATACTTCACATGGTTTAATTTAACCATGCAAATTAAAGAACCATAGCCGTAGCCAGGAGTTATTATTTCTCTGTCTTTCACCATTTGATCTTATATGTTAGAAAAGGATGGAGAGATATGGGCGCAATCCATTGAATTCAGCCCCTATATCTGTCATTCTCCAACTCATGTGATCAAATGGTCAAAAAGAAAGAAAGACGTCGTCCATGAAAAGAAGGCTGAATATTGAGCGCCTTCAATTAATCATATAGGCAAAAATGAGTATCGCAAAGTAGGAATAGTTATCTACTAGAGGTGGTTTCAGATGTGCAGACGCACACGGAGAAAAAGCTTTGGGTAGGGGAACCAAAGTCTGCGGTGATTATATAGTTGCTGAGGCGTCTTTGGGCAAGGGGACTAAAATCTTTCGACAAAGCAACCAAAGTCTTTGGAAGTTGGTTTTCCTCGCCCAAAGACTTTGGTTGCTCTGTGCAAAGATTTTAGTCCCCCTGCCCAAAGACACCTCAGCAACTATAATTCTGCCCAAAGCTTTTTCTCAGTGCACCTAGACGAATAAACTTTTTGGAATTCGTCAACGTTATTTCTCATGTTACGAAATGAAAATCGATGAAATTGAATTTGAGCGTCGGCTTTTCAGTGAGTAACGCTTTCAAAATCAAAATTTAAAAGCCAGAGACAGGTTCTGCTTTGATTTGAAGGAATGAAAATTGAAAATTCGCCAAAGATTATGGTCTCTAGGTCCGCCTATACTTGTGAAACGAGCTCAAGCTTGATTTGAATGAGGGTGCGGTGATTTGACTCTCTAACTTGGAACTCAAAAAGACGTTGGCTACGATCATCAGAGACACCATAGAAACTCAATACGAATATTTTAGCTGTATCATGGTCTTATTAATATAATACAGTGAGCAAATATGTTATTTTTCGGGATGGCAACGAAAAAACGTGTAGTAAAGAGATCCTATGTTGAGTTACCTTAGTACCTAACGTTGCATCTGATCAGTGATAAGCAGTTGGCCATCACTCAACTAACGAAGGAGCCGTTAGATGTTGTTCTTGTTTCCCATGTTATTCTGATGATCTCCCTACACAAAAAGCGATCCACCGCATGAATGGCCAGGACGAGATATTTTATCTGGAGTGGTAATTTATTGTAGATAACCAGCGTAATCATTATTGCTAACGCGGGATTATTATCAGGCTCAAGTCCGGAGAGTACATATATTTTCCTAGCTTTTCCGAGAAATTTCCGAGCGACGCATGTACAGAGAATGCGCACTCGACTCGTAATATAATTTAGTCTCGTGTGCATCACACTTGAAGTTTTCGTCATTTGCATTTTTTATCCCTGAGTATGTCAGGTTATACCATGCCCGCGTTTGTTTACGTTATAGTCCTTGTTTGTAGAAAGTCAAGCCAAGAGGGTAGACAACCTCTGATTGGTCGATGAGTTTTAGGCTCTGCGGGCGTCACCATTGGATGCATTTTTGCACATTTTTTGTTAACAAACGAGTGGGTCCGCAGCGGTATTTTACATAGGTAAAAGAGTTAACTGTTGCGATGAACTTGTTAATTTTAATGATGATGCTCCTCAATAATGTCTAATATTTCCAAAGTAATCTTTAAAAGCGTGAGTAGATGTCGATCAACAAAGGCAGTGAAACATCACACCTTCAGAAACTTTAAACGGAACTGTAATCTTTGCATTGGACCAAAACACAAAAACGACCCTCAGAATGTAAACAAATGCGTGCAAGAACGCATCCAATAGCGGCGCCTATGGTTTCACAACTCTTTACATCAGGGACTCCATAAGTTACGTAACTAAATCTTGATTTGTGCCAGTATAATCTTTGGCTGTTATTTCATCGGTTGGAAGCCTTGGCGACTTTGCAACGTTACACGAGCTCCTGGGCTAGGATAAAAACGCACATAGCAGCCATCCAGCCGACTCGACCGAGCTCTAGCGCAAACAGAGTGCACGCGGACGGACGCGGTTGTCATAGCGACCCTTATAAACAACTTGTTTATTTAGAACCAGTTTCTTTTTTTTGTCTCTCCCTTTTCTCTCTCTTATTTGTATGTCTCTTTGTATGGTCGCGGCGGCCGCGAGAGGCGCGCGCAATGGATGGAGGAACGCGCGCGCGCAGCGTCGCGTTGCGTCGACGATCCTTGTCGCGTCAACACTCTTGTTGTTCTTATTTGTTTGGTTCGACTCTTAATGATGCAATAAGCAACGCACACAAACATTTTCGTTTGAGTTCACAATGCAACTCCCCCCCCCCCTTCCATTCGGTGGCTCGTAAATTTCGATGTATCGATGTCTCCTCCCGACACACGTCTAGAAAATTATCGATTTTTAAGATGTTCAATCGAACTTGATTGCATCGATACTTTTGCATAGGATCAAATGGGAGATGAATGATAATCGATTGCTCACCAGCTGCCATTGATGGCGCTTGCGTCCGTCTGTTTGCTGTTGCACGCATCTTGCTGAATTTTTATTTCCTTCTTTTTTATTAAAAAAAAATAAATAAAAAGGAAAAAAGATATGAAAACAAAACAGAAAAAACAAAAAAAAAATCTGAATAAACATTTATTCGGAGCTCAAAATAAAGTATGCCTTTCTATGGCTCAATAGGGTTCTTAAATGACTCCTAGAGATAGGCTAACCGCAATACTTATCTCAATGAATTGAGAGTCATCATTCAATCTCATGTGGCAACTGTGGGTTATTTAGATTTGAAAGCATGAGAAACAATCGATTAGTAAGAAAGTCATGCCCCCTCAAGAATCGATTGTTTCTCATATCTACGTTTAAATGGGCTGTATTCATCAGCGATGTCTTTGAATGTGTACTACTGATCATTATATCTACTTCTTCTTCTTATGGACTCTCTTCGTCCATTGAAATATACGAGAAATGAAGTATACTCTAAAAAAAGGAAAACAAAAATCTGGTCCGCACACTATCATCACATTCTAGCGCAGAAACGGGTGACCTGTGTTCTAGGGTGGAATATTGCATCTTCGTTAACATAGTCTGCGCCCGGGAAATGTGGCGCAGATTTTCGTGCGCTACTCATAAAATACGGTGATAATTTTTAATTATATGAATGCTCGACCTCCTGGCTCAGTCCTAGCCACCACTCATCACTATACGACAGAGGCAAATGTTATTTCTTAAAATAGGTATTGAAAAAAATCGGTGTAAATCACCTCAATTTCTTTTATTTTTTTAAATAGGACAATGGTTTGACAACCTCGAGCCTGCGCGGAGTCTGTCATTCGCGGGACCGATATGATTAATATCTCCGCTGATGCTATATATCGCTTTCGTTTTTGTTCGCACGCCCCATTTTATTTTTATTGTTTACACTTTAGCATCGCGTCGCGTCGCGTCGTCAACGGCTGCTGAGTATGGGTCGAGACTCCATCTAACCCTTCCCAATCGTCCATCCGACCGTAAACCCGAAATTTTCGCCCTTTCCACTCAAATCCTACACTATCATCTTCTCTCCGCAAAATGGGTCTGTTTCGTATCTTCACTACAACAATATAGAACATTGATTCTTGTGTAAAATTCGGCAAAAATATAACGATGCGCACATTACAAACATTTAAAAACTCCCATCAACTCAGGAAATCATTTCAAGTTCGAACAGCCCGCGCTACACTAAACACTATAGACTGTTTTAGTTGAGCGATATATCGTATCAATTGCCGTTCGAGGGCCTCTGGTTCCAAACAAACTTTGGTTCAATGTAATTTCCCCATAAGCGAACTTTTGAACGGAAATTTAGGCTATTAAATTAAACAATTATTGCAAACTTTTTGCGATTATGCATTCAACATCCTCAAAAATGCTTAATTATGTCTGGTTCCTTGACTAAAACTGCCGAAATCAATAACATATTATAGATTAAACGGTGCATTTGTAGGTTCGCCCGTCAATGCTACAAATCCCGTCAATTCTACAACAACAACATTTGGGTGATTCCAACCTCCAAATGCATTGTTTAATATTTAATATCTTGTTGATTTCAGCAGTTTTAACCGTGGAACCAGTCATAATTAAGCATTTTCGAGGACGTAGAATTTATAATTGTAAAAAGGTCGCATTAATTGTTTAATTTAAGAGGCTATTAAATTTCCATTCAAAAATGAAGTGCTTATGGGGCAAATGCGTTGAATCAGAGTTTGTTTGGAACCAGAGGCCTTCGGACGGCAATCGATATGATACATCGCTGTACTTCCCTATATAAGGACTAGGTTAGTTCAAAACAACACCACTCTTCCGTCTGTCTATATAGGTAAGGTAGTTAACTATTCGTGCTCGGAGGAGTTGGAATTGCCTATACTATACATTGAAGGCGCCCGACGAAACCTTATCTTGTAAGTGTTTTCATTGCTAATCGCGTATATCTGGAATGGAGACTGAAACAACGTGAAATAAACTAGAGGATCAAATCGAGTATACTCGCGCTTGGCCCTTAAAGTGCTAAACAGTTTAATCCGTGTATACATGTAAACAACGGAATTTCTTTATAAATAGATGAAATATGTTGGCTGCATTAGCTGTCTTGTCCTTTCCGGTTTATCAAAAATTACAAAATTATAAAAGAATTGTCTGCATCTAAACGAAACATTCAAATGTCTGTAAAGTTATGTTGATGTTTAAATAAACCCGGTGGTTCCGTCTAAGTAGTTGTATGCCGATGATAATAATCTAATATAGCGCAGGTTTTTTAAAATAAAAGTGATTTCCTCAGTCACTGTGTGGATTTTGAAAGTTTTTAGTGCGCAAATCGTTATTTTCACCGAATTTTACGTTGAAATCAATGTGTCATATTGCTGTAGCAAAAGTACGCAACACTGAGACTTTCTTGTGCTGTAACCTGACGTCTTGTTAATGTGTACTTAACCGGAATTATTGTTATTTTATCGAGAAGTTCATGTTATTTTAGCAGGGATTCCTGTTAAATATAAGCATTTATTGAGTTTAGGAGTAGATTTGGAGGTTTTTAGTGCTATTTTTGTTATTTGTGGAGGTTTTTATCCCTAAGTCGACTATTAAATCGCTTATAGCAAAAATGTGCAACAGCCCTGACGTCTTGTTAATGTGTACTTAACCGGAATTATTGTTATTTTATCGAGAAGTTCATGTTATTTTAGCAGGGATTCCTGTTAAATATATAAGCATTTCTTGAGTTTAGGAGTAGATTTGGAAATTTTTAGTGCTATTTTTGTTATTTGTGGAGGTTTTTATCCCTAAGTCGACTATTAAATCGCTTATAGCAAAAAATATGTGCAACAGCCCCATTTACTCACTAACTCAATAAATGTGTTTCATAGAAATACCAAGATGACTGTCATTTGGCGAGACACATCATTAAGTAGAGTTTCATATGTTTGCAGCTTCCTGTATTGTATAGAATCCTGACCTGTGCATGAACTGACGCCACTATGTCACTTGTCTCAAATTAAGTATTTAGTTTCTTGGTGTCCCTTTTTGGCGTGGTGCCCGTGTTTTTGCCTGTATTATTAATTGAAGGCGCTCTATGATATTGATATATCCTCCTGCAAACCCAGTCATTCAACCTAGCGAATTCATTTATTTTCCATTCCTTTCCTTAATTTCTACAAGTTGACTGTTGATTTATTTATTTATTTTTTTTTTTGTTGTTGTTCGTGATTTCAAAATCAAATTCGTATTCATATAGTTAAAAGTTCGTAGTGCCAGCGCTCTTTCAAACTGTCGGATTTAAAAAGAAAAAATGAAAAAATTGGTGCAAAGTACTATATTATATTAAGTACTTTTCAGAGAAAAATACACGTTTAATATCAGACCCCTAAGTTTGTTTTTCTTTTCGATTCTTGGAACGTTCAGGCGACAGGAAAAATACAAAATTTGACAGAAAACATTGGACGAGATGTTAATTTATTCTTATAGGTAGGCGTTATTCGACGACACTAATTTCCAATTACGGATCTCATGAGGGGAGGAGGAGGGTCTACGCAGTCTACTCTCCAAAAATAGTTCAAAGTTTTAAACTGCAGAATCAAACATGGTTATTTTCACGGTACATTCCCATGGGGGAAAAAAAAAAAAAAAAAAAAAAAAAAAAATCTAGCACGTGTCCTAGCGTTCTCCGATATTCGGAAGCGTACAGCCGAGGAAATTCGAGGAGAAACTATTTTCATCTGCACGCTTATAAATGTATATCCCTTCAAAAGAAACGTGCTGATGAATCGCTATACCGATCGATTCCGTACAAACAGAAGTTCGCTCGCGCAACCACAAGCATTGCCATGTCCCACAGCTAACCTTGCCCCTGCTGTTCCAGAATCGTTTTGTCATCGGTCCCCGTGTGCCAGAGCTGCCGTTTTGCGTATAATTAATCGTATTTGTCTATTCACCAATGCTTTCACTGAATGAGAAAAGATTAAACTGTTCAGTTCAGTGTATCCCTGTTATGCATGAAAATACTCTGATCTGTAATCTTTTCTCAATCGGTAGAAACGCCGTTAATTAATTGAAATATCCGCAAGTGGCGCAAGTTTTTTTTGAGTCATCGACGACTCCACCGGTTGAGAAGAGATTACAGGTGGGAGTATTTTCGTACATTACAGTTATATAGAAAACTGAACTGTGCAATCTTTTCTCAATCGGTAGAGTCGTCAAACGGCAGCTATGCCGGGTGCCCCGCGCGGCGCAAACGGTGCTATGAATTTAAAATCGCGTTTTTTCTTTGTGCTTTCGTATAAATGTCCCAAGTCCAAGCTTTGCTTTGCGAGCATCGATCATCGATTCATGCACGTGCGAGCATCGAACATGCACCTCCAAGCTTATAGGGTGATTCCACAGGCGAATCTTGTCCAAATTTCAATCCAATGGATGGCCACAAGTCGCTTTTGGGATAGGTCGTACATTTTTGATATTTTAAATCGAAACCAAAGAAAATACACAAAATCAGCACCTGCAAAATTTTCGTTTGGATATTTTGAGCCCAAAAAGAGCAAAATTGGTTGAGAATTAAAGCCGTAAATTATGAAATTCGTTTCACCATAAGTTTAGTGATGAGTGCGAGTGAGTGTGAATAAAAAGGGAAATGAGCAGAATTTTTTTAATAGAAAATAGGGAGAATTGAAGGCGCCGGAACTAATGAGGGTAACCAGGAATTTCTTCGGGGCGGTACTCTCAAAGAAGTTCATATTATATCATTCCTGGTTTCTGAACGCTATAACATCTCAGAGGCACGTAATAGTGCCAGCAAAAAATATTCTGGCTCAAGGGAGCACGGTATCTACATAAAATTAGATAAGAGAACAGTGGCTCATTCCTGATCTGTTGGAGAGGAATCGACTTCACTCGCATGCGACTCCCGGCACTGATCTCTGATGAAAGTTACTGATTCTGATGAGGGGAGAAGGGGAAAGTTCGCTAGTTGAAGGGGGCGGGGAGGAGAAGGTGATCGGGAGGGAGCCCTCCCTTGTTGTTCAAAAACTGTTTGTTTCAGCCATTTACGTTATTGAGACATTTACAAGAAGTTTAGTCCTTTTCACTGACTTGAAACCGCAAAGACAACAGTTTGTCCCAAAAATGGGACGTGGGCGTTAAAGGTAGAACCGCTTTTTTCTCTTGAAGGATGAGGCGGATTTCGATGAAACTTGGTGGTCAGGGGGTAGGTACTCCTAAAATGATGAAAAGTCATAAAATTTCAGGGTCCTACGTCAAGCTGGAGGCTCGTGAGACAACTTTTAATTTTGATCCGTCCCAAAAATGGGACGTTGGGCGTTCTAGTGAAGCTGTGAGACCACTTGGACATTAAAGGAAACCACCCCTCCTCACCCTCATACCTGAGCATCGCCCAACCGCTCCATAGTCATCACCCACCCATCCTCGGCTCTCATTAATTCTCCATTTTATTACTCTTTTGTTTCTTCATTTTCTCGTCTCCAGCTTCCCACTCTCCTATTTTTTCGCGAATTAGCTCTCTTCTTCTCACATCTCTTCGTTTCTCTCTCCTCTCCCTGCGCCGCGGTCTTTTAGACATAGACACTGTTCCGTTTTATCCGAATTTTATTGCACCCTCGTAACACCAACTCAGAGGATTTTGGCCTCATTTACATTTGCCACATTTCCCGCGACGCGTATCATCTCAGTTTATTGACTTATGGACTGAGGGTAATATAAAAAAAAAAAAAGAGTCAGGTATGCCTAATGCAAACTCAAATAACAAAAGTTCTATGGGCACAGAATACTACAATCAGATTGAAACTTCGATTCATTTTGAAGCATTATTATATCTGATCCGCCATCTTCTGGGAAGTTTCAATTTATCCCCATTTAAATCAATGCAAAAGACGGAGAAGAAGGTATCCATCTTAACCGAAAGAGAACGAAAAAGTGTTTGTACTTGGCTCTCATGGGAGTTTATTTATTTATTTATTTGTTTATTGATTTATTTTTTCTTAATTTATTTATCTACTTATATTTAATTTGATTTTTCTTTCATTTGTATTTTTGTATCTTTCATAGTTTTTTACTGTATTTTACTATTGTTTCAATTTCCCTACTTAAGGTTAAGTGGTAGAAAGGGCCGGCCTTTTGGCCCTAACTTTGCCTTTTTTTATTTCAATTTTCTTATTTTTGTTTTCTTATTTTTTAATAATAAAGCGGTTTCTCTCTCTCGCTCTCTCTCTCTCTCTCTCTCCTCTCTCTCTCTCTCTCTCTCTCATCTCTCTCCTCTCTCTCTCTCCTCTCTCTCTCTCTCTCTCTCTCCCCTCTCTCTCTCTCTCTCTCTCTCTCTCTCTCTCTCTCTCTCTCTCTCTCTCTCTCTCTCTCTCTCTCTCTCTCTCTCTCTCTCTCTCTTTCTCTCCCCACGCCTTCTTTACTCATCTAAGCACAAGTGTTAAAAAGAGATGGAGGCATGGGCGGATACAGGGCTTTGTCTATTTCTTTTTCCTTCCGTTTGAACATAATATATATATAGGTAGTGTGTTAAAAAAGAATAGCACAGGGGGCCGTCTCGTAACTTTGGCCCCTATATTTGTCCTTTTATAACACATGCTTTTAAATGGGAAGAGAGAGATAAGACGGATTCTTGATTTGTGCCCCTATCTATATGTCTTTCTACGATATGAGTTCAAATGGGCAAAGAGAGAGACAGAAAAATTGTTGCATCTGGCTAATGCACGATTCCTGTTCCATTCCTTGATCGCCTCTTTTGATGGGACCAAAAACACATCAGTTGTTCGCAAAAGTGGCCGCGAGAGGGTGCTGATGGCAGAGAGTGAGGGTTGGGAGAGGGGAGGGGAGGGGAGAGGACGGTGAGGGGGGGAGGGTTGACTACTCAGCGCATCCGCAACCTCTCAGCAGTGTGTAGAACGAAGGAAACGCGTCGTTAAGGGGACGGCTAATCTTTTTTTTCCGGGCTAAAGAGAAATTGAACTCAAATTCCAGGGGATCAGTGAGGCGAGAGGATAGTGGAAAGAGGGGGTGGGGGACGAGGGTCGTGTTGAGGATCAAGGATTGGCGCGGGGATACATTCAATAAAAGCGGGTGGTAATTCGAGCTAGAGCTTGTACAGAGAATAGATGAGACATATGGTAGATGGGGGGGGGGAGGTGGTTGTGGAAGCTGTAACGAGTTAGAGACGCCGTCGGGGATAGAGCTCGTGTTCGGGAGCAATTTCCACGCTCGGAGGAGAAAATTTCACCAGATTTGTTTGAAAGTCGAGCCAACGCAACGGAAGTCAAGGAATGGTCGTTATCGGAAAAATGAGTTCCTCGACAAATTTTTGTTCATTATTACGTCCAACACTGTAAAGAGATAGAGTGTATCGATTTTAGGCCACGCGATACGTTGTATATAACGAAGAGTGCGCGGAAAGTTCAAAAACGGACCGATAAGATAGCGAAACAAGGGAGAATGAAGCGCCCGCGCCCTCAAGAGCACCAAAAAACCTTTATTTCGGTTTAATTTTTATTCATGAAGAGTGTTGTTCGTTGAGTAAGTGATGATTTTAAAATTTGGAAATGTCGTTTGCCGCGCAAAGAAGCGTATCAAGATTTTGACAATCTTTCAGGAGACCTAATTGAGCCGTAAAAACAGCAGATTTGGCAAAGCTATAGACTTGAACATCGCGACGCCTTTTTGTTTTTGCTTACACATAGTAAATCGAAAAATATTCAGAAATGAGCTTTCAAAAGTATGCTTAAACCAAATACATAGGAATTAACTCATCATTCAAACTGTCAAATTTTGATGATACGCCTCTTAAAGACCTTATACCTTTAAAAAAAAAGTCAACCTTACGAATGCTAAATACAAGATTAGGTGCAGAAAGTTGGTTTAATCATTTGACTAAACAGTAAATGCTACTATATGTCTAATATGAATCAGCTTGACAAGGGCTTTCATAATATATGATACCAATATCAATTTAATTGGAGAAGATTTGAAAAAATGTCGATTTTTGAAGGTCCAGAAATATGAGAAATATCATTCGAAAATCCATTTTCGGAATTTTCCCTTTCATTTGGACCAAAATGGCATAAGTGCACCAAATATCAAAGTTCTAGGATGATCGGAAGTACCCAAACATTTTGATGATCTGAACAAATCAGTCACGGACAAAAAATGGCACTTTTTGGGATTTTTGGAGCTCTGTATCTTGATAACCACTGAAGATACGAACTTGAAATTTTGGGAGAATGTTTAGATAATGTATTTTAACACTTTATAAGAAATTTTCAGAACCTAGTATTCATTTTGGGCTGAATTAGAGAGGAGTGAAAATTGGGCATTTTGCTTCCTGTAAATAAAAAAGATACTTGTAGTGATTGGCTGGTGCACTTAGATACATATGTTCTTAAATTCTTATCGGTGTTAATTTATACTTTTTTGTTTCCATCGTGCATTCGATACCTATACAAAAATCATGCAAAGTTCGGGAATATTTCAGAACAGTATTTTGATCCGGCGATGTTGCAGTCGTGTTTTATAGTGCAATTAGTGCACTAGTACAGCAGCGTCGCGTCGCGTCGTGGATTTGTTTTGACATGCGCAGGGAATGGAATCGATATCCATTAATTAATATTGCACGATAGACTCCTTTAGTAAAAAGAGCGCGCAATTTGAAATCGACTAACCGGATGCCAGCTTCACGCTAATGTATTGAATTTGAACCAATCGAGTGCTAGTTCTACGATACTTTACTTGTCGAATTACTAAAACAATCCATTATCAATCTTGGTCTCTCGGGCGGGAGAGCGAGTGATTATCCCCGAGAACGAACTCCGTATGAGCAGCTAGCGGCAGACAGAAAGTTTCCGGGCAGGTTAAAACCAACTTAATCAACATTGTTGCCGTATTTCTCAAAAAACCGGAGACGCTGTGGTGTTTTTGATGGCCGAGGCAGCGCTTTCAATGCGTTTGTTGCAAACTTTTGCTACAGCATAGTAAAAAAGTTCAATGCATGGGATTGCACGGGTATACTGACATTTGTTGCACAGCAATAAGATGAGTCTCTTCTGCAGTGTAAAATCACTTGGAAATGTAATTAGCATTAGATAGATCAAAAATCCACTCTCAAACTGTGTAAATGCGTTTAGGGGAATTCAAAGATGCCGGTCGAATAAGCGTCAAATCGTATCTTTCTAGGTTGAGAAAAGTATAATTCATCATGGAGGAAGCTGTAATTAGATTGGACTCCCCCTCGTGACCCGTTCATTTGACTATGCCATCTTATAATATTGTTAATGAAATTGCTTCATGAAATTTTGCAAGCATATAGAGTTCGTATTGCGTTCAATTCCTATTTTTTTCCGTCTCACTTATAAGAAAAAGTTTACGCCAAACACTCAGTGGAGTAAGTCTGAATTACTACACCAAAGTTTTGAGTACCTACATCAGAGAAGATGAGAAACAGACTTGTCGTAATGGACCGAGTGAAGAGAGTTAACTGAGATGGGTTTTGATGAGTTCTTCTTTCCTCCCAGTTCCTGCAATGTTATTATTTTCGCCTCAAAGTTACGACAGTTCAAGTTTACTAGTATTCCTATTGTGTGAAAGAATAATTTTGAGAACAGAAGGATGAGAGAAACGGGAGAGAGAGCCAGAGAGAGAGAGAGAGAGAGAGAGAGAGAGAGAGAGAGAGAGAGAGAGAGAGAGGGAGAGAGAGGGAGAGAGAGGGAGAGAGAGAGAGAGGGAGAGAGAGAGAAAGAGAGAGAGA
This sequence comes from Trialeurodes vaporariorum, assembly GCA_011764245.1. NCBI lineage: Eukaryota > Metazoa > Arthropoda > Insecta > Hemiptera > Aleyrodidae > Trialeurodes > Trialeurodes vaporariorum. The sequence goes on from VMOF01000111.1 coordinate 50,860,532, forward strand.
GAGAGAGTGAGAGAGAGAGAGAGAGAGAGAGAGAAATAAAAGAAATTTCGAAGTAAATGGTAAGAGAAAAGATAAAGGATAATGAGGGGTAAAGGAGGAGAGATACGGGAAAGGTCGAATCCTTCGTCTTGGTGAGATTTTGTTCGTTATCGCGACAAAAATCCTATTCTTATACGGGTCAACGTCTCATGATTTGACACTTCTTGATGGAATTCAAGCCTCGCTCTTAACATCTCACCACGGTTACCTACCATCTTATCACTTACCACCCATCAGGCAATGGTTACACTATATTCCGTCAGAGTCTGTTCCAAATACGCCGTATTCAAATTTCTCACCGCCGCAAGAGGTTCATTAATCATCTAGAGCAATTTTTTGACATCCTCGTTTGCTCCTTCTTCTCACCCCCTACCCTTTTCACTTCCCCGTCAACCCTCTATCTCTTGCTTATAAATCATACTATCGGACAATGGTTGTGGGGAAAAAATATAGAGCTTTTGAGAGGAGAGTGGGATGCAATGGCGGTTTAGCGAAATGGAAAACACAGACTGTGAGGATTTAGAAAAACAAAAGTTGGGCGCCACAAAGAAAACAGGGGTGGTAAATGATGGTGGATCCCCTATTCCCCGCTGATGTAGGAAGGCGATGAAAAAAAAAGGAGCACGTTGCGGAGTGGACGAGAGCAGAAGGATGAGGGATGAATTGGGAAGGACGCAGTACGCTGCAATGGGGATATAGAAATCCTCATAGCTTCGACCACTGAATGTGTATAATCGGTATAATTGTCCTTCATTATGTCCATATTACGATGCTACGATGTTGCCAAATTAGGATATTTTTCACTCTTCATGACACTCATAAAACTGTTCTGACGAGGGAAATCAATTCGCTTTTAATTTTTCAATGAAATCACTTCCGTTGACCTATCAAGTGACAAAATTTCAATCCTGACGGAAAACGTTTTCATCACGCTTCAAACTTGTCACAAACAATGTTTCCGTGACAGTGCCAACTTTCATAGTTGCCCCTCAAAAAACAGCCTCCAAACGAGATGATGTGATGCCAAAATAGCGATGTGTATCACCAATCAAACGAAGTAATAATCTCCAGACGGAGAATAATGTTCTACTAGAAATGGGACCGGAATGTTCGATTAAAAAGTTTCCGAAGAGAGATGCTGGCGCTTTTCGGGAGAATTCTAGTCTTATTAATTGTAAGTATAGATATTTGGCCCACATGGCCAAATTCTGGCATTTTGCATCACCTGATTACTTTGGTAAAAAATGCTTAAATATCTAGCCAAAATTCCGAACAAGGACCACAGAATTCTCCTGTAAACTGGCAGAGTTTCTTTTCGGAAATTTTTTTCTCGAAAATTCTGGCAATTTTTGTAGAATATTGTTGAACGATCGTAATGGCGGTGTTGGGCACTAATAACACTATGCAACAGCCATTTTGTCCACGGGTTGAGACCTGTTTAATTGACTTATTTTCTCATAAAAAGAATATGAATTGATTTACTTTAGAAAATGTATTTGACCAGAGACTTACCTAAAGAAACGTTTATTAAAAATAATCAAGTAAATAACAAAATACCAAGAAGATAAATCTTACTATCTTCCACCTTTTCACGATCAACTACTTCCCCCCTCTTCCTTTTTGTTACTGTAGAAACCATTCTTTTAACAGACTGGCACCCCTGAAACTCCAAAGGATTTCAGTTACATTTTAACCCTTTTGATTTGGTCACTTCAATGGAAGTGAGTTATCATTCCATTTTTTGTCAATAATTCTGCCACTCTTGGTAGGGTATCTGTCGATTGGTGGAGACTTGTTATTCTTCCAAGCAGCCAGTTGGAAGGTTGGAGATATGGATGTTTAACGAGCACCAATGTACCAATTTTAGGAATTGGCTCGTTCGTCTGCCATTTATAACGTTTTTGTAGTTCTAAAAGATATTCTCTACTCCACCTTTTCCAAAACTGTTGTAGACGCTCTTGGAGTTTTATCCATTGTGACTTTAAATTTTCATTGTTTATACTTCCTAAATTTTGCCATGTTGATGTTGATGGTAAAGTGACGGGAGCCTCTCCTATCAAAAAATGGCCAGGTGTTAAACTTTCCAAACTGTTTGGATCGTCGTTGATTGGAATGAGAGGTCTTGAATTCATGATAGCTTCTACTTGCGTTAGGAGAGTCTGATATTCCTCAAAAGTAAAGATTGCGTTGCAAGTTATGCGCTTGAGATGGAATTTACAAGTTTTGATGGCTGCTTCCCATAGTCCTCCAAAATTCGGAGAGTGTACTGGAATAAATTTCCATGAAATTGAATTGGCCGAAAAAAATTGAAGCATTAATGGATCCGTCAAAGCTTTTGCAACAATTCTCCTTATTTCACGATCCGCTCCAATAAAAGTTTTTGCGTTATCGGAGTATATTTTCGCACAAACTCCACGTCTGGAAATAAATCGACGAAAAGCTCCGATAAATGAGGGAGTTGTCAGATCTCCTACCAATTCAATGTGAACGGCCTTTGTCACAAAACAAATAAACAACGCAATATAAGCCTTACTAATTTTTCGAGACCGGCGATGTAGTTTTAAGTTAATTGGACCACAGAAATCCACTCCAACGATAGAAAATGGACGAGACGGGTTCACTCTATCTTTAGGTAACGGAGCCATTATCTGTTTAAAGGTTTTTGGTTTTACTTTAAAACAGATAACATATTTTTTCAAAGTATTTTTTGCCGTCTTTTGAGCGTTAATAGGCCAATATCGTTGTCTCAGAGCTGCAACGAGAGATTGAGGTCCTACATGGAACATCCTTTCATGTTCCTCTCTAAAAATTAGAAAGGTCAATTTCTGAGATGCTGGCAAAATTTTGGGATGTTTCTTGTCAAAGTCGACGTCTGCGTATTGTAATCGACCTCCAACTCTTAATAATCCTTGTGAGTCTAAAAATGGGTTCAAGTTTAGGTGCTTACTTCTTTTTGATACCTGAATTTTTCCATTTTTAAGTTCTTGGTATTCTTCTGGAAATTCTTCCTGTTGGGCTAACCGTATCAATTTATCTTAATTTGACGAAGATTCATTTGCTGAAATAGCGCCGAGTTTTGGTTCTTTTGAAGAATCCATTTTTGCTCGACAGTTATCGATAAATCGGAAAACATAACTGAAAATGCGAATTAGTTTTGAAAGAGATGAATACCGGTTGAAAATTTGAATTTTTGATGCACAGCATAGAGTTGTAACTTCTGGTTATTTCATTTCTTTTTGCGCTTCAATAATGAACGGTGAGATTTGGTGTTTTGTTCTCATAGTTTGATAGAGGGTAAGGTCCGTAGTTTTCAACCATTCAGGTCCTTCCCACCACAATTTTGAGTTTTTCAAAATTAGAGAAAAAAAAGAAAAAAAAAGGAGAAAACCTTTGGTTGGAAGAATGTCAGCTTAACTATCTGAATTTTCCTCCACTTACTCGTCAAGGACTGTCATTATAAAAACTTATAACAATGTCACCGAATTATTGTCTCGGAAGGCAGCCCTGCCTGTCCACACGCATGACATCATGAAGCAATATGAGTTCTGTTGGTCAATCCAAATAAGTGTGTGTCAATAATAATTAGAATAATCTTTTACCTGAATTCAATTCACGAAGGGGGTAGTTTGCTAAATCAGAGGAGAAATAGTCAAATTTGCGGCGTATCAATGCCGTGAGAGTCGTTCGAGTCACAGTGGACACAGGTTCACACAAATTCCAGTCTTTCAGAAAATGTCGATCTCAAAGTCTAAAATATTCTTGCGACTCGTCCGCATGCTCGTCAATGAAAAACAGAAATAATAATAAATCATTAAAATGAACGATCATTTTTAAGAGGAGCCACTATGGTGGCAATACGATACCCAAGTATCGAACTAGTCGATGCGAGCATCAAAGATTCAGTTGATTCTCCGTCACGCACGCGTGACAGCACGATACTCAAGTATCGGAACAGTTTAAATATGTTTGAAAATGTCTACCAAAGACCGAGAACATCCCAACGTGTCAAGTCATAGTGACAAAACACTAAGAATATTAATATAGAATGAGACTTCTTTCCTGTAATAAAAACATTGCAAAATATTGAAAAAGCTGATATCAAGAAAGTCTCGAAGAATCAATCTACTAAGTATATCATCAGAATGATTTTATTAACGGCCAGGAAATCATCAGCGACGCAACTTTGCGTCTTCAGAGATTCAAATATATACTCATGAGTTGCTTCTTATAGAACTGCCTCTGAATGGTGATTACTGTTTCATTACATCAGCCTAAAATCAACATTAAGCGGAGTATCAGCAAGGGTATAGGAAGGCCCGAACAGTAACATGCGTGGTCGAACAATAGACGGCTTACTTATCATAAATATCTATTCTGCCTTGCATATTTTCCAAAAAAGCAACAATCACTGCAACAACTAATTACTGCTGTAATTCTACTACTAATTACTTCTATAATTCTACTATTAATTATTGCGGCAACTATTAACAACTACATGACTTGACAATCATGTGACAACTGTATATGTAAACAACGCTGCTGTAACTATTTTGCACGACTTGCCGACGTGTCTAACATTTGCACAACTTTTCGAGGTGTCTAACAATTTTGCATGACTTTTCGACATGTCTAACTATTTTGCATGAATTTTCGACATGTCTAACTATTTTGCACGACTTGCCGACGTGTCTAACATTTGCACAACTTATTCGAGGTGTCTAACAATTTTGCATGACTTTTCGACATGTCTAACTATTTTGCATGACTTTTCGACATGTCTAACTATTTTGCACGACTTGCCGACGTGTCTTAACTATTTTGCACGACTTGCCGACGTGTCTAACATTTGCACAACTTTTCGAGGTGTCTAACAATTTTGCATGACTTTTCGACATGTCTAACTATTTTGCACGACTTGCCGACGTGTCTAACTATGAGCACAATGAGGTCGTTGACCCTACAGAAACATTAGTAGTAAGCCGATATATCGGCCGTACTCCTAACTGTATATTATAATTTAAGTCAACGCTCTAACAATGCGAGAACTCTGAAAATTAAAAGTGGTTACTTTTTTTACAATACATTGGGAAAAACAAACCCGCTCAAACAGTAGGTAATAATAGATTATTCTGTGACAATATCGTATAAACAGTGTAACTTTGATTGCCAATATAAAATTTGTCTGACTCAAAAAATATAGCGGGGTGGAAACGATTCAACCAGCAATATCAGCTGTCATCGGTATCCAGCGCTGCCAATCCACACAGTATAAATCAACATTTTAAATAGTGATGCATGTTACCAACTTAAAATAGAAGGTTTTTTCTTTTGAGGTTAATGATATGATAAAGGACTTCAAACAGCTGTGAATTTAGTGTTATGAAAGCGTTGCCAAATAATGCAACCTGGAATGTAGACATAACCAACTCAAAGAAAGTAATAATTAAAAGAATGGCAATTAGGTAAATTTCAAGATAGGATAAAATCAATTCATATACATTGTAAAATATTGTTTGCTTGAACAAATAAACCTGCGTTGTGTATAACTTCTTTTATGATGTTTACGAACATCCAAACTCATCAATCATTCTCAATTCTTGAAAAATTCTTCCAAAGCATATCATATATTGTATTTAAATTTGAGGTTACCAGATGAGATCCTGGTCACGGCACCATTTTGTTTAATTGACTTATTTTCTCATAAAAAGAATATGAATTGATTTACTTTAGAAAATATATTTGACCAGAGACTTACCTAAAGAAACGTTTATTAAAAATAATCAAGTAAATAACAAAATACCAAGTAGATAAATCTTACTTTCTTCCACCTTTTCACGATCAACTACTACCCCTCTCTTCCTTTTTGTTACTGAGGAAACCATTCTTTTAACAAGACCTATTTTTTCTGACTCCTAGTGACCAAAGAAGTCAGAAAATGGCCATGGAAGTGCCGGGAAAATGTGTATGCGCCCAGGACGCCGCCATTTTGAAAAATCAGAAATTCAGCTGACTTTCCGTCGGTTTTTTGAGGCTATATAGTAACGATCTGTGAATCTTCCTTCCCAGCATAGAAAGACTAACAAAACTAAGAGAGGAATTTCCTATCATATTAGTGGCCAGCACCGTCATTACGGTCGCACGTTTAAAATCATTAAATGAGTTTAGGGGTGGATATCGTAAGTTTTAACTACTAACGTTATAATTTTAGGGGGTTTTTACATTTAAACCTACCCTTGCCAAAGCCTTACCCATCAAAAGCTTGCCACAGCCCCATTTTACTTAGAAATTCTGTCGCGGAAATGGATGTTCTAAATTTTGAAGGACAGCAGGGTGCTCCTATAATAATCAGTGCCGTAGCGTGCAATTTAGTAAAAGCTGTATCGCCCTCAGTTCGGAAAAGGTCAAACTCGAATGTTTTCACCGCGAGCACCGAATAGTTCGATCTTTTACTTGAGTTTAAATGAAGGAACTGCAACGTTGCCAAATTTGCACGCTACGCAACTGACAATAGTATACAATATACATATATACAAAAGCAAAGATCTATCTTGTGGTCGTTTTGCACTGCACTGACTGCAGACGGACCTACACACAATGGTTTGAGATCGTCAAAACGTGGCCAAAAATCAGTATGTAAACTTCACATCAATTTTTCTTCTACATGCTTTCATGACCTATTTTAATAGACTGATAGCACTTTTAACAAGTTGCCTAGATTTATAAATGTCATCACTGAAATGTTTTAAGTTAAGCTTCAAAGGTCAAAATCTATTATTTTTGATGACTTTCGTTCTTTGATTTTTGACCACTTTTTTTCCTTGTCAGACCATAGTGCGACGACGAACTTACAGGGTTGAAGTGTAAAGCGTGTGCCGTGCGTCGCGTCGGTCGTCGCACGTGATGCGTGACGCATGACGTACGTACGTGGGTCAATATCTGGTAACCGCGGTTCAGGGTGCGAGGGACTTCACGTCGACGGGATACAGCGGGAGGGGGGGGGACTTTCAACAACATCGGCCACCGCACACTCGGATCAAAACATGGCTTTTTCTCGACATAAAAATGTGTTTTTTCATTTGCTTTTAAAACGTTTCAATATTGACGTTATCTTGCAAAATTCATGTTGTTTGACTCCATTTGAGGCTTAAAATAAATCATATCACTCATTTTCAAGTCACCTTGCTCCTTGATGTTTAGAATGTTGATTTTTAAGCGTAAAATTAAGTCCTGAAAATGTCCATATTTCGATTCCACTGAGCGCCGCACCGGTCGTCGCTATGCGTGAGGTGCTTGTTCTTTAAGCCGAGCCGCACGGTGAATCAAAACGCACGGTTTTTCCGGACATGAAAAATGTATGTTTTTATTTTTTTTCTCTAAAACCTTTATGTGTTGATAGTTTCTTTCAATGAGCATGTTATTCTGACTCATTTTTAGACCGATAACGAATGATTTCACACATTTTTAAACTATCTTGATGTTCTATTGTTCATGTAATTCTAGCCATTATAGGCACCATACGGGTGCACTACACGTCTTGCATTCTAGGGGTATGAGTTAGTTGGTGTTTAAGTCAATTCGACTTGTATTTAGAAGGTCTTAATAGCCGTAATTTGTTATGGCATCTCCGATGTTTGTGTCGAAATTTTTGGCATCATGAAAAACTGGGCGTTGGACACCAGCGATGCCATAACAAATTAGGGGGTTCTGCGGTTTACGTGCGATCGGCAATCTCTTGCGCACTGATTACTTCGTTCTTTTTCTTTTGGCGAAGAAACAAACCCCCCCTCCCCTTCACCACTCTCGCTGCGCTGCCTCGAGGTATATGGAAGAACAGATATGGACAGGAGGCGGGGTTTGAGGGATTTTCGAGTTTTCCCGCCAAATGATGACGACACGCTTGCTTTGGCGATGACGTAGCCGTCACCTACTGCAGTAGCGAGAGATGGGGATCACGGGAGAGTGAGTGAGATAGACGAATGTATTGAAAGGTAAAATGTATTAAAAATGTACTTTAAAAGTATTACAAAAAGAAACATTTTGGCGCAAACCCAAAGTCGATTCGATGCGCCAATCCAAAATGGCGGCCATTTGAAATTTAGGGGGAGGGGGCCCACCCCCCAAAAAGAAAATAACATAATCATGTGATACCTCATTTGAAACAACTTGAAAAGAGAAATCGAATGGCGCAAACCGGATTTTTCAACCCAAAATTGCGGCCACTCACAAATTTGCGTGAGGGCAAATTCATGCAAACTTTTGAGTCACCGCCATCTTGGATTGAAACATCGTATCGACCTTCATTTTGCGCAATTCGGTTCCTCTTTCGAAGCTGTTTCGAATGAGGTATCACATGATTATGTTATTTTCTTTGGGGGGGGGGGGGGGGTTCTTCCCCCTAAATTTCAAATGGCCGCCATTTTGGATTGGCGTATCGAATCGACTTTGGGTTTGGGCCAAAATGTTTCTTTTTTTAATACCTTTTGATTGATGTACTACTCGACCCCCTTTGCTATTTGAGTTTTTTGAGCTATAGCCCCTCAAACTCAAAAAAAAATTTGGGGGGGGGGGCGGGCCCCCCAATGTTTTTTGGTTAAGTGACAAAGTGTGATACATCGTTGGATAGAAAACGTTCTGCTGATTCAAAATATCTTTTGTTTTTGAAGAAATTCGAATTACAACTCGAGTTATGAGCCTCTAAAGTATGAAGGGTTTTTTGGCCGCCATTTCGTTTAGAGGGGGCGCACCGAAAATGCTTCATTTTTTAAGGTCTTTCGAATGTCGAAATAAAAAATACCACTTGCTATTTGAAATATTCGAGAAATCGCCATTTTGGAATTTTAGAGGGGGCTCCGCCCCCCTCTAAAGTTTTTGGGTTTTCAGCATTTTTCCTAGAGTCCTATGAGAGCTTTGGATTTTTTCTGAATTTTTCAGATTTTTCCGCCCCCCGCAAGACCTCATAGAAAAAGTGTGAACTCATTTCTCGGACACCCTGTATAATAGATTTTCGTTTGTGTAAGATTATATCCAGGGAATTCCATTTTTTTATCAATACTGTGCGCCGATCGCACGTTTCGCGTAGCGTTATTGCGTTACACGGTGAACCAAAAATAAACTGACGGCGAAGGGTTGAGGAGGAAAAAGAGTGGTGAGTGGATGGGGGGGGGGGGGCAGGCGGAGGGGTCCGGTTGTGCTCTCGCGGTTCGGCGTGGTAGCAGGTGAATATAAGTTACTGGGACAATCTAAATCCGTATTCCTTTTTCCTTTTCCCCCTCCCCGTTGTAACTCTGTCCCGTTCCATCTTGTTTTTTTGTTTTTTTTTTGTTTTTTGTTTTTTCCTCTGTCTTGGTCTCTCTGTCTCACTCTGATCGGTCGAGTCGAGCTTGAGCGTCCGATGCAATTCCGTACAGTGTAACGCGTGTCTGGTACTTCTGGACAAATGACGGAAATCGGTTAGTTGCATAATGGGACGCTCTTTCTAACTTTTGCTATGTGCGATTGAGTAGTTACTTCTTGCGTAAAAACCAACGAAATTAACGATGGGCATACTAGAAAATCACAAAATTTACGCTCAGGCCCATAAAATGACTTTTAAGGCGTGCTGGCAAAGCTAGGGAGGTGCGAGGTCTCGGGGCCTTCACTTCGTTTTTCGGGGCCCGGCACCAAGCCGGGCTGCGGGCCCTCCTGGGAAATATTCGAGGGGGGGGGTTCCTCTCGTGACAAAATCAAAATGTAGGAATTAAAGTGTGAATGAAAACGGAACTCTAAAAAATGTCAAAAAGTACGACACTATATTAATTGGCAAGATCGGTAGGGGAATTAAAAAAAGAAAAAAAAAAAAATTCTTTCACATTGCTTGGAATGGGGATAGTTTTGAACTTCTCAAGATGATCGGACTAGAGTCCCTATATGTAGAGAGGTAAGACAAAAAGAAACCATGGGCGCCGCCATTGGATGCGATTTTGCACATTTGTTTACATTCTGAGGGCCGTTGTTGTGTTTTCGTCCACTGCAAAGATTACAGTGCCGCTGAGTTTCTAACGATGTAATCTTTTACTGCTTTTATGGATCGACATCTATTTACGCTTTGAAAGATTCTTTTGAGCTTTACAGACATTCTTGAGGCATATCATGATTAAAATTAACAGATTCGTCGAAAATTAACTCTTAATCCGCAAAATACCGCTGGTAAACAACTGCGATTGTAAACAAAAGTGCAAAATCGCATCCAATGGCGGCATCCGTAGAGCCTAAAACTCATCGACCAATCAGAATTTGACTACCCTCTTGTCTTAACTCTCTACATATAGGGACTCTAGATCGGACCAGAAAAAATGCCTCAAAGTGAACCGAAGTTTTCATTCTGTTTATAGTATTGTGTGATAAAAATCCTCCACATCGTTTATGCTATTCTAGATAGACTATACAGATTCTACTCTCGATTGGACCGCCACTCTAGTTAAATGCGTACAGCTCATTGGTCTTGCCCCACTGAGCGGTGGCGTCACGTCGCGTCGTTCGCATCGTCCATCTCGCCCGAGCACTTCCGAGTTTTCTCTTTGACGATATCGTTTCGTGCATTGTTTCGCTTTTTTCCTCCTTCCTCTTCACCCTGCCCAGCAGTGCAAGGAGCCCGCGGGAAGGGGCAGCGTGGGGCGAGGGAGAGGGAGAGCGATAGAGAGGGGAAGGGGGTATCCTCTCTGTGACGAGACGTGATGCACAGCGGCCAATGACACCGAGTTCGAGTCTCATTTCAGCAAATCGTGCACGCCGCGTGTCGCGCTACAGGCACTGAAACCCGCGTGCGGAGCGCTTAAAAATGTCAATGAAATTTCCATCACTACCGCGTTTTAAAGGGGAAGGGAGGTGGTAGTTAGCTAGACGTAGACTGCCGTTCGAATTTATCGCTTAGTTAGTTAAGATAATGCATTTATTTATCGGCCGCCTAGTCATAAATTTTCTTCAACCGGGTATACGTATACAGGGTGTGTAACAAAAAAGGATCAGGAACGAATATTTCGGAAACGGCTTTGATTTTTGAAAAACGCTCAAACAAGTAACCTACCTACATCAACATTTTCCTTTACTCTGCGAACTATCTGCTCTCTCCATCTCCCACTCTCTCTCTCTCTCTCTCTCTCTCTCTCTCTCTCTCTCTCTCTCTCTCTCTCTCTGTCTCTCTCTCTCTCTCTCTCTCTCTCTCTCTCTGTCTCTCTCTCTCTGTCTCTGTCTCTCTGTCTCTCTGTCTCTCTCTCTGTCTCTGTCTCTGTCTCTGTCTCTCTCTCTCTCTCTCTCTCTCTCTCTCTCTCTCTCTCTCTCTCTCTCTCTCTCTCTCTCTCTCTCTCTCTCTCTCTCTCTCTCTCTCTCTCTCTCTCTCTCTCTCTCTCTCTCTCTCTCTCTCTCTCTCTCTCTCTCTCTCTCTCTCTCTCTCTCTCTCTCTCTCTCTCTCTCTCTCTCTCTCTCTCTCTCTCTCTATCTCTCTCTCTTGTGAATGAGGAAGGCACAAGATCGACCTACCGCTTCGGAGCTACGTAGAACCATTCGCTAGGAAGCTGATACACATTTTCACAGCTGTGAGCACAGTAGAACTATGCCTATCTCAATGATCTCTTCAACCAATTTTTTCATGTCTGTATTATTTTTATTTTTTTTTTCCTGTAGCTTGGCTACTAAGTTTTATGACTACTTCTATTTTTATTTCTATTACTATTTTTATTGTTTGTTTATTTTATTTGTACTCTATTTATATCTTTACTCTTCTTATTCATCATTTTTGAGTATGTCATTAAACTTTCCTCACTTTTGTTTACCTCCCCACCCTCCCCACCCTCCCCTTCCCCCCTTCAATGCAAATAACCTTAAGATAACCCTGATCTCTCTGAATTCTCTATACTTGCCTTTACCTTTGCCTTTGTCTCATCAACAAAATTGCTTTTCACTCTTCTTGCTGTTTTGTTATGCAGTAATTATTACTTCGAAAATTACTCTCAGTACTACTCGGAAGTGGAACTCCTGTAATTCTGCCACTTTTGTAAGATTTAAGTCACAGACCTCACCTCATTATTATTATTATTATTATTACTATTATTATATTCATTTTATTTTTTTATTTATTTTTTTCTTTTTTTATCACGCTTTCCTAGATCATGGCTCTTTTCAATTCTAAGCTGAAAAAATTCGCGCGTGACTTAAAAGTAGTACATATTAATGCACAGTCTCTTGTGGCTGCAAATCATTTTGCTGAGCTGAGTGCTTTACTTCTTAGCTCGGATCCTCTGCCTGATGTCATTGCTGTGTCGGAGTCCTGGTTGAAGCCTGATATTGCTTCCTCTGAAGTCTCGTTGGACAATTACAATATTTTTAGATGTGATAGAGTGGGCAAAGGGGGTGGTGGTGTTGCTGTTTATGTTCGCTGTTCATTTGGTGTGAAAGTTTTGTTTTCGTCTGGCGGAACTTATAATTCTCGCCCTGAATACTTGATTTTAGAGGTAATGGTAGGTGTTACTAAATTTGTTATTGCTTGTGTGTATAGACCTCCTAAGGTTGGGTATTTGGATGAATTTATGGACTTGCTTGTAACCATATCAACTGATTATGATCATGTTTTCATACTTGGGGACTTCAATATTGATCTTGATGCTACTACGTATGAAAGCAAGCGGTTACGTGCGTTTTTTAATTCTATTAATTTTAATATATTACCTCTCAATCCCACTCATCATACTTTGACCTCTCATACTTGGATTGATCACATTATGATCAGTAATGTTGATCACGTCACGTCGTATGGCCAGTTTGCAGCCTCTTTGTCTGGTCATGATGCTATTTATTTCACTTATGACATCAAGGTGCCTAAAAACAGAGCACGATTCGTAACATTCCGTGATTTTAGTCATTTTGATGAGGTAAGTTTTAAATCAATGGCTCAAAGATGTAACTGGTCGGAGATTTATTCTGATGATGTAGATATTGATTCCAAAGTTGAACGGTTAAATTGGAATATTTTGGAAATATTTGACGCTCATGCTCCTGTCAGAAAAGTTAGAGTAACTAGAAAAGCAGCACCCTGGCTTTCTAAAGAAATTAAGACGTTGCAAATAGAAAGAGATAGGATAAAAAGGGACTGGGTGAAAAATCGAGAGCAGGCAGACTGGGAAAAATATCGCAAGCTTAGAAATAAAGTCAAACAAGAAATAAGAAAGTGCAAAAGGAAATTTGGTGTCTCTAAGTTAGGGGCAACTGTCTCTTATTCGGAAAAGTGGAAATGCTTGAGGAACATTGGAATCGGTAAAAGCAGTACAACTCAGGTCATTTCTCACTCTGGTGACGAATTAAATAAGTATTTTCTCAATGTTCCTCAAATGGACTCTACACTTGGTAGTAAGACTGTGGATGGCATCAGGAGAGGCGACATGTTTGAATTTATCCCTGAATCTAGATCTTTTCAATCCTCAACAATAACACAGGAAATGGTTGCCAATACGGTTGACCTCATCAAAAGTAATTCCATGGGTGTTGATGCCATCTCGATCTCTATGATTAAACTAATATTACCTCACATTCTCAGGCCATTGACGCATATTTTTAATAAATCGCTTCAAACCTGTGTATTTCCCACGGTGTGGAAATCTGCCCTTGTCTGTCCTATACCCAAGAAACAGAATCCCTCTGACCTTTCTGACTATCGTCCGATTAGTATTCTATGTGCCTTCTCTAAAATTTTTGAAAAAATTGTCCATCAACAGGTGTCCAATTACTTAAATACTAATCATCTTATAGATAAATTCCAATCTGGATTTAGAGCAGGATATAGCACAACGACTGCCTTAACTAAAGTCTGCGATGATATTCGAGAAAATATGGATAAGAGGCAGATATCTGTCCTTCTCTTCTTTGATTTATCAAAAGCCTTTGATACAGTTAACCATTCCATACTGTTGGCTAAACTAGAGGCCTGCAATTTTGGATCTATGTTAGTTAGGTGGTTTTCTTCTTATCTAAAAAATAGAAAGCAGAAAGTTGTGATCAAAGAGGGTCCTGACTCTGATTGGCAGTTATTAAAATCGGGTGTCCCCCCGGGCTCGGTGCTTGGACCTCTTTTATTTCAAATTTACATCTCTGACATCTCTCGTTGCTTTGATTCCTGTAACTACCATGTTTTTGCAGATGATATTCAACTTTACACCTCAGCATCACCTGATAAATTAAGTTCATGTATTAGGAAGATTAACGCTGAAGTTGCAAAGTTTTGTGCTTGGGCGCGATCTCAAGGGTTGTGTATTAACGCGAACAAAACGAAAGTAATGCTTATTGCCTATCCGCGACTGCTCAATCTTGTTGATATGTCTACGCTGCCCCGGGTCTTAGTAGAGGGTGTTGAGTTAGAGTACTCTACCTCTGTGAAGACCCTTGGCCTCGTGATTAATTCTACATTGACCTGGAATGAGCAGGCTGACAGCATTTGCAGCCGTGTGCTTGCGTCATTACATCAGCTAAAAAGAAAAGCAGGACTGTTACCGCGAACCATGCGCAAAATTTTGGTCCAATCACTAATATTTCCACTTTTCGATTATGGGTCAGTTACCTTTTATGACATTGCTCAAACTCTGAACTTAAGGCTTCAGAGGTTGCAAAATCAATGCGTTAGATTTATTTACGATCTTCCTCGTGATTCACATATTTCACCATACTATCTGAAACTTAGATGGAGTCAGCTGCATGACAGAAGAGAAATTCTTCTCCTAGCTCAGTTATTCAAAGTTTTGAAACATCGTTGCCCTAATTACCTGGCTGAAAGGCTGAAATTTTTCTCTGATGTCCATGCAGTTGCCACTCGTTCTAGGGATCAATCTTTGGTCATTCCACTCAACAGGACGACGGCGTTCAGCAATGCATTCTGTGTTCGAGGTCCGAGCCTATGGAATGGATTGAAAAAGGAGATAGCTGACCTCCAGTTATCTCCTTTTGCATTCCAGAAAGCTCTAAAAGATTACTACTTAAACAGGAGCAAACAAAACTAAGTTGTCATCAATTTTGCATTTTGTTACTTATTATTATCATTTTTGTTTGTTTGTTTGTTTTGTTTTTGTTTTTTTTCTCTTCTTTCCTCTCTCTCAACTTTCATTTTGAGTCAAATGGTTAAAGGCAGGTTCTATTTTTATTTTATTTATTTTTATTTATTTTTTCCTCCCCTCCCACCCTTCCCTCACCCCTCCCCCACCTTTTTCTTCCCTTATCTCACTTTTTTTTCTTTTTTTTTATCCAATTTTTAATTTTTAATTATTAATTTTTTTTATTATTATTCAATTTAGTTTAATATTATTATTCTTCTTTTTATATATATTTTCAAATTTTTGATACTTTCTGATAACTTTCATTTTTTCTACTCACAATTTATATTCAATTTATCATTGCTTTGCTTTTATACTTTTAATTTTATCACTTTAATTGTATTAATTTATGTAACTTTATTTCTTATTTGTTTATTATTTGTACTTTATTTTTTATTTATCTTAGTGGTTATGTGGAAGAGAGGGCCAGTATTATTGGCCCTAACATTGCCACTTAAAATAAATCGATTATTCAATTCAATTCAATTCTCTCCTTCTTACTCATTGTAAATGTTGATGTAGGTAAGTAATCAGGTGAGGGAGAGGTCAAGATGAAGCATGGACAATGAGACACAACAGTGTGGGTGTGGGGTGAACAAAGAAGCTGTTGGGAGGGATTGAAAAAGGAAGTAGTTCTATCAATGCGCACTGAGGCGAGAGACTCGGCCGAGAAGGTTTCCCGTCTGTTGCGTGTAAATATAGTTTCCAACTTTAGACGCGAATGACTCGAAATCCTGTCATTTTTTTTTTCTGCCCGTGAGAGCTTTTCCTCCTAGGAGACACTTTTACACAATATATTTCAATTTCAAAAAATTTGACTGCGGGAGCCAGTTCTTATTAGCAAAGCGCGGTGTCCTTTCAGAATTTGATGACATCATTTATTCAGGCTTTTTTGAGACTTTTGACGATTTTTGAGCTTATTTCAGCGCATTTCTACCCTCATCGAACAACTTCGGAGCCAATATTGTGGATTTGGATTGTTTTTCAAGAAAAAAGCGTTGTAAAAATGTTTGATAATTTTGAAAAAAGGGGCCCCAAAATGGCAACAGTGTAAATTTTATTCGGAAGGTGCATTTTATTTGAAAAGTACTCCTTCTATAGAGAGTACTTTAGGCTCTTAGTTTTCTAAGATCCTACCTTTTTTTTGGATAAGTTCTGATTTTTTTTTAAAATTGGTCGATATCGAACTTTGGGGTTCGATATATCGGAGATGAAAATCGATATTGACATGCGGTTTTCCCTGAAAGTCTCAGAATTTCGTATTCTTTCCGAATCTGTGATAAAACTGTTGGATCCCCATTTGAAATATGCAATTTAGAGGGGGGTGCCCCCGCCCCCCGGGTGGGCGCCGAAGGTGAAAACCCCCCAAAAATATGTTCCCCTCCAAATAAGCGAACATGTGTTTGAGCGTTTTTCGAAAATCGAAGCAGTTTCCGAAATATTCACCCCTGATCCTCTTTTGTTACACACCCGCCTGTATAGGCGACTACGAGTCTTGCAGCGCCAGCTTGCATCCAAAAAATAATGCGTTCACCGTTTCTAAGTAATGAATGCGAACAATCAAACATTCTGTGTTCCTATGCTCCTACAACTGAACGGATATGCAATATCATTACTCAGAAGTAGGAAGAGTTGCATGTGCGAGAAAATATTCACAGTTAGTATTCCTCTGCACTGCGATTGATCAAGTACATACGATTACGTATTTCTTAGTATGGGCGCAACCACGAAAAAAGGAAAGTGGGAGGGAAAGAAGAGAGAAAGAGGAAGAAATATGAGGAAATATGATAATAGAAGATAAAAAGAAGAGATAGAGCAATGAAATGGACGGTAGGTTGTTGATTACCTGGATGTAACGTCGTGTGTATAACTATTACATTATTTAAATTGGTATTCGCCAAAAATGAAGCAACCTGAATGCTTGGTAAAAATGTTCCATGACTAATTTCCAATTGAAATAGTTTTTATGGTAACTACATTAATTTTTTGGTTTCCATGGAAATCAACGTGGTTTTCAAGGAAATTGATGTAGTTTCTGTGGCAAATTGGTCATGAAATGGAAAATTTTCACCAGGGATACCCCGGGGGGGGGGGGGGGGGGGGTGGTAGAATTTACCATATGCATAGCTGATATTGGAGTCTATTAGCAAATATGGTGAATTTCACTAGATTATGGTAAAATATACCAACATGTTACCTTAATTTACCACAAGGTGGTACGTTGCATTTATCATATTATGGTGACATTTACCATACTTGTTAGCAGACGCCAAAATCAGTTATGCGGATGTAAATTTTACCGGTCTGTTTTTGTTCGTGTACTTAACCCTCTTTCCATTCCAGAGGCTGTTAAAATTATTTGCATGAATGCAAACAAATTCTTGTTTTTTTAGAAGCTGATTGTTAAAAGTTATTTTAAGGAAATGGTTAATTTAGTGACTACGGATAGTTAGTTTGACAACATTTTTTGCATAAGGGCCCCTATACCTCTCCCCCTCTAAAGCGTTGCCTTCCATGCCTCCATTAAAGAAATTACTACAGCCCCCCTCTCAGACTCCTATCCTTGGTGCGCCCATGTTTCCCAGTATTCTAAGTCGTACAAGGGTTTGCTCATGACAGGCTATTAAGGTGGTATTCCTTTGGGGGTGGCAACTGCGTTTAGGTATCAAGTATGCGATTCTGCCTCTAACAGAAAGGGAGCTTTGAACTTGCGTAACATTTTTCTTTGTATTCGTCCGCCCCTGCAAACTGCGATGTATGCAATTCTATTTCCCAGAAGTAGGCAGATTTTTACGTGTGAGAAGCTTTTTGGTATTCTTACATGTATTTGAAATTGACCATGGCACTATATGAAATAACCCATTTCTCAGAAGTAGAGGTTATTCTCTGAAGCTGCGCTCCTGCATTACTCACGTTTGTAGTCACAATTTTGAAATTCACCCAGTTTTGTAATAATTAATCACTGATGTTCAATTCTTTTTTTAATCACCCGTTACAATCGCTTATGCTATCAGTAGTTTCACTACTTGTTGTAAAAATCAAATCTCCTCATTATTTCTTCCATTCACACCTTGTATATTAGTTTCAAGGTCAGCTCATGACATCTGCCAGCATCAGATGCTCTCAATTTGATTCTATTTAAAATTGTCGATTCTAAGCAGAAGCGACGCCGTGTCATTTAAAACAGAAGCATAGCGTTCAATTTGGCAAAGTTGCATTATGTCCATTCAAACCCGTGTAAAAGGTCCAATGCGAATCTGTTCACCGAGCACGCGGTGATCCGATCTTTTTCATGGGTTTAAATGGAAGAACTGCGACGTTATCAAATTGCACGCTGCGCCACTGATTTGACATAGATTTTTTACATAGCGACCGGAAAGCGCGATTGCCAGTTTGCCTGAGCCGCTATCGATTAATTTACTTAAAGATCCGGAGGATTCTTTTGAATCGAGCCCGAGGCAAATTGTTGTTGTACACTCTACAGTTAGCGAAGGTTACCGCGGAATATTCTTCAAAAATCATCTACGCAATGTATAGAACTTGGAGATTCTTTATAAAGATCTGGCAACACTGCAATCGGCAACGGCGCATTTAATCTGTGTCGCATTTTTTATTTGTTGTGCATTCTCACACTCACATTCGGTAGTTTTTTTCACGTATAAAAATGAAATGGTTTTCCTCGACTTGGCCCACAGATAAAGGCAATACTGACTCAATAAAACCGTTGTTACTGTAAGAGATAAGTTGTGCGAGTAGATTCTCACATACTATGCGGTGGAGGGGAGGGGGCAGGGGGGGGGGGGGGCTGAGGATGGAAGAAAATTCTGCATTGAAGTATAGAATAAAAATTACTCCGTAATAGAAGCGACATCGTCGCCGGATCTTCTATCGGCACTTGTTGTTGAATGGTCTCGAAAAGACTATGTTTGGAAGGCTATTCTGCAACCTTTTCATTCAATAACATCATCCACCATCCATCAGCGCCAGTGGCGGATCCAGAAAATTTTTCTGGGGGGGGGGCACGCTTGTGAAATTTTGAAATTTGAAGCGTTGGTGGAAGCAATTTCGGGCTATTCTCTACAGGAAAAGGCAAAATTTGAGGCTTCTGGAGGGGGGGCACGTGCCCCCGTGCCCCGCCTCGTGGATCCGCCACTGATCAGCGCTGTGATTGGCTTATTTTGAGTCGCGCGGTGGCTGGCTTATTTTAAATCGGTCGATGGCTGGCTGGCTTATTTCAAGGTCAACGAATGAAAGGAATTTATACAGAGCCTTACGGAAGTGTCGCTTTTATTACGAGGTAATCTTTATTCTATGCATTTAAGATCCAAAACTAGCCAGGACTAACGATATAAGGCGGTAGGCGGTGAGGTTTTCCTCATAGATATACTGGCACGGTAGGGTGATGTGATACTGACAAGAACTTATAACGACAGTATAACATATATGTTTTATTTATCCCCCCCCCCCACAGTTTTACGATTGAAGATGGGCATTACGTACGTTTTATAACTAAAATATCCACTGTAATTGAGTTTGATCGCATTATAATTTTTATTGGTGATTTTATCCAATGATTGTTGCGGTATCTGATAATTTGCTGATTGAAGATTTTGATCAAAACTGTCAAAACAAAGAAAATTACTTTCATATATTCTACTTACGGACGTAGAGTTTTAAAATGAAAACATGTTACAGTTTCCTGGGATGGGGGGGGGGGGCGTTATTTGTTTCCAGTATTTTTAGAGAAAAAAAAAAACTTTCCAGGGATTGGTACAGAGAAAAGAGAACACTTTCGTCTCATGAACGTCCCTCTTGAAGAATTTTTTTCATTTTTTAGCAAATGTCAAAATGTTGAATCCTTCATCCACGAAGAATGTGAAGCTGATCTATTTTCACTTTAACACACTCTCACTCTGTAATGCTGTAATAAACTTCTGAGAACCCTGCTATACCGTTGCATATTACCTCACGCACCGTTAGAAAGGAATCCTAATTTAAAATACGAAAAATTACACTTAGGAGAAAACGAACCATCACTGCGCGGCGCGCGCGGGAGATATGAAATCATACGGTCGAAGCAAGTAAATTGCCCGAACATTTCCAAAATTCCCGAGAACTCATTAATTTGCATGCGTTCTCGAGAATTTTAAATCTCTTCCCTCTGCTGACTAACAGTTCCCACAAAGTTTGATATCCAAACATGCGCACACCTTTTAAATTATACACAAGTCCTAGCTCAGTCCAAAAAGAAAAAAAGGGTAAAAATTTGCATACAACTCTCGCATTCATGCTGTACGCGCTCTTCATGCGCATAAGAGGGAAAAGTGTGATGCCGTGTTGGTGGAGGCTTTTGAAATCTATTTGATAAAGGTGCAGTGAATTGAAAAATAGCTCAATTCATCACGATTTTTTGACGCGCGCGCGTGCACTTCTCGGTTGCGTTGCTGCAGAGCTTCGCTGAAATTTATGTGCATAATTTCATTCCGAGTGCAAGCCTCCTCTCTCTGTGCAATCTCTTTTCTCTCCCCCCCCCCACTCCTCCGGCATCCCTGCCTTTGCGCTTAAAGTTAAGCAAGTTTTTAGTGCAGGAATTGGCGGTTCATACTCTTGCGCCGTCTACTTCGTAAGAGTGTCTATTGCTAATGGTTACAATAACTTATTCTCGCATGGAGCATGGAGAGGAAGAAGCTCTTAATTTGTTCTACATCCTGTGCGAGAATAAGTCTTTGGTGCGCATCATGAATAAAAATCTCCGAAAAAAGGGCTCATGAAACAGTGGGTATGTGCTCTTCCCGAGAATTGTGTGTTGCGAGCAAATGGAGGTTTTTAGCCGAGGAGCACGCCTCTTATGTTATGGGCCCTTCTTACGGAGACGGTCTCAATGGAGCTCTTGCAAGGTTTTGCCACAGGCAAATTGACGATCAATTCTAGTGTAAAATGCTGCGAAAATAACGATGAGACCATTGAAAAAGTTTAAAGTTCACTCCTCGCAGAGAAAACTTTACTTGAAGTTTCGGATGGCCGCACCCTTGCATGTAAACACCTCTCTCTGGCTCTCTCTCTCTCTCTCTCTCTCTCTCGCTCTCTCTCTCTCTCTGGCTCTCTCTCTCTGGCTCTCTCTCTCTGGCTCTCTCTCTCTCTCTCTGGCGCTCTCTCTCTCTCTGGCGCTCTCTCTCTCTCTCTCTCTCTCTCCATCCCTCTCTATCTTCCTCTATATTTCTATCTGCCTCTTTTAAGCGTGCCATATGTATGTAGTATATGGCAAGCTTCTTACTCTGGTTTTGCTGCAAACAATGAATAATATAATTTTTCAACGTTTTATTAAGAACCAATTTTTTTCGTGACGTAACACTAAACAGACCTGTTGCCAGTGGCTATCGTTTCTCCGCGCCAGAACGGTATGCTTATTTACGCAAGATTGACACGTCACAACTTTTTCGCTTCGGATGGTGCAGTGGCACAGTATACTCGCTCGTCAGTCCCGAGGTCCCTGGTACGAATCCCGTCGCCGTTAACTCGTTCTTTCTTTTTTCCCCTAAATCAAATGAATTTTTAAATAACTGAATATAAGCGTTTCTAGGTGCATATCTAGATTTAATTCAAGTTTTTTGCTAATAAGGTTCGGCGGGGTTTACGAAAAATTACGAGTCAGAATAGACAGTGTAGTTCAATAAAGGGGGCCGTTCAATTTTGAGGTTATGTTTACGTGATTTCGACGCACCCCGATTGTAGACCACCAAAAATTAACGGAATAAACTGTCATTCCCCCCCCCCCAAAAAAAAACCTTTTCCTAGTGCAGACAACCCCAAGTTAGATTATAAAAAAGACCGGGAGGTGAACACAGCGAGTGGGAGGTGAACGCAGCGCGGAGCGCGCGCATATTCGCCCGAAGGGCGCTTTAATTCCCAGGAGTTAGTCATTTTATTACGTCAAATGGACGACGAATTTTCTCATATTGCATGATGGATTTGAATGCCACTAAATTTACTTTCAATTGAAAATAGCTTTAAAACCATTATGTCAATGCGTCTCAGGTAAGCTCTGTTTTGATTTGAAGGAGAAATAAGACCAAAGATTATCAGTTAGCTCCTCATCTATTCTTCTAGAATTACGAGGTCTATCGCAGCTATCTCGTCGATAAGTAGCGTTGCGTCAATCCGGCAACGCTGCATTTCGTCCATTTAAACTAATGTAACATATCGATTCAAGGAAGAGCACTGTGCACCCCAAATAAACCGACCTTTTCCACGAGTTTAAATGGTTGAAGTGCAATGTTGTCAAATGTCAAGTGACGCCCCTGCGTCGAAACTAAACCCAGCGGTTTAGTCTGAATTAAGAGCTCTAACCCTCAGAATCACTTAATTAAGAACGATAGAAATAAGAGGCTCTTTCGTTCACCGATCTAAATCTAAACCATCCATCAGGACGGTCACGTCAATTCATTCCTTACGGTGAGCTGTTCCCTCTTTAGCATCGTCAAACAAATGTTTTTATAGCTATTTTGTCTAAAGATAAACAGTGAACACTAACTGAAAATCGAAATCAAAATTGATTCTTCTTTCTCATATCATTCTTGCTTCCTGTCATTTTTACTCTTTCGTTTGACGTCAAAGCTTTTTCCATCCCATTTAAGCCTTTCAGCGTCAACTCTCTCTTCTAGCCATATACCGTACCTTTGTATTTTTTCTCTTAGCTAGATCTCTCTCGTTTCTATCTCTCCCACTAGCTCTCTCTCTCTCTCTCTCTCTCTCTCTCTCTCTCTCTCTCTCTCTCTCTCTCTCTCTCTCTCTGTTTCTCTGTCATCTGAGGGAAAATGGAATTTACAGATGAAAACAAACGACTGGATCCCCAGCGCTACCGAGAACATTTGAGAGCTCTGCATACAGCTCTCTCTCTCTCCTCTCTCTCTCTCTCTCTCTCTCTCTCTCTCTCTCTCTCTCTCTCTCTCTCTCTCTCTCTCTTCTCCTCTCCTCTCCTCTCCTAATGAAAACTCGTTGCTTGAGGGCGTTAGCATGTAACTATAACCTCTGCTGTGCATAGTGGTGCACTCTGCTCTGTGCAGTCCTCTCGCGGAAAATTGTAATATCAGACTCAGTGGCGAGGACTCGGGCAGTTCCGTATAAACAAATAAATCCTGACATAAATCTCAGTTTATTTAATAATCCCAAGTAAACTGTGAAGAAAACTTCGCAGCGTTTATCTTCATGCGGAAGCGTCTCGTAAAAAAATATCTCCCGCTTTCTCTGCTCTCGCTCTCCCCGAAGAGGAGGGGGGATTGCTGTGGAATAATTGGATTGATGAAAAAAATGTGAAATTTCGACGAATTTTACGATGTCAGATAAATTCGAATAAAAGTTTACAGTCTTAGCTCCTCTTCATTGATTAGCCCTCTTGTGTGACACCAAGGTGTGTTATGAACCTTTAAACCGCAGTGCGCACTTTGTGTAGCGAGCGAAAAGTGCGTCCAACATCAACAATTCTGTTCAGGGCTGCTGTTTTGTGTATTTTTGATGGCATTTTTCAATTCACCGGTGATTCCACCAGCTGAGCAAAGATTACAGATCAGAGTATTATCGGGCAGTGCAGTCATAAACTGAACTGAACCGTGTAAACTTTTCTACACCGTAGGAATCATTGCCGAATTGAAACATGTCATTAAATATACATACGAAACGTTTAGAATGCGTTGAGTCGCGGGTCTTCTCCTAGCTGTGGAAAGTGGAAGGGAATGAAAATGTTGTCCCGTCTAACTGAACGATTTAAATCTGTGCGGTGGGCAGGGGTGTAGAATTCATCAGCATGAGTGGATTTTTGACCGAATTGCTCGAACGTACGTGATCTTTATATCCTCAAATTGTCGGACCAGAAAATGAGTTGTCCTTTTCGCTCTATCTCCGACATTTTAGTCACAATTACGGAGAGAAGGAGGAAAAATATTTGTTCGTAAAAGTGAGAATTACTGTCTCGCAATGTGAGTGGCACGTCTAAGATAAAGAAAACATAAAAACAAAAAACGATATCATGAAGGGAAGCAAATGTGACAGCAAATAAAATGCGTTTCCAGGAGATACAATCATCCATATAAATTCATCTTAAGTACAATGCATCGAGGGAAGTTGCGTCTAGTTTATTGACGTCTTCCGTTTAAAAACACTTTTGGTACCTCCGTTTTCGCAATTAAGCAACGAGTGTGTGATCTTCAATGGAGCTGTTGCAAACTTTTGCTACAGGCTATTATTAATAGTTGATCATGGGGTAATCCCCCGTAAAAATAACGAGTAGCGCACTAAAAAATCACGAAATCCACTCCTGAACTCACAAAATGCTTTCAAACGCGAGACCTTAATGGCGGCCGAGGCCGCGATTTTCTTATGGCAATTGCATGCTTCTTCTTCTTCTTGGGTGGTGTTGCGAGAACAACTCGTGTAGATGGCGCTGATTGAAGATAGGGAACCCCATAATGAAAACCGCGGCCGCCATTACGGTCTCGCGTTTAAAAGCATTTTGTGAGTTTAGGAGTGGATTTCGTGATTTTTTAGTGCGCTAATCGTTATTTTTACAGGGTTTTACCCCATTATCATCTATTAATATGCCTGTAGCAAAAGTTTGCGACGGCTCCATTATTAATTGGTAGAACTTTCAATTTCGTTAACCATGGCGTAATGAGCCGACATGTTTATATTGATGGGAATGAGATACGTGTTTTTTGACCTAGCGGCTATATAACACCGATACAAACTACCTGTGTTTATTAACTTTTCAGCTATCTAGTTGTTATGACAATCCCAGGAATTCTGACACAATCGCTTTTCCAGCAATGAGCCTTTCCCTACAGAAAAAGAGGGGGAAAACGGATCGGGCTCATATTAATAATATCGTTATCGTAAGGGTTACTGCAAAACTCATGTCACTTACAGCTACTTCCATTTATTAAATCGAGGGTATAGATTAGTTATACTTCGTCCTAATAAACCGTCGAATTCTAGCGAAATTGAGGATTTTGCGTTTCAATTTAATCAAATTGAAAATTCGACGAATCAGTGAAATTTGATTTTAAGTCCCAACTTCCAAAGAACAACAAAGCCAGCCGAGCGTGTTGCCATTTCGGAAATCTTAGAAAATAGCAGTTTCATATTTTTATACAACGCGATGAAACCAAACAATGCCGTTCAAACAAATTGAACTTTTGTCACAAACTCGCTTCAATTCTAGAGTA
Organism: Trialeurodes vaporariorum; assembly: GCA_011764245.1. Lineage (NCBI taxonomy): Eukaryota > Metazoa > Arthropoda > Insecta > Hemiptera > Aleyrodidae > Trialeurodes > Trialeurodes vaporariorum. Next base: position 50,885,895 of record VMOF01000111.1, read on the forward strand.
AAAATTGATCTCTAGATATTCGAGGATTTTCGCGTAAAGTTCAAAGTTTCAACTTTTAAAAGTTCTCAAAGTGGCAACTGTGGCTACGCACTTAATGTAATGTGCTTGACAAAAAAGCCAGAGCTTCGATCGGACATTTCATCGAATTTCATAGTTTTCCCATCGACCATTAAAGCAAACCGTTTTCCCCCGGTCCGGTCAGGTCCCGAAATGAGCTGCCGGACGCAGCAACGCGGAGTCTATGTAATAACGCGGAGAATGTTTTCCGTGAGTAGTTTCAATTTAATTACTAGAATAATTTCCATTTTCATTATTTTTATTTCACCCCCTCACCTTTCTCACTATAAATTGACCTCCCGTCCCTTGCGTCTCCTCCCCCCCCCCACCCTTTAACGAAAGAAGTGTATTCGGACGACAAAAAGAGGACACACACGGGGTGATTGAGAGGGGTTGGTGGGGGGTGCGAATCGTAAAATTAATGTACTGGTGCAGCAACACGAAGAGTTCGGGCTGCTATAATGGCCTCCTCCTCTGCTTCTTCGTTCTGCGACGACGATTCGTTTCGTGGAAAGTTCCCGATTATAACCTTGATGCAACGCTGTCAGATTTGACGAACAAAACGATTAAATAAACTGTAGGTAATACCCCACGAACCTTTTCTCACATCAAACATAATCTGAGGGGCCCTAGACCCTCTTATATTTTTTGGGGGAAACCCCCAGATCCCCCTTAAAGGGTTAATTTAAAAGTAGGCTGGTTGCAGAATATTTTTGAAAATTTTAATCAAAATTCAAACAGTTGTATTTGGAATATTCCTTTTTTTCCTATACGTTTTTCCCATTGCTTTGACTGGAAACCTTTCATCACAACTTGCTTAAAATTTAAAATTTCGGAAAACCAAAAAAGTGTGCCTCTGAGGAATGTTAAAAGCAATTTCTCAGCAAAATTTGGATGTATATGGACTATTAGTTCAAAAGTTATGCCGGGATATAGAAAGATAGATAATTGCGCCATCGCAATTCTTTCTCAACTTCCAACTTCGTTAGAGTGAGAAAGTAAAAAAAAACTCCCCAAAATACTTCAGTCGATAAAAACACTGTACAGAATGTGTCAATAGAGATCTTGCATGTAGAATGCTATACAAATAACGATGAGGCCATTGAAAAAATCTAAAACCTACTCCTCGTTGAAATATCTTAGCACTAAGTTCAAATGAACCGTGCACCCGTGCGTGGATGCGTAATGCGTATTGCGTATATGAGTACTATCAAACGCAAAAGTTTTGGCCGTCAGAATTCGAGAAATGTTGTGCATCTTTGTGTATAATCAAAGCAACCGTCTGCCATCCGGGTGCATGCATTCGTAACAAGATTTTTGGATGCGACTCGAAAAAAAAATGTCGTTGCATGGAGCCAATGGCCGTAGCCTTCCAGCAACAGAATTTCGCGGAGGCCACGGGAGTGGGCCCCACGCCCGTGTAGCTCCTGTACAATGTCACCATTCTTTCGTGCAGTCAACTCTTTTGAAATGCACAAAGCGGAGCCGGTACTCCTTTTTTAAAGAACTTCAATCAAAGGATTCTATGAACAATGTACGTAGTGCCTATATTCAGGTAGAGTGGTTCATCTGAATTTAGAGCTTACTATTGTCAGCGAGGAGTGAGTTTGAGACTTTTTAACCCTTTCGCTCACAGTTTTCCATAAGGAACGTTTTACATGTTGCCTTTTGGACATTCGAAAAAATTGACTCAAACATGAAATCATATGAGAAAAGTTCGTTCAATTTAATGGTATAGATTTCAGATTACACAGTGGCTCTTTTTTCGTAATGCGTGTGCAAAAGGGTTCTATGCATGATGACTTCGATATTATTTTCGCGCAACATTTTACAATAGAGTTAAATAGTCCATTTGCCTGCATAGAAAACAGGCAAGAGCTCTATTGGTCAACTAGTAAAATTTGGCAATCTGGCAGCTTTTATTCGCGGCCGCACGATTCCCATTGACGGCAAACCGACGCACAGTGGATCAACGTACAGAATTTTCCGGACATCATTTCATGAATAAAAATAAAGATTGTGGATCGTAATAAATAGCAATGTAACATAAGAATGTGTGACATCATATATGTTGGAGCTTAAAAGGAGTCAAATAAAATGGTAATTTTTTCTCGAAAATATCATTCCTAAAATGTTTTTAAAGCACATAAACAACAACTTTTCATGTCCAAAAAAAGTCACGTTTCGACGCAGTGTGCGACCTAACGCGACGTCGACGCTCGCGCCGCACTTAATGCTTTTTTATTATTCTGCATCATTCAGTGAGATCCGCTCTTGTAATACTTATTGTCAGGTACATTAAGGGCCCTTGAGACCGGTAATAAAATTTAGATCGCGGTACTCGAAGTGCCGAACCAATTTGTTACGCATTAACTCAAAATGCGTCTAAATGTTTTTCTTTTCTCTGAATTTATACCTGCGCAAGGGAAAGTTTACCAATATAGGTAAACTTCCAAGTTGGCGTGTTTTTTAAGCGTGCCATATTATGTAGTATGACGATCGCATACTGGGTCGATTCCTATGTAAAATCTCTTGAAAATAACTAAGAGAGCACCAGAAAGTTCCCTCACAAACTCAAGAAATTTGTTTGACTAAATTACAAGATGGTGGTCAAATAAGTGGGTGAAAATGGGAATGTACCATCTAATTGAAATTTTGTCGATGATAAATCAAATTTTCCAGCATAGAAAGCTGCAATTAGATAGGACTCTACCATTGTGATGGCCGATCATTTGACCGCCATCTTTGATGTTCGTTAAACAGGTTTATTGACCTTGTGAGTGGATTTTGGAACTTTCCGATAATCTCAAGGTTATTTTCAAATGAGTTTTTCGTAAAAAAAAAAACCTTCCTCCATAACGCTGTAGCAACAGACCCATATTGTTTAGGTGCGCAAGAATAAGGTATCATAATTGTAAATCGTATACCAATTATCTTCTTCCGGTAAATGCATTCCTTCTCGAAAAATATTCTGATGTAGCAATAAGCAGTAATCGATTATTTTTGAGTTAACCTTAACCAATCATGTATCGGTTTGAAAGAAATATTCCCTTATTTTTGATGCACTCAAAAAACGGGCAATTATGTTTGAACTTGTATCATCCTCGCCAGAGGCACGTTGGAATGAAGCCGGTCCTTTCTATAACTGACTGAAACAGGAACAGTACCTACCCCTTCCTTCTTCCTTCCTTCCTTCTTTAGTAGAAAAGAGAAATGTACAGGAAATAAGGCAAGTCAGCTCGTTTATTCGGTGGTATGTTCTTTCTGCATTATGCATGCAACATGATGCCTATCTGTTGTGCAGTGGGTGCATGTTTTCAGTCCATTCATTTTCTCTCCAACTGCGTTTAAGATAAGAGCGGCGCACAGCGATGAGGTTATGTTAATTTGCTGAACGACATTAAAATGTGTCCTCCAATAGAAAAGGGTTCCGTATTATTTTTAAGCTCAAGTGCACTTTTTATGACTTTGAGCTAATCGATGTGCAAGTTCAAGAGCACTCCGAAAAAGAACAGGGGAAAACATACTTTGGTAGCGCTGACGAAACCTTTGGTAAAAAAAAATGACCCAGCCAAAACCTTTATTTGAGCCTACCAAATATTCGGTTCACCCAGATAATCTCTTTCGTTAGGCGTGCAAAACCTTTGGTTAGCTTCACTGAAGTCATTTTTCTACCAAAGGTTTTGTACCCAAACGGGAGTTTTGGTTTTTTCGGTGCAGGTATAATTTGTGTGTTGGAGCTCGACTTCAATATGCTGTATAAATATAATAATTATCACAATTTACAGTCAAAATGGTTTTCAAGAGCACTTTCCGCATCTTCTCATAATTTTTTTAAAAATTTCGTTTGGACTCGACCCTATATGCTAAGGGTGTAATTCAGAGTCTTTGCTTGAGTTATATTTGACTTGGCTTGGCTGAAGAAATACTTAAGTCCAGTTATGTAGAGGGCGAAAATTGCAATTCAGAGACTCGCCAAAAAAACGGTAATTCCAGAGAAATCTGAAGTTTAGTTAGAGGAAGCTAATGACAAGCTACCTTGAAATTATCCTCGAGAGACTTACTTTGAGTGGAAAACTATATGTTTACAGCATCTCTTAAATGCCAATTCGTGCGAATTCTCTATTGAAACCCCTTAAAACTTCTTCGAGAAATCTCAAGGCGCTTTGGTTCAAGGTTTGTTTCTGAATTTGCAAATTGAATCCAGGGAACTTTTCAAGTTCTAGTCAAGTCAAGGAGGTCTCAGATAAAATCTCTAGATTGTACGGCCCAACCCTCACGTAATTATTTTGCTCATAGATTTTTCCCATAGTACCACTTGATTCAAGGCTGACAAAAATCATATAATAATAGACACCTGCGTCCATTTCGCGCGGTTCCTTATGCCCTGGACTCGTTCCACTAGCTTGCACCTTCTATCAAGTTTTGTGTGCACCACAAATCACAATGCATCGTTGAGAATGTCGTTATACTTTTATTGTTTACGCCGTAAACCGCGAATCGTAAAATTTCACCAAACTTACCATAGCCGCTCCCTCCACTCTCTTCTCGCTTCATCCCTCTCTCGCTCTCACCTCCTCCCTCCCCAATCACCGTAACTCCGCAAACTACTGACGAATTACAATTCTATTCGCGCCGGCTATTAATAAACTTGCCTTGCGGAGTTTCGGGATTATAGCGCCGCGTCTTATTACGATTTGCAGCTCTCAGAGCTTATCAGGGTTGCCGAGTGAAAACACGCGATATCTTAATTCACTAATTCGATTTTCTCAAGCTTTGAATTCCGTTGAAGTGTTCCGAGGGGTACGAAACAAAATTGTGGCAGTAGCTTGAACTACCTACTTAGGAGTCTACTAAGGAACTATTTTAAAAAAGGAGAAAGCAGACATCATGATAAAAAGAAAATTGGTTTAGTAAAATAAAATTGATGGAACCCATGTTTTTAATTTTTCTTGGAAGGCTTGGAAGAGGGATGGAGGAAGAGTGCGGAAGAGAAGAAAGATGAGCAGAGGAAGAGAGGAAGGGTGGCAGGGAGGAAGGGAGGAAGAAAGATAAAAGAGGAAGGGGGAAAGATAGGAAGAGAGGAAGAGAGGAACGAAGGAACGAAGGAAGTTAAAAAGGTGAGAAGAGAAGAAGGGAAGATGGGAAGATGGGAGGAAGGGCGTGGAATAGTAGGAAGGGAGGAAGGGAGGAATAGTAGGAAGGGAGAAAGGGAGGGAGGAATATGGGAAGGGAAAAAGGGATGAAGGAAGGGAGGAAGGGAGGAAGAGAAGAAGGGAGGAAGAAAGGAAGAAAGGAAGAAGGATAAAGGAGGAAGGGGGAAAGATAGGAAGAGAGGAACGAAGGAAGTGAGGAAGGTAAGAAGGGAAGAAGGGAAGATAGGAGGAAGGAGAGAAGGGAGGAAGGGTGAGGAATAGTAGGAAGGGAGGAAGGGAGGAAGGGAGGAATAGTAGAAAGGGAAAAAGGGATGAAGGAAGAGAGGGAGGGAGGAAGAAATATAAGTGAGGAAGGGAGGAAGAGAGGAAGGGAGGAAGGGGGAAAGATAGGAAGAGAGGAAGAGAGGAACGAAGGAAGTTAGAAAGGTAAGAAGGGAAGATGGGAGGAAGGAGAGAAGGGAGGAAGGGTGAGGAATAGTAGGTTGGGAGGAAGGGAGGAATAGGAGAAAGGGAAAAAGGGATGAAGGAAGAGAGGGAGGGAGGAAGAAATATAAGTGAGGAAGGGAGGAAGAGAGGGAAGAGAAGAAGGGAGGAAGGAATGAAGGAAAGAAGGGAGATGAGGAAGGAAAGAGGGATTGATAAATAGAAAACTTAAGATATATGGCCGACTTATTTATCCGTTTGTAGAGGGGAACCCACCAATCATTCATTTTAATTTTTATGACTATGCACTATTGTTTTCCGGTAGATGACCATATTTTCATAAATATTTCAATTATTAAAAAGAAAATCAGAAATGAACATCTATATAGAGAAGGAGGGAAAGACGATAATCTTATATAATGAGACCGGAGAGGGAAGGGGGGGGGGGGGGGAATTCAAACCTCCTATAAGGATATGTCAGAGTGTCGCTGTCGCATTAGATATAAAGGTTCTCTTGAATTTTCAAACGGCGGAAATAACACCGAGCGAACAAACTGCATTATTCTTTCAACTCAATTTAGAAGTTGTGAGCGTTTTCACGAAAATTTACTTATGTGTTTTTCATGCAAACTACGTACTTACTTAGAAAGATTTCTATGGAAAGTTTTCGTATAAGATTGTCTCGAGAATCCTTAATGGGGATATCACTTTATCTTCTAAGACAAAGAAGAGAAGACGACGAGGATAAGAAATGCCCCGATTGATGGAAGTAAAAATGGAAACTGTGCTTTATGTGCTTTTTTTAAATTTTCATTGATTAGTTTTCGTTGAAATTCTTCTCTTCGAGCATTAATGTTTTGACTTACGTCACGTTCTCTGCGTTCAGCTGCAGCTTGAAAAAAGAAAAGAGAAAAGCGGAAGAAAAATCAAGGAAAGCACAAATATGGACGGCAGAAGTCGCGCAAGCGTCTCATAAATTGTGTCCGTTCTCATGAATCGTAAAAGCTTTCATAGCCGCAAAGGAGATAATTTTGTTATTGTGTTTTTTTCATGAGTTCAAGAGCTTTTGGTTGCAGTTTGAGCGTTAAACTTTACACCCGCCCTATTGATATGTGTGCGCGACAGTGCGTGTATGTATACAGAGTGTTTTCATTCATATCGCAAAAACCTTATGATATATCACGGTGCATCATGTTGATATTACGAGGCAGTCAGTGACGCAGCGTGCAATTTGGCGAAGTTGTGTTTTGTCTATTTAAAATGGACAAAAGGTCGAATTCGAGGTTGCTCACCGGACTCTCAATTTAACGGGTTTAAATGGCTACGCCTCTGGAAGCAGAACCTATATCTGTAATGAAGCACCTTCAATTTGAATTATTAAAAACCGAATGCGACAATCTAACTGTTCAAATTCGTAAGTCGTGTTCTTTTGTTCGGGGTGCAGAATGTACTGTCGACTCTTGCATGAAGCTCTTGCAAACCTTTGCTACAGGCTTCTAAATAGTTGATTGTTGATTAAGGGGTAGTACCCTGTAAATATGGAGAAAAGTGCACTAAAAAATAATGAAATCCACTCCTAAACTCATAAAATGCTTTCATGCAAACGCGAGAAGAAATGTAGACAAGTTTAGTTCATAAATTTAAGTTATTGGAATTTATGGCAGTATTAATTTTTAATAGGATGTTTCAATTATCTTTCATATCACATTGGGGGGGGGGACGAGATAAAAAACAAAAAAGGGAACAGTATTATTTAAGTGTCAAGAAAATGTCGCTGTAGGTCGATATCCCCGATTGTGGGACTGACCAGTTTTTATGTGTAAATATCTTTGTCAGAACAACATTTTTCTTCAATAAAGCGTATATAAAAAGAAAGACAAATTCTCAAATGGTGGAATCATCGGCGAATGGAGCTGTTGCAAACTTTTGCTACAGGCTTATTATTCGTTGAGAATGGGGTAAAACCCTGTACTAATAACGATAGCTAAATCCACTCCTAAACTCATAAAATACTTTCAAACGCGATACAGTGCGAAGGCGGCCATTGCCGCCTAAATCTTATGGCTATTGTATGCTTCTTCTTCTTCTTGTATGGTGTCGCGAGAACACCTTGTAAGGCTGGAGCTGATTCACTGAGAGGATTCTTTTTTTAATCCAAGGTGTATTTCGTTTGTGTTAAAGAGAGATGCACAGTGAAATATTGACTAAGGGGAAATTCCTTTAATTAACCCAAGGAAAATGTCTGCTGATGCTAGAAGTAAAAGATTCTTTGTTGTGACAGTGATTCTATTTCATGCAATCAGAACTCACTTCGCGCAAGGAAAACTGTCGCAAGTAAACGAGTTTCCTTGTTTTTAAAGAAGTGATTTCTCTCAGTGTTGAGATAGAGAAACCCAATGTAATCGGCAGTATAACGGCCGCCATTTCGATCTCGCGTTTGAAAACCTTTTATGAGTTTGTTAGAGGATTGCGGTAATCGTTATTTTTACAGGGTTTTACCCCATTATCAACTATTAATAAGCCTGTAGCAAAAGTTTGCAACAGTTCTATTGAAAAATGTAATGAAATATAGGTATGCACAAGGACGGTAGCTCTGCAGCCTGGCAACCATGACGGTGATCGACTTGTTGCGAGAATAAAACAAACAAACGCGGGATCCCGGTGAAATATATGCAAATAGTGAGCTCAAACTCATTTGTACAGAAGTTCATTTACGGACGGAGAAAGGGCGGCATGGAAGGTATTGCGGGTGGGGCGCGGAGCAGTGACAGAGATGGGAGGGGGAGGGCACCGGTGATGGTAGAGGAGGGGGGAGTCGGGAAGAGGCTGAGTAGATGCGGACGGGGCGCTAGTTTTACGCGGCGATGGAAACCGTGTGGTGGATGTGGTGGGGGTTGGTGATGAGGGGGACCGGGGCTGGGGAGTCGAGCGGGTTGCGGATCGATATGAGAACGGGCGGCGCTAACCTCGCGTTGCGTTCACCACACCGCACCGCACCACCGACTGCCGAGCCTGCAACAATGTGTGTTGAAATTGACAGGTCGAGAGAAATTGATTTTATCCTGCCAAGAAGGAAGCCCGGACAAATAATTCCGCTGATCCTCGCTCACTCATCTCTTCTTCTCTCTTCCTTTGCGATACTTTGAATTAATTTTGCAGGTTTTTCACCGCCTTCTCCCCCCCCCCTCCATCACCATCGATGTTTCTAGAGCCTCGTTAATTAGAAACTGCTGAGCACTTGAACCGAGATCTAAAATTAGTTAGTGTCCTGCACCTCAAGACTTTCAGATTTTTGTTCTTCATCAAAAGTGTCAATACACTAACCTTTTGCATTGATTTCTAGGATGAGAGCACTCCAGCAGTATTATGTTCGGTTTTTTGTTGTTTTTTTTTGTTTTGTTTTTTTTTTGTTGTTTTTTGTTGTTTTTTTTCCTGCAGACGAACGCGCGCCTCATCACAAGAATTTCAGATTTGATCTTCGCTAAAAAGCGTCAAAACACTAACCTTGTATTGATTCCAAGGAAAAGAGCACTCCAGAAGTTTTGTTTTGTTTTTAAAAAGGAAACAAACAAAAACAAAAAAACAACAAAACAAAAAAAAAACCCCAATCGTTTCTCTCTCTTTACAGTTCATGAAAGTTTAAAGTCAAAAGTTTCTAGCTCAACAAAAAAAGTTTTCAAAGAAAAGAAAAATATATTATCGATAACAACTTAAAATTCAAAATTCAAGAACTCAAGGGGGATTTTGCTTGCCGTTGCAACTGAGCTTATCTACCGCAGGGACGTTCACTTTTTCAATTTAATTTTCTACAAAAAAAAAAAAAAAAAAAAAAAAAAAAAAAAAGATAAATTCACCAAATCTTTACTTCGGTCATGCCGTTTTTTTTTTTTTTTTTAAATAACATTCGTTTCAAGGGTTTTGGTGCTGTAATTGTCTACTCGATGTTTATAGTTTCAATTTTTGTGACATCTAAGATGACGTCTACGAATCGGCAAAACGTTTGAATGATTACAAATATTTTCATTTTTATTCTAGTCGCGCAGTTAGGTGAGTTGTTTTAGTAAGTGCGTTGTTACCTACACATAAATATTGACAAACTTGTTGTTTACCTCGGAATATACGATACCTTTTTCACCCACCCAGCTCAAATAAAATGCCTCCATTGAGTGTTGACGTCTACGTTGGAACTCAGCCTCACTTGAATGGAAATATTATCCCCAGCAGCTGCACCGAAAAAAGAAAAAAATAATTCTGTTTCAGCAAAAAGTGCTCTTCGAAAATCGGAGTGCAGGAGTTCTGCTGACGTAACAGCGTACCCTGCTGTATTAGCAGATCATTCGATGAGACGAACAATTGCAAAGTTATAATACTGCAGTTGAATATTTTGCTAGAAAAGCATTAATTGATTTTGCTTCTTTACCAGCACAGTTTGCTATTTCAGCAATACATTTTTGTTAAGATGGCAAATATGTTTGCTACATTATCATAGCAACTGCAAAATTAGAAATTTCAGTTGATGAAATAGCAAACATTATTTGATGAAACAGCACACCAAAAATGAAAGCATTGTTGCTTTACCAAATGCTGTTCTGCGATTTTCGAAGAAGAGTTCTGCTGGTGAAGCAGCGCATTCTGCAGTATTAGCGGATCATTCGGCGAGACTAAAGGTCTAAATTTGGTAATACCACACACTAAAAAAAGGGGGATTGCTGTTTAAGCAAATGTTGTTCTGCGAAAATCGCATAACAGGAGTCCTGCAAACGCAGCAGCGCATGCTGATTGACGGCCAACCCCTTATTTATCTAGATACCTTCCTTATTCCTGATTCTTACTAGAGTCTCCACAAATTTGACGCATGGCTTCAAATCACTCAGTTTAGCAACTCCCGTTATGCGAAATTCTCAATTCAAAAAATACCGAGTTACCGTTTGATACTTCTAATATACTTAGCAGTTTCTGTTCTGCGAAAATCGCAATCGTGCTATTACTGTCTCAACAGATCTTTGGTATGCCGTCGTAGCAGTTGACTTTTAAGCTGAGTTTTTAAAGAAACAAAACTGCGAATCTAGCAGCGCGCGCTGTTATTTCACCATTTTTTTTTTTTTTTTTTTTTTTTTTTTTTTTTAATGTGTAGGCCGGGAATTGGCCTCAACTGCCGACAAACACTTTATCTTATCAATATCCGTGGGTTGCCTTTACAAATACATGTGACGCGATGCTTACTCGAGACCCGACTGTGACGACATTGCAGTGGCGGCGAAAGTGACACGGCAAGACGTGTCGCGATGTCTCGTTCCATGGCGTCGCAACGTTTAAATTCGACAATGCCTTTAACGTAATTGGTAGGCTGTATGCAGAAAGGGACTATCTGCCACGCTTTCCTCTCGCTTCTCATGCTGTTGGTTCAGTAGGTTAGTTAATTGTTTTCGGCACTAGGCCATTCAATTTGTTTCGAACGTCCCCCCAACTGACAAGTCCTGTCTGCCTCATTCCAAAATTTAATTTTAAATGTTTTCCTATTATGGGGCTGTTGCACACTTTTGCTATGAGCGATTTAATAGTCAATTCTGGGGTAAAAACCTCCAATAATAACGACAGCACAAAAAACTTCCGAAACTATCTCCTAAACCCAATAAACGCTTTTATTTGCACGAGCGTAATGGTGGCATAGGGCAGCAATAATGGGAGATTCCTATCCTAATTTCGTCACTCTCTCTCTATGCTGACAAGGATGATTCACAGAGTAATTAGTCATCAGAGTAGTGATCCACATCTGATGAAATGGTATACTGTGACATCTAGTGACACCGGTGTCAAATGAAAGTTGTCTCTTATTGGTCACTTCTGGGTGGAATTACATAGTATTACCCATTACTCCCCTAAGCCACAATTACGCTCGCGCAAATAAATGCGTTTTTTGAGTTTAGGCTAGTGGATTTCGGAAGTTTAAGTGCTGCCATCGTTACTTTCGGAGATTTTTACACCGTAATCGACTATTAACTCGCTTATACAGCAAAATTGTGCTACAGCCCCATTATGAAAGTTGAACGTAGAACGTTGAACTTTCTAAAACTTTCTACTTTCAGTGGCGCGCTGAAACAAGTAATTCTTAAATTTTAGTCATATTTCCAGAGGCACAACAATACCTGAACCACAGCGAGTCTAGTACTTTTACCAGAAAATGCTGGTGTTACTATTAGAATACGGTTACAGTACCAGAATTTCCGCTAAATTTTCAAAAACTAAGGTACATTGAGATTTTAATATCATTTTTTACTTTTTTATCATGAGAACATGCGAACATTATACGAAACTACTTTTTCCTAGGCCGTAGGCCCAACTAGTTTGTCCTGCGTTGTCACATAACCGGCTAAACTAGTTTGTCCTGCACATTATCAGTTTGGCTTGGAGAATTTTAGGCCTATTATATGAGAAAAAGCCATTCGATTTACTAATCGCGAAAGTAAAGGTTTATAAGATCTGTGAAACTACTTTTCATAAATAAGCACTGAAAGAGTTAAGTAAATTTATATAAGTATGTATACTTGAACTTAACTTACATTTTTCTCCGGGTAAATTTGTCAGCATTGCAGTGTAACTTTTATACACTCACCACAAACACAATGAGGGATGAGTCTATCTGACTGGAGCCAAGCACAGACGGTCAGTCCGGTCCACGGTTTGCCCCCGTTTCGTTTGCGTCTGTTCTTACGGTTTGTTCCCGCTTTTGGCGCGTGGCAACGCAACGATGAGCGATGAGCAACGGACACCGATGGGCAATGCGTCGTATTGCGTCTTGCATCTTCTTTACCTTTCTCTGCCTCCCAGAAGCCGAACCCGCGCCAAAGCCGCGACCCAATCCTTTTGTTCCCAATTTATTTACCCATCGCAAAGCTCCGCCTCACGCCCCCTTTTCCCAGAACTTCATTCGCGTTGAGTTGTGTATTCCCTTGTCCCGAACAATGAAATCAATTAACTTATCATCGACAGAGAACATAAAAGCCAAAGACGCTCCTTTAAAGGTATCCCCCATTTACACGGTAGAGAGCGCTGTTGTCAATTCCCCTCGCATTGGAAATCGACTTAGGTATTTATGTTAGAGTCCAAACCCGAAAACCGATAAAACGCGATTTAACGGAAAAAACCCGTTCAGTCGAAAAAAGTTAGTAAATACCCGAAATAATGTTTCATTTCGGGTTTTTACGGATAATTTTAGTCAAAACTAGTTCCAACATCGGGCCATCGGTAAAAACCTGAAAGTGGAAGTCGGAAAACTATGAATGAAATTTGGAAGTGCAAAGCTTTACCTTTACGTCCATGTTGATGGGGTAGCTTCTGATTGGTGAGTGATGATGATTGGGTGACAAAATGGGGGTTCCAGTTGACTACTTTCGATGTTTAGGAATAAAGGTGAAGTTAAAACTTGAGTAGTTTAGGAGGTGTATACTATAGAGCGCCCTGCGGCCTGCGCCCCCCCCCCCCCACGTCACGCACAATTGAACGAAAGTATTTATTTATTGCAACAGGATGAACTGTCATGGCACTTTGAGTCACATAAAATATAGGTACCTTTCTTCTTGCACTGGCACCGGTTTGCGGAGCAACATTTTTTACATAGGTAATTTGATGTTTTCAAAGAGCTTTTCATAAGTGCCGAACCAAGAGAAAAAGATAACCCTGCGAAGTTGCTCCACAAACCGCGGTGTCAGTGCAAGAAGAAAGATACCTATATTTTATGTAACTCAAAGTGCCATGACAGCTCATCCTGTTGCAATAAATAAATACTTTCGTTCAATTGTACGTGACGTAGAAGGCGCTATATACACCCCCTAAATACTCCAATTTTAACCGAATTAATTATTTATGCGTGACGTGGGGGGGGGGCTCTATGCGCCTCCTAAACACTCAAGTTTTAACTTCACCTTTATTGCTACACATCGAAAGTAGTCAACTGGAACCTCCATTTTGTCACCCAATCATCATCACTCACCAATCAGAAGCTACCCCATCAACATGGACGTAAAGGTTTCAGCTTTGTACTTCCAAATTTCATTCATAGTTTTCTGACTTCAACTTTCGAGTTTTTACCGATGGCCTGGTGTTGGAACTAGTTTTGACTAAAAATTAGCCGTAAAAACCCGAAATGAAACAAAGTATAAGTCGTTTCGGGTAATTACGAACGCACACAGTCAAAACTAGTTTTACTACACAACAGCTAGAATTTAAAATGACACGTAGGAAAATAGCAAAGTTACTATTCCTCAGGGGCGTGCCGTGGTTTCCAGTGGGGGGGGGGGGGGGGAGAATGCAATCTTGCCGCCCTCCGCGAACAAAATTATAAATTTGATGACTTTTTTTTTTTTTTGGTTGTTCACCCTGATTTTGCCGCCCCCGGTGAGTGCCGCCCGGGGCAAGGGTACCCACATGCCCCCCCCCCCCCACGGCACGCCCCTGCTATTCCTCATTTAAGTAAACTCGCGGGAAGCACATGAAGCAACTGCACTCATTCTGCTTAATTTTAAGTTAAAATGGTTAACAAAAAAAAAAATAAATAAATAAATAAATAAATAAATAAATAAAAGAGCATTAGAAACCTTCTTCAGAATACCTTCTTTTATCACCTTATCAGTCATATTAATAAAATTATTCAACCAACTAATCTCATAAAAAGACATTAGTCACCTTCAATCTCTTGCAACAACCGCTGTTTCCAAAAATGAACCAATACTTAAATGAAAAAAATCCCTACGAAAAAAGCAAATACCGAAAATTGGTGAACAAAAATACCATTACACCAGGGTACGCTTTACCAATACATACAATGTATTGGAGATCCCCTGCTTGGTTTTTTTTTTTTTTTTTTTTTTTTTTTTTTTTTTTTTTTTTTTTTTTTTTTTTTAATAAGGGACGCCTACTTGTCTTTTCATTATAAACAAGAAAAATGTATAAGGTACGTACTTTTAAGTCGGAGATCAGTTGCTTTCCAATTTCACTGCTAAGCATTTCTTTAAATCTATAGTTCTTTAATTCTCCAACACCAAGTCTCAAAATATTCCTACTAAGTATGCGGTGCTTGTTTTTGCCTATGTCACCAATTGAAGGGGCTCTCAAGGAAGCATTAAAAATGTCCACTGGTGAACATTATTTCATTTTAAATTGATGAATTGAAACCATGTGAAACATCATAAAGTAAACGAAGGCAGAGGTGTTTCTGGGCTCCTAATGAAAGGGTTCGATCGATTCTATGAGGGTCAAATATTCCAGTTTGCTAAAAAGCTCAACTTACTTGTATATTATGGTCGTGAATTTTTCAATTTTGATCACTCGAGGAGTGAGTACATAGTTTTAAAATAATTCAAGTTATTTAGATATCCGCTTTTTTTTCTTGTCGCTGACGATTCTACCGATTGTGAAAAGATTACAGACCAGAGTATTTTCGTACATTACAGCCAAATACTGTAGACTGAGTTGTGTAATATTTTGGTCAATCGGTGGAGTCATCGGCGAATTGAAAAATATGCCATTAAATGGACACAAAACGGCCGCTCTAAAAGTGGGACCTTTTTTCTCTCCTTCCTGCAAGAGTCGCCTGATTGAATATTCTACTTCAGATATGGGTCAGCATGCAAACATTTAAGTCTCGCTTATGGATTAAAAAACATGCAATTGAGTGTAACTATGCAATCGTGGTATCAACCTTTGGTAGATTGAGAACGGGTATAAAACAGTAGAGGCGAAGCATACATATAAGCTCTCAGCTGCTGTAGGGTGACGGCTACGTCACAGCTAAATCCCTATACATACCACACGCAGTACTCGGACACAAGCTCAAGCATGTCGTGCTCAGCCAATCAGCGCGCTGTTTACTAGGTGACGGTTACGTCATCACAACACGCGGAAACTCCGCCTCCTGTGCACCGTACAATGTACGTACATGTTTTTGATGGTCTACATTGATATCAGCCGTAGTAATGTTTAGAGAACGCAAAAATTGCATTATAAATAAACTGCCTTTTTGAAAGTTTTCTCTCAAAATTTGTCGTTCATCGCGGATTTAAGAATATCGGTAGCGTTAGTGGCACAAATTAGCTAAACAATGATAATAATCACAACAATTTACTTTCATTATTACTAATTACAAATTATTACAAGTTTTAATCCTATATTATATTTGTAAGAATGAAGCTAAGTTCCGGGAGAACCGTTGCACCGTTCGGGAGGGGCCTGGTACCGAACGGTCGGGCTCGGCTCCAATGCTTCGGGAAAATTATAAGTTTTTCCGTGCGGGCCCCGCGTCCCTTTTTAAAATGCTAAAAACTTTTCTCTCAAAAAGTTGTGCGAGTGCGAAAAGGATGCGAATCAGTTCGTTTTGTAAGGGTGGGAGAGAGAAGCGAGATTTTGTCGTCCTTTTTTAAATGCATACGTGCGGAAGAGCATACGATTTTGTACGCGTGTGAGCGAGAAACGTGATGCTCTGACAATTTTTTTTTTTTAATTCGATCGCACGATTTGACGTTACCATGGCGATCTTCATCATATGTTTTACTCGCGGAAGGAACCGTTCGGGTAGACGCGTTTTAATAGCGACTTCATGATATCGATGTATAGCTTCGACTTTTTATCCATATTTTTACGTAGATATACACAATGAGAGAGTCACAGTGCTGCTAGCTGTGTTGAGAAATATACCAGGCACTTCAAACTTAATGAAAAATTTGTATAAATATTTTATGTTAAATACGGCAGCACTGTACAGTCTTCGATTGATGATGGCTTGACGAGGTTGCTATATCGCTTCGCGATGTATAGAGCTTCGATACTTATCATATGTTTCATATGCATAGATATATACAGAATAGTACAATCAACGATGACTTGATGAGATCGGTGCATTGATTCAATATCTCGAATATAACCCAGCAAATTTGAGTTAGGTTTCGAGAATTTATAAAGAAACTAGGGTTATTATTCATAAGTTGAGACGGTGGTTATACTTTTCTCATGAATAATATACTGTCAAATATTACTGAATACTGAGTTAAGTAAATAATTGGTTTTCTGTTGAAAATGCATCGTTTACTTTAAATGTATAAGTGATTCATCCAAGAATACTACTTACTAACGAACCAAAAATATGGTTACAGATTTTTTCATTTTTAAGTTGGCGATTTGAGTTGTTTTCGTTTCAGTTCGCGTTTTGGCGAGGTTATGATGTTTTTAAGGTCTGTTTTTTCCCGATTTAAATAAAAAAAAAAGAAGACAAAGTTTCGATAGATCTCTTGAGCCTTGAGTATGTAGTTTTTATGGTTCATTTGATTGTATACCTGTTATTTTTTAATCTGTGCAGTAATATTAGTGGGCCAGTGCGACGTTTATTTCAAAATAGATGGTTCTTTTAGTGATGACTTGGCGATGACGTCATCCGGTGATGAGCGTTCCAAACATAGACTATCTCTCTTGCTCTCACATAACCCCCATGTTGTACTGCTATACTCTAATTTTAAAAAACGTATGTAGAGACATCTTTTGTGAAATATTTTTTGGCAGAAATGAATTCCTAAATTTTAATGCGATTTTGCTATTAATATTCCGTAATACGAGACCCTGTGTATACAAATCAGGACACTAGAAAGAGATGGGTATACATACACATGGGGATTGGAGGTCACGGGAGAGTGGCTGGGTGAGATAGTTTGGAACGCTACTATGCGAGTTTTGTCACAACCGATTGCAACCGATGAGTGCATTATTGATGCAATTTTTGGCTAACCGTTGACTTCACACTAAAACTCTATGGTGAACTTGAGATGTCCTTAGATGCTGGAACTGGGTCCAATGGACCCGTTGCGTTGTACGCTAAAATCGGCTGCCAGTAACTGTTCACTGGTTATACAAACTTGAGCTTCGTGAAGTGTCTAAAAAAACTCAAAAAAATAGGAATTTCATCATTGGGGGGGGGGGGGGGAGGCGACCATTCTAAAGCGCCAATCCCCAAAAAAGATAAGCCAAAAGCGCTAAAACATGTACGAAGGAATTTTTGAAAAAGTAGCCCAAAAACGGCAATTTGCTGCAAAATCAGTAGTCAAACAGCGCTAAAAGAATGACCCTAAAATCTTAGACGAAGTTTGCCTGAATTTTCGAGCCAACCTATTTCAAAAAATTACTGTCGTTGATAAAGGGCTTTTTGAAAAAGGCATAGTTCTCCCGCGCAAAGTTTCTCTTCCATTCATATATGATGCGTTTTTTTATTCTCCGGAGCGCGCACCGGTGCAGCTCCAGTGCTCCGGAGTGTTTTTTTATTCCGGGGCTCCAGCACCGGTGCGCACCGAAGTGTTGTTTTATTAGCGGTGCGATGCGCCCGGAGCTGCTCCGGTGCAAGCTCCAGTATCGGAGTTGAAGACCGATGCACCGGAGCTGGAGCTCCGGAGCTTCAACACGTGACCGGTGCTGCACCAGACAGCTTCGGAGCAGCTCCGAAAACTCCGGGTTATTGCACCGGTGCGGATTCCGGAGAATAAAAAAACGCATCAATTTAGATTTTTGATATTCACTGAAACGCAATGTCTTATTGTCATGTCAGTTCAACGAAAGGTTATCGTAGGTGTGCGATCTCGGTCATGCATTTGTTTGCTTAACCCGGACTTCTCATTTTATTGTGAATGCAGGTTTCTCACTGTCGCTATCTCTTTCTCTCCTTCCCTTCTTTTCTCTGTACAGTTATAAATCGTATAATCCACATGCGCTAATACGGTGCATCCAAATGCGCCGATTCTGGGGATTTCGGCGTCTCCATGAGCGACAAAAAAAAATTGGCGGTTTTGGATCGGGCCCTCTTGAGAACGACTACCCCTAAAAAATGTTTAAGTTTCATGTAAAGGGGTTTGGGCGGGGGTTATGCTATTTATGCCCCTCCAAATAATGACTCCTGTTTTCTAAACCTTTGGTGTACCTGAGAAAATAACACTTCAGTATTTCAGGAATAATAGAGTAAGTTTTTAGATTTCGTTCTTCGGAGCAAGATTAGATGGGTGAATAGCAAACGGAGTTAGGGAGTGGATGATATCGAGTCAAAGTCTTAGCTCGAAAAAACAAAAATCACGCGCAAGACGCGAAACAGAACGCTTGGCCGCGAAGCGGCCACCGGCCACTAGTAATTAATAATTACTATTTATAACAATTATTATTAATAATTGCTAATAACACGAATAGTGGAGTAAATTAGGATAATGCCTTATAATACCTAGGAGATCAAGGCTATAAAATCAACTTATGTGCTAAAAATTGCCTATCTTTAGGCGTTCTCTCCAAAAATATAGTTTATGATGTAGTATGGTCTTAATACCTTGAGCACGCATCTACGCTGAGTCCACAAAAGGATCTAGATATATTTCGTGGAATCTACTTTTTTATTTATCTCCTAGTTTTACGAAGCGAGACAAAATCAAATTAATAATATACACAATGGGTATATACGACGACAGTATTAAAAAATCAAAACCAGAGGCGCAACGAAAAATTCTCTAATGCTCTCTTTGGTCTACGTACGTATGTTAGTGAAATATAAACAAGGAGATAAAATCCTCTCTTTCTATTTTTTACCTTTCTACTTATACATTCAAAGGGAAAATGAGAGAGATATAGAAGAGATCCTATGTTTCCATTATTGTTAAATCAAAGTTTTTTAGTAGAATGATTACAATGATAATGATTCTGTCAACATCAACCAACTTTTACTAAGCTAAAAACTAAAATACTACAAGATCTGTTGCTAAAAACTGAACTATTTTAATGAAAAGCGGGATTTTAAAAATTGATCTACCATATCAGGTGTCATTCCCACATTTAAAAAACAGCATCGAAGCCAATCAGATTACTGGATTTTACATCTTCCGCTTGCCACTTAAAAACTATCTATAGGAGAGGCAACATCGCAGCAATATAGCCTAGCCCCGTTTGCAAGGAACCCTTAAAACCCATGAACTGAAGCGCTCTCGATTTAACTTATTTACTGGAGAGCTTTTATCAATATTTTTCACTTAATTTTGTGGCGCCACGTGACAATTAAATACGTGCTTGATTAAGAATCTTCCTCTCTTTCGGTGGGGTGGAGGGGCACAGCGGCGCAGGTGGGGGGATAGGCGTCTCAATGGTGTAACATGAAATACATCCTTTGCCGTGCTTGTAGTGTAGGTAGGGTTGGGTGGAGGGGGAAGTGGGTGCAAGTGAGTGCGGGGGTGCTGCCGGGGCCGGGGAACCTGGCATAAAAGGCGCTAAAAGTTCTGTGCGGTAATTGGCACTTCATTGCCAGTTCGCGTTTATGCGCCTCCGGAGCCGTTTTATGGCTTCAACCCCGCGGTATCTACGTATCATCACTCTCAATTTAAATCACGATATTTTTACATCCTCCTCCTGAAAACGGCTCCTCCTCTTTCTTGATTTCAGGATGACATATTCCCTTTGTGTTCCCTTATAGCTTTTCGCGCACTTGCGCAGCGAAACACACGTAAACAAGCGAGTAAGGGGGTACAAAGCCCCGTTCAAAAAAATCTCTAGTTCAGCGGGCAAGAGTAAAAAAGTCCTTTCTACTCGCAGAGCAGGATTCGGTGGTTTCGAGATTAGTTAGCAAAGCTTCGAACTTTGAAAGTACAACATAACCCCGCATATATCTCGATCACTAATATCTTTGTAAAGTGATTGCCACCAAACTGACGCGACGTGACACGACGGAAGACCGACGCACGTTTGTCTGAGATCTTCAAAAAGTGGCCCAAAAAATCAGAGAGTAAATTTCTCACCAATCCATTGTATATAAACTTTCAAGACCCATTTTAAACATCGAGAACACACTTAACAACTAACTTAAACCCAGAAATGTCACTTTACGTTTTTAATTTGAGCTACAAAGATAGAAATCTATAATTTTTGTTGACTCTTTTTTCAGTGATTTTCAACCTCTTTATTTTTTCCCGATTTTGGACCATAGTGCGTCGTGTCAACGTCTGAAAGGAGGAGCAACAGCTCCTTCGTGAAACTCTCCAATTCGCGAAAACTTTGGTCCAACCATCCCTTCCTTTCTTCGATCTAACTTTTATCACTTCATCCGAACTTTTCTCGCGTGATACGCCGACGCCGGTCCTCTTGTCACATTCACAACACATTTATTTAGAGTCGCCGCATTGTCGCAAGGAACCATCACATCCCCACGTATCGTAGGGATAAAAGTGACATCGCAACGACCGGAGCAGTGCAGTGGCCAAAGCTATGGGCGCCATACAGGAACATGTCTCTTTCTCCCCTTCCATTTGAACACATGTGTTAGAAAAGGATAGCAGAGGTGGTCATCACGTGACTTTAGCCCATATCTCCGTCTTTGTCTAACGCACGCGTTCAAATGAGAGAAAAGTGAGACAGACAAATTCATGTATCCGCCCATGGCTAAAGCATACATTCGGCGGTGGCGGCGTTTCACAAGCGCCCTCTGCGACGAAAATGGACTACAGGCGGCGAAAGAAAGCTCCAGTGAGGGGCGAGAGGGGGTGGGAGTGGGGAAAGGGGTGGAGACGGGGAGGTTAGGAGGTTGCTTTTAACGAGAAATATGGGAAGGCGGATGATCTTCTCTCGTAAATAATGACAGCAGAGCTCTCGGGTTTCCGGCTACGTTCTTTTCATTTAACCAACGGAGGAGGCGGAGCTGCCTAGCTACATACTACACGCCGACCGGCGCGGCGCGGCGGTTGTAACGGATACTCCTCATCAGCTCTTGGGTTCATCGCTCATCGCCACCCGCCACCTAGAGTCCCTTGATGGAAATATTGTATAGGGAGTACCGACACGACACTTCATGCATTTTGACAGGAGTCGATTTTGTCTACCGCGTGAACGCATTCGAAGGTTAAGTTCGACAGTGGACCAGTGGTGGACTGGCGGATTTGCCGGCATTCCGGTCCGTTCCCATACGTTCCTGTACGAATCGACTCCTTCGTGTGGAGCCTTCGATGTCGTCGACTCCTGCTCGACTCCGTGAGAGCCTAAAACCAACGACCAATCACAACTCGTTGAGCTCGTGTCGGTACTCCCTATACAATATTTCCATCAAGGGACTCTACCGCCACCGTTCAACCGTTTGAACATTTGTAAGGCATCGCGCAGGAGAAAGATTTGCCCCCTTTTATCGGAATAAATTGATTTAATGTGACGTCTCCTCGCAAGAGCAAACTTTCAGGTTCGATGCATCGTTTATTTTCGCATAACGAGCTATTCACACACACACAAAAAAAAAAAAAAAATTGGTTCGCCCCAAGGTACAGTCAACGAATAAAATAATATCAGTTGACTCCTTAGATTTTGATTTAGATAGGCAACCTTTAATACTTGTCACACTGAATTCAAGCATTGCGGGTGGCCTCCTCAAAACTAAATCTAAAGAGTCAATTGGCATTATTTAATTCGCTGACTGTACATATATTTAACAGGTATGCTCGACTCGCTTCCAGCGTCATCTTTAGGGGTGTGAAAATCAAAAAGCAGAATCCAATATGGCCGACAAAAGAAGAAAACACTGGACAGTTATGTCGGTGTATAAGAATTCACTGAGAGATAGTCGAATCAACTCAAATCGACGAATAAGCGAGAAAAAACACAAAATAATGAGTTCCATTTCCATCCATCTTCATAGCAAACCTACTCCTGATCATGTCCTTTGTCATGTCCAGTGTTTTCTTCTTTTGTCGGCCATTTTGGATTCTGTTTTTTTTTTTTTTTTATTATTATTTTTCGCGCCTCTGAAAATGACGCGGGAAGCGAGTCAAGCATACCTGTTAAATGTAAGTACCTTGGGCTCGCCCAACTAATATAGGGCTCTTGCAAACTTTTGCTGTAAGCAAATAAATAGTCTAATCTGATGTAAAGACCAGCGAAAATCACACTAAAGAAGTTTAAAATTCAATAATAAACTCACAAAATTGCTGACACAGCCAGGTCGAATGGCGGTTCAACGCAGGTATCATGGGAGATTCCTGTCTAATTATGATCACTTATTCTTCTAGGGAAACACAGAGACATGTCTCAAAGTAGATAGGAATCTCCCATGATACCTGCGTCTCTGTGCCATTAACCCTTTAAGGGCCGGGTTAGTTCAAGAGAACGCCACTTGTTTCTTGAGGGAACGTTTCTTGAGGGAAGGTTAGGTTAGGTTAGGTTAGGTTAAGGTTGTACCCTGGCTATTCATAGAGTGGCAGCCTAAAATGGGTAACTTGCGAGAGAGAGTGAGAAAGATTTTTATGTAAGGGTTAAGATGTCGTTTTCCATATCTGTTCTCTTCGTAATTTTTATAAAAGATTTTCGCGTCATTACATTTTTTTCACAATTGTAATAATTGTTCTACAATTGTCTGGAATCCATTATCATAAAAAAGACGCACTAACTTCTTTGTCAGAATGCCAAAAATATCCCCTTAAAAGTGCTCTAATGGAAAAATTACATTGAACCAGTTTATGCGAACGATACAGTCGATCCAATACACCGTCTCTCTAAAAACACAACATTTTTAATGAATAAGCCGGTATAAGTATCGAAATTACGTCACAACGATTCCAAGAATTGAGCGTCCCTTCCGTCTATATTAAAACCAAATGTAAATTACTATAACTGTGATTTTAATTGCAGCATTATATACTTCTACGACCCCGTACAAAAATCCTTCTCTTCGCGCTAACTTGATTCTCAACTTTAGCTGCCAGCTTAAATTTCTCGCCGACATTAATACCTAGTAATTCCTTTAATTTTATCTTCTTTTCTTCTCTTCTTGCTAATGAGTTGCATAATGGCCTCATTTACTTCGAGAGCGTGCTACCTTAAGTCACCTGAGAAAAAGGGGATGGGCGGATTGGGGGGTGCTCGAGCTTTTGAGAGCGTACCTACCTTTCTCATGGCTCTACACACTTGAACTTTCCGCGACGCGTAGAGGAATCGATTGTAGATTATACAGTCTCTCCTCTAGCGTGTGTATACATACATATACCTATATTCTTCCGTCGCCGCGCCGGCTGCTGTAAATGGAAGATTCAGTTGTAATTAACATGCACGCATGCAGAGTACACTCCGCGGCTGAGCCTTTGTTCGACAATGATAATGAAGTATGAACTTCAGCAGGCCTCCGGACGGGACGGGTAGAGTAGGCACGGCGGCAACAGAGAGACTGAAACCATTGTATTCTCATTTTAGATCTTAATTTACGAGGGTCGTTCAAAAAGTAAGTTTTATTGATCTTTTTCTCAGGCCCTATTTAGTGTCTCGTTCATTGCACTCGCTCAATCATTTTCGAAAATGTGTGCGTCGATAGAGAATCCTTCGGTTGTCGAAGTTCGCGGAATGATTCGTTTTCTCAAGGCGAAAAAAGTTCCACCCGCTGAAATTCACCGACAGGAAATTAGTCGAGGAGTTCGGTGAAACTGTTTTGTCTCCCCAGATGGTTTCGAAATGGTGGTGCAGTGCTTCAAGAGTTTCAATCCTGATTTTTACGCCTTAGGAATTGCGAAACTGCTCAGCCGATCTCAAAAGTGCATCAATGTTCGAGGCGATTACATCGAAAAATCTTGAAAAGTAGGTCAGTTCAAGTCAGTTTTTCACTAAAATTAACTTTGATTCAACTGTGAGAAAACTTGAGAAAGTACCCTGAAAATATGAGTTTTTTTTTTTTTTTTTTTTTTTTTTTTTTTTTTTTTTTTTCTCGCTGATTTGAAGATTGCTCTCGTTCGTAAAAAGTTGGCGGGAGGTGGCGGGAATTTTTTTGAGATAAGTACAGAAAAATACTCATAACTCCGCCAAAAATGAACCAAGTTCAAAAAAAAAAAAACAAAAAAAAACAAAAAACAAACTATAAGTCGTCGAAAAGCTTAAAATATGACAAATTCAACGATTTAATTGGATTCTTTCTTGTTTAAATAGGGCCGAAGAAGAAGATCAATGAAATTTTCTTTTTGAACGACCCTCGTAACACCCCCTTCATCGTCGTATGCATCAATATGTTAGCGCTATTATTGTAGCGTGGTGAATTAAATAGTTGTGTGTGTTTAGGCACTGAGCGAGTCCGGTCAATTCGACGCGCTATGTATGGCATCATTGTAGATGAAAAATAATTTTAAAGGCCTGCGTTAAAGTGAATCTAGACGCTCCTTTTTCATAAATCGATCTATTGATTTTATCGATGTCCGAGATCCTTCAAACAGTTAGAATAACGCCGGTATTCTCACATTTCTATGGAGTCAAATAAAAAATAAATAAAACAAAAAAATGCATAAAAATAAATTGTAGGAAATACCCCACGAACACTTTCTCACATCAAAACTATTCTGGGGGACCCCTAGACCCCCTTTATTACTCTAGGAGACACCCCCAGACTCCCCTTAAGGGGTTAATTTTACAGTAGGCTGTGGTTGCTGAATGTTTTTTTAAAATTTTCATCAAAATTCAAACAGCTATATTTGAAACATTCCAATTTCGCACCCATTTTACCCATTTTTTCCCATTGATTTTACTGGAAACCTTTTTTTCATTCATAACTTGCCTATAATTTAAAATTTCGAAAAAAAAAAAAAAAAAAAAAGTCTCTGTGGGAAATGGTAGTAGCAACTTTTCTGTTAAATGTTAATGCGTATGGACGGGTTGGTTCAAAAGTTATGCTGGAATACAGGCAGGCAAACATCTGTGCCATCGCAATACTTTCTCAATTCTAACTTTTTTAGTCGTGAGAAAGTAAAAACAAAAAACAAAACAAAAAACAGACTACATCACCTATTCCTTACTAAAATTCGATGGTTTTAGCTAAAAATATACATACTTGGAGTTATCGCGAACATTTTCCGCACCACAGCTATGTCGAAAGATTTCCCGCCATCTTCGACGACTTCTTGAATCTCGCCCGAGACTCGAAGAAGATAGCAATGTTCATGCGCCATCAAAAAATAAGATTATTTTGTTTACTGCGGCCGAGGCTTAACCATACCCTTATCAATATAATCTTTTCTCACCTTGCATGGACGTTTAGTAAATTCTGTCTTCGATGTGAACAATCAGTTGCTTTATTTTATACAGGGTGAGAATAGTATTTCCAATTTGTCAATTCTGCGTGAAAATCGTGTCGATTCTCAATCCAGCCGATCGTGAAATTCATTCAATAATCCGATTTATGGACGCGAAAAATGTTGTTCTGTGGTACCTATACACATATATTTATCATCTCGCTAAATAATTTAGATTGATGAGGAACGAGCGACGTGCACCGAAAAAACAGCTCGCGGCGTCTAGAGACTGAGCAGTATACATACATAATAAATGTGCTCTGTACGGTTCCAAACATGACGGCCGGAATGGGTCACAGTTGCAAACTTTTACTTTAGCGTTATGGAGGGTCGATTCCTACGTAAAATTTCGTGCAAATTACATTGAGAGTATCAAAAAGCCTCAAAATCCACTCACAAACTTAATAAATGTGCTCAACAAAATTCAAATATGGCGGGCGAATGATCGACCGTCACAATGGGGGAGCCCCATCTATAAAAGTAAACTTTCTATGCTGAGAAAAGTTATTCATCATATAGGGATATCTGCAATTAGACGGGACTCCCCCAATATGACCCGCTCATTCGACCGCCGTATTTGGATTGTGTTAAACAAGTTTATTGAGTTTGTGAGTAGATTTTGAGACTTCTCGATACTATATTAATGTGATATCCTCAATTTCACGTAAGAATCGACCCTCCGTAACGCTGTAGAAAGTTTGCAACAGACCCATTCTGTAACTTTTTAGAGTCAAAACAATCGTATAATTACCCTGGAGAATGCCCATGGTCATTCTGTCATGAGCGCCTTCAATTGGTGATCTATGCAAAAACGAGTACCGCGGAGCAGGAATATTTATCTATACTTGCTTTGATAGCAATCACGGCTAGAAATTATGACCTCCCCTCCTGCTTGTCCGCCGTTTTGCTCCACGCCAACCGGGTTGTATTTTTCAGTCTGTGAAAGTGTATCTCAAATGCTCACCATGCGCAGAAAAAACAGTAAATAAACTGAAGGGAATGCCCAGCGAACATTTTATCACATTAAATTTAATCTGGGGGAGACCCCCAGACCCATCTTTAATATTCTGGGGGAGACCCGTAACCGCTCTTAGACATTCCGAGAGAGACCCCCGGACCCCTCTTTAACATTCTGGGGGAGTACCCCAGATCCCCCTTTGATATTCTTATCTAGATTCAAAGATCCACTTTTGAGATATTTAAATTTGTCCTTTTTTTGACTTTATTGTCAGTATTGCGCTGACAATGAGTCATTTTGCTACCAAAGCAGGTTTTATCAGCGCCATACCAAATCGTTCGTTCTGTTTCTTCCTGTGGAGGCGTCACCGTCCTGTTGTATATTTCCTTTTGTTTCAAATTTTTTAATTTAATTCCATTTGGCAAACCTGTCTCGGCTCAAAAGGGAGAGAATAGGGGAGAGAGGGTAACATACGAGGGGCATTCGTAAAGTAAGGAAACATTCTATTTTTCTCGAGAACGAAAGCAGATAATCAAAATCTG
Source organism: Trialeurodes vaporariorum (assembly GCA_011764245.1). Taxonomy (NCBI): domain Eukaryota; kingdom Metazoa; phylum Arthropoda; class Insecta; order Hemiptera; family Aleyrodidae; genus Trialeurodes; species Trialeurodes vaporariorum. Next base: position 50,913,109 of record VMOF01000111.1, read on the forward strand.
TAAAAAGCGTTTTAACCGTCATACTTTCACCTTTTTAACGAGCTATAGTTTTTTAAATTTGATCCACTGGTTCGCGAGTTAAGTCAATTTTTCCACGCCCACCTCTGGTCACCGCGTGCCCACCTCCAGGCGCGCGGTGTAGCTGGTCAGGTGTCCGTGTTTCCCGCACTGATATCGTTGATAAGGATTGTGATTGTCACTCCAGTGCATTCGCACATCAACAGAGGAGCAAATGAAAGATAAAAGTCAAGATTACGGAGCCTTCATCATGGCTTGGTCACTATTAATCAGTATTGTGCGTGCAATCATGGAGACTCCACTGAAAAACGTGTCCGAATGTGAGTTGCGTGCTGTTATCCGTTTTCTTACCGCGAAAAATGAAACTGCTGTGAATATCCATAAGCAATTAATTTCCGTGTATGGTGATTCGGCTTACAGTTATGTGACGGTGACAAAGTGGCGAAATTGTTTTTTATCCGGGCGCAATCGTGTTCATGATGAAGAGCGGTCCGGACGGCCCAGCGCTGTGAAAGAGGATAAGAACATCGTTGCAGTGCGAACTGTTCTGGAAAAAGAACGTCGTCTTACCATTGATGAAATTCTCGATCGTTTGCCTCCCGATGTCGAACTTGGGAGAACTACTGTGTTCAAAATTTTGACCGAAGAACTGAAGTTTTCGAAAGTGTGCGCGCGTTGGGTGCCTCGTTTGCTGACTCCTGTCCACAAGCAAAGACGCTTGGATGCGGCTCAATATTTGTTTCAATTGCACGCCGAGGAGGACAACCTGCTTTCTCGAATTGTGACCGGCGATGAAACTTGGGTTCATCATTCAACCCCTGAAACCAAACAGCAAAGTATGGTTTGGAAAACGACTGATGAAGAGGCTCCAAAAAAAGCCAAAGTCATCCTTTCTGCTGGAAAAATCATGGCCACGGTGTTTTGGGATGCTAGAGGAATATTGCTGATCGAATTCTTGGGAAAAGGAGAAACCATTAACGCTGAGAGGTACTGTGAAACTTTAACAAAACTTAGAGCAGCAATCAAGAGAAAACGCCCAGGACTTCTGACACGTAACCCGTTGCTACTCCACGACAACGCAAGGCCACATGCTGCTGGTGTTACTCAGGATTTGTTGACTTCCTTCACTTGGGATGTGTTTCCTCATCCCCCGTACTCCCCGGACCTCGCTCCAAGTGACTATCATCTGTTTCCTGCACTAAAGAACGCCCTTGGAGGAAAAAAATTCGTCAATGATGCACAGGTGGAGGCTGAAGTCAGAAAATGGTTTCAAGAACAGAGCACGCAGTTTTACGCGGATGGAATCCAAAAGCTCCTGTCACGGTATCAAAAATGTGTTCAACGGGAGGGAGATTACGTGGAGAAATAAGGTAAGACTGATCATCAAACCCGTAAATAACCAGTGAAAAACAATAAATTTCATAAGTCGAACAACTTATCGTTTTATGGCCGTTTGCAAGGTACAGAATTTGTAGTCGTTTGACGAGCTCCACAGCGCGTCTGGAGGTGGGCACGCGATGACCAGAGGTGGGCGTGGAAAATTTGACTTAACTCGCGAACCAGTGGATCAAATTTAAAAAACTATAGCTCGTTAAAAAGGTGAAAGTATGACGGTTAAAACGCTTTTTACAGATTTTGATTATCTGCTTTCGTTCTCGAGAAAAATAGAATGTTTCCTTACTTTACGAATGCCCCTCGTATATTCATGATTAAACGACGAATCTTAAACTCCTCGCGCTGTAGGACGGAAAGCTCGCTATAGGGATGAGGCGAATGGGCTCGAGACTAGATGGTGGGCCGAGTGACCGGGGGAGGGAGGGTGGAGAGCAAGTGACGGTGAAGGATAGGATTCCTCGGGGAAATTACCTCTCTTGTTATTATTTTATAATATTGCCCCCAGCGCATTTCTCACAATTTTAGTCGCTAGCTTTTCGCTTGTATACTGGTATACTGCATATAGCAGGGTGAGCTTGGACTTGCTCTCGTCTAGAAATTTGCATAACCGTAAAATGCGAGTGAATGGACCGATGGAGAGAAGGGACCGTTGTTGGATGGATGGACGGAGAACAAACAAGCAAACGAACGAGAATGAACGAAAGAAAGAAAGTAAAAACGAAAGGGAAGGGAAGGGATGTTTCGCGTTCCGAGTATTAAAAAAAAAAAAAAAAAAAAAACTTGGGATCCATGTACCCATTGTCCCCTCTATTCCTAGCTATGCTGTTGTTGAGACTAATGCTGCCGAGTATTAGAACCGACGCCCCCCCCTCATCTCCAAAGGGTCCTACTCGCTATAACTCGATCCGTGTTTCGGAGTTTTTTTTTTTTTTAAATCTCACCCGCCCTAAATACGTGGTTGTTTTAAGGGTCTGGATGTTGACTCATTATTCCATTGATGAATTAAAACTACGAAGCTAATAGAAAAAAGCAAAATAAGTAATAAATGAAAAGTATCATTTACTGTAATTCGTCGTCCATCTGACGCATAAGCGTAAGTCGATTTTTGAAACTAGGTATATATTTAGGAGAGCGGAAACAAAATTTACTGACTCGTTTTGGCATTAATAATTTTCATCTGTGTACGTTTCCCGCTATTACTTGTTGAGAATTTGGCATTTTTTACATCACGGATGGGAAGATCGTAATTTTTTACATCGGAATCGATGAAAAAGTCAACTTGTCTTTGTGCAACTCATAACGTCCATACGTCCGATGGACGATAATATATGAGCCTTTTATGGCTGTGGAGGTGTATAATTTCGAACCTAAATGCAAGGTATTTTTAGATGGTATTGATGGAAAATAGAAACTCTGACATCAACTTGATATTCTAACTATCTCCGATCTTTTCTGACCAAGAATAAAAACTAGAATACATATAATATTGGTATTTAATAGGTTTCGTATTTTCAATTTTTGAATGAAATAATTAAGATTTTAGACCTCTACATAAGTATAACTATGACCTGTTTTTCGGAAAAGAAATCGAATACTGTCTGGACTATTTTTTGGTCCAATTCGAACAGATAGGAATTTAAAATGTTCGCGCAACCAAGTTTATTAAGTCCGCGGCCTTGCTGTGACGAAACTATGTCCGAAGGCAAAGAGCACGTCTCTGACGAAGAATAAGTCAAACTTTAATCGTTTTAACTATAACCAACTCGTGACTTATTACTTTCAAATTGATCAAATTTACTATCACTATAACTTGAATTAACCCTCTAAAGAGACCAGGTTAGTTCTCATGAGCGTCATTTTTTCGTTCATATAGGGAAGGTGTAGTTAACTGTTTGTACTCGGGGGAGTTGGAATTGCCTATATGATGGATTGAAGGCGCCAGCCGAAATCTCATCTTGTTATACTACATCGAGAATTGTGTTTATTCGGAATCATGATACTGGAACAATGGGAAATATACTAGATGGGAAAAACCGCGAGTATAGTCCGGGCTTGGTCCATAAGGGGTTAAGGTTTTTTCCCCCTGAGGAACGGCTCATAAGACATGGGGTCTGCTCTTACGAAGAAATTCTAAACAGTAAGTTCTGATATTGAATGAAAAGCGCACCTAAGGTTCAATGAGCATCTCTTGCTCAAATACAAATAATATTCCTCGCAAATATAATATAGGTAATGGAGATAACACTTTATAACCGCTTAGGTTTTTTATCCAAGCAAAAAATTACTCGAATAATCAACGCAGAAATCTTAGAACGATAATTCCCCGCTTCATCTTCCCTCACCAACTTGCAGTAGAAGCGGTATTTTTATTATGAGATTAACAATGATTCTCTTTTACCAAGTCTCCTCCCCTTTCTCTATCGCGTCTGTTTCTTTTGCCATCTCTATAGACAAAAATACCCATCCAGGTTCAGTTTTGCAATTAGCTCATTTTTTTTTCCATTTTTTTCCGCAAAGTTCTTTCACAAACGGGGAAAAAGGGGATGTCGTATAACTCTCATTTATATATGTATACATATAGCTGCATTCGCGCGGGTACTGGTAAAAGTTGTTTCAGCGCAGCGTAATGTAAGCCAATCAATATTCATTTAGCTCAAGCTTTCTTTCCTTTTTAGTCCTCCCCTTTCCCATGTACCTGAGTCCCCTTAATGATCTTATTCAGTCTCCAGAAACCACTTTTTTTTTTTTTTTTTTTTTTTTTTTTTTTTTTTTTTTTTTTTTTTAATTATTATTATTATTATTATTTTTATTTAAGATTATTCGTATATTTTCTTTTAATCCACCTTGCGGCTGTTGTTATTGGGTTATTCCGCACTCTCAGCCCCATTTAACCTCTTTAGCTATTACCGACCATCCCTCATAAATGAAAAAAAAAAAAAGAGAACGCACGGTGTATTTCAGAATGTAATACACTCTGTATATTGTTCCAATAATACGAATCAATTAAGTTATATGAAAAATAGAATTACAAATTTGGATCGATCCATTTCAATGTTTCAGAATTTTCCGAATAATTTTCTGGTTTAAAGGAGAGAATTTTGAGTTTTCTCTCGATAATTTTTTACATAATGATTTTTTTCAATGTAAAAAAAAAATATTACTAAACAAATTTTGTAAGAATAAAATATTTCCCCATTTTTTAATAAAGCAAATGTTAAATGTAACGTTGGATAAAGTTGTTATAGTTTTTGGTCCATTGCAATTTAATAAACTCAAATTTCAAATGATTAGAGAAAAAAAAACTGTTAACTTATATTCTTTGTGGCTTTAATTAAGTTTGACCACAGTATATGTATATGTATGAAAAATATAAAAAATAACCAACTTAATAAAATCAATCTTCACTTTTCTCAAAACGAAATACCAAAACTTTTCAAGCCTCGACGAATTTTTGTCGAGACCCTTCTATGGAAGCATCTCGATGATAAAGCGCGAATTCGTTCAACAAAGTCCACTTTATCAATCAACTAAAATTTACAACTATGCAATGATGCAGTGGCCATCGCTTAACCCTTTCAGGACTATGTTATTTTGTCGATGTATCACTCACTCTATCGGATTGAATAAGTAGTTAAATGTTCCTACTCCGTGGTGTTCATTTTGCCTATACCGTGAATTGAAGGCACGTAGCGGACCATTCCGCTGATTGTGAGAATAAAAAAAAAAAATTGAGACTTTTAATTTCCATAAGAAACTTTACCTGTTCATGGAAACTAGAGTTGCGGCGACGAAAACGCGTATACTTGAGCTTGGCATATCGGAAAGGTTAACCCTTTCACGGGAAGTGGTACACAATCGTACGGAGACGTTGCACAGGAGCCACGGGCGTGGGCTCCATGCAACAACATTTTTCCCCCCAGTCTCATCCAAAAATCTTGCTGCACGGAGACCACGGGCGTAGAGGTCACGCAACAACCAATAATCTCGTAATTCCAAATGTGCGTGGAGCCCACGCCCGTGGCTTCCGTGCAACAAGGTGCTAAAGTTTTTGTTGCACGGAGGCCACGTGCATGGAGGCCACGTGCATGGAGGCCACGTGCATGGAGGCCACAATTGCTACGCGCTCTATCTTTGCATGCGAGTACTGAAACAACTATGGCTACACATTATTGCATTGCCCCAGTTAGGTTGGGTAAGGTAAGGTAAGGTAGGATTGCATCGTAGTATTGCCCATGCAAAAATATTGCGCGTAGCAGTTGTGACTGTGGCCTCCATGCACGTGGTCTCCGTGCTACAAAAAAACTTGAGAGCCTTGTTGCATGCACGGATGCCACGGCACATTTGGAATTACGAAATTATTGGTTGTTGCGTGGCTTCCGTGCAACAAGATTTTTGGATGCGTCTCGAAAAAAAACATGTTGTTGCATGGAGCCCACGCCCTTGGCCTCCATGCAACAGATTTTCAGAGGTTACGGACGTGGGTCCCACGCCCGAGGCCCGTGTGCAGCGTAATCGCCAGCTCATTTATTGCTCCATTAAAAAGCCATGTGCCTGTGCCCTATACTTACAATGAGTCTTACTCTGCATGGTTCAAACAATTGTTTCCAAATTACTCTGTCTATGTAATGCTTCCCTCATAACCTGCGTTGTTACATCCGATGTAGCTGAATTTCCGCTGACTAATATATATCACGTCTTTTTGTTTGCTTTCAGAGGTGCTTTCTCTATTGTGCGGAGATGTGTGCAAAAAGCGACCGGACTAGAATTTGCTGCAAAAATTATAAACACAAAGAAACTTACTCCGAGAGGTTTGTCTTTTCATTGCTTTGATTTCCCCCCCCCATCGGTTCCTTTACTATCTAATCTATGTTTATGCATTCAGTTTTTATTATGAGGCCAATTACATGAGTTTCCTTATTAAAAATGCCTTATTTGTTGTATTTTTATGAGGATAAAAAATATCAGAAACTACTGAGAAATATTGAACTGTTTAGAGCCAAATCCAGTGAGCTTTTTAAAATATAGCTCATCACATAGGTTAATTGGTCTATCATCTATATTGATGTTTACACGAAGGTATCTTTCTGGCAATTTCCAAGTTCCGTCCCGCGGTCAAAAAAGTATCCGAGTGCCGTCCCGTGGAAACAGGTATAAAAATACGTAGATCTGCGCTAAAAAAAAGTTTGGCAACATCGCATCAAAATACACAGCAAAGAAATAGTAATGAATGGCGAAAAACAGAAAATATACCAAGATACTACGATCTTCATTGATGAAATTTCTGGATTCTTTAGAACAGAACCGGCACTCGCGTCAATATGGTAAAATTAAATAAGTTTTACTTTTAGAGCCAAAATTGCTTGCGTCAAATTCATGAAACTAGTCTGATCTCTCTCTCTCTCTCTCTCTCTCTCTCTCTCTCTCTCTCTCTCTCTCTCTCTCTCTCTCTCTCTCTCCATTTTGCTCACTTTTGGTATGTAATTAGCTCTCATCATTTTGTTACTCTTGTTACAATGGCTCGACCATAACTCCCGTATTTCGCTCCCTACCTTTTTTCTCCCCAGGGATATAAATTTAACAACACTGCAATAGCGACATTTGTAAAACCATGCAGTGTTGCCAAATCCTTGGCGCGGCAGAAGCCTCGGGAGCTGAGTTGGGCAACTGAATAATCACAAATAATGAAATCATCCTAGTAGAAATAAACCTCAAGCCCTCAGAAATCATGTCCAATTACCCTCAAACCCTCAAGAATTCTTGAGGGTTTTGAGGGTAATTGGATTATGATTTCTGAGGGCTTGAGGTTTATTTCTACTGGGGCAGTCTGGCAACAGAGTTGATGCGTGAGTTGTGACACTATTGCCTGTCTGGTTTGTTAACCTCACATTTTTTAACCATAAATCAAAAGTTGGAATTAATCCAGAGAGGAAATCGGTTTTAAACGAAAGTACAAGTGTTTAGGAGTGGCTTTGTGGACAAAGAATTTTAATACAACAAGCCAGGTGAGGAAATTTAGAATTTGTTTCATATTATATGTCAGTTTCTTTATCGTCAAAATCCTTCCAGAAGAACAGTTCTATCGATTGCAGTGTCCATATAGCCACTATAAAACACTTGCCTTTTCGTTATAATAACCAATTTCAACTGTATTTGTCACAATTATTTTTTAAAAATTTCAAGGTTAAAAAATATGAGGCAAACAAACCGAGCCTGTGTGAAAAACGTTCGTAAGAGATTTTCATCATGGCTCCCTTTTTGAAGTTTCAATATCACGCCCAGTGGCGTAGCGTGCTTTTTGACAACGTTGCAATTTGTCCATCTAAACCCATGGAAAAGGTCGAATGCGAGGGTGTTCACCAAACACCCAATACTTCGATCTTTTTCATTGGTTTAAATGGACCAAGTGCAACGTTGCCAAATTGCACGCTACGCCACTGATCACGCCCCACAAATCCTCTCTATCGCTATTGCTCGTTGAGCTCGCTCTCGATAAAGGATACTGCTTGTTATGCATCAAACGATCAAATGTTGCAACGTTGCGGAACAGATGCATGGCTGCAGCGATAGTGGCGTGAAAAAGAAAAAAAAAAGAAGGAAAAACGATGTTTTTACAACGAGTTCCACCACACATCAACGGCGGCACAACGCAACGCTTTTGCTGCGGGAAACTGCCGAGTCAAACGTGGCTCGGGAATAAAGGGAATTCACTACTCCGGCGAATGACCGCGCGTCAGTCAAGCCAAAAGTCCGATAACCGCACGGGTTTAAAAGCTTTGCCACGTACCTCAAATTTTGCGTGAGCTCTGCGCACTTAACTTAAATAAACTCTCGTAACAGGGCAACCCATTTCACACCTTTGAAGTACCTACCACGCGCAGAGCTCAGCTTTAGCGAACAGTGTTGCCACATCATAAACCGTTTTTAAAAACGAGAGGGAAATTTAAAATCCAGGAATCTAATGGGGCTCTTGCAAACTTTTTATACAAGTGATCGAAGGGTTGATTCTTGCATAAAATCAGTAAAAATGACGATGAGTACTTACACTGAAATATCAAAAAGTTCACTCTCAGAATCGAGCTCAATGACGGAGCAGTGCGCAGGTATCACGGGAGATTCCTATTTAATTTGAGATATATCTCTGATGTGTTCCCGTAGAGAAAGTGACAAATTATAGACAAGAATCTTCCATGATACCTGCGTAGCTTCGCCATAACGATCTTGCCGTTACTATTGTTTCCTGATGAATTTATTACTGAATTTTACTCTTTTCTTGTGTGATTTTTGGGATTTTTGCAGGTTTTTACATCAGATATTCAGATATTTTCATTTGCTTTTAGCAAAAGCTTGCAAAAGCCCCATTTGCTAACATGATTTTTTTTAAAAGACTATTAATTTTAATACTGTGATTTATCATATCGATTGCCGTCCGAGGACCCCTGCATGGCTCCAAACAAACCCTGATTCAATGTAATTTTCCCACACGCGCATTTTTGAAGGGTAATTTTGGCTACTAAACCAAGAAACTATATTGCGACCTTTTTGCGATTATGAATAGATTTAGCATAGTAATTAACTAAGCATTTCTGAGGGCGAAGAATTCATAATCTCAAAAAGGTCTCATTCATTTCTTGGTTTCATAGCCAAAGTTTCCGTTCAAAATTCTGCTTATGGGAAAATTATATGCTCTGTTGGCCGTGTATACACGGCCAACAGAGCATATGATTTTCCTAAATGTATGTTAGATGGGAGGTAGGGTGAGTTGGAATTCAGGACTTTCATCCAGACTCCAATATCCTCGCAGGTCGTATTGTGTATTTTGGGGAAATGCTGGTGTTTATTCCAATGAGACACTCAGATTTATTGTCATTTGATGCCTTCACTGTATTTATTTTGTCCTTTGAAGTATTCCCATTGAATTAACAGTAATGAGTTCAGTTGTCTATGGTGCACACTGCACACACTCAAAGAGTCTGTGTCTGAGTCCAAGTCTGTATATACCTGAAGATTCTGCATCGAATGGCGCTCAAGGAGGCGATTACGGAGGATCCAATCGTTTTGGGTAGTGTTATCGGATCGAATGCGTTAAATCAAATGGGCTTATTTCTGCGCAACGCTTTACCAATACCTAAATAAAATTGTATTCGAGTTCCCCTGTTTCCCCCCCCCCCCCAATTAAAGTCAATGTAAACTCCGAAAGAAAAATGATATGCATATTCGATGTTATGTTGACGTTCAGTTTATTTTAAAGTAGACGCACCACCTGATACCTAGCTGTAGCCAGGAGTTAATTTTGTACTTCTCTCTTTTTGCCTATTCAAACACATGTGTTAGTAAGGTTGAAAAGAGAGGCTATCGAGTGACTTCAGCCCCTCTATCTGTGTTTTGTGTTTTTCCATAACACATGTGATCAAATGGATGGAGAGAGAGAATGACAAATTTCCGGCTACGACTATGAAAATAGGTAAGCATTATAAAAATCCTTGCTAGGGCAAGGAGCGCACTCCTCAAGAAAAATACCAATGTCAAATTCAGGTCCTAAATTCCAAATCTAATCAGACCGAGCGATAATGGCATGAACTTTCCCACTTTTTCGCATGCATGATTTTTTATTTCCTAACTTTCCATGTCCTCTGACATCATAATGTATTTAAACAAACAAAAGGGGGGACGAAACTTCAATGCATCCATCCCCGCGGTAGTTAGGCACACGCAGCAATTATTTACTCACGTTATAAAGTCCACAACGAAAAGGAGAAGAAAAAAAAATAATGGAAGAGATCTTGCTTCGAAGAAAAAGTACCGATGCCTTTGGGGCTTGTTTCTGCCCCCTCACTCCGAAGTTTCCATCCCTATGCTTCCTGAAAAAAAGGAGGTCATCAAAGTTTGTAGTCTGTTCAACCCTCAACAGTCAAAAGTCGGTGTCTCGCGCCCTTTGGCTGGAAAAATGAAGGCAAGTAGAAAAAAAGAGAGTATAGAGAAGTTAAAGAGAGTAAGAGAGAGATAGAGGAATGGAGGGTGAAAGGAAAGGAGGTAGGGGGAGAGAGATTGAGAAGAAAAAGAAGAAATTGGTGCATTTTGATTATTGATGCTCACGGACGCGGAAAAGTTGTCGCGTCGGGGGCGCGTCGTCGGAAGTGATTCTTGAAATATTTATCGTCGGATGCTTATTAAAAGTTCCGTTATTGGGTTCCTGGTATCAGTGGTATCGCGCTTTGTCGCTTCGCAACAAAGTTGGAAAAAGGATAGCCTCAAAATACATGCATCCGATACCTGAACTTTGATTTTTCGATCGAGTCTTTTTAATGGAGGATTTTCCTCGAACATGATATGTTTTCTGATATAAGGTCGTCCGGCGAGAAAATACGCCAACTGGACCTCTTAAACTTGATACTGGAAGGATACTATGGATAGATTTTTAGAGGTCCGCGCTGTAGCGGGACGTTATTTGAATTTACTTGTATTCAAATGGGCGGAATCGACTTGTTCACCCGGGTTTTTAACAAAACTATGCCTAGGGTCAAAGTTTTCAACCATTTTTTTTTTTTTTTTTTTTTTTTTTTTTTTTTTTTTTTTTTTTTTTTTTTTTTTTTTTTTCCAGCAACTGTAGTCTGTTTGTTCTAACTTGAGACCTGGAGACTCAGGTAGATTTGCCTTCTGTGGCAACGTAGGAGTAACTAACCCTCGTCAGTCAGCCGAAGTGACAGGCCCGCTGCCCGACTCTCGAGCTATGACAACCTATTGAAGTGTTGCCATTCTCTATTTTCCGAAATTCATTTATCGCCCGCTCAGGACTCAAGTTAGAACGAACAGCCTATAGACGTAGGTATTGAACACGATTTTCATCCACCTATTTGATTTTACTCTACAGGTTTTTGAGAAAATCGCCTCTAAAGATGACCCTTTCCCCGCGCTCAAGACCGCGTCATTCAAATTTCGTATTCGGCGCGAACGGACTTTCTACCTCCAGGTGGCCCTTGACGTGGCTGCATACAGACCTACCGCGGCACGCTTCACCAATACATAAATTGTATTGGAGTTCTCTTTCTCCTCCTCCTTCCTCTTCTTCTTCTTCTTCTTCTTCTGCTTCTCCTCCTCCTCCTCCTCCTTCTTATTATTCTTAATGATGTGATGATTTTCTTCTTCTTCCTCTCCTCTTTTTTTCATTCCCCTCCTCCTCCCTCATCTTCCTTCTTCTTCTTCTTCTTCTTCTTTTATTATTATTCTTCTTCTTCTTATTGATGTGATGATCTCCTCCTTCCCTCCTTGCTCTTATTTTTCTGCCCATTAATCTCGCCTCTAAGATCCGCAGGTGCATGAGACCCGTCACGTCGTTTGAGCACGATTCGTTTTCCAGGAGAATTCGCTTTTCTTTTGGAAAATGAGAAAATTCAGTTTTCATGAGGGAAAGTTGAATGTTAACTACATACTAAACTCTTCTACCAGCATTTAGATTTTTTTGCATGACTGCGTGCGTTGAACGGCCAGTGAACAGAATAAAGCAAAACGGATCGCCCGCGCCAACGCAGACCAAAGGTCATGCTATTATTTTTGATTTTTACACTGAGCAGAGCTGTTGTTTTGTGTGTATTTAACTGTATTTTTCAATTCGAAATTCAGCAAATTCGAAGCGACGATTTGAGGAAGTGCACTGTGCGCTCTTCCCATCGTTCGACCTTTTTCCATCTGTATTTAATAAAACTAATATTTTCAATTTGTATACCAGTCACAGAGAACTTTTTCAACTTTGAAGCTTTGTTGTTTTTTGTAAATGGAGCGAACAAACCTTGGCAAACCATTGCGTCAAACTATGTTGCATTAAATTGTGAGCAAATATGTACCGAGGGCGGTTTTGGCCTCGTTGGTATTCGCCTCGAACGTGAAAAATCCGTTTTACTGTAGGAGCGCAGGTGTTGCTTTTCCAATGAGTAAATACGTAATATATACTTACTTAGCCGTTCGTTATTCTTCGATTTGCAGTATTGTAATATTATTTTTTACCGTTGATTTAAGCCTTAATTCAATAGTTGCTTTATTGTACATAATATTATGTGGTAGAGAGTGGAATATATATACATCGAATGCTAGTTTTGCATATAGTTATTGGTCTTCAAGTAATTGTATAGGTTATATTTTGCTTTGATGTAGGTATATTCTATATACAGGGTGTCCCAGACCACCCGTGTGGGTACTTTTTCTCGAAAACGGCTGGGAGCACAGAGCTGAAACAAAAAAGTCACGTAGGAAATTGACCCCAAAGAAAATATTCATTGAAAATATTTTCAAAGCCCCCCGAGGCCCCCCGAGGGGTTGCGGGGGTGGTGGTTCGAAACACATTTTTTTCCATTTTCGGCGGGAAAAGACCTATAAAAGGTACACGAATAAGTTCATATCCTGAAAGAACAACTCATGACCGAAATTTTTGGTCAGTAAATTTTTCCAGGAAACCCCAATTTTTGGGGTTATGGGCCCTTTTGGAGGAAAATTTTCAATCGGCCACTGTGACAACACTATTCAATATTTTTCAAAAAACTAAAAACCATCTGAAAGAAGAGATCAAGACCTTTTGATTGATGTGCCACATAATACCGAAAAGTGAAAAATTAAGGTTCCCACTTGGAATCCAAAATTTGAGGGACTTTGGGCCCCCCCCACGTAAAAAAAGTCAAATAGCAAGGTATGACTTGTGATACATCGATCGAAAGTCCTTAAAGAGTAGAATAAGATGATGCAATCCAAAATCGTCTCCAACCATTACTTTCAAAATGGCGGCCATTTGAAAATTATGGGTGTTCAAAGATAAGTCCTGGGAAAAGAGTCCAAGCTTAAATGATACATATATTGAAAAACCTTAAAAAAGCAAACGAATGGCGCAAACCGCAAATCAATCCGCCTCTTCAATCAAAAGTTATGACCGTTTGAAATTTTTAAGCAGCCTTAAATAGGCCGTATTGAGCCCTTTCATTGAGTAACGGGGTTTGGGGGAATATAAGGGTATAATTTACCAACTAAATAAGGCTCTTGAAAAAGGCATCCAATGTCGGCTGTTTCATTTTTTCCGAAGATCTTTCTAAAATTCAGTGTAAGGAAGTAGGGTTTCTAGAATCTAGATCACACTCGTAGAAAGTGAGTTTCTCTCTGCATATTAGGATCTATTCTAAGAGCTTCTCCCGCTAGGTCTGTTGCATTTCGTAAAAAATTGTTCAAGGTTTATAAAGTATGAAGGTTAGGTTGTTCATCCTCAGGGACATCTTCTTCTGGATCCTGACTCAGAGCATTCGGTTTTAGCAATGCTTCGAGATCCTCTTCGTTCAGCTCCTTTTGTCTTATTATATTTTTGTCAACGGCACAATTTTTGCACGTACCTTTTCGAACCTGACTTACAACTCGCGAATAAGCGAGTCATGGGCTCGCGAATGGCGGGGCGATGCCGCAAAAAAATCATTCGCGAATAAGCGAATTCGCGATAGGCGGGGGCTTACTGTACTTGATAGCGGACACCAAAATCAGCTATGCAGATGGAGAATTCTACGAGTACTTTTTCTCCCTTGCGACTGTCTCCATTTGAATCCGATCTGCAGCACAGCGAAGACGAGATGACTCGAGGAGTTTCAGAGGCACGAAACGAGTTGAATCCAGGTTTGAAACACCCTGTGTATACGGTATAGTTATTGTTATGGGTTCGTCTACAGGGCTTCGTCTCATCGTCTCATCCGGCACTTTCAACTTTTATTCCGGGCCCGATAAAAATTGTTTTTATGCCTCCACCGCCGTAAGTAATGATTCCCTGCTCTCCCGCTTCACGGAAACTTGTTCTGTCATCCTGCTTCCCGGAGTCATGGCGCGCCGGGGCGAGGGCAGCGTGCGGGGTGGCGGAAAGACGAAACTAGTCGCTGAGGAAAACCCAGGGAACGTTTTTATATCGGAGAATTCCAGTCTCCTCCGTATTTCGCGTCTTCCTTTCGCGATCTTCTCTCTACGCACGCAACCGGCAAGTTTATCTCTCTCTCTCTCTCTCTCTCTCTCTCTCTCTCTCTCTCTCTCTCTCTCTCTCTCTCTCTCTCTCTCTCTCCCCCTCTCTCTCTCTCTCTCTTTCTTTCTCTCTCTACATGTCTCCTCGACTTCATTTTTCGGGAGAAGAAAAGTTAACGGTTTTTTACTGCTTCTCGCCTGCCCTTCTTTGCGCCCCTTTCTCTGTATCTCTCACACACACACCCTTATTGTCATGCGCGCTCACGCCGTTCACTCCCGCCTTTCTACTTGGGTCTGCGAAAATCTATCTGGAGCAACGGTAACGTTCTTACTCCTGCGGAGTGGGGTGGGGTGGGGGTCCGGAAACGTGTTCGAATTAGTCGAGTTGACTTCACTCCAGGATCCGAGTCTTTCGCTTCGAAAGCCGAAAGAAGAGGCATGCGGCTTTCCTCGCGGTGATATTTTTTGAAGAGAATATTTTCAGGAGAGGCGAAGAGACTAGAGAGTGCCTGCTGCCTATAATAGTGCAGGTATTATATCACAGGCTTGTATTAAAAGGGTTAAGAATTAACGATATTAAATAGCTTCAATTATATTATCCACACGGAAAAAATAAAGTTCAGGTACAACCGAAGCAGCTTTTTAAAATAGCTTCGCAAAGCAGAAGTTCTATTTAATATCCCGGGGGAGACCACCAGACCCTCTTTTGATATTTTTATCCAGATCCAAAGATCTATTTTTGAAATACACATTTTAATTTTTCCTTTTTATGACCCATTTTCCCATTGATTTTAACGGATACTATTTTTCATCCATAACTAATCTAAAAATTAAAATTTCAAAGTAACAAAAAACAAATCCCACTGGAGAATATTAAAAGCAACACCCCTGCAAAATTTGGATGCATATGGATCAAAATTTAAAAAGTTATGCTGGATTTTACGTTTTATGGCGACAGACTGACAGACGGACGGACGGACGGACGGACGGACGGACAGACTGACAGACAGACGCCACTGAAAGGGTTGTGCATTTACACCTCCAAGCCACACATGGTAAAATTTAATATTGAAATTTCATGGATGAATATATTCTTTAGGATGGTATAAGGCATTATGAAAGTCAATTGTTATGTAATTATCATGATTTACTCAGTCGTAGTGGGCCAAATATCGAAACAAAATACCTTGAAAATCTCTGCGCCATTGCAAAACTTTCTCTATTTCTAATTTTTGTTAGTTGTGAGAAAGTAAAAGTGCTCGCCAGTTCAAGCGAACTGTCGCGCAATTTTTGATTTCGGTAATACTTTAGTGAATGACGAGTGTTTCAAGCCACGTGCATATCAGTCACAGAGGAAAACAAAATATCGGTACATAGTTTGACCATTCAGAGTTGGCGTAACCATTTGTCAAATTTTGTTCCATTTTTCGGGGCGCTGCATTGAGTCAAGGGACATTTCTCGGCACTGCATACACGTATGCTTCTCGGGTGGTATAAGAAGGCAACGCTTTGCGAGTCAACTTCTTTCCCCCATCCATCAAGCTTGAATTTTCGGTTCGGTGATCTCGGAATCTCTACTTCACTTGGTATTTTCAAGAGTTCCATTAATAATAAATGATTTTTCTTTCCTCCTCTTTTCCCAATGTTTGTAAGTACTTTTTGATTCTCTCTTCATAAATGTTGAATTGAAATCGAAAACTTTTTAACGGTGACGCGAGCCTGCTTTTTGTAACATTTCGATTCATGACTTTTTTTCTTTTCAGACATCTCAATTATTAATTGAAAACATGAAATGATTCAGATTATGCGACCCGCGAAGCACTTTTGCGTTTTAGAAAGTACATGCTTGCATCTTACTGTTGGTGAAAACTGATCGACCATATCCTGCGGTTCAGTTTAAATAAAATGATTTTTTGTTGTTGTTATTTATTTCTTTCTTTCTTTTCTCTTGTATTTCCATCCAAAAGTCCTCCCTTCAACAAAGTAGACTGGGACAAAGGGGATGGTCAGACAGTTTTGAAAAAATAAAATAAGATACATTGTTAACTTAATACTGTACCAAAAAAATACAACACCCCATTTAATTGAAGTCCACCACTTTGATTCATCCAAAATTTAAAGCAAAAACTAATTGATCCCTCACTCGAAATAGACACTTATAAAATAATTAATCATTTTTCTTCTAGTTTTAATCGTTAGTTTTACCATGATTATATGTTCTATTACAATTTTTTCTGCCGCAGATAAAAGGGAGCAAGAAATAATAATTCATGAGTCACTCGATAGAAGAAATAAATACATAAATGTAAGGGAAGGATGTGTTAAGTGTGGCAATATCGTTCTTTTCCGCGCACTCATGTCTTCACTCTCTTGAAAGCCAGCACTAATGCTCTGAGGACACGAAAAAATTAAAACGAAGGAGATTTTTATTTCCCCTTTATCCCCCTTTTCCTTTATGTTCGTTCCTTTTCTTCCTCTCCTCTTCTGCACACTATCCTTTTATTTTCTCCTCTCTGTCCCCTTCTCTTGAGAGCCATTTCGAATCATGCAGGAACACATGCAACACGGTTCATTCTCAAGCATTTTTCACGCTAACATGCATGTTCTCTGATCATTTTCGATGGTTTTCCTCTCTCCCTTTCCTTCCTTATACATTCTTTTAGCAGCCTTCCTTTCATTTATGTACTTTTTTTTTTCTTTCAGACAATTCCGTCCGTCCCTACTACGTTTTTGTTGAAGCCGCGAGTTAGTGGGAGGGCTAAAACTGTCATCCAAGAGAGGATCAAAATTTGCCTTATGACGGTGTATTAGAATGGTGCTGTTGCACACTTTTGTTATAAGCGATTGTAATGACCGTATTAGCGGTGTTAACATTGCGGTGCTCAATTTGGCCCGGTATCAAATCGAGTCCGGAATCGATCATAGATGGATGTTACACGATTTAATAGTGGCGCGCATTCTGGTGTAAAAACTTAAGAACAAAAAAAAAAAAAAAAAAAAAAACGATGGCAGCACTAAAAACTTCCGAAATCCACTCCTAAACTCAATAAACGCTTTAATTTGCGCGACTATAATGGTGGCTTAGGGCAGTAATTATTATTTAGTAGCGATATAATTTTTGTTTTTTCCCCCACCTAACAATCTAACTACATCTAGAAGTGACCAATAAGAGACGATTTCATTTGACACCGGTGTCACTAAGATGTCACGGTACCTTCATCGGATGTGGATCTATTAGTTACTCTGTGAATCATCCTTGTCAGCATATTGGACTAGCATAATCGATAGAGAGCGTGACGAAATTAAGATATTTTTGGAGGTCATTACACCAGGATCGACCATTTAATCGCTTTTATAGCAAAAGTGTGCAACAGCCCTGTTTAGAAAGACACTTTGTTTACACAAATACTCTCCTTCCCACCTCCTTCCATTAGAGTATTTTAGGGTAATGGGTCTATTGCAAACTTTTGTTACAGCATTATTGGGGGGGGGGGGGTAGATTCGTTGGTAAAATAGCGTAAAAATTACATTGGAAGCATCTAACATTCTTAAAATCTACTCATAAACCCACAAAAGGCGTTTTAAGGAAAGCCTGAGATGGTGGTCGAATGGACGAATGAACCCATTCATGCATGCACTACGAGCAGCCAAAGATGGGCCGACGATTGCATTTGGCAAAAAAGGTGTACTGACCCGGAAATTCCTTTGCAGATTTCGGGCAAATCGACACAAAACGTTATATATTCACCATAGTAATCACACAAAATAACGAGCAAGTAAAATTTGGTGGAAAAAACACACAGAACAATACAATATATAGGTATAGTATGAGGAAAAGAGACGTTTGTTCACATTCTAACCAACAATATAAATCGCCGTCTTTGGACATATTTTGGTGCTTGAGGTGCATGCATGCAGGGTTGATTCGCCCGTGTGACCGCCATCTTAGGCTTTCCTTAAAACGCCTTTTCCAATAACTCCTTGACATTCCTCGAGGCTTTAATTTTAAAAGTTCCCATAACGTTCCATGGCTTAGATGGATGTAGAGATTGCATTCACTCTGTTTTGAACGTCTATATCATTGAACGTCCCATGGACGTCCAAAACAAAGTGAATGCAATCTCTACATCCATCTAAGCCATGGGACGTTCAATGTTTTGCCAAATTACGTTTTAAAAACGATAATAATAGGGATATTATGAGGAATTTCTTGGGACTTTTTTCGGACATTGAATTTTTTGCCAGGTATGACTAGTCGAAAGCCGTGTGATTTCAATGTATCATTAAATGTACGCTTTGTTTTAGTTTACTGAAACGCGTATACGCTTCTTGCTGCCTTGATCGCCTTCAATTGGTGGAGTATGCAAAAACGAGTACTGCGGAGCAGGAATATTTATCTACTCGCTTGATTTGAGTGAGCGCGCGGCGAGTCTAACTCATTAGAGTGCCACTGAAAGCCGGTGCGTGCAATCTGGCAATGTTGCACTTCTTCCATTCAACCCCCATGCAAAATATCGATTTGAGGGGGTGCACTGTGTACCCCCCAAATACTTTAACTTTTTTCATGACTTTAAATGGACTGAATGCAACGTTGCCAGCCTGCAAGTACCTCTAAACCTCTATTCTGGCCAGAAATTTGTCTTTCTTTCTCTTTGCCCCCTTGAACGCGTGTGTTAAGAAAGGAAAGGAAGGAGTGATGAAGTCACTTACGAGACAGCTCATTTCATCATTTTCTAAAACGCGCTCAAATCGTCAAAAAGATATGAATACAAAGTTACGGGCATGACAGCTAGGGTTACGGTGCAAAAGGTCCACGGTGCGTGAGCTCCACGCACTAAAAACTTTCTCATATTTTACAGTCCACAATATTGGCGCAAATGGACCACACAGTGTGCACGCCACGCACCAACCCAAAGCGATACTTTTTTAATTGAAAAAAGTTGGTGCGAGGACTCCACTCACCGTGGATGATATGCACCACCCACACGCAAACCTTGGTGCAAATGATCCACGGTGCGTAAAGTCCACGCACCATTTGAAAAACAAGGCTTTATGGATGGTGCGTGGAGTCCCTGCGCCGTGGATCATTTGCACCAGGGTTTGCATGGGGATGGTGCATATCATTCTGGTTGCTCAACCTTCATTTTGACTCAACGATCATCTGTAATCACACTTTTTATGGATTTAACTGCATCATCGTTGATGGTTTCACTTGACCGACCCGATGAGCGGAGAAAATCTGGAATACCCACTCGACCTTTTCTGAACTGTTCAGTGTTCAACCCAAGTTTGAACCATTCGCAGACTCATACACTTTTCACCGTAAACGGGCACCAATACGCGATGCACTTCGATCTTGACCGTTTTTACCTTTCGTACACAAAAAAGAGGATAATTGCATGAATTTCACAATCCGATTCACTTTTAAGCGGTAACTCCATGATGAACAGTGAACACGCGAAAACGACCGTAAATGCACTGGTTGTTTGTCGGATTCCATGATCCGTAGAAATTATTATCATACGACTTGCACTCACAGTTATCTTATTATCAATTTAGGGTGTGTGTTTCTCTCGGGGGTAAATCTAAATCATCGGCTGAAATTACAGTGACTGGATAAACCACAGTGCCATTTTGGTCCTCTTTCTGATTAGTCGGATTCCTTAGATCGCGAGTTTGAGCATTTAGACGTATTTTTACGGTATTATAGGGTTCTCGTATACGCAAGTTAGACATGACTGAAGGTCTTCTGTCAAATTTGAAACATATTGGTTCACAAAATTAAGAGAAATCAACGATTCCCCGTTAATTGCCCACCGCAGATGTGCACCCAACTTAACACGGGCGCCATTGGGAAGAAGTGTGTTCCTGAGTTACTCGCAAAAAATGTTGCAACCCCCGCCATATACATGGTTTATACATAGTATTAATGATTTTTTTTCAGACGGGGGGTCGAACACATTTCATTCCGCGTAACCCACGAACAATCATTCTCCCCATGCTGCTCATGTTGAAGTGGGTGCACCATTGTGAGGCGGAGGGAAAATGGCCGCACTGTGGTTAATCCAGTCACTCTAGCTAAAATAGGTGCGCGTAAGACACCTGTAGAGTTGCGGCAAAAGCTGAGGTGATGGGAGCGACCCGCGCCGCGCCGCTGCTTGCATCTTCGGCCCGTGTACGGCCGCCTTTGGTCCGATTGCTCTGTACTTTAGATAGCTGAATTCAGCATATCTTAACAAAGATTTTCGTCTGAATCTGGGCAAATTTTGTCAATTTTCGTGGATTTTAGAAGGGGGGGGGAGTTGAACTTACTTATTGAACGCCCCTCGTATGGGGCTGTTGCACACCTTTGCTTTACTCGATTCAATAGTCGATTCTGGTGTAAAAACCTCCAAAAATAACGATTGCAGCACTAAAAACTACCAAAATCCACTCCCCAACTCTATAAACGTTTTTATTTGCGCGACTATAATGGTGCGGCATACGGCAGTAATGATGGGAGATTCCTATCTTAATTTCGTTACTCTCTACATACTGACAAGCGAATGATTCACCACAGAGCAATTAGTCATCAGAGCAGTGATCCACATCCGATGAATGGTGCCGTGACATCTGGTGACACCGGTGTCAAATGAAAGTCGCCTCTTATTGGTCACTTCTTGATGGAGCTATACAGTATCGTGTTAGATGGAAATCTCCCAGTGTCACTGCCCTAAGCCACCACTATAGTCACGCAAATAAAAAAGTTAATTGAGTTTAGAAGTGGATTTTGGGAAGTTACTAGTGCTGCCATCGTTACTTTTGGAGGTTTTTACACCAGAATCGACTATTATATCGTTTATAGCAAAAGTGTGAAACAGCCCCATCTATTTATATACTACTTCTAATAAGAAGTCGCCCCGGACACGAAAGAAGAAGAACAGAATACATGGAAAACCACGAGGTCCTTGAGCTGAAAGATCTATGTAGAGGAGCCTAAGAACAGAAAACATGGAAAACCACGAGGTCCTTAAACTGAAAGAGCTATGTAGAGGAGCCTGTACTCTACTCGACGTTGGCGTTGTTGGCTCAATCTGGCATGCGCACGTTCCAGGGATCTGACATGTGTGATGTGCAAGGAAAAGGAGTGAGACTGAGACGGTGAACGTGAGCTGGCCCGAAGGATGGAATGCGGGTGAAAAGAAAAATGGGTGAATTATGCAATACGCACAGCATATCACCGTTTCTGTATGCGCTCCTCATCTTGGCAGGCGCTCACGTTCAACTCTTTTCCGCGCCACTCAATCTAACTCACGCTTCCCTCATGTCCCGACTGGAAACTACCACCGATCCGCCGCTGCACAGTATCCCGTATTTTGCGAATCCTTGGAAACTCATCTCTTTACATCATGTTTACTCAGGAGTACAGGATACAGGAGTCAGAGCTGCCGTTTTGCGTATAATCAATGCTATTTTTCTATTCACCGATGATTTCACCGGTTGAGAAAAGATTACACAGTTCAGTTCTGTGTATGGCTGTAATGCACAAAAATACTCTGATCTATAAGCTTTCCTCAATCGGTGGACCGTTACTTGATTAAAATATCCGCAAGTTTTTGAAGTCATCGACGACTCAACCAATTGAAAAAAGATTACAGATGCGAGTATTTTACTTCATTACAATCATACACTGAACTGAACTGTGTAATCTTTTCTCAACCGATGGAATCATCGGTGAATAGAAAAATAGCATTGATACGCAAAACGGCAGCCCTGACAGGAGTTGAAGAGCCAAAGTAACGATACAAGTTAACTGTAACACATAGAAACCCCGCTCTGGTAGCGCCGACAAAATCTTTTTGGTAGAAAAATGGGCCAGAAAAAGACTTTAGTAGAGCCATAAGGTTTTGTACGCCAAACTAAAGAGATTTTGCAGGGTATATAAACCAAAGATTTGGTTGGCTCAACTAAAGCCTTTAGTATTTGGCGAATCCAATCCTTGGAAACAACTGTTCTCTTTACATCATTCACGTGGGTACAAAAACTTACAGCAAAAGACTTTTAGTGGAGCTAAAAGGTTTTGTTCGCCTAACTAAAGAGATTTTACAGGGTAAACCAATGTTTGGTCGGCTTGACAGTTAAAGGAATTTTTCGAGTAATTTTTCTACCAAAGGTTGTGTCAGCACTACCAAAAAGGTTTTTTCTGTGCAGGACTTGTCGCTAACGCCGGAAAAATGTATAAAATGCATCATAAGAACGTCAAAATCATATAATATATAATATTCCGTCAAAAGTGATTCTGTTAGCAAGTTATACAGAAACAACTAAACCGTCAATTTATATACAAAGAAATCACACTGCTTTTGAGGAGTCGAAAGGTCATTCTGCCAGGTTATTCAGCTCGTTTTGACTCTTAAAAAGCTACATAATTTCAAAGATTTATATAAATTGGCGGTTCGTTATTTTATAAAACTTGCTGAATGAAACGCTTTTAACTCAAATATTTCAGCATTCCGATCGGTACAGCTTTAGACGTTTTTATGCTGATGCCATTTTTATGACATTTGTCGGCATCACCAAATATTCCTGACATCACCGTGGGATTAGAGTTTTACGCAAGTGGGCATTTCGTGCAATTTTCGTTCAAATATGTTAAGATTTCAAAAACTGATCTTCGCACTTTTTGACTATTTTTCGCTATTTGATCAACATGGAACCCATGTGCGCTGAGGCTGTGTCGCTCCGCGCTCTTTTTCGCCAATATCAGCCACCGTCTATGCCAAAGCCTTGCCTAACCTCCTGAAAAATCTCCGAATTTTCGATTGAAAGAATAAAAAAAAAAGGATGATGCTCTTAGTATGCAATGTGAGCTTGCATACAATACCCTCGAGGCTCTGATAGGGAAGGGAGAGAGGAAAGTACCTCGTACTTTCGCTAGTTGACGACATGTACACTGTACAGTAGATATAACCTGACCTTTATTTTACAGGTGAGATGCATTTCTTTCACTTGCTGGGAAACATAAGACAACTGAAAGTTTCACAATTGACAAGTCACAATATTTACCAGAGATAAATATTTTCTTCCCAATGTCGAATCAAGTGTCAAAACTCACAATCATGGCCGAAAATTGTTGCTGCTCCAAATCCAGAAAGAGCTGTGCGAATTTTACTCACAATCAGAGACGTGCCGTGGGGGGGGGGGGCATGTGGGTACGTACCCTTGCCCCGGGCGGCACTTTATAAGGGCGGCAAAATCAGTGCAGAACAATATAAAAAAAAAAAAAAAAAAAAAAACAACAACAACAACAACAATTTGCCGAGGGTGGCAAGATTGCATTCTTTCCCCCCTCTCTCCCCCTGCAAACCCCGGCATGCCCCTGATTTTACTACCCCTTCGAATATACACGGAAAAACAAGACTGCTAGCTAATTCATTATCATGTATTGCTAAATTTGGAGTCTGCTATCAAGTATGGTAAATTTTACCATCAAATGGTAAATGCAACGTAAGTACCTTATGTTAAATTATATAACCTGTCAGTACGTTTCACCTCAAGGTACATACGTTGCATTTGTCATATGATGGGAAAATTTACCATACTTAATAGTAGACTCCAAAATCAGCTATGCATGTGGTAAATTCTACCAGTCTTTTTTTTCCGTGTAGTCAATCCTGAATCGAGTTCACTAACACAAACTATGCGGAGCTGAGCTCCGGGAGCTCCCTCCCCCTCCCCTCCCTAAACTGTAAAAATGTTCAAACGAAGATGACTCCAACCCGAACTCGTTTTTTACATTAAAACAAATTGAAGATAAAATGATTTACGTCAACATACCGACCGCAAAATACCTTATAGAGTAAAACAATTTCCTCCCATAAATTCAATGTTTTTACTAGCGTCATTTCGAATTTTAATGGGGGAGGTCATAAGTTTGTTGAATGGTCTGTAGATGGGAGGGGGTGGGGGGGTTGTTGAACAATGCATTTCCGCTTCCTTCATTCCTTACTCATCTGTATGCACTAAAACAATGCGTCTCCGAAATCTAGGGAAGGGGGAGGGGGCGATGGCATCTCTCCACCCCTACCGGCTACCCCCCCGTAAATTGCGCCACTAAATAATTTTACTAAATGCAGAGCTGCCGTTGTGTGTACTCATATTTAATAGCGTTTGTTTTTTTTTTTCAATTCCTCGATGATTCAACCACGGTAGACCGAAAGATTGCACAGCTCAGTTCAGTGTATGTGACCGTAATGCACAAGAATAGTTTGATCTGTAATCTTTTATCAATCAGTGCAATCACCTTCTTAGATTATCAATATACCTACACGTATTTGCTTGTAGTGCATACTTAAAGAAAGGTTGAGTGTAGAAGGATAGGTAGGAGGGGGCAGCACTGCAATGCGTTCCGATTGTGGGTGGGAGGCCGGGGGGGGGGGGGAGCAACAAGGTGGGCGCTTGCGACTGACGCAATGTGTCAGCGTCCTGTGAGAGTCGTGCAACGCCGAGATCGCGTTGCACGCCAAACCCACCGTAGGACTGAACTCGGCAAATTGCGATGAAAAACTAAAACCTCGATAACTTTAAAATTTCTGGACCAAATCTTTTCAAATTTTCGGCAGTTCATCCTAACGTCTTGATAAACGTTTCAATAATACCTTAATAATATAAATGAACCTTTTTTTTTATTTTTTTTATTTTATTTTTTTATTACAATACACAAATTAAAGTATTTGTATCACAATTTCAGACGATGCAGTCTTTAAAATTTTACATTTAGTTCAACTTATAGTAAATAAAATATAAGTATGACACATATATACATCCATTTTAAGAGAGAGAGAGAGAGAGAGAGAGAGAGAGAGAGAGAGAGAGAGAGAGAGAGAGAGAGAGAGAGAGAAAGAGAGAGAGAGAGAGAGAGAGATTTCGTCATTCGCATATTACAGATAACAAATTTAAAGGACTCAGAATTAAAGAAAAAAAAATAGAATAATAGAAATATACAGGATTAAAAAAAAAGTTATGGTGGTAAACTAGAATAGCATAAATGAACCAACGAAAATTGATCAACACTAATTGGACGTAAAGCATTGGACAAACTGTGCTGGGTCATTCCATGTGAGATCAACCAATGTTGTTACTCGACAATCTCAGAAAAATTCCAAACTTTGGTAGTCGGTTTCTCAATGCATGGATGTTACAAAAACAATTTTTTTCAAATTTTTTGGAGTCCCTCAACTCCCGTGGCGGCCATTGTTAGGCCACTCCCCCCTCTAAATTTGAGCAAAATAGAGGCTCACAATAGCAATACTCGCATAACTCTCTTCGTAAAAGCGCTTTAAACTTTCCAAACACCAAATCGTAGCTCATAACATGAACTATCTTTTGGTTACACTCCAATTTTTCTCGCATTTCAAAAACATAACCTTACCGTCAAAATTTTAGGCAAAAATCAGTCAAATTATGTGTTTTTGAGCTAAAATTTCGGCATGAAAGGAAATAGTTTAAGATTCTCAATTTTTTTTCTGAGTAGTCCTTTGCCAAGAGACCTCGCAAAAAAATGTGGGCTCCTAAGCTCTCTCCAAAATTTTTAAAAGAGCCTTCAAAAATTGAAATTGGAAAAAAATGGCCTATTTGAAGAGCATATAACTTTTCTGCCTGAATAAAAAAGTACAATATTCTCAGGAATTAGACTCCTTTAGTAGAGCAATCGATTGGTGTAAAGTTTTTTTTTTTTTTTTTTGGCAATGCTTCGTTAATTTTTAATGATCGATTCAAAACGGCCATCAAAATCATGCTTTCTGGTGAACATTGTGTGACTCTTTATATCGAAATACATCGAAAAATATCGATAAACTCAAAAACATGGGACATGTTTTCTGTTGCTAAGACAATTTCAAACAAGAAAGGTTCTGGTCGTTTTTACGCTCCGACAACTCCTGAGCCCTCAAAAATGCGATTTAAGTTTGCCGCGATGATCAGAGAAATTGAGACTCGCGTGGAAACGCATGCAATGTTGTTTTGATTGCCTTGCCGGAGCATCATCATGCCACGCGAGTCAGGGACTGACCTGAAACTGTGTAATATTTTATAGTCAATCACGGTGAAATCATCGGTGGATCGAAAAAAAAAAATCCATGGAGCCCTGCTAATTTGAACCCCTTAAATTTGAAAACATTCATATAATGAAGAAATAGTCATTTCCCTTCCATTTGAGCACTAAAACCTCTACAATTTGAAGAAATTACGAGCGTAAATAGAAGTCGTAAAAACTTGGAAATTTACCTCTTCAATTTGAATCGCGTAGCTAGATATCTCTGTAATTTGAAGTAAACCTCTATAATTTGAATGATCAGCCGCGGAACCTCGGTAAACTGAAACGATGCCCGGTAGTATCAGCCAATCAGTCCGTCGACGTGTTAACAGTTGACAGTGGTTTTCATACAGCTTGTACTAAACGAAATGAGTAAAAAAAAGCACGAAAAAAATATAGGTCTTTGACGCTAGCGGACAATTAAGTAATAGCTTCACAATTCAATCATCAAACAGAGCAAAATTACCGAATTTTTCGTTGGATGATGGCATTACACACAGTTGTATGCAACTTTTATTTTTTTTTTAAATTCATATTAAAATAAATTAGTTTTGTATTGATCAAACAATTGTACTTTCGAACCTTTACGCTCAGGCAGACTTGCTAATTGAACCTCTTTAATATGAAAACCCATGTTTTTGCACCGCTCTAATTTGAAACCAGGTTAAATTGAACTACTTACTTTCTTGTATTCCCTTCAGATTCAAACTAGCGGGGTTCCTCTGTAACAAACAAATATACAAAACGACAGCTCTGATTAACTGCAAACAGGTTACTATATGGCAACCGAGATGGCTGGTGAGTTACCGCTGAATGGTCGGTAGCAGTGCAGACTGTAGACTGATATATCGGTACCGTCGGTCGGTTACAGAATTATAAACCTCGCAACGCCCGCAAAGTCAACGGGAAGTCGTTTGGTGGAAGTTCAAGCAAGAGGGGAATATGAAAAAGAGCCATGCGCTTGCTTCTCCAAGTCGAGGAAATTTAGTGCATGGCACTCCCAGAGATGCCAGTTTCTTCAGGAAACCCACCTTTTTCTTCCCCAGTTTTTCACTTTGTAATCTCACGATTTGGCAACACCGCCGTCATACTATACCATGTCGCGCGGCTGGCTGCATGCGCTAGCGGCTCGTCCTGTCCGTGTGCATCTCTAAATTAATATTTATATTATTCGTTCATCCCTTCCACCCCCGTTCACCCCCCACTCCCTCCGCCCCCCTGTCCCTTTTAAAAGCGTCTTCCTACAAGTTATTTCCATTTTACTTCTCTTGCCGCCGCTCTTCTGTGCTCATAATTACGGCTGACAATTTTTTTTTTCTTTTTTTTTTTCTCTTTACTGAACGTCCGCTCTTCCACCCGTTTTAAGCTCTCTTATATAGTCAAAGATTCTCAAAAGCGGAGCCGAAAGGGACCCGTATCTAGTCTGCACTCGTGTCCTCGCGGTGTTTCTTTGCTCTTCGCCAAAGCTAAAAATTCAGAATGGGTAGTTTGCTTTTAAAGTGTTTTTAGATTTTGCTTCCAAGTTAGATAACACGGTTTGAATGGGTCTGTTGCAAACTTTTGTTATAGCGCTACAAAGTATTCAATCTCATGTAAAATCGCGTGAAAAGTCCATTGGTGGCATCAGAAAGTCATAAAACGCAATAATAAACTCACAAGAGGCGTTTAATGAAATCCAAGATGGCGGAGAAATATCGAGCCATTTGTATGCATGCACCACGAACATCCAAGGATAGCCAACCTCACAATATCGATCACAACGTAAACAAACACATAACCTGAGTGAGGTTGTCCAAGTTGGCCATCCTTGGATGTTCGAGGTGCATGCATATACAGATTGCTCGATATTTCTCCGCCATCTTGGATTTCATTAAACGCCTCCTGTGAGTTTATCATTGCATTTCATGACTTTCTGATGCCACCAATGGACTTTTCAGGTGATTTTACATCAGATTATACACTCTTAATCGTTGTAGCAAAAGTTTGCAACAGACCCATTACCTATACCTATGCAGGATTGTTGAAAGGGCGGAGCGCGCAGCAAGTAGAGAAATCTCTGCCCCAAGCGCTAGACTCGGCGAAAAACCACCAAAATGAAAACAAACTTCCACGCAAGAATTTTGCAAAGGATATACAAGGGGTGTCCCAAAAATACTGCACACTTTTGTCTGGGGATGAACGGAAGCAGATATCAAAAAACAGTTTGTGAGATGCTATTGTCCAAGCAATTACATACAAATCAAGACCAAATTCAGCTCTGTAAGTTAAATATTTACTGAGTTACAGCGTTTTAAAAATGACAAGTCAAGCTGACCCCTCCAGGATTTTTAGCCTTTTTTTCGACAGAAAAATCTGCCACCAAAGTCATGCCTATTGCATTCTTCGACTATCAAGGCATGTTTTACCTAGGCCTAACAGGTTTGGCCTGGAGAATGTCAGGCCGAACTATGTAGTTTGTCCTGCACATAATCAGTTTAGCCTAAACATTTTTAGACCGAATTGGTTGCTCCGAGGACAGACTGTTTCAGCCTCAAAATCGTTAGGCTAGACCAATTGGATATTAATCACGGATATTAATCGAATTCGTTTAAATTTTCCAAGAAATCAGAAAAGTTAATATTTAAGTACGAGCCGGGTATAGTTTGGTAACTATTGTTAAGTTTTTTATCCATTTTTAGTAGCCTATAATAACATATCTGAAGAAGAAAACCGAACTCTGTCCGGCTCACATCTAAATATTCAATCGTTTAACACAAAATAGGGCTGTTTCCGCGAGAAACACCAAAATGACCCACTTTGAGGTGGTAAAATACACCATTGAAGGTCAAATAACCTGTAAACATCACTTAAATTTAAAAATATAAACATTTTATGTGTAGAGAGAGCCATTTTACACAAACTTTTAGACCATACTTTAAAATTCGACTCTTTTTGGGGCCAAAAACTGGCCTTATTGGCACTCCTCCTTTTACATTTAAAATCAAATGTAAAATTTAAATTTGGCAACCATGAATCGCTCGATGTCAAGATCCGGATAATAAACGAGGGATGGGGCTCGCAAACGTTTCTCCGCCCTTCAGCCCCTCCAAGTAAAGCCCTCCTCACCATGGCTCTCCCACTTCTAACCTCTCTCAAACGCACGTATATCTTCCGGTCAAAAGCCACTGATAGTACAAATTATTTGACCTTTAAAAATAATAGATACGATTTTTCCTTCCGTCCTCTTTTTTTCCTCTTAACCACCCACTCTCTTCCTTTCCTAACCGCCCCCCCCCCTCTTCTCACACTATTGTTTCTTTCTCTTTCGTACATCTCCACGCTATGGGTCATCGTCTCTCCCCGTGCAGTCTCTTTCACAGAAATTAAAATGGCTTCCTTGCGAAAGTATTTTTCTCTTATCTCTCCCTTTCCATCCATCCTTCGGACTCTCGTCATTTTGAGCTCGATTTTTTGCCGGAGAAAGCCGCGTAAAATCACGTCTTTATCTCTCTTATATTTTGGCCACGCGTAAAGTGGTGACTTTAGAACAGCTATATATTTCTGACCCGTAAAAAATATTGGAGAACAATCTCAGTGTGGCGATCTCCCATCCATTCTCAAACTTTGGCGTCGTGCATGTTTGTCTGCTGTATTGTATTTTGTTCACTGGTCTTTATTACACTTCATGTTTTTTTAAGTATCATCCCTAGCCGGCCTAGCTCCTCAATAAGTCCAGCGTAATCTATTTCTCTTATGCATAGAATACTGTTTGGGGGAAAAATTAAGTTTAACCCTTTGACCACCAGCGAGCTGATCGTTTACTTTTATGTTGAGCTGACCGTTAACAGATAGTCTCTTAAGTGACGCTATTGCGGTTCGCAAAGTTATAAGACTCGACTATTGCGGGTAACTAATGTTATAAAGGGGCAGCTGTGCAAGGGTCTAAAATTGAGTGTTTTTTATGAAGAAAAAATGATTGTACTTGATGAGCTGACCGGTAATCGTGGTACGATTACGATTACTATTACAGTAATAGGATTTGGTAATCGGTAATCGATTCCTATTTGCCAAACTCTGTTCTCAGCTAATTAAGTACTATGATTTTCTTTATAAAAAACACAATATTTCAGACCCTGCAACTGCCCCCTTATCAATAAAATGCAGACAAAACTCTCAAGAAACAAATAATGGTAATCATACAAGTATTGATTGCTGTTTTTGTGGTTCATTTTTTCATATAACCTTCAGCGAATAAATACAAAGTAAATTCCGAAAGATTTTGTATTGAATTTGAAAATGATTCAACACAATCACGCCTCCTTATATTTGTTTGCTGCAAGAGTGAATGGGAAGGTGTGATTTACAAACAGCTTCGAGTTCACATCTTGTTGATGCAAGGAAATTCTAACAGTTGCACGAGACTCAAGTATAGAGAAAGAAAAGACGAGAAGAGGGGGAATTATTTGGTCATGTATACCTACTTTGTCTGATTGTAAAGTTGATTCAGTTCAAAAGGATTGAAATGCTCTTTTGGATTCAGGAGGATATTTATATCGGCTGAAACTCAGTACAACAGCATTAATTTTCGAATTTTCCTGTTTTATTCAGCGGAACATGTACATTCTCCAAAGAATGATTTGTATACGCGCAGAGAGAAGAAGAAGAAGAAGAAGAAGAAAAAACAACGCGGAAAAAGAAGAAAACAAAAATAACTAGAGAAAATAAAAAAAATAAAAAACCATATGAGAGGGGTTTGACATAATTTATTCAAAAGGAAACCTCTCGGAAAAAAAGAGAGGAGGACAAAGGAAATGCGAGTGACAACATAAAGGAGGGGGTGGTTGGCATAGTTATCGGAATTTCGAAGAGATGATGGGAGGCTCCTGGGGGGGGGGGGGGGGGGGTTAGTCGGCAGAATCGTGATGAGGCGAGAGGCAAGAAGGGTATGAATTCGAGATTGAGCAGAGATGCAAGATAGAACTTCACAGAAGAAAAGTTAGGGGTATACCACCGCCGCGCCGATGTACCGCTCAGTGGGGGAAAAATGGATACTCTTTGGACGCTGAGAAAAAATAAATGTCCTGAGTTGCCGTTGCAAGATTTTGGTTTGATACTTAACTAACCGAAAATTCCGGTGACTGTAACCGTAACCGGAATCTCCAGTTAGGTATCTAAGTTTAAAGTTTTAAACAGAACAAGTCTTGTTGTTTACACTGAAAAAACGATACGGTAGGTTTATTGGACATAGTAAATTATATAGATTTACAGAGGGATTACGGTTGTGACGCCCGTAATTTTCGGCGGTGCAATGCAACCCGTAATTACGGACTCCATCACAGAAAGTAGCGGGCTTAAAGACCGGGAATGCCTCGGTAAACAATCAACTCTGATTGTAAATTGTATAACCTGAAAAAGCACGTCCGCCATCTTGAGAAGTGTGCAGTCACAGTTGCCAGTTGGTGCTGGTAAATTCCAAATCTTGTTTCCATTAGCTTTTACAGTCCGTTTTGATTAGAATATTCTGTGCTATGACTTTTAAAAGAAAGTACCCTGGTCGAAATTTTTGCTCCTTCAAATATCAGTAAGCTCTAAGCAATTTTGTATCTTTCAAGAGTCCAAGGACTAAGCAGAATGCCCATTTTATAGTACCCACGTCTTGAAAAATTGTAAATTCTATTAAAAACAACGGACAAATTTACCAATTAGAATTTTGACCAAAAATACTTTCTTTTCAAAGTCATAGTACGTATATTTTTCCGTCAAAAAATGGAATGTTTTCTACAGAAGGATGCAGTAAGGTGGATCTCACCTGCACTTCTTGGATTGAGGATTCTCGTGACTTGCTTGAGTTTCTTGGGGAGAGTCAAAGGAGAGCAGTTGTGTCTGATGATAATAAACATAAATTCCTTACGAAATTTTCAAAGGAACAGCTTTTCACGTTCAACAATAGAAGCTTCATTAGTTTGCAAAGGAATAAAAAGCGACCCCCCCCCCCTCCTCTCTAAACTGAAGTCTTAGAAGGGGCGGCCGTACATTTCATTTTTCTGGGCATGGTTTGTGCGATGGGTTTCCCGTTACCGCGTCGCTATGACCTACATTCTCTTTTTCAACCCAGTTTAGTTTTTCCCGCGCCTCGCGCTTTACGTGAAAGTCAATTCCTTTTGGTTTGCGACTAAAGTTCCTCACTCTCTCGCTCGTTCACGCTTCCCTACATCTCTTCTCTCTTTCCCTCTTTCCCTCTTTCTCGCCCTCTCACGAACAAAAGCCTGGCGGCTCCCCCGTCCCTCAATTCGGCTCGGCTAAACTGCAGCGCACGTATACCCACGTATAACCGTATACCCGCCGAATATAACCCCTTATCTCATCCCTCCACCGCTCCGCCGTGTTCACACAGTGGACAAACTTCCTAGTTTTTTAGGACTGGATTGGATTGTTCCAGAAACGATTTAAATACCATGTGATCAGATAAAGAAAAAGGAACTGGAACTGGAAATTCTGCCGACAATATGTTAGTTTTTAGTGACATTTTTACTTATAGTATAACCCACTACCCATCCAAATAAAGCCTAAAACTCTTCGTGATCTCATAACTTATGAGGAGACACAACAGATCAGAAATGATTGCAGTGTCACTATATATGGGAGGCTAAGCGAACACCCTCAGAAATAACCCCCCCTCCCAATTTAAACGTTAATCCTGCGCCCAAAACATTGGCGGATACGGGGGACGGAGGGGGGGTCGCCCCCCCCCCCGTTCGGCCAAAATTGGAAAAAAAGGGGGAGGAAAGAGGAAAGAAAGGGAAAAAACAAAAAAAGGGGTCACCAATGGCCCAAAATATATTTGCCCTCTTTAATTCGTGCTGTTGGACTTGGTTAATTCTTCCCTGAAAGTAAAAAAAATTATCTTGTCACTCTTGTACCGCATTTAGGGCTAATTCCTTACCCACATTTTTAGGAGTCGTTTCAGCCGCCAGGTTTATTTTTTACTTTCTCGTTTTTTATTGTTTTTTGTTTTTTGTTTTTTGTTTTTTTTTTTTGGCCATCAGAGATTTTTATGAGAGTCATTAAAGCACCATTAATAATCTGCCATTTTTTAGATAATGAGATGAAAAAAAAAACAAATATTATTCGATTCTTCTTTATTTTGGCCGCGGAGCTTTCGTTTTTTCAAGGCGCTAACCGCGATTTTTTTCGGCGTATTTTGCGAATGTCTCCTTGAGAGGTTCAAACCCCTAATTGTCAGATTTCACTTTCTCTTTACTTCATTTTTCGACTTTATGGTAGTTAAATGTGCATTCGGCACCATAGTGCGCAGCTCGCCACCTCTCTCTTTCCCATTCTTCGCACGACGCCAAGCAGAATGCTCGTCATCAACGCATAACACAATATTTGAGGCGTTTGCTGGGAAAAAAAAAAAAAAAAAAAATTGATGAAACAACAGATGTGCTCTTACCCAGAAATCAGCATTGTCCTTTTATAAGGATCTCTTCGGAAGAGCACATCTCATATTTTATGAGCCCTAATTCCAGAGACGGGCCACTCACTTATGCGAAGCTCTCTCAGCAATGACTTTTACGCATCGACACGCTCCCTCACACATAGGCGGGTACAGGAGTTTGGCTATCTCTCTCTCTCTCTCTCTCTCTCTCTCTCTCTCTCTCTCTCTCTCTCTCTCTCTCTCTCTCTCTCTCTCTCTCTCTCTCTCTCTCTCTCTCGCAGAGAGAGGGCCATCACGTGACTTCAGCCCCTATCTCCACGCTTTCTTGATGTACGCTTTCAAATGGGGATGAAGAGCTAGAGAGAGAGAAAGACGAATTCCGTATTCACCTATATGCTCGACCATTCGTGAGCTGAGCTTGCGGGTCCGTAGTCTACAGGTCGCGCAGGACTTTCCATCCTTGTCCTTTTATTTTTCCGCTGTCCCTTTTCCTTGTTCTTCTCCACTGAGCGAGTATATGCGCTCCCCCCCCCCAATCCTCATTACTTCGTTAGTCTTAATGAGACGGACGGCATAGGGTCCATAGGGATATGATATAAGCGCCCATCTAACTTATGATCCTTTTTGGGCTCTGTGTCATGTCCTCAAAGAAAAAGGAAATATATGTGTTACTTTCCTCGAATCCAGTCAAAAAATTTAGGGCTGATCCTTGAAAGAGTGAAAAGAGTTGTCAACATTTAAGAAGCGAGGTCTTTGTTGCTTTCTTTCTCGATTAAAAAATGACGGGACTTTCCAAAGCAAATTAGTTGAAAAAATACGCTTACAACTTTTTGGACGTTTTTCTGGGTTTAAATGATATGTTCCGTTAAAGGGGGGCAAAAGTATACAAGCCTAAAGGCTGCTCTTGCGAAACATTAGAAAACAGAACTTCCTCATATGAAGGTTTAGCGGGAAAATGCTTGCTCTTTTCGGATGAGACACATTCCTGAAGTAGTTCAGCTTTCCTCTAAAATGGAGGATTATTATACAGGGTGGCCCAAAAGTAACTTTAAAATGGTCATAACTTTTTTAAAAATGAATATTTTTGAAATCGGTTTGCGCCATTCTTCATCATACAGAGGGACTGATTGATGAGGGGCATTTTCAAATTTGGAGCCCCCCGGAAAGGGCCCTTTCGGGGGGGCAACTCAAAATTTTCAAATGGCACCCCCTATCGAGTGATACCTCGTTTGAAAGAGGATAAAAAATGAAGACTTTCGGCGCAAACCGCGCATCGATATCTCGATTCACGTTCGAGATATCGAAGGTCAAAGTTCGATATCGACTGATTTTCAAAAATTCGCAGCGCCCCTCAAAATGATCCAAATTAAAGAAACTCTGGGTGCAAAATATTCTACTAAACAAGCTCTTTAAGAAAAAAAATACACCTATCCCGAAAATTTAAGCCAAATATGACGTTTAGGTCCTCAAAAATGTTCTAGATTTTTTGAAAAATATTGAAACGCCGATCGTCACGGGTACGGTCCAAATATCAGAATGTGGACAGAAAACTGCTGCCGGAGTCTCTACAATGGCCTAGGATCCCTCAAAAGCTTAAATTTTTTCACTACAACCCCAAAAAAATTGGCCATTATCAATAGTGAGATGAGGAACTGTTGGATGGTCAATTTTTTTTTTTTTTTTTTTACTTTTTAACGGATAGAGATAAAAAGTTGTGGGTTGCGGCATCTTACCCGTTAGAGAGTCGGGGGGGGGGGGGGAGGGTGTAAAAGATCACCACTTCCTCTTTTTCACCCAAAATAAACAATGACACAACACGGGAAAAAAGTATGCAGGAAGGTATTTTCAAAGACTTACCTCACTAAATTAAGTGTTCGAAATGCCCTCCGTTTTGCTGGAGACAATAATACAGACGATTCTCGAACTCCTCTCGAGCTTTTTGCAAAGTTTCTGGAGTAATTAATGAACACTGATGCACGATTCGTTGTCGTAAATCTGCGAGATCAGTTGGTTGAGTTTTATAAATCACCGATTTTAAATGTCCCCATAAAAAAAAGTCTAGTGGGGTTAAATCAGGGGATCGCGGGGGCCATGCTATTGGACCCCCCCCCCCTGCCTATCCATCGATTCGGATAGTTCTCATTTAAATAAGTCGTCACGTTACGCGAAAAATGTGCTGGACAACCATCGTGTTGATATGTTATTTTTTCTTCGTCGTAAACAAGTTCACCTGATAATTGAACCTCAGTCTCCACAATGTTAGTAAGGAACGGATCAATTGTCTCTTGAAGTAGTTCTAGGTATCGTTCACCATTCAGTGTGCCATCGAGGAAAAATGGACCTATTAACTTACTACCAAAAATGCCTGCCCACACATTTAATTTTTCGGGATATTGAGTGAGCGTTTCGAATAACTCGTGCGGGTTCTCAGTTGCCCAAAATCGCACATTTTGGACATTAACATCACCATTCACGAAAAAAGTCGATTCATCGGTGAAACAAATGTGCTTTAAAAAAGCACCATCTTCTGCAATTTTCTGGAGCATTGTTTCACAGAACAAAATACGGTTTTCTAAATCATTAAAAAAAAGTTGTTGCAGACAACTAGGTTTAAACGGATGAAATTCATGGCTTTTTAAAACACGTCTCACTATTTCCTTAGGAATATTATTTCGCACTTGTTGTTGACGCAAAGAAGTTTTATTATTAATCGCGACAGTGCCTAAGACTGTTAGTTGAGTTACCTCGTCAGTTTTAGGTCTCCCGGAGCGAGGTAAATCGGCAACATTTCCAGTCGCGATAAATTTTTCCACCAAAGCTTTAGTCGCAGGATAAGAAATACTCGCTACTCCCTCAAATTCTACATTGAAACGTCTCATTGTATTCGAAAAATCATTTTCTGCACCGTATAATAATATAATGCGCACTCTCTGATCTTGAGTTAACTTCATTATTAACACTTAAAGTAAGGGGGGAGGGTGAGACAATCGCGAAGAAACTTTAAGGGTCACTGAAACACTACAGCAAGCAGAGTAATTAACTACTCTTTTTTAGCAGATACCTTGCAATTACTGCATAAAAAGTAAGAGATTTACTTTAATGATAAATCGACCGACCGAAAAACCGACAACGATCTAACTGATTACTGTTTACATGATCACAGTGATCTATCCAAACAAAAGTAAATTCAACCGATGATCTGTTTCAGATTATCTAAGTAAAAGGTAAATAATTCGTGAGACGGCTAAGAAAAAGTTGCCAGATTCGATAAATGTTTTATCAACTGTTTTCCCAATAACATTTCCAAAAGCAATGCATTACCCTAGACTAGGCAACAATGGATAAGGGACAGAAGACATCTCATCAACATCTAAAATCGAGGCGAGCTCATCTCAAATCAGGAGATAGTGCAGTAACAACTTTAAGCTGCGCTTTGCAAAGTATCATCAGTGCAGCTCAGCGCAGTTCGGCCACGGCAGTGGAATGAACGCTGATAACAAAATCAGTATGCGAATATTATGCGTTGACACCCAACCCAACCTATCAATTAATTGCCGTCTTCAACGCATTTTGACGACTTATTTCGTCGGAGTAAAAAATAGGGAGAC
Source organism: Trialeurodes vaporariorum (assembly GCA_011764245.1). Taxonomy (NCBI): domain Eukaryota; kingdom Metazoa; phylum Arthropoda; class Insecta; order Hemiptera; family Aleyrodidae; genus Trialeurodes; species Trialeurodes vaporariorum. The sequence goes on from VMOF01000111.1 coordinate 50,950,589, forward strand.
AAGGGTCTGATTCTAACTTTGAATAATGCCGCAACCCACAACTTTTTATCTCTATCCGTTAAAAAGTAAAAAAAAAAAAAAAAAAATTGACCATCCAACAGTTCCTCATCTCACTATCGATAATGGCCAATTTTTTTGGGGTTGTAGTGAAAAAATTTAAGCTTTTGAGGGATCCTAGGCCATTGTAGAGACTCCGGCAGCAGTTTTCTGTCCACATTCTGATATTTGGACCGTACCCGTGACGATCGGCGTTTCAATATTTTTCAAAAAATCTAGAACATTTTTGAGGACCTAAACGTCATATTTGGCTTAAATTTTCGGGATAGGTGTATTTTTTTTCTTAAAGAGCTTGTTTAGTAGAATATTTTGCACCCAGAGTTTCTTTAATTTGGATCATTTTGAGGGGCGCTGCGAATTTTTGAAAATCAGTCGATATCGAACTTTGACCTTCGATATCTCGAACGTGAATCGAGATATCGATGCGCGGTTTGCGCCGAAAGTCTTCATTTTTTATCCTCTTTCAAACGAGGTATCACTCGATAGGGGGTGCCATTTGAAAATTTTGAGTTGCCCCCCCGAAAGGGCCCTTTCCGGGGGGCTCCAAATTTGAAAATGCCCCTCATCAATCAGTCCCTCTGTATGATGAAGAATGGCGCAAACCGATTTCAAAAATATTCATTTTTAAAAAAGTTATGACCATTTTAAAGTTACTTTTGGGCCACCCTGTATGCGCGACATCTATATTGACTCATTCCTATGTGTATGGAGGAAAAAAATAAAGTAAGATGACGCCACCTGTGTGAGGTCAATGTAGTCGTAAAAATCGGGTCAATCTCATCAGAGCGAGTCATCTTATGGTTGTATATCTGTGCTACTCTGGTTGAAAAAAAAAGTCCTAAATACTAAAAGTATCATCAGAAAGAAAATTACAAGGAAGTGTCAACCAAAGACTATATTGTGATTTAAACAGAATTTTATGGTGTTCCTATCTGAATCAGATAATCAGTGCAAGAATGGCGCCATATTTGTGTGTTATATTTATGTTGTTCAAATTATAACCGGTGTTCACCATATTTATGGTGTTCCTATATCTCATCATCAAAGTTTTCAACTCTCGACCGATAGCGTCATACTTATAGCCAGTCTTAACGATTGGTTTAACCGCGCCAGTGGCGGCTCGTGCATTTTGACAACAATGCTTTTCCTCCATTTGATTCTATGTAAAATAATCGATTTGATAGTGAAGCAGTATTCGATCGCTTTATACTGAGTCAAATGGAGGCAAACATTGCTGCCGAATTGCACGAGCCGCCACTGAACCGCGCAAAAGGAAACGATCGACCGCTGATGTATTTTGGACTCTCCTTCTAAAATGTAGTCTCAATTATATAGGTATACCCGTCAACATTCTGGTAGCTCACTGCTGCAAAACTCACGGCTGTATTTCACCCTCTTTCAGCTGAAGACCGTTGATTTTTGGGGACAGAAATCCTGGCGTTGTCAAGCAGGACTTGATTGAACAACCTCTCAACCTCTCGAAAGTACAAAGGAGAGAAATCCTCTCAAGTTCATACAACTTGAAGTTTTATGAAGTGCTTTACCTACCTCAGGCGGAATTCCATCATAAATCTTAAATAAAATATGAGCCGTGGAAAGATATTTCGAATGAGGGCGGAATTTGATTAAAAAAACACGCGGAGAACGAAAGGTAGGTCTGCTGGTACTGGGCGGCTCGCGACGCGCGGCTCAAACGGAAATTAAACGCGCGGGTGCGCAAGTAAGGCTCAAGCGACTCCGCTCAATGGCATAGAAATAGAACGGGTCTGTTGAAAACTTTATCTGTCAACGGAGAAATTGGTGAAGCCATTTGTTAAAAAGATTGTGCTGTTGTCGGAAAACGACAACGGAAGCTTTGAATAAGTCTCAAGATCCGCTCCTGAATTAGGAAAGTCTTTACAATAATGGACCGACGCGACGCGGCGCGTTAGTTGTTGGCGGCACTGCAAGTGCTCAGGGGTGGCTTATAGCAGTAGGGCCCCAAAATAAAATGGCCATTAATATAGACCAACTTAAAGTTTCCTTGGGCCGTCGATCCAAACGGCCATGACAGGGGGTCTCAAATCACACAGATTGACGGACCAACTTGAATTTTCCCAAGGTCCTCGATCTATAGGCCCGTGGCAGGGGGCCCCAAATCACATGACCAATAATGGACCAACTTATTATAATGAGCCAACTTTGAATTTTTCCCGGGCCCTCGATCCGACGGGTCCTGACAGGGGGCCCCAAAAAACATGCACGCGTTAATGAACCGACTTAATATTACCGCAGGCCCCTAAAATTATCTTAATGCCCCTTGCTATGCTACGGTGCGCTGTCTCCGCCGCGGCCGTCCAGGAGGGGGGCACACACATCGGAGACATGGCCCCCTTGAGGCCCGGGCCCCACGACGCGACGCGATAGCGGGCGCGATTTCGTGCCCCATGGGCGGCCCTTAGTTATAGCTATAAACATGCATATCGGTCTATGGCTATTGATTAAGATGAAACTTGCTTGTTTTTCCGTTCAACTGTATTTTTTTTTTTTTTTTTTTTTTTTTTTTTTTTTTTTTTTTTTTTTTTTTTTTAAGCGTGCCTTACGAAGTATATGGCTAACTTCTTACTCTCATTTTGTTGCATAAAATGAATAATATAATACAGTGTTAAGGGGTGTCTCCACCTGCGAATGTAAAAGCGCGAATAAACTGATTGAGCCAATGAGCTGCCTTGAAGTCGATAGGTCGAGTTCGATGTATCGACAACAAAGAAGCTCATTGGCTCAATCAGTCTATTCGCGCTTTTAAATTCGCTGGTGGAGACACCCCTTAAGAGGCGCCCTCTGGTGGCCGTGTGTGTTTTGGAGATTTAGTTTTCAGGATTTGAATCCAGACTCAAATGCTCGGGTCGTATATCTAGTGTATTTTCGAGAAATGTACGTATAATGAGACACTCAGACACGCTTAAATTTTTTGTGAGAGTCATTCGATGCCTTCACCGGTTTTATTTTGTTTTCTTAGACTTTCCCGTTGAGATATTAGTGATGACTTCAATTTCCTTTGATTTGTCTTCGATGCACACACACACACACACTCACACTCACACAGCGTAAGTGTGTTGGTGACTTTGTTGCACACGCACAGAAAATATGCTGAGTTTACACACACAAGCTAGATCTCACCCTTCTCAGATTTTGATTTTTGACACGTTTATGATTCTTTGCCCCTCTCTCACACATCGTCTACCCCCCTCTTCAAACCCAGTCTCCCTCTCCATAGCCCAGCGAGATGATTGACGCTGCGTCTCTCTATTCGCGCATGCGCACACGATAGTTGTTTTTTTACTCACAATCAGATCTAACCTGCTCTAGGGTCCCTAAATATAAGAAGGCACTATGGATAGGTTTTCTGGAGGTCCGCGCTGTAGCGGGACGTTTGAATTTACTTGTATTCAAATGGGCGGAATCGACTTTTTTACCCCGGGTTTTAAATTATGCCTAGGGTCAAAGTTTTCAACCAATTTTTTTTTTTTTTTTTTTGACTGATCGCAATGGGCATGTTGACTGTTGTTTTTATTTTCTCGGTAATTTTGTAAGAATGAAGGTAGCCAAAAGTAGTTATCACTCCCATCTGTATTGTATCATCTGTGTGGTGGAAAATCCTAATCTCTTTTCAAATCGAAGCTTGCTCGAGGTATAACACATAGTGTGGCGGTGCCGATGAGGCCATATCCTAGAATTCTGTGACCTTAAGGAACCTTGAGTGAGCCAAGGACAACACGTAGCGTAGGACTTTCTTTGATATTACTGTAATAATAAAAGACCACACTCTTTTTTTATTTTCTTTACTGCGTAAATTAATGCATGATGTTTCGAATACGTTGTTGAAGCAGCTGCGTAGACAATAAGAGTTCCAGACACCCCCCTCTCTTTACGAAATTTGCTCTAAAAAAGTAATTTTTCGAGTTTTAAGAGAAGTTTCACAAAATTTGAACTTTCGGAACCTTCTTGAAAGTTTTCGGACTCCGGACCCGCTCCTTTGAAAAGTCCTGGCTACACCACTGTGTTGAAGCGTTATTAAAATTTAAGGTATGTGGATTGTGGAATCATAGGCAGAACTAGGAATTTTTTCATGGGGGGGGGGGGGGTGTGAATTAGGAGGCAAATAACTGATGACTTTTTTTTCTTTCTTTTTTTGCTTCTCATGCGTTTGATCTCGGATAACTCTCACCATCAGGACCCTTGATGCCTCTATTAGTCTTAGATTCCAGGCAACTTTAGGGGGAAAACACAGTTTTGGCTCCCTGATGAATTCCAAATCTAATGGCCAAATGGCTAAACGTTTTTTCTTTCCAAAATTTTCTGGGGGGGGGGGCTTGACAGACCTCTTGGAGGGGAGGGGGGACTTAGCCCCTGTCAAGCACTTTTCCAGCTTATTTGATCATGTGTTTTAGAATATCCTCTCTGTAGCAACCTCTATGTGAAAATCATCAATCTGTTACATCATGACTGAAAGAGAGCGAATAAGATTCCTCTCCAACGATAATAAGAAAGTATACAACTATTAAAGCTTATTTTTTGTAAGTTCAATATTATGAAATATTGATTAAATAAACTATGAATCAATGCATTAAGTATTGTTACTAATTATTTACGTTCAAATCATTAATTAATCATTCAGAAAACACGTTTAATCATTCAGCTCCCCCTATTTCCACCTATGTGTGAAATCCAATGATTTAATAAAATCTGAGAGACGTGGCTGTGTAGCTACTGACATGAAGTTGCATTTGAAAATTTAGATCCGATTCCTCATGGGAAACTGTGTGAGAGCGAGTGAGACAGGGAATTATTTGTTTGGAGCCAATTATTTTTGTGACTTCACACTAAATCGGTCCCATTTGCAGATCCTGCAACTGACCCTTTCCAGAACATCAACTTCGCCATATCCAGAAATATTGCGGGGATTGTATCTCTGAGCGACTGCAATGGCGGGTAGTGGCTGAAGGGGGGAGGGGGGGCGACCGGCGCGATGCCGCGCCGCGGAGCAACAGTTCTCAAGTTCGCTCCCTACTCCGAGACGTGGCGTGGCGTTCGCGCGTTTTTCCCGCCCTCTACCGCCAACTCCACCGCACCGAACAGCGTTTCCATGACGACCGTAACAGGTATTTGATTAAATCAAGATTTTGACGGTGTGGCCCTATGACCCCATTTCCGCCGCGTTTTGACATTCATTTTTAGTAGTACTGCAATAGAGGGGCCGGGATTCGGCCAGCCACACCATTCATTTGTTCTCCGATTGCGAGCCACCAATGAGTGCATCCCGAGTTCCAACAGCTGTTTAATTTTCTTTGTTCAACAACGAAGCCCGGTCAATTTCAAAACGAATAGACCATTTTATCGGTGACATGAACTACTTATTGAGCAGCTGATTCGAGGATTTGTATCTCTCGCTCATCTTACAAATGCTTGATTGGATCATTTATATTTCCTGTTTACGTGCAACAGCGTAGCGTAAGGTGCACGATGGATTTTGTCCTTCTGAACCAACGAGAAAGGTTGAACTATTAGGCCGTCCGATATGCTGACACCTTCGAATTTAATCTTTCGCATGCGTTTAAATGGATAGAATGCAACTATGTGAGAAATCGAGTTCGTTAAGTCTACTTAATAAAAACTATAAGTGCGGCTGAAGCCACTAACGGCCAATTTGTTTCGTACCCTCATCCCAACGAGAGTTTTTGGTACGGAATATCAGTTCTGCGATTTTCCTGAAGCAAAACTGTATGTAATTTGTCCTCAACAATTATTAATCCATCAGTTTTTTTGGCGTTGCTACAGGCATAATTTTAATGCCTGAATCAGATCTGGAGAATGTTGCCACGATACCTCTGTAGTTTGGCTCTATTTGCAGTAAGATACGAAATGATCGAATAGAATCTGGTGCAATCTACAGTGGGTACATTGCGCACTTTTGCTATGAAGTCAGAAGTGTACCTGATTCTGAAGTAGACTGTTGCGAGGAAACCGATAGAAACCACGAAAACTCATGAAATTCCCTCTGTAATTGAGAAAAAGTAACTATTAGTCGAGGCTCACTGCAAAACGAATTTGAAAATTACATCAATTGCGCGAAACTCGAAACTCTATACCTTAAATTTCACGCTAAAAGTTCAACATTTTTGAAAAAAGAAAGACGCGGGTAGTTTTAATAAATTCAAGTAAATATTGGACTTTTTGGAAATAGTACTCGACAGCGTTGTAAACATAAATGCATTTCCACTCTATTTCCCAATTTTCTCGACGCTTTGAAAGGACAGTAAAACATATGCAATGTGTATGTTTTCCCAAAATACGGAAAAGAAATTATACAGAAACAAAAACAACAAAAGTGGCATGACGCACGGCTCTCCCGAAGCACTTAATAATGTTACGTCCGACGATCCGACGCGCACGAGAATTGATGAAAGACTGGCAAAATGACACCGGTTTGGAGACGCGATAAAGCAACCTATCGCAAAATTTACTCTTAAAAGGAGTGGTTTACTCCTAGCCGGAGTGCAAATCGCTCCTTTGGGAGTGTAATATACTTAATTCGCGATGATTTGTTCCTACCTCTTGGGAGTGCGCTGTGCTCCATGTAGTAGCTCTTTTGTTATGCATTCAAATCATGACAAATGAAACACCAAATTCGAAAGAATATTCACGCATCTAGTAGGTAGTAGGTATAAGGCTACAACGGAGTATCATAATGCTCCCTTCTCCGGAGTGTCTAAGTGGTGGCACTCCTCCGAGGAGGCACAAATACGGACACACGATCTAAACGGTAATATTTTCCACCTTTTTCCTCACGGTACACATCATGTTTACTCCACATGAGAATTAAATGTACCCTCATGTTTACATTCACTCCGATTTTTGTCCGATTTTCAACAGTGTAATGGCGAATTGATGTATTTAATTTTGGAATATCTTTAAAATATTTATCAGCTGACGAAAAAGTAGTGGTCTCGGAGAATGTGTCGTAAAAATCGAGCCCATTTTACGACCCATTTTTCTCGCGTGCGCTCTACACGCGTACCGTTCGCATACACTATACACAATACACATTACACATTCCTTCTTCTTTCACCCTTTTTCAACCGCACATATTCTCAGGCAAAAAAGCGACCTTGCCCGGGTCCCTTGGCGGTATAGAACCTTGAAAGACGTCGATAAAGAATTCATAAGAAAAGCTCGGAAGTAGGCAGCCTGAGAGATGAGAGGATCGGGAGCCACTCGCAGGGCTGCCATTTTGCGTATTATAACACGTTTTTTCCTTCTATAAGTCAAAATATAAAATTTTTGAATTTTCCGCCCAATTTGGCTACATCAAGAGCGAGATTTTTGCTCGTCCTCCAAGATACAAGTATATACTGTTTAGTCAATAAATATCAAGACGGGAGTCAGAGGTGTGTGTACAGAGGATGAACTTGCCGCTCGGTCCCGCGTATCCCTATAGCCCCTCCGGTCAACGATCCCTAACCTCTGAACCTCCCCTTCTGTGTTCTACGCACTATTACGAGATCTTTGACCTTTCCCGCGGAAGATGTTCACTAGCTCCATGTACACTGTAAAAAAAAAGTAACACTGGAGTGACTTTTTGTGACTTGGAGTCATGTTTTTCGGATCCAAATGCACCCTAAATTGGAGTCGGTAACTCCTTTATGGAATCATTCGAGGAATTATGATTCATTTTAGTTAAAATGGATTAAAAATTCACATTATTGACAGTTGCATTTACCCAAACATTAGACATATTGATCTTTATCGAGTTAAATAATGTCTGAGAAGTGAATTGACTCCATGCTTAGTAAAAGGACTAAAAACATAGAATAGTTTGTTTTTTTTCCACTCCAAAATGACTACACATGAAGAGTCAATCCATCTACAAAAGAGAGTGAAAGGAGCTAAACTTGTCGTTAAATCAGCGAGGCTTTGATTCAATTGAATCTTGCGCTCTGGTAAATGAACTCACGTTAGGTTAATTTTTATATCACACAGAAACGGAGTCAAAACACATTCACAAGAATTACTTCATTTGAAAAAGAAGTTTAAGGAACTGAACTTAGAGTTAAATCAGCAAAAGACTTAGATTCAGTTAAATCCGATGCTCGAGTGAATGAACTCTTGTCATAGAGTCATTTTAAAGTTCTTGGAGTTCATTTCTATACCGTCTACAAACTTAAATACCGTAATTTCGTCGCATTCTGTCAACTGTTAGGTTAGTGTATCGGATAGGGTTTTAGGCTAGGAAAAGGTAGGTTGCGCGTTCGAATCCCGGCGGTGGCTGTAAAGATTTGTAATCGGTGCAGGCCGGACAATGGGTCAGTGGTCCCCTTAATCACAAGACAATATTTTTGTTGGCTTTATCAATCCCCAATATTGTTCCTCTCCCCTCCCCACCCGTTTTCACCCCCCTTCACACAACCACGCCCGCCCTTCCCTCCCCGCAGCACCCACCCAACCACCACCAACCACAACCTCACCATCCCTCCCTGCCCAGTGCCCACGCCTCACCACCACAAAAGCCCTCCATCCCCTCCCCGCCCCTCCCTCCCCTCCCTCCCCTCCCCGCCCCCTCCCTCTCCACCGCCTCCCCTCACCACCCCCACCCCTACCCCCACTCCCGGTTCATGGATAGTCCAATTTTTTGGAATCAATCACTCGAGAACATGGATCACTTTAACTCTTAGCTAGCGTCAAATTACCCATTTTCGCATAGATTGATTCCAACGTTTCTTCTATTGATCAATCCAAACTTATGTCAATTAGAGTGAAACTAATCTAACGTGTGTTGCAAGACTCGTCAAATAGAGTTCATATTTGAGTTCACTCTAACGCTGGTGTTAAATTTGGCCTAGTTCCCGTATTAAGTCCTTGTTGGAGTGAATTATTTTTAACGGTGTAGACGCTGTGTTTGTTTCACTTTATCAAAACAAATGAAAGTTAATATAGTCAGTTGAATTTTGAATTAATCATTCATTCATTATTATCATACAGATATATTTTGGTTTAAATTTAGTGGTCAGATCGAATACTCGAAAATTAACGTTCTGGTTTATTTGAGTACCTAGAATGACTTCTCTCACATTTTTCCAGTGTTTCTTCGAAACTGTTTTTTTAGAGTATGAGTATCATGCTCTATTGGAATTGTTTCGATTTCAGAGTCGCAGCTTGTCTCATGACGCTTGCCAATTGCCATCCTCTAATGTTCAGCGTTCCACGACTTCGTTTCTGTTTCGAGAAGTATTTCGTGAGGCGCGTTTTTTTTTCACGATTTAACCAATTCTGCGCCTCCGGAGGCTTGTGTGATTTTTCTACGGCGCGGCGGGAGTCTTGTTTCCAGGCAGAGACAAATAGAGACCGTGCACTCCCTATTCTTCCCGTGGTTGCGCGCGGTGTCCACTTTTCGTGAACTACTTTTGTCGGGACTCATCGGCCTCAACAATCAACCTTCGCATAATGTTGGATGGTGAAGCTCAACAAAGGGCTGTGATTGGTCCGCGGTCCCGGAAACGGAAACAGGTTTTGCTCGGCGAATGCAAAATACGTGCTCATCAGTCAACATTATGCGAATGTTGGCTGTTGTTTCGATGAGTTCCGAACAAAATTGAACCACGAAAAGTGGACACCGCGCGCAAGAATAGTGCAAGGTCTCTATTTGTCTCTGTTTCCAGGTTAGGTTAGGTTAGGTTTTTAGAATGCAATTTCGTTTGGATTATGACTCGGACACAAAGACATTATATAGAAGAAGACTGGTCCCTGCTATCTCTTTGCACAGGGGAAAGTGAAGCCGGTCTTGGGACGGGCTGTTGGGCAGGGCTTTTCTCCGCGCGGGGGTATGAACCAAATTAACATTAGCTCTTATGGAGCCTCGCTCTTCAAACCTATTTTAGTCAATTTAACCCACAGCGCGCTTTCATGAGGAAAACTCATTTAAAGCACTCTTTCATAGGAAATACTGATCCAACGTCAGAATTCAAATGTTATGTGAATCCAAAACGCGCTTTCGTAGAGTAAATTAATCTTATGTGTTTCTTTCATCTGGTAGATCAATCTAAAGCACGTATGGATAAAATAAATCTAAAAAGCGCATGCGTAAAATAAATCCATAAAATATCATAAATCCGTAAAATATCAGTAGGTACCTTTGAACGCTGAAAGAGAATAATAACCTGCCAAGAAGCAAAATTGAACGCCATTTTCTGACTGGGCCGCTCGACTATTTTTTTTTTTTTTGTGAAAAAGGTTTTTTTGAGGAATCCTCTGTACGCCACTGATAACGTATATCTATGACCTTGTAGTAAATTTTGACATGAAACTCATGCTCCTTTGCCAGCACTTTTAAGTGTTGCAGCTGCAGCTTGTTTTTTTTTCTTCTTTTTCTTTCTCCTGATGTTTTTTTTTTCAGAGAGCAATTCTTAAAATATTCATTTGAATCGGAAACATTTTTGGAACGTGTTATACAGGCAGGCATATTGTGTTCTCCTAATCCATCCCCTGATATGAATTCTAAGAACCCGCGACCCTCGTCAAACTTTTGATAAAAACAATAGATAGCTCGTTAACTGACACGTTCTCTGTTCACCCTCTATAGAAACGTCAAGTCAACGTCAGACATGCCGATCTCCTTTTCTTCTTTTATTATTTATTCGACGAAGAGAACTATTTCTTTCACTATATAAGAGCTGTAAGATAAGTGTTTTTTTGTTCCACCCTCCCCCCCTCTGACCACACCTTTCCATGCTGAAGAATTTTCGTGAAAAAAACAAAAACAAAAAACAAAAAAAAATGAAACAAGGTACTTCATCAGTTTAATGATTAGGAAAAAATCAAATGGCAAAGCCAAATTGATAAGGTTATTCCAATTCGTTGGTGAGTGTTATTGCATCACCAAAACTTGTAGTATAACTTCTATTTTACTTTGTTATAATATTCCTCGTTCAAATCAATCGCCCGCATAATAATAATACATTCCTAAAACGAAGCTGACTTTTGTCAATTTATTGATAGATTTTGTTGTGAACATGCGGTTTCAAATATGTTTTGATGAGCATCATTTACATCTCTCTTAAAAACACTGTTCTCCATGAATATGTAGCTATGTACGAAATCGTAATTTCTTCTTGGTAAACAAATTGAAGAAATAAATCTACTCCTTTCCGCACAAGAAAGCGTGCTTCGCCTCTACATAAATCAAAAATTAGAGGCGCTCTTAACAAATGTCTGCTCTCAATTGAATTAAAATTAATCGTTTAAGGTGAATCTTTATCGTTCACACACAATTTTTGCTGTCAGCTAGCGCTTACCGTTCGATTAATGTCAAAATACAGGCCAAGAGTAATTGATCTGTAAGAAAACGGAGTGTCAGCTACTAGAGGACGGTCTCGAGAACGAGTCACCGAAATATCTCGTCTCATCTGTGTCCAAATATGGCGACTCTAAAACACTTGCACTTTCGTTTATAACCAATTTCAAATGTATTCGTCACAATTTTTTCTTCTTTTTTATCCCCAAAAATTTAAAGGTTAAACCATATTAGTGAGACAAACAAAGCGAGCCTGTGTGAAAAACGTCCACAAGAGATTATAATCATGGCTGTTTCCGTGAAGTTTCAATATCACGTCCCACAAATCCTCTCTATCCCTATAGCTCGTTGGATTCCATTCCTCTTTTGAAAACCCTGTGGAGAGAGAGGTACAGCTACAGTCAGAGGCAGCCGACCGGCCCGAGGGAAATTGATTTTGGAACGCAATCAATAGAAGAGAATATAATAGAGGAAGGTGTGAGGTTATGGTCCTATCTTCCCTTCCCTTCATCCACCATAGTCCGCTCTTTTGTCGCCCTCGCCCCCCCCCCTTCGCGTCTCTACCTTTGTCAGGGAAAAAGCTTGCAGCTGGTAGGCAAGCAATTATTGTGAGCCCGTGAGTTGCGGACGGGGATGAGAAAGTTCGCGGGTGCACTTCGGCGAAAAGATAGGATTACTTTTTAATCTTCTGTGCATCTGTTCCTTTCGTGAAGCTATTTGCGTAGCTTCTCGGGGTTTCAGCGCTCGGCGTAGCAGTACCAAAGGATATCTCCTACATCAAATTCTTCCGTTTTTCTTTTTTGGTCTGTCCCGCCAAAGCGATTTATGTGGCCAATTTGGTGAGCTTTTTTGACCAGGTGGATACTGTCGAGATATTGTAACTAGTATAATTTTGGCTTTAAAACTAAAGCTTGTACCAGAAAAGATTGAATTTGAAAATGTTACGGCTTTCATGAAAACATTATAGCTTCAAACCTCAGATAGGCTAACCTGATTGGTTAGGAAGTGTAAAGAATCTGATGTATTTATTCAAACCTATAGTTGTCAAGTCTAATCATTCTAAAGGACGACCTATGGCTAGATTATTCTTGAATTTTGTGACTGAATTTCTCAATTGTTCATGATTGAGATGAGTAAATTATCTTTGCTGACTCTCCCATTGGTGCGGATCCAGCAATGTGGCAACTATGCTTTCTTCCCATTTGATCGTATGAAAGATCCACAGATGTTGTGTCCAAAACCGTAATGTCCAAACGGCAATGTCCAAAATTATACGTCCACAGCTTGAATGTCCAAAATGAAATGTCCAAATCGTTAATGTCCAAATGAACGGATGTCAAATTGGATTAACAAAATGTCCAAACCCGTTGAGTCAAATTTGTAATGTCCAAGAAATTAAAATATCTACACTATTTACCTACATAAATTCAAACAATGAAGCTATGGGTTTTCTTCCGCGGGTGGTACTTTCAGCTTCAGCCTGTAACTAATGGCACGAAGATATCTGTCAACTGTACCTGCTTCCTTGTATTCATCATACCGTCCAACAGTATTTTCTACTCGCTGCAAATTCATTCGATATAATCGTTTAATAGGATGTCAAATCCTTCTGTGGCCACCGTTTACTTGCGTTATGGCAACAGAGTTAGCCTGTTCATCCTATAAAATAACTATCCTATAAAATAAAATATGAACAAAAATATGCATGATAATACTGCTGCTTTTGTCATGACAACTATGTAGTTCACAAAGTTTTAACATATGTAAGATGACTCCGCTCGGTGGAGCTGACTGGAGCTGCATTCAATTAAGAATACATGTTGATACGGATTGGATCAATTGAAAGGAGAAAAAATGAAGAGAAGCGATAATACGAGTAGAGAAAATAATTTTTCTGGACACTGGTCATTACTTTGCTCACATTCATAGGTTTTGGACGTTTCTATTTGGACTTGTCTGTAATTGGACATTATAGTCTTATGGACGCAAGCGCGTTGGACATTAAGATGGTTTGGACAAAATATAGTTTTGGACGAAAAAGTTTTGGACATTCATGTTTTGGACTTATCATCTGGGAACCGTATGAAAAACAATCGATCCTTGAGGGGGCCATGGCCATTCTACTGATCGATTTTTTTTTCATAAAATCAGATGAGAAGAATGTATAGTTGCCGGATTGCTGGATCCGGCGGGAGAGTCAGCAAACATAATTTACTCATCTCAATCATGAACAGTTGAGAAATTTATGGACCGCAAAATTATGTATGAAGTTTTTATCATCGTTGATTCGGTACTTAAGGACTCTAGACAGTTTCATGAAAATTCAAAGTCAAACATCCGGAAAAAACCCCTAATTTAATTGTCTTTTCCCCCTTCTTTCTACTTTTTCGAGGTAACTTGTGAACTCAGCTCGTCAAATCATCGGAGCAAAATCAAATTTGATGACATTTCGTTGATTTTTTTTTTTTTTTTTTTTTTTGCTGCTCCATGAAAATAACAAATATATCAGCTGGGCTGCTAACTTCTTACGAATCTTCAGAGGACTTTTTTGATCCACCAACGATTCCACGTATACCGGTTGACAAAACGATTACACAGTCGAGATCAGCAGTGTGACTATAAAGCTCAAATAAACTCTTAAGGGGCTGTAATATTTCCTGTCAGTCCTGCCATCGGAGGAAACATTGCTGACTTTAAAATTAAATGAAATTTTGATTTAGTCACCGATAATCTAATTGGTTGAAAAAAGGTTACAGATTAATCATATATTCACAGTGCTGAGGTGGACTGTGAAAATTTTGTGTCAATCGGTGGAATCCAGTGGCGGCTCGTGGGCTTTGGTATTGGGGAGGCTGTGGGGGGGGGGGGTCCGGGGGCCACTCGAAAACCGATAACACGTAGTCAAAAACAAACAGGCGCGGCTGCTGGTCCGGCGACTGGCATGACGCGCCGGCTAGTGGCTCGGCAACGCTGCGGGGGTCGTGGAGGATAGCAGCCTCCGATACATTCGTTAGTGCATGCACAGTCCTTGCTGGCTGTGTGTGTGTGTGCCGAACACCACTTGACTTGACTCGACCGACTCGGAGTCTCGGAGGCACAGACTCCAGCACTGCTGACTGCTGTCGTTTCGCCACAGAACACTCTAATCAGAACGGAAACTCTAATTCATTTTGAAACATTCTTTACTTCGGGCCGCCATGTTCGAAAGTGAGCATCTTCGGCAATCTTCGGCAGATCTTCGGCAACTGGCCGAGTTGTGATTGGTTGTATAGCCTGAAAAAGCATGTCCGCCATCTTGAGAAGTGAGTAGGCACAGTTGCCAGTTTGTGCCAGTAAATTCCAAATCTTGTTTCCATTGGCTCTTATGTGAGTTTCCCTCCTGATTGTATTATTCTGTGGTTTCGCGACTCTGCGAAATCTCGTTCCCCGCCCGCTTATAACTTCCTTCTCTTGCGCTCTCTCCTAGTAAAGATTGACTCAAGTTTTAGAGTCACGAACATTGTGATTGCCTAATTTTAATAAGTTGTCTCTCGTTACTGTCTTGTCGACGTTATTTTTTCTTCACTCTGAATGTCTGGGGAGGCACAGCCTCCCTTGCCTCCTTAGGCGAGCCGCCACTGGTGGAATCATCATCATAGTGAGTTGAAAGTTTTCCACTTAAAATCTGCAAAAGAACAGCCTTGGGACCAAATAATGTTGGGTCCCGAGCGTAACTTACGCACGATCATGTGACCGTCAGTAAGCTCTCTGATTGGTCGAAACCGCACGCAAGATGAACGCAAGTCAATGCTCGGGACCTAATATAATTTGGTCCCTGGATTATACGCGTAGATTCCCCCCCCCCTTCAAAATTTGATAAAGGTACTAAACTTAGATTTGGCAGCGGATTTGGAGTCTACGAGCAAGTATGGTGGATTTCACCAGCAGATTAGTAAAATGTACCTACATACCTACAGGGTACCCATTTGTGGCTTGGAGGTGTGAATGCACAAACTTTCTCTGGCGTCTGTCTGTCCGTCTATCCGTCTGTCTGTCTATCTGTTTGTCCGTCTGTCTATCCGTCTATCTATCCGTCTGTCTATCTGTCTGTCGGTAGCTGTATCAAACGTGAAATCCAGCATAACCTATTAGCTTTTGATCCATTCGCATCCAAATTTTGCTGAGTTGTTGCTTTTAACATTCCTCAAAGGAACTTTTTTATTTTGAAATTTTAATTTTTAGATTAGTTATGGATGAAAAATGGTTTCCATTAAAATCAGAGGGAAAAATGCTGATTTTGGGGTCTGCCAGAAAGTATGGGGCCGAAACGCGCGTATAACAAACGGGACACCTGACTCCTAAAAACTGGAAAAAGCTGGTAAAAATGTTGAGAAAACAAGCTTAAGTTGTGCCAAACGGTGCCTACTAACACCTCAGAAAACTTTGTTTTTTTCTATTTTTCCGTTTAAAAAATATTTTGACTTTTACGGTTTAACGAATGGAAAATCTGAGTTCATCCCAGATGTCACGTTCGTTACACCCTGAAAGTCAAAATATTTCTTTAACGGAAAAATAAAAAAAAAATAAAAACAAATTCCTGAGTTGTTAGTAGGCACCGTTTGGCAAAACTTAAGCCTGTTTTTTTTTGTTTGTTTTTTCAACATTTTTACCAGCTTTTTCTATAGTTTTTACGAGTCAGGTGTCCCGTTCGTTACGCGCGTTTTGGCTCTATGGTGAATTTCACTAGATTATGGTAAAGTTTACAAACAGGTAACTTCATTTAGCACAAGGCACGTTGCATTCACCATATTATGGTGAACCCTGGTAAAAATGTCCTTGAAAATTCTTGCCCATCTCCATGCAATAAGGATTTCCATGAATTCATAAGGATCAATCCTCGCATGTAATTACACGGAAATCCTTATAAATTCTTGCGAATTCCCGTACATTTTCACGGAAATCCTCATTGCATGGAGATTTTGGCAAGGATTTTTACGGGCCATTTTTACCAGGGAAAGTTACCATACTTTCTAGCAGACGCCAACATCAATTGTGCAGATGGTATTCTACCAGTCTTTTCTTTCCGTACGTTGACGATTTTGGCAAAAAATTTAAGAATTTAAAACTTACATTGTATTAAATCAGAAAATACGTCTTTAATCATACGCAAAACGGCAATTCTGCTAGAAGTCGTTTCAGAAGTTTAGGCGCACCTACACCGATAGTCTTTGGAATTTTTCAACATTATCTCTCATGTTACAAAGTGAAAATTAATGAAAATTAATTTAAGCATTGGATACTCCTTGAGGAACACTTTAAAATCATAAGTTTTAAATCGAAGACAAGTTTTGTTTTGATTTGAAGGAATAAAAATTGGAAATGGGCCAAAAATTATGGTCTAGGTGCGCCCACACTTCTGAAACGAGCTCTAGTGCATGGCCTAGCTCTAATCGGAAGACTTTATGAGCACTTGTGTTCAAAGGCAATTATTATTCTTTTGATCTCAAAAATATATATTCTCCGAGGTTGAGGTTGACGGCGGTGTTAGTTCGTGGCTACGCCCTGTTTGTGTACCACGGCCTCGACTCAGAAAGGGCTTCAAGTGAGTTTTAGAGAGCTTTAAAACTCGCTCGAACCTCACCTTCGTTTTCCTCTATCCAAACTCAGCGTTTCAAAGAGGCTCAATCCCCGCTGTGAGTTGTGGGCGTCCGTCGGGCTCAACCACCGCTACTTCCGCTTCCGGATCGCAGGGTCGACGAATCAAATACAAATTCACCACTTTATGGGTTCCATTTCAATTCGAGCTGCTTTTGAGATTAATCAAAGAATTTCCTTAAATGAGCGAGACATCTCCCTTATTTAGTGAGTTCGAGGAAGATCCACCTCGGCGGAAACTCTGCACTTCTCCTCTTCGATCGATCGAACTTTTTTTTCTCTCTTTCTCACTACAGACAAAGTTAGAAATAGAGTAAGTAATGCGATGGCACAGAGATTTTCAATGTATTTTGTTTGGATACTTGGCCCACACGACGAAGTAAATCATGATAATTAAAACATAATTGGTTCTCATCATGCCTAATTCTATCCTAAAGAATATTCATCCATGAAGTTTCAATATTATATAATCATTCGTGGCTTGAATGTGTAAATACACACGCTTTCTATGACGTCTGCCTGTCCGTCTGTCTGTGGCCATAAAACGCGAAACTCAGCATAACTTTTGAACTTTTGATCCATATGCATCCAAATTTATCCAAATCCTCTTGTATTTGCCGGAGTGGATGACAACCAGCGCGCTGCCCTTTGCCTGAATCACAACAATTTTTTAATGCGTAAAAAAGTGTAGGGGAGAAGCGGGCAAGTGGAAATGGGTTTCGTAGAATGCTTGTATCTCCCACAGAACTTTATGAATGTTGATGAAAATTTAAGATAGTAAAACTTTGATGATTAAACTAACAAAAAATAACCTAAAAAATGACACAATATAGCTAAAAAAAATCCCCAAAAATCAATTTAAAAAAAGTTTCATTTTCCATTTTGCCCACCCACGAGTGGGCAAAGTGGAAACTGGAGGGTGGGCAAAATGGAAATGTGATGGCAAAGTGGAAAAACAACTGAAAATGCACTGAGTGCACTAATTGCACTCCCATGTACTGGTGCATGAAGAAGAACAAATGTATTGAGCAAAAAAAAAGGTAATTTTCATAGGCGGAAATAGGGGGGGGGGGGCTGGAGGGGGCTAAGCCCCCCCCCAGAAAATTTTGGAAACAAAAAACGTTTACCCACAACAAAAAAAAAATATTACAGTATATGAGGGGAGAATTGAATCCGTCTACGAATTAAAAATTCTGGTTGCTACAATAACTTTTTATTCCCATGGTAGAAAGAGAGCTTGGCAGTCGGTTTTTGAACCTATCTTAACTTAGGTGTATATGATGTGGGTACTTACAGTCGACAAAAGAATGTCAGGCGCCACCTTATATTTTGGTTCAAATAGACTACCTGCGATACCTATCATAGTAAAAAGCATCGCATGTGGCCTACTTACGTCAAAATCCAGGACGTTATCTGACATTATTTAATTCGTCGACCGTAACTGTAAGTACATCATACGCCTAAGTAATTTGGGGGGGGGGGGTGTCATGGTATACCCCTCTTGGAGGGGGGGGCGGTCTTGAGGTGTCTCTAAGATCTCTTGGAACTCAGCCCCCCCCCCCCCAGAAAAAATTCCTAGTTCCGCCTATGGTAATTTTAAAGAATGAAAGATAAAAAATAGGCTTAAAAATACATGGTGTCTCAAACCACCTGACAAGCTTTTATTGCGGCTCATCTAAGGTAAATACGAAAATTCAGTGAAAGACGTATAATGTATACAGGGTGTCCGGTAAGTCCCGGAACGGCTGCGCCATTTCTTTATTTACGCAGATAAAAAAACCAAACTTTGGGAATGTTCCTAGGTAAATAAAAACTACTTTTTGGGGGGGTCAAAATTTTGGTCGCCCCTCCCGGGGGGGCGGGGGCGCCCCTAACTTTTTTTTTTCAAATGGCAACCCCTATCTTGTGATACCTCATTCGAAAGAGGGTAAAAAACTGAGCATTTTGGCGCAAACCGCATGTCGATATCTCTTTTAGTATTCGAGATATCGAACTTCAAAATCTATGAAAACCCATTTTAAAAAAATCATAACTCTTATTCAGAAAGTCGCTATTTAAAAAACTAGGGGTCTAAACTACTCTACATAACAAGCTCTTTCCAAGGAAAAACACCTCTGCTCAAAAAAATTAACTTACAGTTATTGTTTTTTTTCCCCGCCAAAATGTTTTAAAAAATTTTGGCGGGGAAAAAAAACAATAACTGTAAGTTAATTTTTTTGAGCAGAGGTGTTTTTCCTTGGAAAGAGCTTGTTATGTAGAGTAGTTTAGACCAAAGATTACTTATACATACAGATATGGCATTAGCCCGAATTTTGTTAAGTTGACTCCGGCCGTGATACAACCGGGCATGCAGAGGGGATCATAAAGATAACAGAGAAAAGATTACATTTTCCATGTTTTTCTGTTACAAAACTGTTCCGTGTTCCACGTTCCACTGTTCATGTTCCGTGTTTGTTCTAGTTCCGCAAACAAACACAGGAAAAGTGGGAAACGTAATCTTTTCGAACCAGAATTCTGTAATCTTTATGATCCCCTCTGTATGCCCGGTTGTATCACGGCCGGCGTTTTATCCATTTTTCACTTAACACGGGCGAGATGGCTAATGCCATATCTGTATGTATTAGTAATCTTTGGTTTAGACCCCTAGTTTTTTAAATAGCGACTTTCTGAATAAGAGTTATGATTTTTTTAAAATGGGTTTTCATAGATTTTGAAGTTCGATATCTCGAATACTAAAAGAGATATCGACATGCGGTTTGCGCCAAAATGCTCAGTTTTTTACCCTCTTTCGAATGAGGTATCACAAGATAGGGGTTGCCATTTGAAAAAAAAAAGTTAGGGGCGCCCCCGCCCCCCCGGGAGGGGCGACCAAAATTTTGACCCCCCCAAAAAGTAGTTTTTATTTACCTAGGAACATTCCCAAAGTTTGGTTTTTTTATCTGCGTAAATAAAGAAATGGCGCAGCCGTTCCGGGACTTACCGGACACCCGGTATATCGACCCCAAGGAACGCAATGAATATATTTTCAGCCCCCCCCCAAAACCCCCCTTGGTAAGTATTTAGGGGGGGAGGGGGAGGGAATCCCCGTTTCGCGCGTTTTTTTTTATTCTGAAAGAACATTAATAAAAATAAGAGCTTTTTTTGTCCGACATTTTTTCGTAGCCCCCCTGTTTTTTGAGTTATGGTTTTTTTCTAAATTTTTGGGGGGGAATTTTCAATCGACTATTCTAAGCTTTGTAAATATCCGATTTAAAAAAAAAAAAAAAAAAAAAAAAAAAAAAAAAAAAAAAAAAAAAAAACTACAAAGGTTCGTAAAGTCCAAATCAATGGTTTTCTTTTGATGTGTCACATGTTTATTTTTGTTTTAAAAAAAGAAACCCGGTGCCCCCTCCCTCCAAAATTTTGGGGCTTCGGGAATCAGGGGGCCCTACGTCAAAATTGTTAAATGCAACGGTATGGCTCGTAGTACTTACATCATTTGAAAGGTCCTGATGAGGAAAAACAAGTGATGCTCCTCAAAAGTCGTCAAAACCACCCATTTTAAAATTGCGGTCATTTTAAGATTTGGGGGCTCAAGAGGGGCCTTCAGGGAAAAGACCTAAAATTGAGCGATACATGGCAAAAAGGTTCTTAAATAGAGAAAAACAATGGAAACTGCAAGTCAAACTGACTTTTCAATCCAAAGTTACAGCCGATTGAAATTTAGGGGTGCCCTCTCGGAACCAACAACTACCTCTAAATTTCAATCGGCCGTAACTTTGGATTAAAAAGTCGGTAAGACTTGCGGTTTTGCATACAACTCTTTATTGGCGCTCTAAAACAAAACTATACACAGTTTTGTTCAAATTTGAGTAAACTGAAGTACTTAATTAACCATCACTTTGATCAAAAGACCAAAAAGTGTATAAGCAGACATAAAGGGAGGGCAAAGTGGAAACCCATTTTCCACTTTGCCCGCAGGGATACATTGAACATTTTCGTTAAATTTCTTACTAATGATAAGTAACTATGCAAATCTGTTGAACCTCAACTAATCTTTGATAACTATAGATTAAGAAAACATCTTTGTTAAATTAAATGTTTTGTAATAAATAACTTTACATTTTGTTAATCCAGCACAGCATTATACTATCTACACAAGGTGAAAAGTTTGGTTCTGCTTTAAATAATAATATTGTTGTTGTTTCTAAGTTTCGATACGTCATTCGAGATTCACTATCACGTAAGTTCACGATTCGCCCATAGAGTGCGCGACATATGACACGCAAAAAGTATATTTTCAGCCGTTTTCCACTTTGCCCACCCTTTCCACTTTGCCCGCCTCCTCTACGCTAGAAGTCGCCACCCGCCTTCTGATAGTGATTTCCTCTGCTCCAAAACTCATTCAAAATTCAGTTTTACCGTTTAAGTAATTTGTCAATTGTATTAAAGATACAAATTTACGCAGCAAAGATATGTTATTGTTTTTATTCGACAAATTGCCCTTTTCATATTTAATAATTTACTCTTGGCGACCGTAAAAATGCGTATAGGTATAAATTCCGCCTGAAAAAGTGTAGGTAATACATTCCACGGCAATGATAATTTTTTCTCATTTTACTTATTTTTTTCTCCTCTTTCGTACGAAGTTACGATGAAAAATCTCCGCTGTTTAAGCTGTAATCCTTCACTTATTGTCCAAAGCCTCTGGCCGGCCTGGTGATGTACAATTCCCGTTATCGTGAAATCACCCATAACCACCTTGGAGGATTTTTAAGTTAGGTTTATAAGGAGTACTTTTTCTCCATTTATTCCCGTGTATTTTGATGCAACGAATAGAGACTGGAACATGTTTCGATCCATTGGGCGTCAGCATCAAAATACATGGGAACAAATGGAAAAAAATACACCTCAAACCTAACCTAAAAATCCTCAATGGTGGTTACGCAGGTTACCCATTAGACTCTGCCACACTAGATAAATGTATAGCTTGTTTAGTGTGGCGGACTTATTATTTATTTCGTTTGCTGTATTTCTATACATGTGTTACTTCACTACTATCAATCATGCGTCTAAAAGAGCATACTAAGTAAACGACAGATTTCGGAAGTCTTTAGTGTGTCATAAGTATATATGTTCCTTTTTTTTTGTTCCTTTGCTGGTTCTTACACCGCAAAACGACGTGACGTTGCATTCGTCTGTTATAAAAACCTTGCAGCAGCCATATTCCTGAAGGTGGGGCGAACATTAACCATTAACCACATTCGCTCTAACATAATCGTATACGATAACCACAGTAGTCCCATGCAAAGCATCCTCCAAAGAGAAGTAGTCGTAAAAGAGGAGTATAGAGAAAGAGAAGAAGTACAAGAAGAAGCAAGGGACATTAATAGGAGGGCGCGTCGCCGTCGGAGGGTTCCGGATAGTATACTCTATAGACTCTCATTAATCTGTTGGCGAAATAGTAGAAAATAGAGGAGAGAGAAAGTACCGAATCTGGCATGTCTCTCTCTCTCTCGCTTCTCTTTCGAAAGACGAATACCCGGGTAATTGCTGCTGAAATTGTGTTTTTTTTTCTCTTTTGCTGTAGCACGACATTAAAAGCGATAACGGGGGGGGGGGACCCCCGCTCGCCGCCTCTGAATTATTGAGGTTTCTTACGATGCTGCACGAATAATATGAACTGCACAATCGACCAACCACGAACCAGTATAGCGAGTGGGAGCGGTGGGGAGGGGTGGGGAGGGGTGGGGAGGGGAGGGGAGGGGAGGGAAGGCCGGAAGGGGTTGGAGGTGAGAGGAAGAAAAACTCTTGTCGGCGAATAAAATCCGCAAACGAACTCCACTCGACCACAAAAGATAACAAGCCAAATCCTTGGTTTTACAACGGTTTTTACAACAGCCGTTTATTACACGATTAAAATATTATACAGCTAGAAATGCGGACCTCGGTTTATTTTATTTATTTATTATTTGTTCTTTTTTCTATATTTTGTATCATCTTTTTTTTTTTTTTTTTTTTTTTTTTTTTATTTATTTATTTAGGAAAACAACGGTCTAATATTTATGATTATAGTCGCGACTCTGCTCGATGCGGCGTCCGCGAATTCAATTCATTCAATCATGATGGATGGCTTGGCTTGGCGTCGTGATAACGCCGACTTGGTGCTCGCGTCGCACAGCGTACATTTATGCCTGAAATAGTGACTAAAGATAAGAAAACTATAAAAAAACACTAAAACCACTTAATAAGTAGTAATTATCTATGAACACTTAATAGTAATGATTGTATGAAAAGTAATCTGATTTTCCTGTGAATAAAGCAAATGTAGGTAAGATTCTTTCTTTCCTCGCAAGTAAACCGCGCAATGCAAAATGAATAATTTGATTCATGCAAATTTTATAGCTTTCAAGCGTCAAGATGTCATAATGTAAAATGCACGAATATTATCATGGAAATCGCATACCTCTCCAGTAAGATATTTTGACACTTTAAAGCCGCAAGGAATTTGCATGAATCCCATTGAATCATTGACCTTTTAAAGGAAACCCCTTCAAAGGAGACTTTTGGAATTAGCGGTTTTCTCGCGTGAAATAATTCCTCATAGTGGCAATTTCGAGTCAGTTTGAAGTGGCGTACCTAGAAATTACCTTTCTCTCACTTTGTCCATTAAAATGTGTAAGTTAGAAAAGGATAGGAAAGGAGGATCAATCCCTCCTATCCTTTTTCTACCTTTACATTCTGATGAGTAAAAAGAGAGATAGAATCAAACTTTTGTAACAGTCACAGAGAGGGTCAATTCTAGTGTAAACTCACTTGATGATGATGTTCGGAGTATTAGAAATTTCCAAAATTCACTCGGAAATCAATCAATGCATTTAAACGGAATGCTAATATGTCTGTCATATTTTGAGCGAGTCTTATCAAATCGCAACTTTCTTTATGCTGAGAAAAATAATTCATCCTGCAACTACATAGATAGGACTTCCCAATTTGGACTCGCTCATATGACATCCATCTTAGAATTTCATTTAAACACATTTATATAGTCTGTGAGTCAATATTGGAATTTTTTGAGGCTTCCGATGTCATTTCCAAGTGACTGAGTAACAAGGTTCTTTTGTACGTAGTAACATAGTACCTAATAACAAAGAACAACATTGAAACTTGACAATCACTATTGGTCGAATTCTCTATAATTGTAGCAAAAGTTTGGAACAGACCGATTATTAGAAATTCAAGGTACACATTTCTTAATAAAGTCCCCCAACTCCTCATCATTTAAGTTTATAATCATCAAAACAAAAAAATCTGTTCACCATTGATAAAGAGGGAGGAAATATCGTTGTCCATCCGACGCATAGTGTAAATCGAATCCAAATTTTCATGAGCATCTTTCATGTTTTATAAATTTTTCGAAGGACAGTTGATGTACGAATAATCATGATGAATATTTTTTACTTTGTTCTTCATGAGTCATAGGATGACAGAAAAATATGAATTGAAGTAATTAAATGATTGATCGTGGTTGAAAATTAGTTTGGAAATGTTGAAACGTTGGATTCAACTAGTAGTTAGATGGCCAACGATCTGTTACAATACCCGATGGTCCGTAAGTCCTGACGAAGATTCCTAAATAACTTTTGAACAGATGAAAACAAGTGTAAGGTATTTATAACTTACAAGAAACTATCTTTCTGAAAAGGTCAGCATTTTGCTAATCAGAAAGCTTTACCTCTTACCAGAATAACACCCAAGGCCCCCACTTGAAGGGGGGGGGGGAGGGTAGCTGGTACTCCAGTACCAGAGCAAATGGATATTGATTTTTTCTTTTTTACATTTTCCTTTTATTTTGATTTTTGTGACTGCAGAAAATTCATTATCTGTGTATGAAGATGAAGACTATTGTTTGAATATTTTATACTTCTTTTTTTTTTTTTTTTTTAAATCTCCCTGCCGATCTTGCCAACTGCTATAATACAATACAGTATTCTTTGACATTTTTTAGAGCTTCGTTTTCATTCACAATTTAATTAATTCTTACATTTTATTTTACCATAAGAGAACCCCCCCCTCCCATCGAATATCCCTCCAGGGGGGCCCGCAGTCCGGCTTGGTAACGCGGTCCGAAAAACGAAGTGGGGGCCCTGCTAACATCCTCCTACTTTCGCTTCTTTACCTGCTCAACTTCAAGGGGCATCGAAATCCTGCGTACGGAGAACGCAGCAACATATGTTCTTGGGGATTCAGCTGTCTTGACTGGTCAACTTTAAAATACCTTAGATTAAAAATGCATTGAAAAATATCCTCTGGCATAATATTATGTCACTCTTTTTCCTTAGTACAGATTAGGTTTCTTCTAGAATTTTATCAGAGCACAAAAAAAGTAATACCACCACGCGCCATCTCTCGGTTTGAGTGAAAACTCTTTGAGCAACTACCTTAGTAAATGGCATTGGGCCGGTCGGAAGGATTAGTAAGACTAAAAAGGGTATTGAAAATGCAAAAACTCGTTGGCTGAAAGAGTTCAGAGGACGTGACGGGCTGGGCAATTTTCTGAGCGGTATAGAGTTATGGCCAAGAGAAATGGACGCCTTAACCCTTGCATGAGCGAATACAGGAATATATCTTTCTCTCTCTTTCCATTTGAACACATGAGTTAGAAAAGGATAGTAGAGGAGGCCATCACGCGACTTTATAACCTATCTCCGTCCTTTTAAACACACGTGTTTAATCGGGGAATATGAGAGAGAAAGAGAGAAAGGAAGAGAGAGAGAGAGAGAGAGAGAGAGAGGGAGAGAGAGAGAGAGAGAGAGAATGTGTGAGTCGCTATTCTAAAAAACCATTCTTTTTTTAAAACTTTGGGGGGGGGGGGGCGTCTATATGACACAATTTTTTGGATATTAATTATTTATGGCTATTTTTCGAAAAAATGACAGTTTAAAAAAAATGCAAGAAATTGGAAAACGGTTTTTTAGTTTCTTGTTTTTTTCTGTTATTTTCAATTAAAATATGAACAATTAAATCCGTGATCTTAAAAATACCCGAAATTTTCTAAAAACCATATAGCGCCGGTTTCTATCCTTAACCTGAAAAAATTAATTCATGCCTTTAACACTCGATAAAAGCACAAACAGCCTAAATTTCTACAATTGTTGTCCAAAAACATGAACGTTATCATGAATTTTGACCTGTGTCAGTACCTTTAATTTTATTAAGCCCAAAAACTAAATTTAAACAAATTAGAGTTTTATGAAGGGGGAAAAAAAACTGGCTAGGGGTCGTTTCAGACTCCTGCCCCCTCCCCTTGGACTCACGGGGGTGAGTTAGGATACAAAAAGGGAGAAGTTATGGAGTTTTGCGAGCAAAACAAAACCCGTTTGGACGGTAGAGGACTGTGTGATGCGTGTTGTTACATAACTTTATTTGGGTAAGCGGTCAATGCTGCCAAAATGAAAGTCTATCAATCGTTTACTACCGTCAAAAAGACGGCGTGATCATCACAATAGAGGTAGTTTCAAAAGTGTAGGCGGACCAAAACCATAATCTTTGGCAAATTTTCAACTTTCATTCCTTCAAATGAATACCGAATTTGCTCCTGACTTTATGCTTTTGTGTCTAAAGTTTCCCTCATTGAAAAGTTCACTCAATTTCATTTTTATTCATTTTCATCGAGTAATATCAGAAATAATGTTGACAAATTCCAAAGATTAACGGTCTAGGTCCGCCTACACTTCTGAAACTACCTCTCTTTTCCTTTCGCATTTTTATACACGCGCGAAATAGAACACACATTCGCGCCTATATGACAAAAATAGACTATTTCAGTGAAGCAATATATCGTACTGATTGCCGAGGGTTTCTGGTTCCAAACAAACTGCAAAATCCAAACAAACTACAAATTCAATGCATTTTCCCCCATAAGCAATTTTGGCAAGTCTAGCAAGCCAAACTTGCTAGACTTGATTTAATAGCCTAATAATTTAGGCTATTAAATCAAACAATTAATGCGACATTTTCGCGATCATGCATCTACGTCCTTGAAAATGCTTAATTATGCCTGGTTTCTCGACTAAAACTGCCGAAATCAACAAGATCTTACAGATTAAACGATGCATTTGCAGGTTAGAATCACCCAAATGTTATTGTTGTTGTTGTTGTAGAATTGGCGGGATTTCGGGTTATTCTAACCTTCAAATGCAACGTTTCATCTGTAATATCATATTGATTTCGGCAGTTATAGTCAAGGAACCAGGCATATAATTAAGCATTTTCGAGGACGTAGAATTCATAATCGCAAAAAGGTAGCATTAATTTCTTTCTTGATTTAAATAGTCAAAATGTCCGTTAAAAAATCTGCTTTTGGGGAAATTACATTGAAACCAAGTTTGTTTTGGAACCAGAGGCCCTCGGACGGCAATCGATACCATATATCGCTCTTCTAAATCAATCCATACGGTGCCGGATTGCGTCAATAATTGACTGACGCCCCTCGCAGCTGAAACGGAAACTTTTATCATGCCCGTCTGTCATTGTTTCCACCCTAAACTTTGACGATTGTTGCCAGTTTTAATTTTTCAGATCGGAAAAATTGGATACTTCTCCAAAAAATGGAAACGCTGGCGATTACTGCTTAGTGTTTACTGTTTACTGCAGCGTTTGAGCCGGGTTGAATACCCTTCATATTAGATATTAACGTCGTATTCTACTCTGCGCGATATCATTGTTGCTGCACACTGTAATAATCGTATTGATTTATGACTTGAAACTGACTAGGGACCCAGGTCCCACCAGTCGCGGTCGCTCAATCGATAGGCTACGCAGGCAGGTATATTTATATGATTCATTTCACACACGTAGATGTCAGTCCATCCGCGTTTTGCAGATAATTAAAGACCTTCTACAATCCATCGGTTACTCTACCGGTTGAAGCAAAAACTAAACATATTGGTAATCCTTCCGTAGAAAAAAAAGATAAAAAAAAAATCTAGTTGGTACCATAATCAAACCCGATTGGTGATCATGAACAGCTACTTGGTCCGATTAGTGTTGCGAGTTCTATTTTCTATTTATAATTCATCGGTGATTCTACCGGTTGAAGCAAAGATTAAACATATCGTTGGAGCAGTTTGACAAAATGGTTAAAGGAAATATAATCGTATCAATAATCATGATCCTTTGCCTCAGTTGATGGTTAAATCACCTGGGTGTAACAGATGTACCCCCCCCCCCCCCTGTCTAACTTTTGAACGAGTTGAGATAAAAAGTTGCGGTTTGGACCATTCTTCATTACTTTAGATGAACTTTATTTTTTTGGGAGTCAAAACCCCCCACTCCCCCCAGGGGGGCTATCTCAAAGTTTTCTAATGGCAACCCCTATCCTGTGATACATTGTTTGAAAGAGCATAAAATTCTAAGACTTTTGAAGCAAACCGCAGGTCGATATCGTTTTTCGTTTTCGATATATCGAAGTTCAAAGTTCAATTTTCAAAAAATCAGAACTCCCATTTAAAAAGTAAGCACTTTTCAGAAAAAAATACGGTTCTGCCATAAATTTAGTCCAAGTTTGGTTTTAGAAACCCCAACAATGTTCTAAAAAATTGCCCCTCAGGGGGGTTATCTCAAAAATTCCGAGGCACAACCCTTACCGAGTGAAACATCGCTCAAAAGGGCTCACTAAACTGAGTATTTTGGCGCAAACCGCACGTCGATACCGTTTTTAGTTTTTGATATATCGAATGGCAAAGTTGGATTTTCATCCGCTGTCAAATTCCGATATATCGAAAACTAAAAACGGTATCGTCCTGCGGTTTACGCCAAAATACTCAGTTTAGTGTGCCCTTTTGAGCGATGTATCACTCGATAGGGGTCGTGCCTCGGAATTTTTGAGATAGCCCCCCTGAGGGGCAATTTTTAGAACATTGTTGGGGGGCTCTAAAACCAAATTTGGACTAAATTTATGGCAGAACCGTATTTTTTTCTGAAAAGTATTTGCTTTTTAGAGTATTTTAGATTCGTAGTTTTTCTAATTCCGACTTTTTAAATGGGAGTTCTGATTTTTTGAAAATCGAACTTTGAACTTCGATATATCGAAAACGAAAAACGATATCGACCTGCGGTTTGCTTCAAAAGTCTTAGAATTTTATGCCCTTTTAAACGATGTATCACAAGATAGGGGTTGCCATTTGAAAATTTTGAGATAGCCCCCCTGGGGGCCTCCTAGGGGGGTGGGGGGTTTTGACCCCCAAAAAAATAAAGTTCTCTAAAGTAATGAAGAATGGTCCAAACCGCAACTTTTCATCTCAACTCGTTCAAAAGTCAGACGGGGGGGGGGGGGGATACATCTGTTTCACCCTGTATACACTGATGGGAAAAAAATCTGGTACCATAATCAAGCACGGTTGATGATCATCATAAACAGCTACCTACATGGCCCGATTAATGTGTCAAATTCTACTTTCGAGCCAATACCCCCAGTAAACATATATGGTCTTGACAAGATCTTCAGGTCGTCTCGGATGATCTCATGCAACGTCTGTAAAAGATCCTCCAATTTAAGTTTAATGTCCTAAGTAGTTCTAGTCTTCAAGATAGGTTATTCGACATCTGGAAGTGAGCTATAAGTAGTCGACAAGATGACTGCCTTGACCATCCGAAAGGACCTGGGACCAAATAGTGTTACGGCTTGACGGTCCTCCGAAAGACGTTGGATGGTGCGCACGTAAGTATATTTGCGTGTAGTTTATACCCCCCGTAAGTGCTCACCGATCATCTGCGTGCGGGACCGTGAGGACGCAACACTATTTGGTCCCTGGAGAACAGATACACTTATATCTTTAAGTCATTTTTTTTTTTTGGTTGTTCACCCTGATCCCCCCCCCCCCTCGGCACGCCTCTGCATTGAAGTTACATACACAGAACATTTACAGAAAGAAGTGACAAAGTATACCAGAAGTTCCGAGATTTGAACCTGGGCCGCTGCGGTGGAAGCCAAGTACTTTACCCGATGAGCTACGCCGGCTCGCGTAGGTGTGGAGCAAATTAAACATATTTCAAGGAGTTTGGAGTATCTGGACTCGGTCTCTACGAGAGCATGGCCAGGGAACGGTCATTACAAGAAATCTCTAAGATATCTTGTGGAACCATGTTTTTGTGCCAAAAAAGACAATGAGCCTTGAGATGTATCCCAGACATAGTGGTTTCGCACGCATATTTATTTGCAATGCATTTAAGATATCTAGTAGAGAGCCTAAGTTGTAATGGTTTTCCAGGACTTCTCAGAGACAACTGTAGGAGCAATGCAAGGAAGTAGCTTTTGCAAGTAATATCCGAGACAGCTTAGAGATTTGTTCGATTTTTTTTTTTCGTGGGCAAACTGTTATACCTCTCAGAGATGCAGCATTCACTCCGAGTGGTTTGACTCACTCCAATAGATATCTCAGAGAAATCCAGTTTTTTAAGCACCTCTCTGAGATATCTCTTCGACTGAACGCAAAAATTAGCGGTTTTGAAAGTATCTACAGGATATCTCTTAGTTAGTTTCAACGATGGAGCTATCTCTAAGACATCTTCTAGACGGTTTTGGCACTCGAGACCGGTTGAGAAGATCTCAAGACTCAGAATGTTTACTGGGCCCTTACTACTAACCTAATCATAATTTTACCAACAGTATCAATAAGTAATTGCGGACTCCTCCGTTGTGTCCCACTCATTCAAGCGCCATCTTTGAATTTTGTGTAATGCATTTCCTTGAGTTTGTGACTTGTGATATTCTGTAATATTTTACCAATATAATCGAAAGTCTATCAGGGGCTTACTAGGATTGCCTGTAGGGTCTTCGTCCTTTCTCTTGTTTTATCAACTGTAATTTCTTTAGTCAAACTTGAATAGAGTAAGCGTGGCAATTGAGAAACCGCGACGGTCTATTTTCTAATTCAAAGTGACGCTCTCTCAGAGCTCCTTGGATTCATTGCATGCCGCAGCATCTCTTTCTCTTTGTGTTGATTAGATCTCCCAGGTGGATTTATATAGTCTCTCAGCGCCGCTGAATGAAGTATCCGCCCAGTACCTCACGAGTGAGTACTTAAACTGATAACCTCAAGTTTAAAGTACTCAAAAAGTTTTTCTCGTTGCAAGTTGTTCGCGGATAATTAGGTCGGTGGCAGCTGCTGGCTGCTCCAGAACCTCGGAGCTCCGTCAGCAAGCTCCCATAAGCTCGACTCTCGTCTGAGAACAACGCGTTTCATTTACACTAAAACAATTCCGCTGCGCAGCGCGCTCCCTCTATTATTACTTTCTGCAGCGTTGTCAAATTTAGTAAGTTTTTGCATAACGAGTCAAGAGGCTGATTTTTAATCCATGAAACACGATGGAGCATACAACAGAACGGGTTACTTTTGGTTACTCCTTGTTTGAGTGTGGTTTGTTTGGCGTGCTGATAATTAAAAACAAAATAAACAAAAACAAAACAAAAATAAAAAGTGCTTTATATCCAAATGAGACTGTAGGAAACTTTTGCTGTAGGCTTAAAGGGTTGATTTGGATGTAAAAACCTACAAAAATAACGATGGTGGCATTCAAAAATTACAAAATCCACTTTTAAACTCAACAAATGATTTTTAACGCGCGATCGTAATGACGGCGCGGCGTTGGGCACTAATAGTGGGGAATTCCAATCTAACCATATCACTCCATCAAGAAAGTGGCCATCATAAGAGAATACTTTCCTTTACACCTGTGTCACGGCGCCATTAATCAGCACTCTGGTAACTAGTTCCCTTCAGTTTATCTTAAAATTGGAAGGAGTCTTGAAATAATACAAACTGTAGTCCCTCCTAATTATTATCTGCTTTCTACCATTGAGCAAATTTGTCGTAGTTTCCTTCTTTTTTGGTCACCATCGAGAAATCAAAGCGATTTCACGCATGCATCAACACTAATAAATGCTGTTATATTGAGTGTAATCTACTCGAATTATTTATGTTGTCGTGCATTTTGTGTTTTCCGTAAGAATCGGTGCAATTGATCCTTGGTCTCTGAATGATCGATTTTAATAGACCATGTAGTCGGTTCCAATCAATACACTCGATTTATAAATTGATATAATCTCTTCATGTTCTTCATAACATAATGCATGGTAGTTTTTAACTATTTAGAATATTAGTATATAATTTTATAGATCACAATGGTCTAAACGTTGGTGGATTCAGCACTTCGATGAAAAAACAGCCCGCACTTTATTTTAATTTCTAAATATAGCTCTCTCAAATTGACTTAAATTTTCAAAGGGATCCTTAAAAAATCTATTCCATCGAATATAGCTGGGAATCCCTTTACTTACTATGGAAAAAAAAATAAAAAAATAAATAAACAAATTTTATTTGAGCGTATGGTTTGTGCTCAATAACGTAGCGTCTTTTCAAATTATCAAAATGTTGATTGCTTTATTCATCATCCTGCTTCATGGTGTCTCTTTTAGGCTCACTTTCGCGTGGATTCGATGAACTCATCTTTTCTTTTCTAAAATTTCTAAAGGTGTGAGCATCTCCAACGCGTTCGTATGTAATTGCAACTCTACGGATTTCACTCTGTTGGATCGAACGGTGAGCTTTGAAATGGGTATTACATCGTAGAAAATCTCATTTTCGAGGGGATGCATTTGAAGTTCAAAAGCAGACTAATGAATCTGTGACTGTTACATATTCAACGAGTTCCGCGCACCCGCTCTGCAAAGCTTTGAAAATTTAATTTATTGGGTGCCGCACATTGACAATGATGACACAGTTGTCATTTTATTGCATGAAAAGGTACCTTCGGGTTTCGGAAACCTTCTCTCGAGAGAGAAAGAAAGCGCTTGTCAAAGACAGGCTTACAGATTCCTCAAATCCTCGTGACCTCGCGATTTGTTCATGTACACTTGTCTAGAAATTCTTCTCCATTAGCTTCGGAAAAAAACGAGCAAAACCTTGTTCTGGCAGTTTTAAAATTATGTAATATGTTTATTCTAATATACAGGATGACTATATAAAAATTCCACGCTCAAAAGCTGAGATGGTTGTCGCTCGGAAAAATGAAGGGGCTTTTTACCATTTGAGGGACAATATCTACACAGACCTATGCGATAAAGTCGGCTCAAACGTAACAGCTACAAGCAAATGAGGTATAGAAATAAAAAACACCAATCTCGAAGCTTGTCTTGAACATTGAAAGCATACTTTATATGGAAGAAGCTCCTTCGATTTTCTCAAATGGCAACCACCCTAACTTCTGAGTGGGGACTTTTTTTTATTTATATCCTGTATATCCTGTATAATACACCATATAAAGTACACCATGGCCGCCCGCAGAAAAATCGCCAAGGAGGAGGGGGGACAAAATTATTGAACCTCAATGAAAGGTCTAGGGACATGGGGTAGGAGATACTATACGATTGTTGCTCCTTGTCATCTTCTTTTTCTTTAGAATGAAGAAAAAGAGGTGGATCAATGGAGCCCTCTGACTTTGCTCCATTATTTTTTTCAATGCGTTCATTTTTTTTCTTTCGTGTTTCAGATTTTCAAAAATTAGAAAGAGAAGCTCGTATATGTCGGAAGCTGCAACACCCAAATATCGGTGAGTGTAGTTTTGACTATTGTTTTCTTTTTGTCATGCAATCCATGGCCATTTGGTCGTAAACTTTCCTTTTCAATTAAAGTTCATTCCACGACACAACTGTAATATAACTGATGTTTTCAACTGACCCCAGATAAAACGGAAAACTGACACGTTGATTATGCTCGCTCAGCTCACAATAAGCTGTCTCTAGCACCGGTACCCTCTAATTGATCCGTTAAATGTGCCGGTTTGAATCACTGTACAGTGTACAGGGTGTGTGATAAAAAGAAGCACTAGCGAAAATTTTGAAAAACGTCAAAACAAAGTTCCGTTACACTTTGAGGGAGACATCTTTTCACGGGGTGTTCAAGTTAGAGAAACATCCCGTAAAAAAGATGGCTCCTCCGAAATGCGAAGCTGTTCTCCAAATATTTGTTAGTTTTCCTTTTTTTACGTACCCTGTATATGTATGTATACAATCTACATATACATTCAATCAAATCTGGTTGGTTAGATCTGAACGAGCGTCTGGTTGGCACGCGATTGATGACTATTCACTTTGGTGATTTTTCTAAAACTGTCCATACTGATGGTATACTGCCGAGGCCTTTTTACACTTGGTCAGTCCCGTACAGCGATGTAATCTAATTTGGGAATCGCATCAAAATTAAATAAGGGTTAATTCCTCAATGTTCCCGATTTGGGCGCTTTTGCGATTGGTAGGTGAATGGAACGGAGCTATAAAATTATAGAGATACGTGTGTCGGACTTTAGGTCAAAAATATTGATTGTTGCTGACGGTAACTGCTAGAGGTTTTTATTCCGTATCATATCGGACGTTTCGACGACTTACTATGAATTCACAGCTTTTGGCTGCCGTTTTGCAGATCTCAAGTGGAATTCTTTAATTCACAAGATGATTTCAAAAAAGATTGACCAAGCTTGTTCAGCAGTATATACCTATAAGCTGATCTGTAATCTTTTTTTAACCAATGAATAGTTGAATATCCATAAAATCCCATAAAATTTTAGAAACGTTGTTTTCACTGGTGACCGAAAATATTCAAGATCAGAGTATTTTCGTGGATTATGGTCTTTTTGTTGAAATCGACTGCGCAATCATTTTGGCAATCGGCGGAATCATCGGTGAATTAAAGAATTCTTATCTAGATCCGTAAAACGATAACCATCATAACCGTAATTTCTAATGGCATCGGTGATGCCGATATTTATTTTTTTTGTTTTTTTGTTTTTTTTTTTTTTTGGCCACTTACTTGAAAATCAAACTATCGAATAAGATGATGATTTATTGATGGAAGCGACGCTATATCAATAATTCTGAGATGTTAAAATGAATTTTATAGCAATTAAGCAGGTCTCCGTGTTTGCCCGTTGTTACCAGAAGTCGTTCGTTACCCTTTCGGGCATCACGGTCTGGACTTCGGTGTCAAAAACGACGCCTGCGCACGCTGATTATGAACAATCGTATCGTAATGCGCTATCGAGTCGATGATCGAGTGCGTGTTATCTTATGAGTGGTGCCATTCCGATAGAAATCCTCCCATCACTGCGGAAATTCGCCGATGACTCCTGAGCTATCGGAGAAATTCCGTAGAGGTGGGAGGGTTTCTATCGGAATGAAACCCATCGAAATGGCACCACCCGTAAGATAACAAGCTCTTGATAGCATTACGATTACGATCGTTCATAATCAGCCTGTAGACGAATTTAGGCGACAGCGGAAGATAAATTGTTGGGAGCACCCTACAAACACTTTCTCACATCAAACTTAATTTGGGGGGACCCCCAGACCACCAGACCAGACCGCCTTTATTATTCGAGGAGAGACCCCCATACCCCGTTTAATATTCTCGGAGAGACCCTCAGCGGGCCGATCATTTACTTCATCGTTATACCGATCGTTAAAACTGTCTACGAGTGATGCTATTGGTCGAAAATTGTAAAACTTGGCTGTTGCTATGGTAACCATCGTTAAGAGTCTCGTTTTATAAAGGCTATTCATGAGTAACCTTTAAAAAACGGACACTATAACGATGGTTACCATAGCAACGGCTAAGTTTTACAATTTTCGACCAATAGAATCACTCGTAGAAAGTTTTAACGATCGGTATAACGATGAAGTAAATGATCGGCCCGCAGGCCCCTTTTTAATATTCTGGGGGAGACCCCCAGACCTTCTAAGGAGTAAATTTTAGAGCAGGCTGGTTGCAGAATTTTTTTTGCAAATTTTAATCAAAATTCAATCAGCTATGTTTGAAATCTTTAATTTTTTTCATTTTTTTGACCCAGTTTGCCATTGATTTTAATTGAAACCTTTTATCCTCTATGACTTGCTTAAAATTTAAAATTTAAAATTAAAAAAAAAAAAAAAAAAAAAAAAAAAAAAAAAAAAAAAAAAAAAACTCCCTCTGAGGAACGTAAAAAGCAACTTCTCTGTGAAATTTGGATGTATATATGGATCTTTAATTCAAAAGTTATGCTGGGATGCAGACAAACAGAACTCTGCGCCATCGCAATACATTCTCAAGTTCTAACTTCATCGTTAGAGTGAAAAAGTAAAAATGGAAATCTGCTTTAAGATAGCCATAAAACCAAAATTTTGTCGATAATATCTCCTCAGAATCATCGGAAAGCGTCATTTCCACCAATAAATCATCATTTTAATCGATAATTCGAGATTCAAGCAAAATTTCAAAAAAAAAAAAACAAAAACAAAAACAAAAAATCGGTATCACTGATGCCATAACAAGTTACGGTTCATGCCATGCCTCCTTGCGGTTGCGGATTTCTTACACTAGTCTATAGTCATAATAGTTGTGTCAGCAGCTGAAATGATCCAGTTTCAGACAGACCGAGCTTTATAAGCTAAGCGAGCAGAACAGTGATCGTAAACACGTCGTGCGTTAAAACAAGACCCAAGTTTTGACCCGGTTGCCAACTTTCGTGACCGCAGACTTCGTGTTGATTTAACCCTTTCAGTGCTGAATCTTGTAAAAGTAGTTTCACAAAGCTTAGACCTTCACTCTAGTGAATCTGGTGTCTTTTTATCATTTACGATAATTTCACGTGCTTGTCAATATTTGCTGAAATTTCATAAGAATCCATGTCACCACCCACGTCCTCTAAATGAGAGACTTGGTCTGTTGCAAAATTTTGCTTCAGCATTGTATGGAAGGTAGATTCTACTGTATAAAAGCGTCAAAATCATATTCAACGCATCAAAAAGCCTCAAAATCCACTCATAAACCCACAATAGGCGTCTTTAGAAAAGCCTAAGATGGCGGTCGAGTGGGTGAATCAATCTTGTATGCATGCACTACGAGCACCAAAATATGGCCGACGACGCCGACGGCAGTTCATATTGTTGGTTAGAATATGTAAACAAAACTTCCTCATAGTATCTAAATTTTGCGTCATTCTATGTGTGTTATTTTTCCGGTAAATATTTTAACGTCATTGTATGTGATTATCATGGTGAATACTGAATAAAAATCACGTTTTGTGTCGATTTGCCCGAATTCTGAAAAGGAAACACCGGGCAAGTTTCTACTTTGCCGAATGCCATCGTCGGCCATCTTTCCAGCTCGTAGTGCTTGCATGCAGGCTTGATTCGCCCATTTGAGCGCCATCTAAGGCTTTCCTTTAAACGCCTTTTGTGAGTTTATGAGTAGATTTCGAGACTCTCTGATTCTTTCAATGTGATTATTAAGCGAATGAACCAAGGAATCGATCCTTCCCAATCCTGTATCAAAAGTGTGCAACAGACTCATTGAGCAAAAGGGTAGAAGAAATCGCTGATGGTTTTTATTTTTTCACAACTAACAAAGTTAGAGTTAGAGAAAGTACTTATTGCAGATTTTCAAGGTATTTTGTTTCGATACTTGGCTCAATAGTCACTACAACTAAATAGATCATGATATTTACAAAATAATTGGCTGTCGTCATGCCTAATATTATCCTAAAGAATATTCTTCCATAAAGTTTTAATATTATTTAACCATATGAAGCTTGGAGTGAATGCACAAACTTTCTGTGGCGTCTGTCTGTCCGTGTGACTGTTCGCGGCCATAAAACGTGAAAAACAGCATAATTCTTGACCTATTGATCCATATGCATCCAAATTTTGCAGATATGTTGCTTTTAACATTCCCCAGATGTACTTTTTTTTTTAATTTTATTTTTTAGGTTAGTTATGGATGGCAAAAATGGTTTCCATTAAAATCAGTGGGTCAAAAGAAGGGAAAATTTTAATGTTTCAAAAATGGATCTTCGGATCTGGATAAAAATATCAAAGAGGGGTCTGGGGGTCTCCCTCAGATTATATTGGATGTGAGAAAGTGTCAGTTGGAGTTTATTTTTATTATTATTAAAGCTGGCAACTGTGCGGTGAGCCCAGCCGCGAGTCGTCTGCACCGTTCACCAAAGTACAGTCAACTGCTATGCCGAGCTTAATCGAGTCGATGAGCATGGAGCCAGGGTTAGGGAATGGAGGGATGGAGGGAATAGGGATGGAGGGATGAAGGGGGAATGAGTGAAGGGATGGAGTGCAGAGTACAGGATTAGAGCCAACACACGAGCTCTTCAGATTATGCTGCATACGCGTCTAAACGGTAGCTAGGTGTACCCGCCACCCAAGCAAGATTGCCAATTTCAAAAATCTCGAGAAACCGAGGTACTGTCAGCGAATTAGGTAATGCCCGTATACGAGCTATAATAGCAGTAGAGAGGATTTGTGAGGCGTGCACTGAAAAAAAGTACGGTCCAGAGACCCGGACGTTTTGGGCAAATATGGAATAACGGCAAAGTCTGGGTGTCACCCCCTGATTTTGCCGTTGTTCCATATTTGCCAGTACTTTTCTGTTCTTTTTTTTTTCAATGTGATATTGAAACTTAACGAAGGTAGCCATGATAGAAATCTCTTATGGACGTTTGACGCAAACAAACCGAGCCGGTATGTTTGCCTCACTTTCCTTAACCTTTAAAAAAAAAAAAAAAAAAAAAAAAAAAAAAAAAAAAAAAAAAAAAAAAAAAAAGTGACAAATACATTTGAAATTTGATTTAAACGAAAGTGCAAATGTTTTAGAGTGGCTATCTGGACACAGGAATCTATATATTTGTTTCTTTTGGAAGAATTTGCACGATAAAGAAACCGACACATATTGGAAACAAGCTAAATTTTCTCACCTGGATAGTGTATTAAAATTCTGTGTCCTGATATAGCCACTCTAAAACACCTGCACTTTCATTTAAAACCAACTCCCACTGGATTAATTACAATTAAAGGTTAAAAAAAGTGAGGCAAACAAATCAGATTCAGATCCCCCATGCTGTCACACTTTGAGATAGAACTTATAACATGTATGGCCTCCTCTATCTCTATAGCTCGTTGGTAACGTCAGTCGACGCCTTATATTTTAGCTTAATATATAAGGCGTCTCAATATCCTCAATTCCTCACAAAAGATTAAGAAAGGTACGGAAACCAACTTTTCAAAGAAAACTTATCAAAATGAAACAATAACACATAGGAGTTCCAAAGATGATATGATTGAAGTTGGAATCATACTTGGAACTCCTGTGTGTTATTGTTTCATTTTGATAAGTTTTCGACACAAATGTCGGTTTCCGTACCTTTCTTAATCTTTAGTGAGGAATTGAGGATATTGAGACGTAAGAATTCAAATAGATGGCGTCAGTGTTTACTGTTTATTTGCTGATGAAGTCAGCTGTGATGACACTGATGACAGTCGGCCGTGATTATTTGAATGTGCCGCGCTAATCTCGCGAAATATCATGCACGTGGTGGAAAGATACAGGGGTGAATAGTGTCTAGTGTTTCTCGCAATTTGTGAGTTTATTAATGAATTTTTGGTGTTTTTTGATGCTGCCATTGTCATTTTTACCGCTTTTCACATAAGAATTGATACTATAAAACGCTCTGGCCGAAGTGTGCAACAGACCCATTATCACCTTGGCTAAATAATGGTGTCACCCTGAAGCAAGAGGGTGCCACTTTTGACGAAGAGTTTCACCAAACAACAGGACGTGCCACTCTGGATGGAGGTTGGCACCGCATCATGAAGTAAGAGGGCGCCGCACTCTGAATGGAGAGTGGCACCCTCAAGTAGGAGGGAGCCTTTCTGAACGGTGAGTGTCACCCTGAAGCATATTAGGGCAGTGGCGGACTGGGCCGGGGTGCCGGGGTGCTGCAGCACCCCGGGCCTTTTGGGTTTCTTTTTTTTTTTTGGTCTAGGTCCTGGACTTGAGTTGGTGAAATAGAAGTTTAGAGCCACTTGGGCCTTAGGAGCCAAGATCAGAGGGCCATTATTGAAAAGCGCTCGCTCGTCTGAGGGCCCAGACTTCTAATGTGACCAAATAACGAGGAGCTTCAATTTTCAAGCCGCCAGGGCCTGAAAACTTTACAAGGCGGGCCCTTACCAGAACCAAGCGTGCCCAGCGACTTGGAACGAGGCCGTCAAGGCTGTTGAGGGCGTCTTTCCTCCCATAGAAAAAGTTGGATTTAAAGTTTCTGGGGACAAATTTTATTTTGAAGGGCCCAGGGCCCCAGTGCCTCCAAAAATGGGCTGTGGAACCGCAGTACCGGTATCTCACAACTAAGGCCGTGAGCCCGCGGTTCTGTGGCCTGGGCCCTCTAAAAGCCGATGCCCAGTGTCCAGACCATTCGACATTGAAAAATGTTTGATAAATAAACTAGCTTTTAATTGCAGGCTCATAGACTCCAAAGCGCAGTACCAGGGCCCGCGGTGTCGGCAATGCCGCAATGCCAATTCAAACCAGTTTGAATCGCTGAACCGATTTGAAAAGCTTTGAAACAAAAACCGAACCAGTATTTTGGTTAGAGTTTGGTCTCTTGGGCTCCCTAGGACCTCATTTTAACCGGCATATTCTTTACCTTTTAGTAAAGTAGCACTATCTCAATTTTGAAAAAAATGGAATATAACCCCTTCCCTTGGATTATCACCGATATCAGATGTAATTTGAGAAAAATGAATTAGTCTCAACTCATAAAAACTTTTTATATTCAAAAATTAATTTTAAATAAACCTACCTTCAATGGATAAAAACTACCTTGTTTTTTCTATGGCAATATTTTTTTTTTTTTATCGTAGAGGGTAGAGGAATCTAATAGCCTTATATTCTATTTCTGTTTCTTGCCGGAATGCGTTCATTGATACACGAATGGCTATATAGTCTGCGGTCGGCAAGGACTTATAGTAACGTATTCTAGAAATCTTTAATTTCG
Organism: Trialeurodes vaporariorum; assembly: GCA_011764245.1. Taxonomy (NCBI): domain Eukaryota; kingdom Metazoa; phylum Arthropoda; class Insecta; order Hemiptera; family Aleyrodidae; genus Trialeurodes; species Trialeurodes vaporariorum. The sequence goes on from VMOF01000111.1 coordinate 50,991,462, forward strand.
CATTTTATTAAATTTTATTTGCCAGCCGAGAAGTGTATTGAAAAGTATGTTTTGATACTCAAAAATAACATTTTCGGGGGGTGAATTTTTCAAAAAAATTCCTGGGGGGGGGGGCTCCCTCCTGGGTAGGGGCGCCGCCAAGACCCAATGCGGGCCTCGAACTGAACTAGCACCCCGGGCCTTTTTCTCCCAGTCCGCCACTGTAGTAGGGTGCCAGTCTGAACTAAAAATTTCACCCTGCAGCAGGGTGATTCAGGAAATATGAGATCTGGATGAGGTGTCCAAAAGAGCTTAAAAACAACTCCAGAGTGATTCAGAGAGGTTGAATTTGACAAAATTTTCTAAATAAAGCCTTCCAGGGAAAAAATTATCTCAGGGGTCCTGAGGTATCTAAAAGCTTATCTCCAGAGAAACTTCAATTTGGACAATTTTCGCGCAAAAAATTCAAAGAAACCCTTAAAGGATCTGGGTGTTTAAAAAGAGGCCAGTAACAGCAAGGTCCATATAAGATAAGGTCTTGCCGGTAGCGCCAACTCGGGAAATCCAATGTTTGGGAACCCATACCCCCATTTACTTTAACATTCTTCCCGAGTTCGCCGCCATCTTGGATCAATGGTTTTAAATGGAGAAGTGGTTCCCAAACTGTGGACCAACGAGGGGAGCCGAAAGCTACTTGCCAGACCTTATGTATATAGACCTTGAGTAACAGCTCCTGAGTAGCTCAAATTTTCAAAATTTTCCAGTGAAGGCATTACGTAAATGGGGTTTGGTAAATTCAAAGGAACTAGAAAAAAACAGCGTCAGAGAAGCTGGAATCGTCAACACTTAATAAGCATGGCATTCCATAAAATGGAGGCTCTGGGACTGGGAGAGCGAAAAAACCTTAAAGTCAGCTTTAGAGAAACCTTAATTTTCAAAATTGTCTGGGGGAGGACCCCCAGACCACTCTGTCAATTGGGGCCGACTCTTACACCTCCTCTTGCATTTAAAAATGGCGGCCCTTTCTACAACCTTGACTTACCGTAGATACGTACTACAACGGAAGCAATTTTAAACTACCCGCAAGTGCAAATTATTACATATAACACCTTTCAGTAAACTTTTGTCTGTAAGCACGTGCCAAGGTAAAAGTCCGAGAAGAAATGTTAGTTAATTTGACAAAATTTCAGCGCGGAGATTGCAAAAATGTGGGCTCTCGGAAACATCATTTTTCAAAACATTTCCGGGGGATTTCCCCCGGACCGGCGGACTCCCTCCCTATACTGGAGGGTGTCCCCCAGACCGCCCCTAGGGCGTGACACTACAGTGTTCCGCCCCGGCTGCCGCTGAGCCTTACCACGCCACTGATTATACTGTGGTCAGTAACCTTTAATTTTGATTTTTTGTTTAGAGGCAAAAAATATATTATGCTCGCTCAGCGATTTGAACACACACTGTTGGCCTAAAAAATCAATTTACTCGAAATATTCAAAATTTTTAACGTCAAACTTTATTTCGAAGAAAATTAACCATTTTGACAGGATGCGCCGGCCAAGGAAAGCAAAAAGGGCTGTCCCTTCCCTCCAGGAATTTTGAGAATACAGATCTTCACGCCAATTTCTTCAAAAATGAGCTGAAAACAAGCAAACACTTTGAAAATCGAAGGAGTGTCCCCTTTAAAATGGTGGTATTGGCATTTTGCTCTTCTCCTTGAAAAATTTTCTGCTGGCGCCTCCACTTTTTTGACCCCATTATTTCCTAGTGGTACCATTGTATATTTGGTGTTTTTATACCGGAGAGTAAGTCAATCCAACATTTCAAATCTTCTATCATAACTTCTTTTCCCGCGATTATGAACCGACAGATCAATATCCGTTGAATTTTTCACGACATTTTCATACTGCACCGCAAATGAAGAGAAAAAATTCTAAAACATTCACGCAAAAGCTGTTTTTATAAATAATAAAAAAAAAAAAAGTATGGAAGGATATTTTGAAACGTAAATTGAAATGCGCCTCATCGTAAAAACATTGGCGATATGCGGTACTGGGCTATTCTGGTTAGGTTTGACAAACAACATAACTCGTTAGTAAATCTCAAGAAGCCCACTCAAAAACGAAGAGAAAATAAATAACTGAGGTTGTAAAGCTTAACCCTTTCTTCTCATAACAAGCCGCATGAGTAATTGGTTTCTACGTTAAATTACAGAACACGAACACATACAGTGAAACTGTTCCGCACTGCACCGATATGTAAAACGCGGTGAGCAGCGGCAATGGTGCATCTCAACAATCGCTAAACAGGAGCTCTTAATAATAATAAAATGAAACATAAAAGTCAATCTGTTTCCTTGGCAACGCATAACCTAGAGTCATGCATGTTGCCGAAGTTCACTGTGAAAAAAAGGTGACCTGAATTTTAAAAATTTACAGCAATCGAACTGACCGGTTCCTCAGTGGTGGCTCATGCAATGTGGTACCAATGAATTTCCTTCATTTAAACCTGTGTAAAAGAATCGAATATTTGGTGAAGTGATGTGCCTCACCTAAAATCAACCTTTTTGTACTGGTTTAAATGGGGGCAATATGGATAGTTGCCGTTGCAAGAGCCACAACTGCCGTTTACTGTGCTTAGCCGCGTAAAAGCTTTCGTTCATAATCATTGCAACTTTACTGTATGACTGAGCTTTTAAATTTCAGTAAATGGCAACAGAAAAAATCCTCTTCTCGAGGAGCTTGATCAGTGCAATTATAAAATACTTCTAAGAGACTGCTTGACTGCACACTGTCCATCCAAACTTTGCTCCCAAAGGAGCTTTTCATTTGACGATGTAATCGATTTTTGTGGCTTTGCGACTTGTCCCAACGAGCATAAAATTGGATTTTTACCTTCACACTATTTTCCTAACGCATTGCGTGATGCTTTTAGTGTGTTATGATTGGCCAAGTTCGAGTTTAGCGTTAGTTTTGATTTAAATATCGTAGTTTTATCGTACAATTATTTAAATATTATAGCAAAAAATGCAACACCTGGAATATTAGAATATGCGTAAAATCGTTTCAAGTCAAGTAGAAATTGGTATCATTTGGGAAATCAGCGTCCCAGATTCTATTAATTTGCATAACTTCAATGAATTTTAATGGAAACAATCATTGAAATACAACGAAACTTATAGTTAAAACTAACACTGATGTTAGGTGCCAGTCACAGACATTAATATCATAGTGGAGGCCAACTTGATCAATAACTGCACACTTTATTCCATACCGTATCATGGTAAATAGCAAAGCGTTCATCAAGAAGTCTGAAAAACTTGCAACCTCCAATCGACTGCCACAGTATCAAGAAAAGAAGCAGCACGATGAAAGTGTTAAAATTGACATTTTTTAAATAGTTAACTATTCCGACTTGACTGTAGCTATTTTTGTATACACATCGAGTTGAAGGCGTTTTAAGTAAAGTGTATTTCTCATGTGCACTGCATTGTGCAGCGCACAGTGATTGTTATTCAATCTTGATGGTAATTGTTTTGCGAGGGCAAATATCAATTTGGCCAACAATTTGTCTTATCTTCAAATAGTATCTAGTGTTTATATCTGCTATAGTGATGGTGCATAATCATCATTACTTTAAAAACATTTTGTGTTCTTTCTTTGTCTGTTTCTCATTTTCTCTCAAAGTAGAGGCTCCTGCAATTTGAATCCACAGGATTATCTCCATTTAAACCCATGTAAAATAATAGATCTCCAGGAGGTCCATTGCACCTCAAAGAAATCGCTGCTTTTGCAAAGGTTTAAATGCCAAAGAAAAATTAGTGTGAAATTGTACGAATCACCGCTGTTTTATACTGTGCGCACCGGTGCTGCGAGTCAATCAGAAACTTCATTGCCGAAGTTATGAAAATGTTTCTGACATGTGTTGACACTTTTTGGGAAAACTTTTTTGGTTCGCTTTTTGTTTAAACTAAAACTGCTAAGAAATATTATTGAATATGCTCAAAGGTTTGATCTACAAAGTACTTTTTACAAATTTGATTTTTAGAGCACCTAAAATTTTTTGCAAGCTTTCAAACTTTTGGTGGGTCATATTACGTACACGTAGGTCGCAGGTACCTTACTTGTTTGACGAACCAATGACGGATCCAGTTAATTTTTCGTTTTGGCTGTGTCTGGCGCACGCTCGTGCGCTTCAGAAATCACAAATTCGCAAGTATTCTTCCATACTCAGATTCTGAATAAAACAGCTTGAAATTTGTTGAACTTCTCAAATGAGGTGATTCGCAAGCGGCAGAATCCCACTTGGAAGTCTGTCTTGAGAGCACGCGTCGAAAGCCTTTCGGAATGAGATATACAAAAAGTAAAATAAATTCCGCGAACGCTTTCGCTTTGAAAAGCAACGCTCTCACGGTCGAACTCAACTTAACCAAAGTGTTTCGGGGAAAGTTAGCCAAGCGACCGAGCGTTTCAGTTTCCCTCACTCACGAGCTCAGCCCGTTTTTGATGAATGTTCGAACTTTAATGACTTTCGGAAAATTATTTCTGAAAGCAACAACAACAAGAGAGGGCAGAACTTATGAAAAAAAGAAACATAAATTCAAAGTAATGAAAAGTGGAACATCGGCTCGCACACAATGAAAAGGCTCAAAAGGGCTAAGTTCAAATCAAACGAGCTTAAGTTTTAGTCCGCGTAAATATTGTTATTTACAGGGTATTCCCAAAACACCGCATTTTAATCCTGAAACAATACTCGTTTAAATGTTTCTGGTTCGAACTAAGAAGTATTTAGATCAAAGTCTGGCAACATACCGGTTTTATATAAAGATGCATAATACATCTTAATAATTGAGTAGTTCATCGGTAAAAGGGCGGATGAAACAGAATGGTTGCTCGAGCTCAAAAGCCCTGCTTTCAAATTTTTATTGCGAGAATAATACATAAATCCTCTAATGACTATAAGATAACCCAATCCAACCCTTTCATACTCACGTAATAACCTTTTGAAATCAGATTATTGGAGCTCAAGCACACCCAATTTTTTATCCGCCTTTTTACCGAAGAACTCCGCGGGGTTACTTATATTTTTTCTTAGCTAGGTTATTCGACCTTTGACTTTATCATGAATGTCGTACATGAGTCTACCAAAACCGTGTGTTCCTTGAAGAGGCCAAACTGAAAATTACAACTATTACTCGAAATGGCCAAAATATATTTTAAGTTTAGTTTGTAATGTTTTAAAACTGACTCAAAATTTTGACCTTACACTGTTCATCAAAATAAAATTGTTGATTTCAGAACTTTGGTAAATTATTCATGCATCGCATGTTTCAATGAAAAAACTGTCGAAACAATGTCTCTGATACATGAATTGGTCCCATAATGTTTGGTTTTTGAACTCCGTGTATATCTGAATGGTACCCGTGCCATTATGAATCTTGTGGATTGTCTCATTCATTTCTGTAATTACATGCTCTATGAAAATATCAGAAAAGACACTTTCAGTATTTAGTAGTACTTCATAACAAAGATCCAAAATGGCTGTAAGCGGACCCTTAACTTTTAAAACACCCTATATGTAAAATCTATACTTTGACGGAAAAACAAGAGATCAGCCCGACCTCTTTTAAAAGATAAGAATCAAGACCTGAGGCTCCGCGCCGCGACGTAGCCCAATTAGAGGGAGGGCCATAAAAGCATACACTAAATGAATATGAGAATTTTCGAAGAATAACTTTTGTAAAAGCTTTGCGCGAGGAATGGCAGTTTAGAGAGGGTGCGGGAGGCGCAATTTGTTGCGTATTCGTTTTATTTGATTTGAAAGTAGCTCAGCTTTAGCTTTTTATTCCTTCCCCTATTTCATATTTGAGCATCGTAAAAGTAACATTTCAGAAGAATGAGAAAATGGGCTCGCGTATACGTTACGAAGTAACGTAAGAAACGCATCTCCTCCGTAACTTAAGTCGCAGCGTCTGATATTTTAGCTCTCATCCGCAAGGAATATTAATACAGGTAGATGCATAAAATATGGTGGATAAATTCAGGGATGTTGTGGAACAATTTGCATCCATCCCGAAGTGTGCATCCCGATATATGCTGGAACTCCATCATATAGGACTTCCACGCTAATCAGTTTTGCCTTGCGCGTTGGAAACCATCAAAAGGTCTTCGTTGCTGATTGTTGAAAGGCAATCACCGCCAAGCAATCGTCAAATATTGCAGGATGCCGGTGCTTTTATAGAACCATCAACGCAGGATACCCAAGAATAAGCTAAAGCATTCTCGCTTCATTTCTCAAACGATATCCATCAACAGAAACTTCCGACCGTATACGTAAGCCAGTGAAATGTACATCTTAAAGGCTCAGAAAAGTACAGAAAATAAATTAACAAAAATAATTTGAATTAAACTTGAGTTACTAACGTTTCTTTCATCTAACAATCTTATGAACTTTGTTTTTGTTTTTTTGTTGTTTTTTTTTTAATTATTATTTTTTCATTTTATTATTTTTTACTTTTATTTTATTTGAATAATTAATTTTGTTTTGTTTCTCGTATTGCGATGAAATCTCAAAATATAAGGAAGACAATTTAATATCACGAATCCTTCTTTTAAGCTCTTCACCCTCGAGGAAAATCGTGCCGAAGGTCAGACAAAAGAGCTTAACATCTATTCCACGTTGACAAAAGCACTCTCTCGGACTTATTTATGAGGATGTGATGCGATAAAAAACAGTAGAACGATGGAAAGGGAAAGAGAAGAGTGTACACTGTACAGGGAGAAAGATAGAGAAAGCAAAGAGGGGAGAGAGATAAAAGCGTGGAGGGGGGAGGGGGCCCTTCAAAATGATCTGAGTATAGAGATAGAGAGAGAGAGAGGGGGAGAGGGAGAGAGAGAGAGGGGGAGAGAGAGAGAGTGAGTCTATAATGCATATAAAGGTGACTAAATAAAAATAAACTGTAGGGAATACCCTACGAACACTTTCTCACTCCATTTTCATCTGGATGGGACCCCCTGACCCTCCTTTAGAATTCTGGGGGAGACCCCTAGATCCCCATCAAATTTCAAATGTTTTCACCTCTGGACATGATTCCGACTTCAATTCGAAGTGCTTTCGATTTTGCAGAGAATCTGTACGAATAGTTGCCTACTTTATCCTTTGAAGGCCACTTTAGATCCCTAATTTCAATTCTAATTTTGCTTTCGACAAGTTTTAGAGTGATATTCCAGGTTATATAAGAAGTTTTTATGTCTTGAGTTACATTAATTCTATTTGTTCTTTGTTCTATTTATAGTAGTTTCTTTTTCCCATAATTTTGATAGGTTGTAGAAATCAAAATTGATCTTTGCGTTTCCTCCAATAAAGACAATATTCGGTTTTCCCTTTCAGACTGTGGATCTTCAAAATAATTTTTTAGTTTAGTAGATTAAACCCCCCTCTAAAGATGCACTTTGGTCGTAGATTGTGTACACAAAATGTCAACAAACTTCATCCATCCATTTTTGTTCGACTCTTCTTTATATAAGTTTAATTTTCTTTGGATATTCTATTTTTTGGGTTTGATGGAAACTATAATGCCTTTAAACAGTTTTAGACTTCAGAGTCTAGATTTGTAGATTTGTAGATTTTAGTCATACATGGAAAAGAAATTTCCGCCTAGGCTCATTGCAAACTTTTTGTTGCAATTTTCATCAAACTTTATTGCGTCATAATTGAATTTTTTATTCCAATTGTTATGACTGTTTTTATAATTGCTTGGTTTCAAAGATTTTTGCTCGATAGTCGATCGCACCTATATTGCCCCTTGAAACAGTCTTAAATGTTGTTTATGGTGACTGTATGAGAAAAATATTTTAGAATGTTGGTAGTTTATCGTGAGTACAAAGTTTTATCAAAATCTATCCCATAAATGATGGACTCCTAAGTTTTAAGATTAAATTCTCACTTTTATTCTTTTTTTCAGGTCGAATACCTAGGTTTTTTTCAGGTTTTGATTTTTAAATGGTCTTAAGGGCTGTATATTCTAATGATAAGAGGTTCTTTCTAAAGTAGACGAAATGTAGGTAGGTAGATTGCTTGTGCCAGATTTGATTAAAATTAATTGGACCTTACCCGAATGATCTCAATTCATAGGATTATGTTTTTATTTGCTTAGTTAGTCTTATTTTTTCTCAATCGCACCTATCTGAATTACAAGATTAATTTCTCACTTTTATTCCATTTCTTGGCTCGAACGCCCTACATTAATTTTTTAAACGATCTTAAGTTCACACAGACGCCACAGAAATTTTGTGCATTCACCCCTCCCTACCACGTATGGTTAAGAAATATTGAATGTCATGGATGGATGTTCTTTAGGATAGTATTAGGCATGATAAGAGCCAATTATTTTATAATTATCATGATTGACTTAGTCGCAGCGGGCCAAGTATCAAAACAAAATGCATCAACACTTTCTCAATTTTTCTAATTTCATTATAGAGTCAGAAAGTATAATACATTCGCGGATCGCCCCCCCCCCGTTCGGCCGGAAAAAAGGGAAAGGGGGGGAAGAAGGGGAGAATGAAGAAAAATGGGGTGACCGGGGGCAAAAATCCCAAGTTCGCCCCCCCCCCGTTCGCGGGGGCTGGATCCGCCAATGGTATAATACGTCAGGATATCTGTATTTATGGGGGTGAATCACACGCAAAAACGGACTGAGGAGTTTAAGTGTCATAAAACCGATTTCCCCCCTTCTACCCTGCATTCCTCAGAAGAATACTGAATTACATCATTAAAAATGAGTTACATTATCTTTTACCGACGTGGCAGAGCAATGCCAGCTATAGCGCACCGCAATGGGGGAAAAGCTCGGATTTATCGAACTCGAGATAAAAGAACAAGGAGGTAGACTGTAGAGATACGTAAGTTTTGTTTCCACGTCCTAGTTTTTGTGGTTCAAATCCCTCTCTCCCCCCTCTCTCCATCTTTCTCTCTCTCTCTCGTTGTTTCTTCCCCTCATTTTTCTTCTCCTCTGCTCCTCCTATATATTTCCCTCCGTGGGACATTGTTGCGATTTGCGAGTCTTTCTTTTTTTCTTTCTTTCTTCGTTTTTTTTCTTTCTTTCTTTCTTTCTTTCTCTTTTCATTTTCTTCTTTGAGTTTTCATGAGTTATACTCGGAAGCGCTTGTTCAATTTCTACTTCCTTCTCCTTCTCATCTCGTCTTTCCTTTTCCAAAAGGCTCTCATCCCTCTCTTCCATACCGATCCTGCGTCGCACTTATATTTTACATTGCAACTTTTCCTGGCTCTCGAAATTAGTCTGGATTAGTCTTGGCGCGCGCTTTATTTTTTGAGCAGATAGGAATGTCTCAAAAACTGTTAATATACAGGATGTAAAAAAAAGGAGCAGCTCCGCATTACTTGAGTTTGGGTTCGAATTTAAAAAAAACGCTTAAACATGGGTTATTTCTTTTACTTTGAGGGGGACTTCTTTTAGGGGGGTTGGCAAATTCCAGGGCCCCCCAGGAGGGCGGATCCGGGGGTCACCGGCCCTTAAATCACATTTCTCAAATGGTGACCCCTAATTTTTATTATACATAACTTTAAAGAACATCAAATTTTAAGCATTTTGGCGTGCGCTATCGTTTTCGTGTTTGAGATGTCGAAAGTCAAAGTTCGATTTTAACCCATTTTCAAAAATTCACAACTCCCACTATAAAAGTCGTCATTTAAAAAAAGACTATTGCTTAAAATACTCTACAAAACAAGTACTTTTCAGAAAAGAACGCGACTGTCTAGGAAACCTGATTTTTAGGCTCCAAAAAAAATTCAAAATTTTCGAAAATTTTGAATCGGCGGTATTCTTGTAAAACGGCCAGAATCCACAATTTTGGCTTGAAACCTGATGGCTGAGTCCAAATGAGCAATGCAAAGCTCTAAAAAATCTGCAAACCCCCATTAAAGCCTGCGAGAGAGAGGTGTTTTCCTGACTCTGAATTCAGCAGTATTCTCAATACTGAGTTTGATCATTTTAATGGTGAATTTGAGACTTTCTTGGGCTTCTAAGCGCTTTGCATCGTTCATTTGTACACAGCCAACCGGTTCTAAGCCAAAATTGTCGATACTGGCCGTTTTTCAAGAATATCGCCGATTCAAAATTTTCGAAAATTTCCAAATTTTTTTTGGAGCCTAAAAGTCAGGTTTTCTGGACAGTTGTATTTTTTCTGAAAAGGGCTTGTTTTGTAGAGTATTTTAAGCAACAGTTTTTTAAATTCCGACTTTTTTAGTGGGAGTTGTGAATTTTCGAAAATGGGTCGAAATCGAACTTTAACTTTCAACATCTCGAACACGAAAAACGATATCGACCGGCGGTTTGCGTCAAAATGCTTAAAATTTGATCTTCTTTAAAGTTATGTAGTAAAAATTGGGGGTCGCTATTTGAGAAATGTGATTTAGGGGGGTGGGGTGGTGACCCCCGGATCCGCCCCCCTGGGGGGCCTGGAATTTGCCAACCACCCTAAAAGGTGTCCTCCTCAAAATAAAAGAACCCATGTTATTTAAGCGGTTTTTTTTTTTTTTTTTTTTTTTTTTTAAATTCGAACCCAAACTCGAGTTATTCGGAGTTGCCTTCTTTTTTTTACACCCTTTATATCAAATAAGCTATCGGAGGTAGAATCCCTTAGTATGCTCCCATAATTTGCCTAAACAAGGAAAAGTTCCAAAATCTTTTTTTTTTTCTCTCTCTCTCTCTCTCTCTCTCTCTCTCTCTCTCTCTCTCTCCTAAGCTGACAATACTGCTGATAAAGAAAACGGGCCGAGGGAAATCGTTGCATTGTGGATACAAATTAAACAAATCCCAGCGGGAGTACGCATCTTTAGCCCGGCATGGTTTGGAAGAGCGAGAGGAGGAGAGAGGGAGAGCCTCTCCCTTATGTCCCGTCTACCCCTCTCCCGGAGAGGGGTAGAGGGAGGCATAAGAGTTCAGACTCCTTCAGAAGAAAAAAAGCAATTAAACGATCTGTTGTTGCACTTATCATATTAGACTTGGAGGGCTCTCAACTCAACTCGCAGAGCTAAAGCTGTAGAAAGAGATTTTGAGGAAAAGAGAGGGGAGGGAAAGAGCGAGAGAGAAAGGAAGAGAGCTTTTATCTAGTGGGAGGCCGTAGAGAGATTTATCGATACGAATAGAAATGTGATTCATGCGAGGAAACGAAGAAAAACTGCTGTGACGGACAGTGTTGCCATTTTTACTTTCTCACCCTAATGAAATTAGAAAAATTGAGAAAGTATATTGCGATGGTTCAGAGATTTTCAAGGTATTTTGTTTCGATACTTGGCCTCTCACGACCAAGTCAATCATGATTTATACAAAGTAATGGCCTCTCATCATGTCTAATACCATCCAAAAGAACATCCTTCCATCATATTTCCATATTCCTCAACCCTTTCAGGTTTAGAGATATTTATGCAAAAAAATTCTGTGGCGTCTGTCCTTCTGTCAGATGTTAGTCGGCAGTCCGTGTGCCGACATAACTTTTGAACCATTGATCCATGTGCATTCAAATTTTGCACAGATGTTGCTTTCTAGATTCCCCAGAGGGGTTTTTTTGTTTTTTTGAAATATTAATATTTAGGTTAGTTATGGGGAAAATGGTTTCCATTAAAATCAATGGTAAAATGGGTAAAAATGGGTGAAATTGGAATAATTCAATCGCTTAATCAATTTTGATGAAAATTAGTAAAAAAAATGTACAGACCAGCCTACTATTAAGTTAACTACTCATACTTACAATATTTAACCGTTAAAACCATTTAAAAAATCAAAATAGGAGCGCTTGAGCCAAAAAATTGGAATTATCGTGAGAAATTAATCTTGAAACTTGGAGTCAATCAATAATGGCTTGATAAATCTTGATGAAACTTTGTACACACAATCTACTATCAATGTACTAAAATAATGTTCTCTCTTAGTCACCATAAACAACTGATAAGATCATTTCAAAAGGCAATATAGGTGCAATCAAGCAAAAAATATGGGAATACAAGCGAATAAAAACATAATCCTATTAATTGGGATAATTCAGGTTTGGTTCGATAAATTTTGATAAAAACTGTCACATACAATCTACAAGTAGTCTACTAAAGAAAGTACCCCTTATAGTTACAATATACAGCCCTTGAGACCGTTCATAAAATCAAAATAGGGTGCGTTCAACCCAAAAAAAAAGACTTAAAGTGAGGAATTAATCTTAAAACTTGGAGTCAATCATAAATGGGATGGATCATGATAAAACATTGTACACACAATATGCTACCAATTGTTACGCAGATTACTCATTAGACCGATACTCTAGATAATGTCAGTGTATTTATCGTATTGGGCAACAAAAATTCAGTATCATTTAAAGTATATGTAATGTCCTAATGTTGGACTCTCTCGACACCCTCACGCTGACCGACCGCGACCACGCGCCACTCCTTTGCAGTTTGCACTCTATTCATTTGTCCAATATTAAAAATTGAACACCTTAAATGTTCACCTTATTTAGGAGCATCAATTCAAATAACCAACTGTTAAATGAAAGAGGACTTTCATTGCTTGAACACTCGTCGAAATTGTCTCTCCGCTTTGTTGCTTTATATCGAGTTCTGCAAAACTCAATGTCGCGCTCTTTTACCGCATCAAAAGTTTAAAATATTAACTTCAAAAAAACGCATGCCTCGAGCGCCTTCAATACATGGAGTATGCAAATTTAGATCACTCGTGCAGGAAGAGTTGCTCAAACGCCCTCAGCACCGCGTTCGTCCTCAACGGTAGTACCAAGCTTACGAGTGTACTGAATTAAAGTAATCTTTTTATAGCCTTAAAGAAGACTATCTTACAAATTATATGTTTAATGGTCTTTTAACGGCGAACAATTTTGTTTTTAGCTAAACTCACGAGCTTTAATAATTTGAGTCAACTTACACGCATGAAACGTACCTCCTGCGCGTTGCACTCTCAAAGAGCGACAGCAAAGTTCGGCCCTTTTGGGGTACTCACAGATCTTTTCGAAGCATGTCTCAAATGATACAACCTTATGATGACCGAATACTTCGGTGAAAATATGTGACTTGCCTTGTGCGTTCTACCGAACGCTCAGATTAGCTGGAGTTCTCGCAAGTCCCCCCCCCCCCTAAAAATCGAATTTCTCGTATAATCTCGTAGGCATTTGCACCGATTTTCGTGAAAATCGAAATCCAAGAGTATTTGTACGTTTTTTCTCTTCATTTCTGAGGCCAACAATCGTTTTTGGTCAGTTTTTGGGGGTTTGGCGGGGGGGGGGGGGGGGGGGGAGGGGTAATTTTTTTCAATTTTGCTTGGGCTAAAAGTCGCTGAATTTGTAGGAATAAGTAAAAACGTACACATGTTTGAAAAGAGCGTAAAAAATGAAGGACTTTGATGTGATTGGCCTTTTCCATCCTATCGATATATCTCGAGATAATCGATCTCAAAGTTTACAAGTTGTGTTCGAGCTATGTGCGTTGGATGCTCTGAACGCAGTGGCGCGCGGCGCCGGCACAACTTGTAAACTTTGAGATCGATTATCTCAAGATATATCGATCGGACGGAAAAAACCATTCACATCAAAGTTCTTCATTTTTTACTCTCTTTTCAAATATGTGTACATTTTTTACCTATTTCTACAAATGCCAGTGACTTTTAGCGTACACAAAATTGAAAAAAATTACCCCCCCCCCCCCGGCCCCCCCAAAACCCCCAAAAACTGACCCAAAACAATTGTTGGCCCCAGAAATGAAGAAAATACGTAAATATACTCTTACAGTACAATTTTCAAGGAAATCGGTGCAAATTCCTGCAAGATATACGAGAAAAATTCAATTTTAGGGGGGAACTTTGGGGGAGGGGGGCTATATCTCGGGGACCATGCGAAAACACCAGCTAATATTTTCACCAAAGTATTAGGTCATCGTAAGGTTGTATCATTTGAGACTTGTTGCGAAAAGATCCATGAGTACCCTAAAAAGGGGCGAAAAACGGTCTGTTTTTGCCGTCGCTCTTTCAATTATCTGGATGTTTGTAAGTTGCTGATAAGATTCTCATTTTCTTTGCGAAGTTCCTTATTCATCACCCACCTTATTAAGTACGCTACCTTGTAGAGTTTTTCCATCAAATTGTATGCGAATGATTTTGTACATGAATAATAATTGACAGCGAGGAATATTAGCATTTACTTATAATCGATATGAAACAACCAGAGAAGTATAAGTTACCTAATGATGGTTACTCCTTTTTAAAATCGCACATTAAAGTAACACGGGCTTAGAGTAACACTGACGCGACGTAGAAACGCGTTACCGATGATGCAGAATACTACAAACAGGTTGAGTGGAGTCATTGCGATAGAAACCCTTGCATATCTCTGCAGAAATTCACCGATGACTCCTGAGCTATCAAGCAAACTACGTAGAAATTAAAGGTTTTCTATCCGAATGAGACCTAGCTTAATAACACCAACAATACCAACATGTCATAAGAATAACTCGCTCTCAATAACAACTCGATACGATTACGATACGACGATCCTTCATACAGCCTGCAAGTACCTTTACTCCCGATATCACGAATGATTTTTCTCTTGCAACACGGCAACCTTGGCTGGAGATGAATTAACCTGAACATGTTTTTTTCTTCGTCCTTTTTTCCGGGAATTGGTCAGGCTTTTTTTTATCTCGCCTTTAATTATCGATTTTTCGCGCTTCGTGTTATTTTAAACACACCCTCGCCCCCATTCACTCATATAATACTCGAGCTCACGTCACTTCGTGGAAACACGAAGAGGACGACCCACCTCCTTTTTTCCTTCCCTTTGTTTTCATTGTTTTGCTGTCATTACATTTTGTTTTACTTTTGTTTTATTCATTATATATGGCTGGAACGGGCCCTCAACGATCTAAGGAATGACGTCGGCCTTTTTTGGATTGAAGGCCTTGTAAATTTCAAATCTTCAAAAAACTGCGATCAAAAGTTAAAACGGCCATGACCATCAAATCATCACGTTTTCATCCTAACTATACTCAGTCCTTGATAATTCGTCCAATCAAATTTCGTCCTGTAAAACAATAGGTCCTTTCATTATTTTCGTCCTCGACTGCAATCAAATTTCGTCCTGTAAAACAATAGGTCCTTTCATTATTTTTGTCCTCGACTGCAATGTCGATGAGTTTTTAGTCCAATTATTTTTAGGTCCAGAATATGTCTCTTGTCCTGTAATTTAAGTCCAGTTTTTTTTCATCTTTACAAAAAAAGTTGATTTCGTCCAATGCTCATTTTTGTTGGCTTACAGGTAAAATAAAATGAAGTAGAATTTCACTGAAAACAAATGACAATTCTATTAAGTACTATGCACTTATGGTGACCTCGAGAAATTCAAATTTTAAGTCTGGCTGTATTTTTCTGGTAATCTAGTTCTTAATCTTGTAAAATGTTGAGATTGTTTCTTTCCAAAAGAATTGCTGAGAAAGATTTTCAGAATTGAATAAAATGGTGCGTTATTTCAAATGAATACGTTCTCTTGTATTGAACTTTATAATATGCACTCATAACGAAAGTTTCAGAAGTTACCATTGTAGAACCTTTGATGTCTAACTAATTCACGAGTCATAGCTACAATAAACGCAAGCAGAGTAATTTTATTTCGTTGAGCTTGAGGCTCGATTGAACAGCTGAAAGTTGATACCTAGGAAATGTGCTAGGAGGTTACTAGGTTAGGGTGTGGGACCGCTATGTGAACATTGTGAACAACGAAATTGGGGCTGAAGAAGAGACCCGTTTCAATGCCCAGTAATTTTTGGTCATTGAATGAGAACTCTCAGTATTGGGTTAGTGAAAGTTCAGAGTTCTCAGACTTTTTATACTTGAAAAGAGGCTAATGAAAATGCAATTACAACGAACTGCCACCAACTGTGACGAACAGAATGCCACGACAAAAAGGTATAACGCCCCCTTTTACAAAAGACACCAGAATTATAGTAGAAAAGCAAAAACAAAAAAAAAAATAATAACCTGCAATCGAAAACCTCTGAATGGCAAGCGATTCGTTTCTTGAGTGGGTAAAAATATAGACAAATATTTTCGTTGCCACTCCGCCATATATCGAAACAGACGTACCAAATCTACCGCACATCAAAACGCAAACATTATGCGCGGCAATCTGACAACGCGGCGATAATTTGAAAAATATCGATTTTTACGCTTAATGGCCGCATTTGAGGTGAATCCATAAGAAAAACATGCGCAGTATAACTGCATGTTAAAAAAAAAAAAAAATAAAATAATGAGCTCTCTAGGTGTGCAAATGATCTTCAGTTATGTGTTCCTAAAGTTTGGTAAATTAATACGGTGAAGATAGGACTTACAACCTCCCCTTAAATACAATCAAAACGGCAGCTCTGGAGGACTTGACTCGTCATGTTCAGGGATTCTAGCTTAAATAATCCTCTTAATACTCTTTTGTCCTTGATAGTGCACTAGATGTAACTTCTCAACTTCGATATTAAATGAGATATTCGATGCGATAAAGGTTCGCCGTCCTTTGAACTCAGGACGTCGAGACTGCGTCGCTTTGCAGACGTGGCCACCCGCCCGGCCCGGCCCGCGCCGCAAGTCGAGCAAGCAGTTGGGGCCATGTCGCGCCGCGGCCTCTGCTGGTCAGAGAGCAGAAGCCTCTGACTTATTGATTTCCTTTCTATGTCTCTCCCCCCCCCCCCCCCCTCCACAGTACACTATTCAGACTCAGACTCGACTAAAGCCCCGTTTCGGCGCCCGCCAAGCTGCACCGACCGACGCAGCGCACGACGACGACGATCGCCAACAAACGTCCAACAACAGCCGACTCGCCACTTTCCACCATGCCAACACATCGCATGCATCCGGCCGTTATCACACGAGCAAAAAGAATAAACTGTAGTAAATACCCTACGAACACTTTCTCACATTAAATTTAATCTGGGGGAGACCCCCAAACCCTCCTTTGGTATTCTGGGGGGAAATCCCCAAACCCTCCTTTGGTATTCTGGGGGGAAACCCCCAGACCCCCCTTTGATATTTTCACCAAAATCCAAAGAGGTGAGGAGGAGATCACCTGCGCGACCGAGTTGCGCAGAAGCGAGCCCATTTGATTTAATGCAAACGATATAACGATAACGATAGATACCCAAAGCGACCCGATCCAACTAGAGTCCCTTGATGGAAATATTGTATAGGGAGTACCGACACGACGCTTAATGCATTTTGACAGGAGTCGATTTTGTCGACCGCGTGAACGCATTCGAAGGTTATAAGTTCGACAGTGGAACAGTGGTGGACTGGCGGATTTGCCGGCATTCCGGTCCGTTCCCATACGTCCCTCTACGAATCGACTCCTTTCGTGTGGAGCCTTCGATGTCGTCGACTCCTGCTCGACTCCGTGAGAGCCTAAAACCAACGACCAATCACAACTCGTTGAGCTCGTGTCGGTACTCCCTATACAATATTTCCATCAAGGGACTCTAATCCTACGTAATCGCCTCCTAAGTTACAAACGTACTCTATGAGGGACTATATAGCGAAAGGGTTAATCAGCCGATTTTTTTTTAAACATTCGTGCATAAGATCGATATGGAAGAAAATGTAAAATTAGGTCCAGCTTACAGCATTCGTGTAATGCATCGACTTGTATATTTACCTCTGACGATCACAAAATTTAATTCTCATATGGTATAAATAATTAGTCCCTGTTAAAATGATAATTAATTGCTGTGCAAGAATTATTAGGTTATGATTATTACAGTGGTGTGAGGTTGAATCTAGTACTTTGACATTTTGTTCATGTGCTGATATTAATTTGAACCTGTGCAAAAGGTCTACTTTAAAAATACCATAATTCGATTTTTTTTTCTCAGGTTGAAATGGACAAAATGAATTATTGTCAGATAAAAGGCTCCATCATTGTGTCAGTGTAACATTTTTAACAGAATGTTTCTTTAAGAATTTAAGCGGGAAATTCAAAACTGGCCAATTAACGGTGGTTCCAAGTTTAAGAAAATCTTCGTAAAAGTCAATGCTATTCCTGGATTTCAAACTTCTCGCTCACATTTTAAAACATATATAGTCAATAACGCAGAAACTAAAGGCTTTAATTAACTCATCCCGCCTGGAACTTTGCGGTCGCGCAACTTGCTCCTCGATTGTCGAGTGATAAAGTAACATTGATTCCACGATAATACAGGGTTCAGGATGACATAAGGGATAAATGTTCTCAAACTGGGACACGAGAGGGAGAGAGAGAGAGAGAGAGAGAGAGAGAGAGAGAGAGAGAGAGAGAGAGAGAGAGAGAGAGAGAGAGAGAGAGAGCGATAGTGTAGGGGGGGGGGGGGGGGTGACGCGTCTATAAATTCATGTCATGACCAGTAATGGGGCAAGTCATGTGTTTCAGGAACAAGCTATAGTGACAAACCGTGTTTTAATAGCTGTCACTCTCCCTTCTGATACCGAAATAACGGAAGTTTCAAACAAGTTAGCGCCTGTGTGAGTTTATGTTTGTTTAGGATGAGGGCAAACGTGTGGTCGATGAATAAAACTGCCTGTTTTTGACCAATGCAAGCGGTTTATTTCATTGGAGGAGGAGAAGGTAATAAATAGAGACTGTTGTGATGCGAAGCATTTATGAAAAAAGAAATGATCAGCTTGACTATCCAGTATCTAAATGTGTTTTAGCTTCATTTTTCATTTTTTTATTTTTTTATTTTATTTTATTTTTGCAAGTCTTCTACCATCTGTACATTTTTTCCTGGCGCTTCGATATTAGTGTAGTCTAGCCGCTGGACTTTATAGTTTCTATACTTGACCCTTTAAAGACCAGGTTAATTAAAAAAATCAACGCAAGACTACTCTTTAGTGGGTAGTTAACTATTCGTACTCTGCGGAGTTAATTTTGCATATCCATAGAATTGAAGGCGCTTGATACGAAACACTATTTTGCAAATATCGACCATTTGGATTAGCTTTTACGGTCGGTATAATAAATTAAAATTGTTGGGGGTGGATCGAATTAAGTAAACGAATATACTCAGACGTGGTATCCAAAGGGTTACACTAAGCACTGCTCTCTGCGCCGCTTTGCCTTTTTTTCTTTTTGATCTTTATTTTCCTGTTCGTTCGTATGTCTGTTGTCTAACTAGTATGTATTTATTTATTTATTATTATTATTATTATTTTTTTGCTGCCACAGTTGGCAACATTTAAAAACGCTGGCGCTCTCTCTTAAGATTCTGATCTGCAATTCTCGGTACAAATATTTGCCGCAACAGCATATCAAATGCAAGTCCAACTTAAGACCTCACCCTTGCCGCGATCTGAAAGTTGGAGTAACATCATAGAGTCGGTTTTGTTTATGTCGTCGAAAGCAAATTTAAACTAACAGCAGGGTTGAGGTTTGAATAACAAATCGATTGCGCTCGCATAATATCCGCGTTTTGATTCCAAATAGATTGACTCTTCCAATCACAATTGAGACAATTTCTTGAAAATAGGGATCCGTAAAGTATATAAGGTGTGCTCTTTCAGAGAGACCCTAATCTAATCATGATGTTGATTTCTTGAGAATAGCATATACAACTTATTATTATATATATAAAGCTGTCGTCCCTCCTAAATGTTTTTTCTATTTCCCGAAAATTGGCCGAAGCGATTTCCCTCAAATTTGACACGATGATTCCTTAGGGTATTTAGAAAAAATCTGTCCGAACAGTTTTTGAAAAAGTCGTCTGTGAGCGCCGCAAAATGAATTTTAAAATAAGAGTGAAAACTCATTTTCGCACGACGCACGGACAGCGAGGTGACGCGATGCTCCGCGCCATCGCCTGAGCTGGATTCTCTGATCTGCCCCTCCCCTCCACTCTACGCTCGGCAGAGTCTCACCTTATCAGTTGACGAGTCAGTGCAGCGAGAGCGGTGGAGGGGGGAGGTTCGTTCGCCGCTCATCTCTTGCGCACTGATTACTTCGTTCTTTCTCCAAAATTTTTCTGTCGCTCGCCCGCACCCGCAACCTTCTCTCTCATTCCTTACGGACGCTCGCGCTCATCTCTCTCGACTAACGCACTCCCATTCTTCGTATTAACCATTCGTTTGCCTTTCTTCTTCTTTCCTCTCTTTTCATTTTATTCTTTAAATTTTTATCATTTCGACTTATATCACTCGGGATCGTTGAATAACGTTCCCAATATTTTGCAGTATGCTCTTGATTTAATTTTTTTTTTTTTTTTTTTTTTTTTTTTTTTTTTTTTTTTTAAGAAAACATTCTTAGCGCATTGTGCATTTATTTTTTCCGTGGATTGTCACCGTTATATGTAACCTTTAAGCACTCGCTTCTCTTTTATAATTCCTCTTCGATTTTCAACGCTTTTATTTTGGTATCCTCCGCGTCTTATTAGTTCTTTTTACGCATTGCCCGGCAATATCTTTTTTTTTTATTTATTTAATACAAGAAAGTGCAAGCGCTTTGCGCTCACATTCTTACATTTTCATCTCTTTAATTCTCAGCACCAATACTCCGTTTCATTTTATCATTTTTTACCAACTACCAACTAGCCCGTAACCCTAGAATGCTGGCCGTGGAGGGCGCCCGTAGGGTGCTTGGAACGGCTAGTATTTTATACGCTCTTCCTCCCAATATCAACCCGATAACGGTTTTGTTGCCAATTTCAGAACGAATTTCACAGCATGTGGAGAAATTAAAGGCAAATTAGAGAAATCAAATATAACTCGTGGTGTTCGGAAAACGATTGTGACTATATGTTTGAAGGTAATTTTCACTGTCCTTTTTTTTAATCAGAACGTGACGGAACACCTCTTTTTACTTTCTCACTCTAATGAAATTAGAAAAATTGAGAAAGTATTGCGATGGCGCAGAGATTTTTAAGGTATTTTGTTTCGATAGTTGGCCTCTCACGACTAACAATAAGTCAATCATGATTTTTGCAAAATAATGGCCTCTCATCATGTCTAATACCATCAGAAAGAACATACTTCAATCATATTCCCATATTTCTTAACCCTTTTTAACTCAAACACATTTAAGCAAAAAAATTCTGTGGCGTCTGTCCGTCAGTCAGTCCGTCAGTCAGTCCGTCAGTCCGTTCGTACCTTCCCATAACTTTTGAAATATCGGTCCTTATGCTTCCAGATTTTGCACAGCTGTTGCTTTTTAGATTCCCCAGAGGCACTTCTTTTGTTTTTTTGAAATTTCAACTTTTAGGTTAGTTATGGGGAAAAAATGATTTCCATTGAAATCAATGGTAAAATGGGTAAAAATGGGTAAAACTGGAATAATTCAAGTTTGGCTGCATCAGTTTTGATGAAAGTTAGCAAAAAAAATCTACATTCAGCCTACTATAAAATAAACCACACACAGTTACAGTATTCAACCCTTAAAACCGTTTAAAAAATCAAAATAAGAGCGCTCGAGCCAAAAAATGGAATTATCGTGAGAAATTAATCTTTTTACTTGGAGTCAATCAATTATGGCTCGATGAATTTTGATAAAACTTTTGTACACACAATCCACTAACAATATACTAACATTTTTTGCTTTCTTAGTCACCATACACAACTGATAAAACCTTTTCAAGAGGCAATATAGGTGCGATTGAGAAAAAAATATGGGAATAAACACAAATAAAACCATATTCCTATTAATTGGGATAGTTCAGGTTTGGTCCAATGAATTTTGATGAAAACTGGCAAATACAATCTACTATTAGTCTACAGAAGAAAGTATCCCTTACAGTTACAATATACAACCCTTAAGAAAGTTTAAAAATCAAAATAGGGTGTCTGACCCAAAAAAAAGAATTACATTGAGGAATTAATTTTAAAACTTGGAGTCAATCATTAATGGGATGAATTTTGATGAAACTCTGCACAAACATAACATGTTACCGACCCACTAAAATATTTCTCTCTTACAGTCATCATGAAAAACCTTTAAGACCGTTTCAAAGGGCAACATAGCATGCGATCGAGCAAAAATCTTTGAAACTAAGCCAATTTAAAGACAAAAATAATATTTTGAATAAGAAATTCAAGTATGACTCAATTAAGTTTGATGAAAATTAAAACAAAAAGTTTGCAGTCTGCCTAGGCATAATTTTTTTCATGTATAGCTACAATAAACAACTCTTAAATCTGATACCGTTTAAAGGAAATATAGGTTCCATCAAACTAAAAAAAAACGTATAAGGAAAATTAAACGTATAAAGAAGAGTCAATCAAAAATGGCTGGATGAATTTTGTAATTTTGTGTACGCAGTCTAAACAAAGTACCTCTTTGGAGGGGGGGGGGGATTAATCTACTAAACTAAAAAATTATTTTGAAGATCAACTGTTTGAAAGAAGGAACCAAAAATTGTATTCGTTGTAGGAAATGCAAGAATCAATATCGATTTTGACGACCTATAAAAACTAAGGAAAATAAGAAACTCCAACAAATAGAATGAATCCATTTTGAAGAATAGAAACTTATTGAAATCTGGAATTAATCTAAAACTTGTTGGAAGCAACATCAGAATAGAATTTAGGGATCTCAATTAGCCTTCAATTGATGAAGTAGGCAACTACTCCTACAGCCTCTCTACAAATTTGCAAAATCTTCGGATTGAAGGCAGAATTATGTCTAGAGATGAAAATATTTGAAAGAGGTGGGTCTGGGCAAGGTCCATATACATAAGGTCTGGCCGGTAGCTTTCGGCTCCCCTCGTTGGTCCACAGTTTGGGAACCACTTCTCCATTTAAAACCATTGATCCAAGATGGCGGCGAACTCGGGAAGAATGTTAAAGTAAATGGGGGTATGGGTTCCCAAACATTGGATTTCCCGAGTTGGCGCTACCGGCCAGACCTTATGTATATAGACCTTCGGTCTGGGGATCTCCCCCAGAATTCTAAAGGGGGGTCTGGGGGTCTCCCCCAGAATTTCAAAGGGGGGTCTGGGGGCCGCCCCCATAACTCTAAAGGGGGGTCTGGGGGTCTCCCCCAGAATTCTAAAAGGGGGTCAGGGGTCAAGGGTCTCCCCCAGCATTTTAAAGGGGGATCTGGGGGTCTCCCCTAACATTTCAAATGGGGGTTTGGGGGGCGCCCCCATAACTCAAAAGGGGGGGTCTGGGGGTCTCCCCCAGATAAAAGTGGTGTGAGAAAGTGTTCGTAGGGTATTCCCCACAGTTCATTTTTTATTGCGGTTTGAGTACTTCATTGGAACGGGACGGAACACATACTGATAACGAACAAGGATCACATACATACTGACGAGTTGGTCCACTGATCGAGGTTACTCGTGGTTCATTGAGATGAAAACTCAAATCCATCAATTTTGCTCGAATCTTGAGTTCTTTGAGCTGTCGAAAAGGCACAAGTTTCATTTCAGACCATGAATTAAAATCTCCGAGAAAAATGACACAAAAAACATGTAAATATCTCACAATCAGTTCAAAAAAAATGAACAAAGGCGGAACGCTAGACGCTGGACCAAACCATAGTTTATATTTAAAATTGGAACGCTAAACGAACCTTACTCAACCATAAGTCAAATCCGGAACCCGTTATATCTTGTTTCATCGCATTCCATGCATAAAAAATTAGCCTTCGGTAATCTTTTGGAGTCACTAGTCTATTATCAGAAAGGTTGGTCAACATTTTCCAACAAGAACGCATGCATTAGAGAAGAACTTTAACGATAGGAAAGGTTAAAAAAGAATGAAGTTTTCCTTTCACGAGGGCTTAATTAAGTCTTCATCATCAATCCAATGATGAATTTTCCCGCAAGTATAGAGCAGACTCAGAATAATACAGTGCGCTCTTTTCCTATTATCCTGAACCCCTCGTCAAACGAATTTTCAACATCCGTAGGTTCGTCCTTCAAACTTAATCAAACCCTCCCGTGACATAATTCAATTAGTCCCCGTAAAATCTAATTTCACAAGGCAGGACAGGTTGAAGGCTGGGTTCTTTTCCATTTCCTCCACACATTAATCTAAAAGGATAATTTTTAAAATGAAAAACACGCCCTAGAGTTTCGTTTCCTTCATTCCAATATTTTTCTCCCCGCAAAAGCGTTTACCGCTTAGTGCTAATCACTCGGAATGACGCCTTCAGTATATAATTGTTAAAGTCGTTTCAAAGAGTGTGCTGAACGCATAAGCATATCATCCATGCAGTCGAGTTGTATCGGATCAAAATGAAAGGCGCTGGAATTGCTTTCTTTGTTGGGTCCTTTGAAATCAAAACCAAATTCCCTGTTGTTTTTCATGTCTCTGACTCAACGAGGTATAGTGAGGTAGAGGCTGATACATGTCATAAGTCCTATCCCAAATTGAGGCAGCATGATCAATCTGATTCTGGGTTGTTTGCCTCATATTTTTTAACCTTAAATCAAAAATTGTAATTCATTCAGAGGAAATTGGTTTAACCTCTTAAGGCTAAGCCCGAGTATACTCGTCTTTCTCCTTTGGTTTTCACATTGTTCCGTAGTATCATGAATTCGAAAAACGCGATTCAGGGTGTAGACACTTACAAGATAAGATTTTGTCGGGCGCCTTCAATTCACCGCATAGGCAATTTCAACTCCCCAGAGTACGAACAGTTAACTACCTTCTCTATAGGAACGGAAGAGTGGCGTTCTTTGGAACAAACCTGGTCTGCATTTTACGTGGCTATCTGGACATAGTATCCTAATGGAACTATTTGGTTGATAAAATTCGGCTTGTTTCTGTCATGAGTCAGTTTCTTTTTGCAATGTAAATCTTTCCAGAAGAAAAAGTTACGTCGACTTCTGTGTCCAGATAGCCACTCCCAAACTTTTACAATTCCGTTTAAAACCAATTTTAAATGGATTTATCACAACTTTGTTTTCGAAGTTAAAAAAATGAGGCAAACACACCGAATCCGTGTAAAATGTCCGTAAGAGATTTCTAACATGGCTGCCTCCTTAAAGTTTCAAAATCACGTCCCATAAATCCTATCTATAGCTCGTTGCTCCAACATATTCTCGCTCGTCTTTTTGCAACCGCCACTCTACTTCTTATATCTTATTTCCGGGGTATTTGTCTTGCGCTTAAAATTATTTACACCTCTCAAGTGCCTTGAGTTTCATGGTCATTGAAACAAGTGATGAATCCCCGAGTGCAGTTTTCACTCTCACTATTTAAGGTACCTAATTCGATACCTACCCTTTGTATTTAGAATACGGCCGAGAAAATCAGAGATCGCGCCACCGTCGCGTCGTCGTGGCGTTGCCTAGCGGGTGGGTATACGACCACGACTTAGAGATTCGACGTAATTATATGAAAGAATCATTACATGTTTACTTATTTTGGGATTAGAAACGTCTAGCTCCACAGTTCAGCTACCTATATTTGAAGTTTCGGATCAAAACTCTCAAAAATAAAGTCAGCATCTCCTAAACGCCTTGCCACAAATCGTTATGACCGTCGCTGACACCCGTCGATAGACGTCTAGGAGATGCTGACTTTAAGTATTTTTGAGAGTTTCGAGTTGAAACTTCAAATATAAGTAGATGATGAATTAATTATAATGTATAATTATATGGAGCTAAAAGTTTCCACCGCACCGCGACGGTGGCCCAATCTTTGAGTTTTACGGTTATACTGAGGTCCAGTATCAAATCACCTTACCCTTAAACAATAGATTTTCTAGACTTTTTCAAGTTTTGAGAAATGGGGTTTTATTTCTCATCATTTTCAGGATTTTTTGTATTGCTTTCCATTCAGATTTGTTGTTGTTTTTTTTTTGTTTTTTTTTTGTGTGTGAAATCTACACTCCTACTAAGATACCGAATACCTACTACCTACATACCTAATATCTACTTAAGATATCGAATACAATCGAAATTTAGAATACACTCATTTAGTGTTCTATATATTGCATGCAATGACGTCATTACTAAATGAGTCTTTATTTTCCTTCCATCCGCCTTCGTCTCGTTGCATTTAAATCACCATGGTTACTCAGCTTTATTTATTTATTGTCAATATCAGAGACCAATCTCTGGTCGCAATAACCTATATTCAAAAATGTCAACAAAATTTCAAAATTTACAAGTGAAAAATGACGCGAAAAATGCATCGCAAAGAAAAGAGAAAGAAGTGAGTAATGTAACTTGATTTTCTTAGTTTTTTTTTCGTCTTCTCTTCCGAATTTCAGCCAAAACAGTTTTCGGTCACCTCTACATCGGAGATTTCATACTACGCCACAGCAATTTTAGCGTAAACCCGTTCTTCTTACAAAATCCAAGGTACACATTTTTCGTCTAAATTCGTCTTTTCGTTCCTGAAATTCTTTGTTTTTACATTTTTTTGGATCTGATTATGGAACGATTTTCCTATAACCCCAAAACGAGCTATTATTATGGTTAGTTCTAATGAAGGTAGGCGTGTTCTCTTACAATTAGTAAGCTAATCTAACTGCACAAGAAGAATCGGATAGGGGTACGATAATCATTCCATATAAAAGCACATGAGGAGTAACGCTTACAGCTAGATAAGTAATGTTCATCTTCAGTATCTTAAGCACTGAAATTTGTATCAACACAAACTTAAAGATACAATGAAATTGATAATTGAATTTTTTTATTCAAGTTTGTCTCTAACGAGAGTTAATTACGTACCATCATCGAGTCAAGAAACAATCAAATCAAGCTATTATTATGGCATCTCACGTGAGCGATTAAAGTCGATACGATTGGAAGACAGGCGCGCCGCACCAGCTCGACTCCATTCGGGCCAAATTAAGTCCAAGTAGCAGCGTTTTAATCGAATCGTCTTGATTTCCCCTCTCCCGAGTCTTTATGAGACAGTTTTTCTATCTTGAATCAATTGATTTTTCAACTCGGCTGAACGTAATCAGCTCCTTGGAAAATTCACAAACACTCGTTGAAATTGTAGTTATTGATTTTATTGGGTTTGACCGTTCAAAACATGAATGCAACTCAGAGCTAATGCTGGATCCTGAATAGATACTTTTGGAATTTGTACAACCATTATGATTTTATAGATTAAAAATGAGCTCACTTACCTATAATATTAGGTTCGCTCTTTTGGGTAAATTCTAATGAGATCGTGTATGGCTTATTTCCAGTATGGAAATAAGTGAAAATGTTTAATCGTGAATACTAAAAATTTCGCTGAGAACAAATTTCCTGCCATTAGAATAATCTTTTGAAAGGTTTGCATCAAGTATCAGGGAGCAGGTAAAAAAAAAAAGAACCAGTTCCTGTGGAATCAATAACCGCAACCCTGGAAAAATTCAACTCCAAATGATCAAAGCAAGGCTTACTCACACATCCAAAACATTACATGAACATTACATAAAACATTACTCAAAAACGTTTCATAAATTCCGTATTTTGACTATACTTGGCAACCACGTGACACGTCTCCACCAATCACCGCTTTCCATTCTTATCCAATCCATCCAAAAGTTGGAAATTTCCAGGATCGGCCCAGGTCAACTTTAATTATTATGAATGAGTTGCAATTCTCAATTGGACAGCATAATGTACCTGTATAGAAGGAAACCAACTTTTTTGTTTGTACTCTTACATTGCGTAGAAAATCCTTAGAAGTCGGTTCCGTTCTAGACAATCAGAGAAGTTAGTTTCCTTCTGCATGATTTCCTCTTTTATCCTTCAACGTGTTTGATCCTCCGCATTTTAATCGCCGCACAGTGGAGCGATTCAATGGGATGGGTTGAATATGAAATAAATGAGTAGAAGTGCAAATATGAATGTTTTTGGCGTCGAAAACCGAACTGTGAAGCGTGATTTTCTTAGGAAATTTTACGACGAAACAAAGGAAACCATTTTTAAACTTCTACATTCCGTATTAACAAAGATATACGCATTTAAAGTCGCCACGCCATGTCTGACCTCTCCAATTGACTCGCTCCACCGAGCGCCGAGACGTCTGACGTCACATGTCTGTCCCTCGTATGTCTATGGTAGACAAAAATTGCCAACAACGAGAGTAAGTAATTTTTGTTTGCCTCTCACCATGTTCCAGCCCTTTATTTCATATTAAAAAGGAGGGGCTTGAGGAGTGACTACTATCATTTTTTTATTCTTTTTTGCACACTATTTCAAAAAAAGTAAAGGGAGGGGGAAGGGGCACGGACCACCTATGGCTCAACCCCTTCTTACTATTGGTTGCCAACAAAATTACTATCGTAAAATTGAATCATTGAACGCGGGAAAAAATGCTGGTAGAATTACCATCTACATAGCTGATTTTGGAGTCTGCCAGAAATTATGGTTTACACTAGATTATGGTAAAATGTACCAATAGGTTAACTTGGTCACAATACCAGATTCTACTCATATTACCAGAAGCACAACGATTTTTGAGTGACAGAAAGTATAGTACTTTGATCAGAAAGTTCTGGTGTTAATACCAGAACATGGTCATAGAACTAGAATTTCTTAAAAAATTTAAAGAACTATGGTACATAAGCACTAGAATTCTGGTAATTTTACTATCCCTTATACATAGGTTCACTTACCTATTGTCATGCTTCTGGTATTTTTTAAGCGTCCATTGCATTTACCATACTATGGTGAAATCTATCATACTTTGGAGCAGACGCCAAAATCAGCTGTGCAGATGGTAAATGCCACCAGTCTTTTTTTCCCGTGTACTAGCTCTTTGTTTTTGATTATTTTTTTCCAGCAGACTTTAGCCGTTTAACTCTCAGACAAAAATTAATTCCACAAGTTTCGCTATTATAGCTATCGAATCATTTATTTATCCCACAATGGCGACTGAATTCACTTGCGATATAAACAACATTATCAAGAAAGGCAGAGATGGAACGCTTATAACTCATGGGAAACTCGGTAGCCGTGACATAGCCGTCAAAATTATGGAATTGAGACACGTTAGATTAGCCGAAAATGAAATAGAAATCCTTGAAGCAAGAGATAGCTACCCAAAAGTGGTGAGATACTTTGGTGTTAGGAGAGACAACCGCCACATTTATTTGGCACTTGAACTATGCACTGGAAATCTAGAAGATTATTTGCGGACGGAGCATAGAACCGTTATGACGCCGTTAAAAGTGTGCACTGAAATAGCGCTCGGTTTGAAATACCTACACGATCTTCGGATCGTGCACCGCAATCTGAAACCATCTAACATCCTTTTTTTGGCGGTTAGTGACGATGAAATTATTATCAAAATATCTGATTATTCTATCAGCAAAACCATGGAAGACACCGATTCCTTTACGAGTTCTATGACGGTAGGATCTACTTCATGGGCTGCTCCCGAGTTGCTGTCTACGGGACAGAGAAAAACTATTAAAGCTGATATATTCTCGCTAGGTCGTCTTTATTTTTACATCCTCACCGACGGCCAGCTTTTAAGTCAAAGTCCGGCACATTTAGGTGCTATCCAAAGTGGAACACAAAAACAACTAATATCATCCATGGTTTCAAATAAACCGGAAGAACGACCAGTAACCTCTGATATACTTGCTCATCCAGCTTTCTGGGATGGCGAAAGATCGGTTACGTTCATCCAGGCTCTAAGCAACACTGCTCCGAGAAGCTTCGCTTTTGAGACGTACAAGAACCAAGCTTTTGGAGACAGCTGGGCGTCAGCGTTGGATCCTACGCTTGTCAGGCGGTTGTCTCAGAGACGCGGCTATAATTCTAATTCAATGCAAGATTTAGTAAGATTCATAAGGAACCTTTCTCACCATCGTGCAGAGTATGATGATTTCAATCACATCTTGGGACAAACTAATGAAAGTTTTATGGCATATTTTAACGGAAGGTTGCCTAATTTTTTGTATTATGCGTGGTTAACCGGAAAACAAAGTCAAGACCAACAACTAAGTGAGTTCTATTGAAGAAACGTATAACCTAGCTCTCTTTATTTTCAGCCAGCAATTAATTTGAAGAAAATCAATCTTCAATGCCGAAAGTTTGTTTGGGAAGCTTTATCATTAGCTTGATTGAGTCGCTGTTTCATCCCAAAATGACTGCCAACTTCACGCATGATGAGAAAAATATCATAAGAGAAGGCAGGGATGGAGTGGTAATAACACGCGGAAAATTTGGAAAGCGCAAAATTGCAGTGAAAACTATGAAATTGAAGAACGTTCGTTTGGCTGAGAATGAAATCGCCATCCTCGAGAAAAGGGACTGTCATCCAAGGATAGTGAGATATTTCGGTTTTAAAAAAGATGCCCAACATATTCATCTGGCCCTAGAGTTGTGCAACGGCAACTTGGAAGACTACATGTGCAGTGAAAAGTATAGATCTATTATGCCACCATCGCAGGTCTGCATCGATTTAGCTGAAGGGTTGAGTTACCTTCATGGATTACGAATAGTCCACCGAAATTTAAAACCTTCCAATATCTTATTCTTAGAGATTAAAGGCGACAAAGTGAACATTAAAATTTCTGATTATTCGATTTGTAAAGTAATGGAAGATGCAGATTCTTTTACGAGTTCTATGACCATCGGATCAACATCATGGGCAGCTCCTGAATTGTTATCTACAGGACAGCGGAAAACGGTAAAAGCTGACATTTTTTCACTTGGCCAAGTGTATTTTTTCATCCTTCGATCATCCGATGATCATCAGATGTTGAATCAAGACTTAGCTAATTTGGACCGCGTTGAAAATGGAGCGCAAAAGCATCTCTTAAGAAGCATGGTTTCGAATCAGCCAATGGAAAGACCCTCGGCTCGTTCGATTCTAAAACATCCTGCATTTTGGAATGGTGACAAGTCTATTCAATTCCTTCGCGACCTAAGTGATTTTGAGAAAGACAGCAGAACCTATGTCAACCTCGAGCATTACAGACAACAAGCTTTCGGGCACAATTGGGCCGATATTTTAGGCCTAGAGTTATATCGCAGAATATGTAACCATCCGAGAAGTAGATTGTACGATGGTGAATCAATGTTAGATCTGATTCGAGCTATAAGAAACATTGCTACTCATAGGGAGGATTATAGAGATTTGGATGACGTTCTAGGCGCTACATCGGAAAAATCCATGGAGTTTTACAATTCGAAATTTCCAAATTTGCTAATCTACGCTTACTTAACCGCAAAAGAACTCCCAGTTCCTAATCCTCTTATGAAATATTTTTAATCTAGTCAACGTGTTTTTTTCTTTCTTCTTATTCTTCTTTTTCTTTCACGCGTTCGACTTTTATTAATTTCTTTTTCTTTTCCTTTTGGCTTATTAAATCCTTTCCAAAAAATCGAACAAGTTTGTACTATTATGAGATTTCCATTGAATATCTCAGGGACAAACAGAGACCCAACACATGCTATGCTTCCCGTGTCATGAAAATGAGGCGAGTAAAATGAGTTCAATTTAAGTTCGGGGAGCTTGCCAAAACAACAGTCACCTACTGTTCAGTACGGTGAATATTGTTCCAATGGAAATCTACCTGAAATATTTTGTTTTGGAGTCAAGATTTCGAGCAAATATGGGATAAGATTTAGAAACAATTCGTTAGAAACCGTTATATTCTGTCATCAAAGCGCCAATTCAAACCTTGAAGAAAACCTAACCTATGTCCATCACTCAACATCAGTAGACGACTCTATACTGTTGGTTGTTGCTTCGATGAGTCACGACCGTAATTTAGCTGGTAAATTAGACACCTATCGCAAGCTTTGCGCCGGGTCTCTATTTGTCTCTGAAATAGACCAAAAAAAGGTTTTCGTTGAGAGTTTCTATTTAATATTATTCTTGGGTCGATTAGTTCGATTCGAACCGTGGACACCACGTCGCGCTACTCAAAAAGTAAATAGTTTCTGGCTAAAATTGATGAATTTACGCCAAAAGTACACTTTTGAGGAACGTCAGCACCTGCGAGCATACTTACGTACGATACCCTGAAAATTTCAGGCTAAAACACTCAAAAATAAAACCGGAATTTAAATGAAATACGAAAATTCCCTTTAGCCTCAATGAGTGCAAGTATGGCAGATAGACATAGGAGCACTCGCACAAGTGCGCAATCGCTAAGCTTATGGTGAAATGAATTCCATAATTTACTGCTTTCATTTGTAACCAATGTTGCTCGTTTTGCGCTCAAAAAATCCATAGAAAAATGTTACCGGTGCTGACGTTATATTTTTTTGCGTTTAAAATGACGAAAACGTGACATTTCCAAAATTCGACTAGTGGCTCTATCCATCGGATTATAAAATCTGGAAAAGTTTCGCCTGAAATCACCTTAATACCGTCCAAAACCAGCCATTTGTCGGATCCAAAATCAGAGCAATGACTTGGCAAGCGTGGAAGAGGCGACGAGACCTCTCCAAAACGTCAGGTCAGCCGTCACCGAGAGGCGGCTCTCACGACTTCATCGCCGTGGTGGAAGGCGTGAAAACCGCAGTCGAGCGGGTTGCATGCAATACACTCGCACGGCGCGGCGGGGGCGCTACGGGTGCAATGATAAAAGCCGTACGAGTATGAGTCATTGGGGGGAGGGGGGATGAAAGCACTAAGCAAGCACCCCCTCGTCACAATCGTGACGAAGTCAGTTCCGTCATAGCTTGAATAGTGTCTAATTTTGCTCTCGAACAAAGTACCGATTCCAGGCCACGGGCCACAGTTGCCAGCCGTTAAAAGATAAATTTGTCTATTTACACCACAGTGACTAACGCGAATGGAGCTCTACAACACTTTCGCTGTAGGCAAACGAATAATTAAATCTGATGTAAAAACCAGTGGAAATTACGAAAATCCCACAAAAAAGTCTAACATTCAGTAACAAACTCAGGAAACAGCTGTGATGGCTACAGATCGTAATGGCGAAACTATACAGGCATCATGGGATATTCCTGTTTGATTTTTGTACTTTCTCTACGGAAACACAGATTTGTCTCAAATTAGATAAGAATCTCCCGTGATACCTACGTAGCTCCACCAATAGATAAGCCCGATTCTGAGAGTGAGTTTTGTGATTTTAAGCGTGCCATACGAACGAAGTATATGTCAAGCTTCTTACTCTCGTTTAGCTGTATACAATGAATAATACAGGGTGTTTCTAAAACTTATGTCATCCTTTCTACCACGTATTTTTGAGGTCAAAATAAGATTTTTTTTTCCTATAAACATGTGTCCGAAAATGCCCCCCTTTTGAGCTACCGCCCCCCAAAGTTTTAAAAAATTGTTGGTTGTTTTGGAATATCGACCAGATTTATGAACCGAATGTCATGAAAATTGGTGTCCCGAGGTACTTTTACGTGTAGAATCCATTAATGACCTCGAGAAATTCAGAAATGAGGTCTGACTGTACTTTTCAGGCAATCTTATACCTTCAACGACACAAATTTTATGTTACGGAATGGAAATTTGAAAAATAAATAATGAAATCAGATGAAAAAAACTCTTAGAAAGATATTTAGTCCTCTTTGTTTTCGTCGATACGACGCGAATTAAGCGAGATAATCGCTGCACAAGGTGGAAAAGTCAGCGCTTTTACTGTAGCGGGCGGCCCGAAGAAGCAGCGGAGTGGCGGGTTGCATACTTCCTACCGCTCCTCGTGATAAAAGCGCTGACTTTTCCACCTTGTGCAGCGATTATCTCGCTTAATACGCGTCGTATCGACGAAAACAAAGAGGACCAAATATCTTTCTAAAAGTTTTTTCCACCTGATTTCATTATTTATTTTTCAAATTTCCATTCCGTAACATAAAATGTGTGTCGTTGAAGGTATAAGATTGCCTGAAAAGTACAGTCAGACCTCATTTCTGAATTTCTCGAGGTCATTAATGTATTCTACACGTAAAAGTAAGTCGGGACACCAATTTTCATGACATTCGGTTCATAAATCTGGTCGATATTCCAAAAAACCAACAATTTTTTAAAACTTTGGGGGGCTGTAGCTCAGAAGGGAGGCATTTTCGGACACATGCTTATAGGAAAAAAAAGTCTTATTTGACCTCAAAAATACGTGGTAGAAAGGATGACATAAGTTTTAGAAACACCCTGTATAATACTTGGGAAATTTAGTTTGCAGGAATTGAATCCAGACTCAAATGCTCGGGTCGTATTGTGTATTATCGAGAAATTGTTGAAATACATTCGAAAAGTTTCGTCAGGATTTCATTATCTTGTGCCGTTTTCGCTAAGAAGATAGTGGACGGGTGCTCTGAAACACCCTGTATATTGATATTTACAGATCAGAATCTTGATTTTCATTCGTCAAATAATGTCCGGATTTTCATTCGTCAAATAATGTCCGGAAAATCTCGTGTTTCGATCCACTGAGTGCCGCCGACGCCCCCCCCCCCCAACCCGCCACGTTCAAATCTCACCGATGCAGATCCCATCGCTGCTCATCGCATTTCTTTGGATCCATCGCGATTGGTGCGGGGAAGCCGGAAATTACCTCGCTTTCTTTTTTTCAGTCATGTCAAAAGATTATCGTTAGCGGAAACATTGTATTTGTAATTGTATGTGCGCACCACACATAAAGGATGGGATTCAATTTTTTGTGTCAAGTGTTCAAGAGTTTGGATTTATGGAGGCGGAGGAACGTTGGGATTCCATGCGTATGACTAATTAATTTAATCCGCAGCTTTGCTCAGGTTCTTTTTGATTCGCGATATTCACGAACAAGGCATGTGTATAGGATTGTAAAAAGGTGGGGGGGGGACGCGAAATTCCCTGGTAAAAATGGTCCATGTAAAATCCTTGACCAAATCTCCGGATTTCCTTGAAAATGCCTGGAAGATAATTATATGAGAACTCCGGAGTCGTAGTCACTATTTTAACCCGGAACTACTCAACTTTTTGCATTAATTTTCATTTATTTCGACATGTAACGATGCATTTTGCATAAAAAATGGTCAGCATCAAAGTTAAAGAGCGTAAAATTCCCTTTTAAATGTGTACTCTTAGTTTTTTCTTATAGTCTTTCTGTCAGCTTGGGAATTGAAAAAACTTAAAAGTTGATGATGTGGGAGTTCTGACGGAAAGCCGTCATTTCCACTGATTTTCCCGTTGAATCTCAATAGCCGTTGATCTGCCAAGAGAAATACTAACGGACCATCTTAAAGAACACGAAATTTACTATCGGATCGTAAAACTCAAAGTTTTTAGAGCCTCTTGTTAAGGCGGGTAAAAGACTACTTTTAAAAATGCAATATCGGACTTTTTTGTGCTAAACCGTCATTTTTTGCGGTCCGCCGCATTTGATGTCCATCCACTTGAGCAGGAAAATAAAGACATCAAACAGCATGGAAATTGAATGTTCTTTTGATTTGATTCTCTTGAATTTTTACGAGAGACAAACGATATTCGAGTAAATCGCGTGTAAAGAGGGATGGTTTCGACTGCCACTTTCAAAGGCTGTGCCGTTAGAATTCAACGGGACAGCGGCCGGCCTCGCTGCTGGCCGATTGATTTTCTGTTTTTGACCCCGTTTTCTCCTCGTTAAGTGATACCCAAGTGTTCGTATATTATAGCCGAAAAGAAGTTTTTTTTACGAAACTGTCTTTATTATAACTTATTTCTCAAAATTCGCTCACTTTTCCTTGAAGTACAATTTAACTTTAAAAAAAAATAAACAAAAAACAAAAAACAAAAAAAGCAGGAAAAAAATAAAAAATAAAACCAAATCTTTAACAAAACCCTTTGGTTAGGCGAGGTATTTAACCCTTTATGGACCAAGCCCGAGTATACTCGATTTTCTTATCTAATATTTTTCACATTTTTTCAGTCCTCATTCCGGATAAACTCGAATATCAATGAAAACACTTACAAGAAAAGGCTTCGTTTGTGCGCCTTCAATTCTTCGTATAGGCAATTCCAACTCCCACGAGTACGAACAGTTAACTACCTTCCCTACATACACGGAAGAGTGGCGTTCTTTTTAACTAACCTCCAGGCCGATCTTTGAAATCAGTGGATAAAACTGGTAGACTGGATTAATGAAGGGCTACTATTGGTCCCTTTACATTGCTTGTAGAGAAATATACCTCTGTAACCAAGTATCCCTCCGCCACATTCGTTAAGCTATCGACTTTTATCGGCTTGTTTCAAGCAGCCGAAAACTTATCGAATGAGGCGGAGGAATATTTGGTTACAAAGGGGTATTTTTCGTTGAACTCATTAGAGGGACCAATAGTAGCCCTTCATTTATCCAGTCTACCAGTTTTATTCAGTGATTTCAAAGATTGGCCTGCTGGTCTGTAATGGGTTAAAATAAACGACGCGAGGAAAAAGAAACATGTTAAAGCGAATAATGAAACCGCAAGGGTAGCTTTTCCGTCCTTGACTTCTTCGTTCGGCGAATCGTATATTAATGGGCTCGAATAACATTTTATTACACTCTCATTATCATATTGCACTTGCATGACGGCTGAGTTGCTATAATAAATTAGTGTACCTACGGAGTATACCTCAAACCTTTACGCATTCATGTTTTTCAGACTGCACGCACATGGTCCTAAAATAATAATAGCAATAAAAGAAGTCATGCTAATAATAACGAGATAAAACAAACACTCGACAAACTCCAGCAAACGTGACTATACATGAGGCATTTTAAGCCTCGCGTTGGTATTGCCAAATTTAGAAATGAGGGTTTCAAACGAATGACCATTTAAAATAAGACGTCGCGACCAAAACTGATCCAAAATAATGCTCGTATTTTACTCCTTATTCTTAAGGGGGTTTCTTATAATAAAACAGATCTACACTATTTTTGTTAATTTATGCTTTTAACAATATGGTATTGTTAAAGTGACTGAACAATAAATCGTTAAATTAACAAATTATGGTCTGAAATTCATAACGGTTTTGCTGATTTAACAGATTAACAATACAGCCATTATTTTAAAAGGAGGGCCTCAGTACACGGCATTTATTGGTACGAATGTTGCTAAAAATATTTAATACTAAACCGGAATAGTTAAAAAAAAATGTAAAGTCAACAATTATAGACAGTTCTCTGTTATTCCTCAAAATTTTAAACAATCTGATACAATTTTAAGTATATGTTTCAGTTGGAAAATAGAGTAAAAGTCAAACGGCAAAAATGAGTCACGTCACTGATTTTGTTTTTTGTTTTTGTTTTTGTTTTTTTATTTGTTTTTTGCAATAAATCTGACATTTTATGAATTATTTCAAGCTTATTGCAGTGAATTGGTTGTAAATACCCATTTTAGTTAAACATTTATGGTTAGCTTGTCAAGGAACGCCGAAATTTGAAAGTCTTAAAAAATATTTTAACGAAAGTGACACTCATTAAAATAATATCAAAATACCTAGGTACTGTTTAGTTCATTTAGTAGCATTCTGTTATGTTTCAGCAAGAACTTTTTGCAAACTTAATTTTTAACATTATAATGAAACTACCAACTGATCTGATTAATTTTTCTCAGCGAATGTTTATTTCCTATTGTGTGACGTGGCAACATCGAATAACTTCCAAGCCACGCAACAGTGACTCATTGCAGTGAATACATTTCTAATACTTTCAAATTTATGTCGAGCTATACTCTCCCCCCTTCCTTTTTTTTCGAGTCTGGTCTTTCCTTTCCTATAAGATGTCTTATCCTCGAGCGCATGAAATTTAATTAACTGATAGTATAACTTTTTGCCAAGTTCCTTGCTGTTACGTCCTGTTCCCCGCTTAATTTCTAGCACGAGGTCATGAAATTGCATTACCTGATTTTGATTTCACTCACAAATAACGCGGATAACTTGAATTAATCAACTGAAATATTAAAAGCGCTTTGCTACGAAATATATAGCAATCCTGCGGTGCGGTGCAAAGGAGAAAATAGTTTTTTAAGTCGCATGATATGACATTTACGGCGAGCATAATGGCTGTTCTGCGACACTCAAGTGCGATTTGACACAATGGCGGTTCATGCAATGTGCTTGTACAAACATGGGCGGATCCAGAGGGGGGGGAGGCACGGCGGCATGGCCTCCCATTGAACCCCCCCCCCCCAAAAAAAACAGTAAGAGGAAGAGAAAGAGAAAGAGGGGGAAAGCAAAAGAAAAAGAGAGGGAGAAACAAAAGCCTTCAAGTAACCTTAGGTAAATTAGACTTGGTTTAGGGGGGGGGGGGTGTAAAAGAGTCTTAATTTCATCCACTAGACATCCATTTTCGACGAAAATGTAAAGAAGAAATTAGTGAGCTGACATTTCACAATTTGAATGCATAAAGTGGGAGCCGGGACTTCATCTTATAAAGAGTTCTTCTAAATTTTAAAACTTATTCACATAACTTGGTCTTTGATTTATTTAATCTAAGTGTGATTCATGTAAATTTCTAATTATTATCTTGTTTGAAAATGGGGAAACAATATAGCAGGGGCGGGATCTTCTACTTTTACAAAAATTGAAAGAAGGTAGTATAAAAATGAGGAGTAAACGGTTAAAATATGCCTCAAATTTGGCTTTATAGAAGCTTAAATTTTCAAAATTTTCTGGGGGGCCCATTGACCGGGGGGTGTCCTCCCAGACCCCCCACTTACGTTACAAAAATCCTCCCCCTTGAGACTTTCCTGGATCCGCCCCTGTGTGCAAACAAGGAAACGGTGGTTAATGGTTATGAAGATGAAGATTTTGATAGAAAAAATGAAACAAGGAATGTTCACAGTGGGGCAGTTGCAAGGGTTTGAATGAGCGTGTTGCATAGATCGGAATTTTGACGTTTTTTATTAAAAAACATCCTGAGCAAAAGAAAAACGTTGATTGTTTCCGTTTTTTCCTACGATGCATCATTGCGGAGAAAACGCGAAATGAAATTTGGTTCCGTTTGAAACGACATTGACAATGAAAATGGGAATTCCGCGTACTGACGTCACTCCCACACGATTTTTTTACAACTTTACACGCGTGTATCTCCAAAACTTGGATACTTAGGAAAAAATTGATGGCACCATTATTGCTCTCAGCTCACCAAGTATTATCATTTTCTTTATAAAAAACACAATAATGGGCGTGTTGCATGAACTTTTTTTATTTCATTTTATGAAATTAGAATGAAAATCATTGACCCCATATGTTTTCTTTTTATGATTTGGATGCGGGAACACCGAGAAAAAAGGGTGCAAAGTTGCTCAAAATTGAAAATATTTGAAACGACCCTGTTTTGACGGGAAGAGGCTGCAGTGCCTCGCTACGTCACGTTTTGTATAGGCAAGCAGAGCGAGAGTTGAGACAGGGGGGTGATCACGGAGGATCGGATCGTTTTGGTATCGTTATAGTTATCGTTTACATGTAACCTTATGGGTGGCTCAACTGATCGAGTCGTTGTGACTGTGAGCCCCTCGTAACGATTGAAACGGACGAAAAGAAGCGATGAGTCGGAGGCTGTCGTAATCTCAATCGTTTGAAGCAGGTAAAGGTGAGGAGGGGATCACCTGCGCGATCGAGTTGCGCAGAAGCAAGCCCATTTGATTTAATGCAAACGATAACGATTACGATACCAAAACGATCCGATCCTCCTTGATCACCCCCCAGTTCTCTGAAAAAATAAGAAGGGTTTTTACCCTCAGATATTTTCCTCTGTATTATGTAGCGATTCGGATGGTTACTTACAGCGCGTTGGTTAAGTAATATCGAACTTCCCTGCATTTGTTAGAGTAATGAAGTTAATATTCGCACTGCGTCACTAGTGGATCCAAGAAATTGTCCTTCTCTCTCTTTTCCCATAAGAACGCACGTATTAGAAAAAGATAGAAGAGGGGACGAATATCACGCGACTATCCCTGATCTGTCTTTTTATAAAACACGCACTCTGGTGGGAAAAGAAAAAGAAGGATAAATTCCTGGATCCACCAGTGCATTGTTTCTTGGAGGTCAATATCCAAGATTGGTTATATTTTAACCATCCACGTACCTGCAGAGAATAGGAACGATCTAAGAGTAGAATTTACGCCTCCTCTGTTTTCAGTGAGAGGAAAATGTGTACGAGTTTACAACCGTTGAAATAGCCAGAAATGTTTCTAGTGCAGGGGGTTCAGGGTTTGAAAGAAGTCATCAGGGGGAGGAGAGGGACGCCCTAGGGCCCCTAGGTCCAAATTTTGTCAAAATTTCCCAAGAAAACGCAAGAAACTATACCCATTTCCTGAGAGACGTTGGGTGTCAAAGGAGGGGACAGGGGAGATAGGGTCCAGGCCTCATGATGTACAACCCCTCTATCGTAGCTGCACCACTGACAATGAGGTGCCAAATCCTTTAAATGGATTAAGGTTGGCAGGATCCATCCCTTATATTTTGAAAATCAAGTGTATATCTGTGATTCCACGATGTGTAAGACATCATCTTAGACGTAATCTTCCCCCATCCGTCCCTCAACATTTTGCGCATCCAAAAAAAAAAATCAGCCTCTGAAAATTTGATCCGTGACTTTGCAGCTAGAGGTACAGACAGCAAATTGAATAATGTCAGTCGTCGCCTTAGATTTTGATTCAGATAGACCAACTGCAACACTTGTCACATCGAGTATTGCAGATTGCATATACCTGAGTCAAAATATAAGGCGTCGACTGATATTATTTAATTCGCTGACTGTACAGTGTACTGTGTTGGATGAAACAAAAAATAAAAACAATCAATTTTAGGTCAGTAGTAATGATTGTAGTTGACGGGAGGGGGAGGGGAAGGAGAGAAAGGAGATGATGACGATGACGCAAGCGTCGATGCTGTGACGTCATCGCGAAAAAGAGGCGAAGGGCGGGAAATTAGGCCACAGGTTGATTTTGCCGCGGCTTATCCCGGCCTGTCCCGGCTGCATAAATCGAAACCAGTATAGCTCACAGTAGACACTTTTCTCTCTCATTCTTTCAACCGTCCGTCTCTCTCGCACGGTCATACCCCGCTACCTCCGCATCTCCGTCCCTTCCTACCTGCTGCAGACCGCTCGTCTCTCGTTGTCTACGTCCCCTTTTTCCCAACTTTCTCCCCCTCCCCCCACCATTTCACTCTGTCACATTTTTCCTTTCATTGTCGTCTTCGATTATGCTTCTTTCTACTGATCATTTTCCGTCATTCCGCTTCATTGATCTATTCTATTTT
Source organism: Trialeurodes vaporariorum (assembly GCA_011764245.1). Classification (NCBI taxonomy): domain Eukaryota; kingdom Metazoa; phylum Arthropoda; class Insecta; order Hemiptera; family Aleyrodidae; genus Trialeurodes; species Trialeurodes vaporariorum. The sequence continues at coordinate 51,032,542 of VMOF01000111.1, forward strand.
TCAAGTACAACACTGTATTTTCCTATGCGGTGGAGAGAGATCAGAGAACACTTAAAGCATAATGAATTCAATCGTTGCGAAAAAACGTTGTTTGTAATACATGATTGTATAAAGATAAATTTTTTATACATATACCCTAGTAGCAAAAAAAGTTAAAGTTTAAATAATTTTTAAATAACGGTTAACCAATCTTCGTCGTACCTATAAAAAGAATAAAAAATCAGTATTGGTATAACGAAAGTCGTCTGATACCAGTTTACTTTGCCTATAAAAAGCGAAGATACCAGTTATACTTTGCTTATAAAAAGCGAATAAAAGCAATGTATAAACTTTTTGTAAACAACGATATATACCGGTTATTTATATACATAGATTATGCTTTGCTTTTAAAAACAAAATATGCGGAATGTATAAACTTTAACTTAACAGTAGCATACATTGGTTATTTAACAATTATACTTTGCCTATACAGTGGCACCTGTTTATAACGGAACATCACGGGGCTTGAAAATTGAAAGGGCAACTACCTCTTACCTTTATTCACCTTCGACACTTTGGAACTTAATTATATCTGTAAAACTTAGTAAATCATTAAAACTTTGAAACTTTACAAATTATAATGTTTAAAAATTTGAGCTGTTTAAGATTTGAAAAAAAAGTCTAGTTTTAACTGTTGAGACAGACATTTGACTTATTAAAAACCGCATCGACAAGTTTCTATAATGAACCTTCAAATTTGCAATGACCCCTTGGTCGAGCTGAGAGCTGAGACCGATTACTGGTTAATCACTTTCATGTAAACATATTTTGCCCAAGCAAGGTGCAAGTGACGATGGTGCAGAAGGATTGCGGAGGAGAGACACCCTCTGAAATGATCACTCATAATGTCTCAGGTAACAAATCGCCACGTGGACAGATAATCGAGATTCGGAAATCGGTTCAACGGATTCCCTATCGCCACGTGGACAGATAATCGAGGTTCGGAAATCGATTCAACAGATTCCCTAACCAGGTTGCCTCTTTTCTCACAATTTTTCCGTTAAATACGCCTTTAAAACCTTCCGTTTCCGTGTTGGACAGGCTCCGCTATGAGCAGGCTGATTTACATTGATTTACCATAGCAATTCCACGGGACCGGCAAAATTTTCCGATAACATCAAGTTTCCGCTACCACGAGGTTCCGTTATAAACATGTGCCACTGTATAAATAAAATATGCAGAATGTATAAACTTTAGTTGACTTAGTCGAATATTTGCTGATTATACTTTGCTTGTAAAAAGAAATTATAAGAAATGTATAATCTTTAATTAAACAAAGACAAATAACAATATTCACTAGCTTATTATAAGGAATGTATACACGGAAAAAAGTAGAATGTGTCGTAGGCACGAATTTGGGTTCACCGGCCACAATTTGGATAAGTTTTTTGCATAGGTCACAATCGGATTGTGTCAACAACAAACTCTGATTGTGTCCCATGCAAAAAAACTGATCCAAATTGTGGCCGGTGAACCCAGATTCGTGCCTACGACACATTCTACTTTTTTCCGCGTATAAAGTTCAAGTGACCAAAGACAAACATCAATATTTACAAATTATACTTTGCTCATATAAAGAAAATATAAGGAATGTATAATCATTAAGTAAACAAAGACAAAAACCAATATTTACTGATTATATATACTTTGCTTCTGTAAGGAAAATATAAGGAATGAATGTAATATATGTATAATGTAAGGGTTTTTGTTGTAAACTTTCAGTAACCAAAGACAAACACCAATATTTATCGATTATAGTTTGCATACATAAAGAAAATCTAAGGAATGTATTAGAAGAGGTGATAAAAATAAACATTTCAGGGCGTTTTCTAGTTAACTTAAATATGTTTAATTCGCACCAACCTCACGCACGCTAGCCGGCCGCGGCGTAGCTCATCTGGTAAAGAAATTGTCTTCCACCGCAGCGGCCCGGGTTCAAATCCCACAACTTCAGGTAAAATTTGTAATTGTAACTTAAAACTGTCATTATCTCTGTATGTAACTTAAATGTCGCTTTTCTGCAGCGAATGAATGTCTGAACTGACCAATATCAGAGTTACAAACATTGCCACCCAGAGTGCGCTGCAAATGATATAAATTGTAACTCAGCTTTACTTATTTAAGCAAGTTATAAAGCTTGTATATCGCCGTTCAAAAGTATATCCTTTTCACAGTTTGTTAACGTATGTATCTTTATATAAAAATTATAAGTTACTTTACATAACCGTTATTTAAAAACCTTACTTATTTAATTTTTGACTTTTTTTGCTGCTAGGGATAAATAAATGTCACAGGCAAATTGCAAGCATGCACACTTGAAGCATGGAAACTGTTTTAATATTCATCAAAATTAATTTAATTATTGCGAAAAGCGGTGTATGTAATACATGTATCAAGATAGTTTTTTTATATAAATAAATAAATGTCGCAGGCAAATCGCAAGCATTTCATTTACTATCAGAAAAAAATCAGATCAAGCGTAATGTTGACTTTTACAGAATAATTGTATCGAGATTTACATTAGCTCATATGAAAGCTATTAATCTGACAAAAATTGTGGTTTCATTAGATTAGGTTTATTTTGATTAGTTTCTTACCTTCAGTGTTTTAGATGAAGTGTGTTTGAACACCTTTATTTGATCGATTTAAAAGTTCATAAAAAGAGAACCAAACGAGTAAAACTTAATCTGTGGATATCAATGTGATCGTTAACTTATTATCTTTAGAATGAGCTTAATCAAATCTTGTTATGATTATTTTGTTAGTCACCAAGATGGCTGCAGCCAGCCATCTGCCTTACAGCAGAGACCGGCGAATGTTATCATACTCATCAGTGGAATGAATGGAAGGTCTAAAAGTAATTCAGCTATGATTTGTACACAAGTAAAAGGAGAATGACCGCGGGAAAGAAAGAAAAATTAAAAGATACTTGACAAGCGTGGATAGCGATCGGTAAGGTGGAGTGAGTATAGGTTAGAGAAAGGAGTTTGACAACGAGGTATGATGATTGAAGAACGGTGGTAGTCAGCAGGTATAGCGGAAGACACGGGGATACGGGGGGAGCGGGGTATGACTGTGCGAGAGAGACGAACCCATTTAGACTGACAGTTAAAAGAATGAGACAAAAAAGTGTCTACTGTGAGCTATACTGGTTTCGATTTATGCGTCCCGGCTCGGCGGCTCAGCTCTGGCCGCCCCTCTCGAGTCCCGATACGGCGCGGCATACAGCGCCCCTCCCTCCCTACTCTCCTGTCTGTATCACCCCCATTCCATCTCATTCAATATGCACATTGTCTAGTGCCCCTCCCCCCTCCTCTCCACCGATTCACTTCTTCCACCCCCACCTCCACTTTCAGCGCAGCGCATCTGCGAGCGCGCCGTGCAATGACTGCATTGCCGGCGCGGCGCGTTGTATGTAATTCTCCCCGATCCTTCTCTCCTCTCAATCAAAGGAGACTGAAATGATCAATTTTGAAAGGGCTGAAGTTGGTGGTGTTAAATTTTAAGTCTTGGATCGCCCTTTCCAACGCCGCGCCGCACCAGAACGGCACCTGAAAGTCAAGGCTCAAAATACATGAGAGAACATGGCACGGCTGATTTAGTAAACGCTAATTTAGCATATTATTATACTAAATCAGCATTTTTTAAAATTCAATTATTGTCATTTTATAAGAACATTTTATGTGTGAATTGGAGGCCGAAAATATTATTACAGATCAAAGTATTTTCGTCGGTTATGGCCACACTCCTGCATTTGAAAACATTCAGGCTGGTAGACTGGCACTGGTTAAATGGAGGGTTACTATTGGTCCCTCCGAGATGTTTACTAAAGCTTATAACTCACTGTAACCAAATTTGTCGCAAAATATATATTCGACAAGCTAAAGGTTGCTTAGAACAAGGGTTTAGCTTATCGAAGGTTGCTTAAAACAAGGATAGCCTGTCGAATGTACAGCAAGGATGCATTTAATTATAAAAAGCTCCTCAATTTCACTAAGACTGTAGAGGAGGCAATAGCAGACCTCGTTTATCTAGTCTACCAGCTTCATCCAAAGCTTTCAAAATCTCCGCGGTTGAGGTGAAGTTAACTTTAAATCTACGAACATTTTAAAGAGCTTGTTAGGAATGGAGGAGCACATTTCCCTTTATACGCTAGATAATTTGGAAAATAGTATTCTCGCCTCACTTTTCCGCATTGGACGAAGTGATGAAATTGCTAGCTAGAAAAACAATTAAATAAAGTAAATAAAATTTCAATCGATTTCGCCCGTAATATGGTTGATGAAGTGTCTTTTGTTGACGAGTAACCCGATTCGTTGTTTTCACAGTGCTCACAAACGCTTTACAAAAATATTTTGCTACATTCACAGGAGGGTATGCAGTGGCGTTGCGTGCAATTTGACAACGTTGCAGTTCGTCCATTTAAACCTATTAAAAATATCTAACTATTGGGTGTTCGGCGAAGATCTTCGTATTCGACTTTTTACATGAGTTTAAATCGTGGCACCAGCTCATGCGTCGCGTTTTCCAATATTTACAGATATATAAATTGAGGGTTCGAGTTTCGAATATACAGGACATTTTGATATTCATCACGATTACCAACCGGCAACCATGCAATGCCTTCGGGAAATGAGGGCTTAAGGGGTGTCTCCACCTGCGAATTTAAAAGCGCGAATAAACTGATTGAGCCAATGAGCTGCCTTGAAGTCGATAGTTCGAGTTCGATTTATCGACAACAAAGAAGCTCATTGGCTCAATCAGTTTATTCGCGCTTTTACATTCGCAGGTGGAGACACCCCTTTAAACATCCTACTGTGGGATCTGTCAATGCTGCCATCGCGTGAGCAGTGTAGCCAGATTTCAGGTGGCCGCGTATATTTTAAATCAACTCTTATTAGAACTATACGGCCTAAAACCATACATTCAACAACTCTGTAATATTTCCTACTAAATTAGCACTATGAATGCAATTTTTGCTACATAAAGTGGATTTCTAGTTTATAGACCTTTTTTTGTTTACAATTTTACCAATGAGGCTCTTGCAAACTTTTTCTTTAGGGAATTGAAGAGTTGATTCTTGCATAAAAAATCTGTAAAAATGACAATGAGTACACTATAAAATCATGAAATTCACTCTCGCAGAAGCGGGCTTCATGGCTGTTCAACGCAGGTATCATGGGAGATTCCCATCTAAATTAAGACATATATCTGTGTTTCCGTAGAAAAAGAGACACAATTACGATTTTGCTGTCAAGGCAGTTATGTGAGTTTATTACTGAATTTTAGACTTACTTAGTGTGGTTTTCGTGATTTCCGACGCTGGGTTTTACATCAGATTGAACTACCGATTCATTTGCTCACTGCAAAAGTTTGCAAGAGACCCATTGCTCTTATATTATTATTATCTGTATTGAAACTTCGTTTGACTTGATAATTTAATGGCATTTTGATTGGAATTTTGATTTTTATGGAAGATTCTCTTGCGGTTGAAAAACTATTACTGGTCAGAGTATTTTCGTGGGTTATTGTCACACTCCCGAAATGGAGTATGTAATCTTTTTTTCAATCGATGAAATCATCAATAAATTGAGAAACTCCACTTTATATGCGCAAAACGGCAGTCCTGATTCATCGATACTTTTTACTTGATTTAACCATTCACTGAATTTTTTTTTCTTCTTTTTTTTTTAATCGAATACTAGTTTTTTTCAGTGTGTCATGGGTGCACTGACACCCAGGGAAAAAGAATGAAAAATGCCCCTCCTCACTTAACTTTGATGAACATTACGCAGGAAAATTAATTTGTTCTTATGCAAGAACTTCAAGCTTTTGAGAAAAAATTAGAAGAAATCGAAAAGGAAGAATTGTTTCCTTGAGAGAAACCGCATGCAGTGAAGGGCTAATCCTAGTTTGAAACAGACCCATCCTCAATAGGCATGGTAATTTGAGATGACCTTGAGATTTTATCACTTCTTCCAGGCCCGGACTGGCCCACCGGGCAACCGGGCAGATGCCCGGTGCGCCCTCTGTCCGTGGCGCCCCAGCGCCCTCCATAAAAAAAAAAAAAAAAAAAAAAAAAAAAAAAACCTTAAGCAGCTGAAAGCCGCGATTCTGGGAGTCTAATTTTCGGTGACTTGAGTACTACAAATATCATGTGTCATAAGGCGCCCTTTGTCCTATAACTCATATGAACCGAGGGCGGCATGGTTTGCGCCGTAACTAACGTAGAAGGCACAAGTGTATGGGAACGCATTACACCCCATACTTTCCGCCCAACGCTTCGCCCAAAGTCACATAACATGATTCTAGGGCTGAATGCTTTGCACATTAGTTAAAGTAATACACGAGAGGGCGCTTTCCCCCTCCTCTTGGCGCCCTCCGTCATATGTCACATAAGATGAGTCAAGGGCGGCATGGTTTGCGCCCTAATTAACGTGTAAGAGACGAGCAGGAACGCCCCCTCCCCCCACTAAGAACCGCTAAGAACGCAAAAATAGCTATTTTTGACACTTCAAAAATTCATAGCTCAAAGACCAATCATTTCTCAAAAACAAACTTTAGCTCATTTGAACCGGAAAAGAAAGGACTTTCTTTCAGACAGGTCTTTTTGTTTTCCTCAGTGCGATCCGCAAATGAAAAAAATTCAAAAATCTTATTTTTTGGAATTTCCAAAATTTTGAAAATGCTATAACTGAACTAAAATTCAATATTTTTGAAACATCATACACAACAAAAGATGGATCTTTTAAAGGTCTTTCGTTTAAAAAAAAAAAATTGGTTTTGATAATTTTAACCGTTCAAAAGTTATGGCCGAAAAACCGTTTTACCTTCGACCCCCCCCCCCGCCCCCTCGGATCCAAGAAGGCTGAAATAAAAAATAGACCATATTTAGACTCCCCGTGAATAGCTCTATCAGCCCTGAAAAAATGAAGGCAATCCATACACAGCCCATTCCTAATGGGCGATGAAACAACCTCTTTCCCCAAAATATTCCATGGCTCCTTCATCCATATTCCACTTGACTCTTCTCCCTCCAATTATGAGTCGAGCGCATCGCAACGATTTCATGCAGGAAAAATCGAAAATATATTTGAACAGTTCAATTTTACTATACATGAAAGTACCGTTAAATTCAATCTGAAGGTCAGGAAAATTGAAAAATTTTCCGGGGGAGGACCCCCGGACCCCCCGCTTGTACTGAGGGGTATTCCATACCCCCCAGACCCCCCGGAATTAGAGTCGTACCAACCCCCCCCCCCCGCAAGACAAATGTCTTGTGGCGCCACTGCCTATACAGTATACACATACTGACTAAGAAGTTTTGTGTATACTGAGAAAGAATTTATCATTTTGATGGCAGCTCCTTAAATTTTAAAATAAATAAATAAATAAAATCTAGTATTTTCATCCGACTCTGACATAAAATGTGAGTTTATTTTTTCCTCGATCAACATGATCCTTCTGTTAATATAGAGTCGTTCGGCGGAAACTATAAACGAGAATTCGAAGATTCAGAAACTACGCATTCATATTCTCTCCTCTTTTTTCATAGTCTTCCTAAGCTCATAATTATACTTTTCTGTTCGTTTTTTCCCGCGGGATTCTGTATTGACGACTTAAAAGGTCGAATATATTCATGAAAATTTGCGAAGAATCGAGCTGACTTAATGACCGATCTGATCGCTTAGAAATGGCTTGAAATTGCGTTCTGGCGGATTCTGAATCCCAAAAATTTTTCGGGGGAGGACCCCCGGACCCCCCTTCCTACCTGTGGGGTATTCCATACCCCCCAGACCCCCCGGTGGGTGGCGCCCCCTAGTCCACCGTCCCGCGCCCTCTCAGGTGAGCCAGTCCGGGCCTGACTTCTTCCCTCCTTTCCGGTTGAACTCAGACCTCAGACACTGTGAGTTGAACAATTAACTTCCTTATATATCTTTTTCCTTCGTCGCTCATTTCGCTTTATTTTTTTATTTTTTGTCCCCCCTCAAACTATATGACAGAATGAAACGTCGAAAAAATGAAGTGCAAGTGCCAATTTTGCCAGCAACCTCGGTCATACACAACCCGGAGACTTTCGGTTTAGTTTGAAGCTAGATTGGGACCCGGAGGGCGTGGCTCGGGTGGTGGAAGGGGTTGGAGGTGGGCTAATTGTCGTCTCATAACGACTCGGTTTTGGTGGATGAGCGCCAAAACAATTGATCACACGTGTGCTGTATAGCCGTTGTATACAGTGTGCTTCCTCTGCATGCTCTTGCTCCAAAAGCCATCATCCTGTCGTTCGTTATCACCAATCCACGACGGCAGCGTTGGTGTCGAACCCAAATTCAATTATCCTCCCCTTCCCACCCCCTCCCCTCCACTTTCCCTTTCCCTTCCCCTCCCCTCCCCTCGCACTCTTCACTCTACTTTCTCTTTCTCCACTTCACTCAGTCATTATAACCTTAAACTCAAGCTGATTCGCCTGCCCTGCTTGGCATCCGAATGAACGATGAGATCGCAAAACCGCAATTTTTTATCCGTCACTTGACGCGTTATAATCCATCCTCCTCGTTCAGCTCCAACTTTGTCCACTGGTAGAGGATCAATGACGTTTTCCAATGCGAGCTGCTTGGTTTCGGAAAGAACCGAGTCAAGCGCGCAGTCGACATTTATTTGAGACAAATTCAGCGGTGCCATTGCAGCGATTTTTTAGGAGAGGAAGGTCAACAAAATTAATGCCAGTTGGCTTCTGATGCCTTAAATGGGTCTGTTGCACTTTTTAGCTGAAGCATCTTAAATTATCAAGTCCTTCGTAAAAAGCCGAAAAAATGACAATGACAGCATCATAAAACACCAAAACTCTATAATAAACTCACAAATGAAGCTCTTGCAAGGTTTTGCTGTAGACAAATGGCCTATCAATTCTGATGTAAAATGCTGAAAAAATAACGATGAGACCATTAAAAAAGTCTAAAACTCACTCCTCGCAGAGAAAACTTAACTTGAAATTTCGGGTGACCACCCTTGCATGTATGCACCAACCTCGGATTCGGACCCCAAACAAAAGAACATAACCTACGAATTTGAACAATGAGATTAATGAATTTCCTTTCAAAAAATAAATTTGAACGAATTAAAGGTCCATTTATACACATTTTGTTACAAGGAGCACTGTGATAACTACAGAAAAGTTATACCTTGCGTAATAAACGAGGAAGACGGCACTTCATTTCATGTCCTGTTCTTTTGTTTGGGGTCAGAATCCAAGGTTGGCGCATAAATGCAAGGGTGGTCACCCGAAATTTCAAGTTAAGTTTTCTCTGCGAGGAGTGAGTTTTAGACTTTTTTAATGGTCTCATTGTTATTTTCGCAGCATTTTACATTGAAATTGGTACTCCATTTGCCTACATCAATACCGCACAAGAGCTCCATTGCGAAAAACACTAGACACTATATTCACCCCTGTATCTTTCCACCACGTGCACAATATTTTGCGGGGTCAGCGCGGCACATTCAAATAATCATGGCCAACCGTCATCACAGCTGACTTCTTAAATAAATAAACAGAAAACACTGACGGTGTCTGTTAGAATTCCTACGTCTCAATATTCTCAATTCCTCATAATAGGTTATGAAAGGTACGGTAGCCGCAATTTGGGTCGAAAATTTATCAAAATGCAACAATAACACATGAGTTCCAAGGATGATGATTAAAGTTGGAATCATACTTGGAACTCGGCCCCTGTCCTGTGTGTCATGTTTCATTGTAATAATTTTTCGGCACAAATAGCGGTTACCGTACCTTTCACAACCTACTGTAAGGAATTGAGAATATGGATGAGACGTAATAATTCGAACAGACACCGTCCGCGTCTGTGTTTCCTGTTTCTTTGTTTATGAAGTCAGCTTTGTGATGACAGTTGGCCGTGATTATTTGAATGTGCCGCGCTAACCTCACGAAATATCGTGCACGTGGTGGAACGATACAGGGGTGAATACAGGCGTGTCTAGTGTTTTTCGCAAATTGTGTGTTTATTATTGAATTTTTGTGTTTTCTGTTACTATGCCATTGTCGGATTTTTACGTAGAAATTAATACTTTAAAACGCTCTAGCCGAAGTATGCAACAGACCCATTCACTCTCTTATCATGACTTGGTCGCAAAATTAGATGGAATCATGTAGTAAAAAAAAGAATTATAGTTACAAATCTTTTTGCCTTAATTTTGCTAAAATTCCAAAAATTTAAACCTTCCCCTCAATTTAAGATTGTAGTATGCTTTTACAATATTCGGTAGACCTGAAATCTATGAAGGGGGGTCAGGGGTCACCGGTCACCCCCTTTGACAAATTTAAATTTGGAAGAGAGAGAGAGAGAGGAAGAGAGAGAGAGGGGGGAGAGAGATAGAGAGAGAGAGAGGGAGAGAAAGAGAGAGAGAGAGAGAGAGAGAGAGAGAGAGAGAGAGAGAGAGAGAGAGAGAGAGAGAGAGAGAACTATAAATGATTTTACTGCTTTGAAAATGCTCCGATCTTTAAGTTTGTGTTTTGGAGTTGTTTCAGCCTCATTTCTCAGTATTCCATTTGGATTTTTTATTAAAATTTGTATCAAATCAATTTCGTAGACGTATGACTTTCATTTTCTCAAACCAAGCTTCTTACATGCACAAAAATAATATCATAAATCGCTCCAGTGGATAACTTAAAGGAGCCAAGTTATGCACAGCCACTTAATCGTGTCAAGTTTTTAGGAGATATTTCCCAGAACTGATGTCGAACTTCTGTAAAGTTTTAAGGTTTGTCTTTTCATTCATTCAAATTTCAATGCTCTTTGCGGAAAGCCGCACAGTCATTTGGATCGTAGCGATTTGCGGGATTTTCGATACTACCTTTAAAAACGCCGGGATTGACAAACGTAAGAGCAAGATATGCATGTTTAAAATTCACTTTCCCAAGTCTTGAGCCAGAGCAGACCGCATTAAATCAAATCCAAAGTCTTCCATTCCGACCTCTTCCTTTAGTCTTCATTTCCACCGCCCACCCCTTTCGTTGTCGTCTTTTTTTTTTTTTTTTTTTTTTTTTTTTTTTTTTATTTTTTTTTTTTGTGAGATCGATTCGAGTAGGGGAGGCTAAGTAGAAAGCTACAGAGCAGAGGAGTCCCGCAATAGCCTCTGCCGATCTTCTGCCGCTGTTCTATATTTGCCTTTTGAAAGCATAATGTAATTGAATTGAGTACAGTTCAATTCAATTCACTTTATCTCTTACTCGTTTGGAGAATGGGTACTCCATGGGTTGTTGCTTTTTTGTTTGAAGAGTGCGGCTTTTCTCTCTCCCTCTCTCTCAATCCTTCCTCCTCTCTTACCCCCTTCGTCTCCTGCTCACTCTTTCTCTTTCTTTCCCTCTCTCTTCCCCTCTCTCTATCCCTCTCTCTTTTTCTCTCCCTCTCCTATTCGTTTCCTTTCTCTCTTTCTCTTCCTTCCCCTGTCTTTCGCCCTCCCCTCTCTTCCTCCATCTCCCTCTCTCTTTCCTCACTCTGACGGAAGTTTTAATCTCCTCCTTTCTTGGATGCGATCGAGAGCAGAAAGTTCAAGCTGCAATGGAAGCCGGAAAATAAAATTAATTTCTCGGAGCAAAGAAACTCGAAACAAAAAAGCTGAAACAAAATCAAAATGCAGGTTTGCCGATGAACCTCCCTCCCCGCGACCCCCCCCCCGCGTCTCCTTCCAATAAATCGCCACACACGTATTTCAAAAATCACCGGTCTCGAGAGCGATCGAAGTATGGTGAGGCGCTGCGCGTGCATTCGTGTTTGTTCGCCTCTTTAACTCGGAGATTCAATAGAACCGGCAGGACTTTGAATTTCACCCGTTCACAATTTTAATCTCTGCCGGCGAGGCAGGCGCGGCGGCGGCGCGTCCCGGTTAAGTACGCAGCGTTCAATCGATTGAACATGCACCGCACCAAACGAATGCCACCAAGCATCAGGGGCTCAGTTCCGAAGTCACGGCTATACAATCGTAATTGCATCTCTTGCGGCAAAAAAACCCTGCTTTCGTCAATACCTGTGATTTGTCGTTCAAAAACTGATTTCAGATGGTCTTAGTCAAAAATTAATGTCAAAGACTACAGTTTGAATTATTGCAATCGGAGCTCTAAACTGGAGCAGCTCCGAAAATCAAATTGCAATAGTTCAAGCTGTAATAGGTGTTTGGAATCAATTTCTTACTGTGCGAGAACATCTGGAATCAATTTTCGAACGATGAAATACTTCAAAGCCAACATTTCATATTTTGGAAACTAGCTGATTTCAGATGTTCTCGCAGTCAGAAATTGATTCAAAATATTACAGTTTGAACCAAGGTACCTGCCTTGGTTTGAACTATTGTGACTTGATAGCGACCCTGTTTAGGCGGCATTATTGCGATTTTGTGGTTAAGCTATATTTAATTTAATACCCGAACCCACGCTGAATCATTTTCTTGCTCCTCCTATTGGTGAGGGTGGTCCTCATCTGAAGCAAGCGCCTTCATTTTAAGGTACACGCAAAACCAAGACCAACAAGCACAAATAGTTAAATACTCGTGCGGCGGAATCACTTTCTCGCTCGACCTCCTCCTCCTCTTGCTGAGGAAGCGGTCTTCATATGATTCATGCGCTTTCATTAGGAGATACCGCTTTCCGGTTCTCATGATTCAGCATACTGCTGTTTCTTTAGTATCATCCGTTCATTTCAAATCACAGATTGAGCATGACGTCGGTTCTCATGATTCAGCATACTGCTGTTTCTTTAGTATCATCCGTTCATTGCAAATCACAGATTGAGCATGACGTCGGTTCTCATGATTCAGCATACTGCTGTTTCTTTAGTATCATCCGTTCATTTCAAATCATAGATTGAGCATAACGTCGGTTCTCATGATTCAGCATAATGCTGTTTCTTTAGTATCATCCGTTCATTTCAAATCATAGATTGAGTATGACGGACAGCGCAAATCTAGGTTAGCTTTGTGCTTGTTAACGAAAAAATATTGCCTTTTTGATTTACTTAGAATGTATTTTCTGAATTTGCATTTTTTTCTGTTTCAGTTCGTTTACACGATAGCATACAAGAGGAAAATTGTCATTTCTTAGTATTCGATTTGTAAGTACATATTGCTTTTTTTTACCTTCAATATTCCTCACAGTCTTGTTTTCACTTTGAGTGGGTCTTTAAAATTTAACCCTAACCGCTTATTGTGTGTAAATTGTTTCGTTGGTTTCATAATTTTATTAATATAAAAAAATATGTTTGAAATCCAATTAAAAGGTTATTTTAACAATAGAGTTGTGACTGAATGAATGAATTCCACTCGACAAAATCATTTTACGGGCTGCGCTCTCGCCGAGCTGTGCTCGACGAACTCTGTCAGCGCTCACGTGATTGTAGAGACTCATTTTTCCACCTTGGAAATTCAACCGAAAATCTTGGAAATTCACCTCTTTAATTTGAATCGCGCAGCCAGATACTTCTGTAATTTGAAGTAAACCTCTATAATGTGAAAGATCAACCGGAGAACCTCGGTAAATTGAAGCGATGCCCGCTAGCATCAGTCAATCAGTCAGTCGACCTGTTTACAGTTGATATTGGTTTTCATACTGCTTGTAATAAACAAAATGAGTGGAAAAGAAGTACGAAAAAATTATAAATCTTTGAAGCTAGCGGAAAAATTAAGTGTTACCGAATTTCATAATTATTCAATCAAACAGAGCGAAATTACGGAATTTTTTGTTGGCTAACGGCTAACGGCATAAAACACAGTTGTAAAGCAGCTCTCATTTTTTTTTTTTTTTTTTTTTTTTTTTTTTTTTTTTTTTTTTTTGTAAATTCTTATAGAAATAAATTAATTTTGAACCGATCAAACAATTACATTTTCAAATCTTTACGCTAAGGCTGACTTGCATAAATTGAACCTCTTTAATTTGAAACTCCGTATTTTTCCACCTCTTACATTTGAAACATCCTTAATTTGCCCAGATTTTTCCACCTCTCTAATTTGAAACCCTCGATGAATTGAAACCCGGTCAAATTGAACTATTTTCTCGTTCCCTAAAGATTCAAAGTATCGGAGTTCCACTGTATTAAAAGAGTTAAGACAAGGAGGTAGCCAAACTCTGATTGGCCAATGAGTCTCAGGCTCTACGTGCGCCGCCATTGGATGCGTTTTTGCACATTTATTTTGTTTACCAGAGCGCCTTGTTTGTTTACATTCGGAACAGAAGCCCCACGGTGGTATTACACTGTAAAAAAGTACTGAAAACGGAAACTGTGCCAAATTTAACGCTAGCGATATAGAGTGATAAACCAATTTAAATCTATGTATAATTTTATTGAATTCACTCTAACGCAAAAGTTTCAAATTTGGTCTATTCCAGTTATCAGTACTTATAATATAGTGAACTTTTTCTTTACAGTGCACGGATAAAAGAGTTATGTCGATGAACTCGTTAGTTTTAATCATGATGCACCTCAAGAATGTCTACCAATACACGGAAAAAATATTTGTGTAATTTAATATTCGCATAGCTGATTTTGGCCCCAACCAGAGTTAAGATAAACTTGACCAGAGTTATGGAACATGGTATCAAGTGAAATGTACCTGATTCCTGGTCAAATATTCCATAACTCTAGTCAAGTTTATCTTAACTCTGGTAGGGGCCAAAATCAGCTATGCAAATGGTAAATTACACCATTCTTTTTTTTCCGTGTACTTAAGCCGAAAATCTTAAAAATCGTAAACATAGATGTCGATCAGCAAAGGCAGTGAAAGATTACACCGTTAGAGACTTTACGGCACTGTAATCTTTGCATTGGACCAAAACACAACAATGTCCGTCAGAATGTAAACAAATGTATACAAAAACGCATCCATTGGTGGTGCCCATGTTTCAACTCTCTATCTACGTATAGAGACTTTAAGCAAAATCAATACAATATGACGGATAAATTGGAAAGCTGACAACAGCGGGATCTTTAACGTGTTGCCAGATCCTGCGGCTTTTTCTGTATGTGTTCTTATGGGAAAAGCCGCAAGATCTGGCAACAGCCGGATCTTTAACGTGTTGCCAGATCCTGCGGCTTTTTCTATGTGTGTTCTTATGGGGAAAGCCGCAAGATCTGGCAACACTGGATCTTTAACGGCTGTTCTGCAGTTATTTCAATTATTCTTCTCGTCTGTTTGCGCTGCACGCACTTCCTCTCTTACCCTTTAATGCGCCTTGAAAAGTTACTCATGTCAACTGAGAATCTTCGGAAGAAGTGACTCGCGGAGCTTGTACAGTTCGCTGTTATTATCATAACTTTGAGTTTAAACTTCGCTTGAAATTTATGCTAGTTTTTCCTCTTCAAATGACTCTCTCGCTCAGTTCTATAACGTCCCTGTTCGCGTGTCATCAACCTCTTCCCTCGCTCCGCTTGTATTTTATCATAATTTTTGTTCATTTTTTTCTCTTTATTTTCCATATTATGCTGACTAATTGTCTGACTTAACCGCTGTTTCAAGCGCCGCAGTGAGAAATTTAAACGGGGGGGGGGCGCAAAGAGCAAATCAACAGCCCTGTCAAATCTCTATAACTTCAATTGAGGACTGATCCGTCGAAAGGGCAGATGACGTGACGAAAATCGGTTTTGAGAAAACCGCGTTTTAAGTTTTAAAAGCAGCGTATCTCCAAAAATGGTTTACCTTAAATACTTCCTTCCATATTCCATTGAGCCTTTTTTCTAAAATGTATTCCAAAAAAAGTTACGGCCATTTTAAAAGAGTGTAACATCCGCCTTTTTGGCAGGAAACGACTTTTTTCCCAGAAAAATCTTCTAATAAAAGATGGACACAATTATGAAATGAAAATTGATTAGTTAGCTTGACGTACAAAATAAACAGTCTTTAATTATACATGTCACCGAAGCTTTTAAGGTAAAATAAAAGAAAATAAAAACAATCTTCTAATGATTAATAGGAAGTATAAGATGTTTTCTTAGGTACTTGTACAATGTATACATCGAACGTTTCTGGTTGTTTATTTTCCGAAACGCTCCGCTGCGCTGTTGAGTAATTTTAAGGTATAGCGCGTACGCACCAATTTCCCCTCACCCGTGTGTACTCCCTACTTCATCTTCTGTGAGCTTAATTTTGTAGATTTAATAATTACGAAATTTGGTATGCAGTATATTTAGGATACAAGGAATCAGAATAGCCGTTTTAAACTAAAAAGGCGGAAGTTAAACATCCGCCTTTTCAACGGATCAGTCCTCAATTAACGTTTTCTCTGGATATTTGACCATAGTTTTGTGATTTGCTAATTTTATATTAATCAACTCAATTATTCCTCCAATGACCTGATGACCTCTCTATCTATGTAATAGCAGCTACAGAAGAAATTTAAAAATTGTTTGTATCAAACCACTTCCGCAAAGTCGCGCAAATTTTCATTTCTGCTTACCTAAGGCAGCGGCGGCAGAGCGTGAAATTTGGCAACGCCAAAATTTGCCCATGTAAGTAAACCTACGAAAAAGATCGAACCATAGGATCCTCGTTGAACACCTCTTTCGATCTTTTTCTTTGGTTTAAATGGAGAAAATAGAACAATGCGAAAGTACACGCTATCTCACTGGAGATCGTACTGAACTCAAAAAGCTGTTTGAAATGGGGCTCTTGCTAAATTTTTTTGTAAGCATGCGAATGAATAGTTTATTCAAGCGTTAAACTCAGCGAAAATTTCAATGAGCACATAAAGAATTACGAAATTCTCTCATCGCAGACTCACAAAATGACTTTAGAGTTTAGGGCGTCATGGCGGGGCAACTCAGGTACCGTGGTAGATTCCTATATCTAATTTGAGGCTTTTCGCTAGCTGTGGTGTCTCTATAAATAGAAAGAAGAATTAAATATGAATCTCTTATAATACCTGCATAGCTCCATCATGTTTGCTCTTAAATGGCGGAGCTGCCCAGTCGTCATGGGGGATTCCTATCTAATTTTTCACTCGCTCTAAAGAGACACACAGCTGAAAGCCTCTAGTTAGAAAGGAATTTCTCATGGAACCTGCGTAGCCCCGCCATTACGCATTAAACTTCAAAGTCATTTTGCGAGTCTTATGAGTAAATTTTGTAATTTTTTAATGGGTCCATCGTAGTTTCCGCTGGTTTTTACGCAAGAAGCAACTATTCAATTGCTAATAGCAAAATTTAGCGAGAGACCCATGCCATTGCCTCTATTTGTATAGAAGTTAGATGATGTATGCCTGTGGCTATCGCTGTGGCAATAAGTAATTCATATGGTCGTGATTAATGAGGATTAATAGACCCTTGCAACGAGGTGTCATGTATTTTATAAAAAAAAAAAAAAAAAAAAAAAAAAGTTTTTGATTTCTAATTAAGTCCCATCGTTCCGCGGATATGAGATTTTGGCCCAAAACACATTGTTTTAAGTAGGAATCCCGCGTAGTAACGTCACTATGCACACAATTGTACAGGGTGTACCAGACCACCCGGATAGGTACTTTTTCTCGAAAACGGCTGGGCGTAGAGAGCTGAAACAAAAAAGTCAGATAGGGAATTGACCCCAAAGAATTCAATGAAAATATTTTCAAAGCCCCCCGAGGCCCCCCTGGGGGGTTTTGGGGGGGTTCAAAACACATTTTTCCATTTTTGGCGGGAAAAAGCCTATAAAAGGTACAAAAATAAGTTCAGATCCTGAAAGAACAACTCATTGCCGACATTTTTGTTCCAGTAATTTTTTCCAGAAAACCCCAATTTTTGGGGTTATGGGCCCTTTTGGGGGGAAATTTTCATTCGGCCACTGTGACCACACTGTTCAATATTTTTACAAAAACTAAAAACCATCTGAAAGAAGAGATCAAGACCTTTCGATTGATGTGCCACATAATACCTAAAAGTGAAAAATTAGGGCCCCTTTTAGATTTCAAAATTTGGGGGTCTTTGGGCCCCCCCACGTAAAAAAAGTCAAATGGCAAGGTATGGCTTGTGATACATTGATCGAAAGCCCTCAAAGAGTAGAATAAGATGGCGCAATCCAAAATCCTCTACAATCATTACTTTCAAAATGGCGGCCATTTGAAAATTATGGTGTTCAAAGGTAAGTCCTGGGAAAAGAGTCCAAAAATGAACGATACATGGATTGAAAGGCCTTAAAAAAAGCAAACGAATGGCGCAAACCGCAAATCAATCCGCCTCTTCAATCAAAAGTTATGGCCGATTGAAATTTCAGCAGCCTTAAATAGGCCTTATTGAGCCCTTTAAGTTTCAATCGGCCATAACTTTTGATTGAAGAGGCGGATTGATTTGCGGTTTGCGCCATTCGTTTGCTTTTTTTAAGGCCTTTCAATCCATGTATCGTTCATTTTTGGACTCTTTTCCCAGGACTTACCTTTGAACACCCATAATTTTCAAATGGCCGCCATTTTGAAAGTAATGATTGTAGAGGATTTTGGATTGCGCCATCTTATTCTACTCTTTGAGGGCTTTCGATCAATGTATCACAAGCCATACCTTGCCATTTGACTTTTTTTACGTGGGGGGGCCCAAAGACCCCCAAATTTTGAAATCTAAAAGGGGGCCCTAATTTTTCACTTTTAGGTATTATGTGGCACATCAATCGAAAGGTCTTGATCTCTTCTTTCAGATGGTTTTTAGTTTTTGTAAAAATATTGAACAGTGTGGTCACAGTGGCCGAATGAAAATTTCCCCCCAAAAGGGCCCATAACCCCAAAAATTGGGGTTTTCTGGAAAAAATTACTGGAACAAAAATGTCGGCAATGAGTTGTTCTTTCAGGATCTGAACTTATTTTTGTACCTTTTATAGGCTTTTTCCCGCCAAAAATGGAAAAATGTGTTTTGAACCCCCCCAAAACCCCCCAGGGGGGCCTCGGGGGGCTTTGAAAATATTTTCATTGAATTCTTTGGGGTCAATTCCCTATCTGACTTTTTTGTTTCAGCTCTCTACGCCCAGCCGTTTTCGAGAAAAAGTACCTATCCGGGTGGTCTGGTACACCCTGTATACAACCTTTCACGTGTGTATCTCTAAAACAGGGACACTTGGGAAAAAACCAAAAGCACCATTGTTCTCAACTCAGCTCATCAAGTACTACATCATTTTCTTTACAAAAACACGTTTCAGACCCTTGCAACTGCCCCATTGCCTCATCTTGCATTTACATCAATGTAAAATCTAACGAATTACTGTCCAAATCTGACAAATATGCTGGCAACACCGTTCGATCTCATCTTAAAAACTCTGACTCAACTTTAAAGGATGAAATAACCGCGAGTAGGTCGTCGGGAGCTCCTTGCTAAAACTGATGTGCATTTGACCTGACTCGTGGCAATTTTCCAGCGCTGTGTGTGGAGTTTTGATCGTCACTTTACGTAAGTGTTTTAATCGGGAAAACACCCAAGTGCCATGTAATCGATAATTAAAGGGGAAGCCGCAGAAATTTTGCGCCTTCACCCCGACTGTGGTTGACGGTAAAAATGATTGGATTTTTGTATTATGAAATGTTTCTTTCAATATTGGTACAGATTTCATGAAATAAATCTCTCGATGTCAAGTTTCGAGCATTTAGTGCAGAAATGCGAGCTCGTGTGCAGATCAACGGTTTCGCTGTTTTTTTACCTTGCGGGTGATCTAGACATGGGAGGAAAAGGGGAAAAAAACAATTCTGTTCCGACATATTGTCCCTGTCACGTTCTTTGTCCAACACCGTATTTAGGAAGTTCAGAGGAAATAATGGATATATTTAAAAGATCCTGCAAGGATATTTTTCCAAGATATCGTCTGTTCACTCTTCTATCTCTTTATATTCTAGATACATTATATTTTGCTTATAAAAAGAAGCTTATTTACCCCTCTGCTATGGCCCCATCACACAGGCACATCTATACAGGGTGTTTCACGTAACCTGCTCACTATGGTTTTCATGAACAGGTGACGATAAAAAAATCAGGAAAAATTGGTTTTGTAGTAACTCGGACCTGAAATTTCATTTAAAAATACTGCCCTTAACCGCCAAAAATGTTAAGGTGCCTATAAGTCGACTTCCGGTTTATTTGATTTTAAATTCGAATTTTTTTCTTGAAAACATTCATCAAGTAGAGCATTTTACATGTGCAGTTTTTTATTTTACGACTATTTTTGTAGGAGTTCAGAATTTTCGAAAATTGGTCCCGTATCGAACTTCGACCTTCGATATCTCAAAAACGATAAAAGATATCGACTTCCGGTTTAAGCCAAAATGCATAGAATTTTACCTTCTTTCAAATGAGATATCACAAGATAGGGGTTGATATTTGAAAATCTCGAGATTAGGGGGTGCCCCCCATGAAAACCCCCCCAAAAACCAAATTTTGGGTTGTGGCAGTATTTTTAAATGAAATTTCAGGTCCGAGTTACTACAAAACCGATTTTTCCTGATTTTTTTATCGTCACCCGCTCAAGAAAACCATAGTGAGCAGGTTACGTGAAACACCCTGTATTAAGAACATCATGTTCAACTTAAAAGTGACTGAACAGGAAATCAAGTTCTCAGCCCTCTGGAATCAGATTATTTAACGCACTGCCGTTAGACATGAGAAAATCTTTTCAAGATTGCGCAATACATATAAACCTATTTTTTATTTTCAATTAAAGCAATTGTTATTAATGAAATCACCATACGACCATAATGACCTTAAAAATGAGTAACCATTTGTGATTACATTTGATTGTTTCATTCTTAGTGATTAATTCTAACCACACTAACCTGTATAATAGTAGTAAGGTTCAATTGTATAAAAATGAAGAATAAATAAATAAATGATACATCAAGAAATATATAGAAAAGAGGCCCGACAGTGGGGCTTCTGTTGCAAATTTGTGATTGATCTATAAAGAGGGTCTATTGCGCTCTGCTGTCAAACCACTTAAAAATGACGTTAGGAGCATCATGCATGCATTAAACAAAATTCAAAGCTGTTAGTCGATTGAGCGGGGTCTAAGAGAGAGAGAGAGAGAGAGAGAGAGAGAGAGAGAGAGAGAGAGAGAGAGAGAGAGAGAGAGAGAGAGAGAGAAGAGAGAGAGAGAGAGAGAGAGAGAGAGAGGAGAGGAGAGAGAGAGAGAGAGAGAGAGAGAGAGAGAGAGAGAGAGAGAGAGAGAGAGAGACAATAAAACCAATATGTGCATGGAAGTAATGTTAAACACCCTTAAATTTTATTTTAAATGATTCTATTGAAAACTGCTACTAAGGCGTTATGAAGGATTGATTCCTCAGTAAGATCTCATGAAAATCACATCGCAAGGATCGAAAAGTCTCAAAATCCACTCACAAACTCAATAAAGCGTGTAATAAAAGTCTTATCTAATCGCAACTCTCCAGTATGCTGAGAAACGCAATTCATCATTGAGGAAATTGCAGTATAATAGTACTCCTATATTGTGATCCACTCCATTCCACCGCCATCTTTGACTTTTATTACACGCATTTATTGAGTTTGTGAGTGGATTTTGAGACTTTTCGATCATTGCGATGTGATTTTCATGCGATTTTACTGAGGAATCAATCCTTCATAACGCCTTAGTAGCAGTTTTCAATAGAATCATTTAAAATAAAATTTAAGGGTGTTTAACATTACTTCCATGCACGTATTGGTTTTATTCTCTCTCTCTCTCTCTCTCTCTCTCTCTCTCTCTCTCTCTCTCTCTCTCTCTCTCTCTCTCTCTCTCTCTCTCTCTCTTTCTCTCACACATTCAAGAGAGGCTCAATAAAGCTGAGCACGGACGAATTGACAGGCAAGCAACGGAGACACGTTTTTCCGATGAAAACCTTGATTTTAAAGAGACCCGTTTACCGTTTCCCTTTCCTCTTCTCTCCAAAGAACGAGAATCATCAGTAATTTGAGAGAGCCTAAATTCGGTGATGTTGAAATGAGAAGTGGTTCTAGAGCCTTTGTTTCTTCTTCTTCTCTCTATCTGAACTCTCGTCCTCGCATTTTCGATATTCGGAGAAGGAATAAAATAATAATTAGCAGCAGTACCACTCAAATAGGGTGTTCAAGGTTCGAGGTATCTTCTCTGTACAATCTCTTGTTTAAGTCACGTTCATGAGTTTTTACGAGTAATCGATCCAATTATCTTAATATATTTTTGGAATGTAGCGGCTGCCGCAGTTTTTTCTTTATTTCAGCAAGTAATAATCTAAACAAAAGACTCAAAGATGAAACAAAAGCATACTTTTATTTATCGATTATCATCGATAATGATTAACTTTTGCTCTCAGTAAAGTAACTCGCTTCCTTGTTTCGCGGGGGGGGGGGGGATTCAAAAGGAAATTATTTTAGAATTAACAAAATTGTCAGTAATTTTTGTGATTGAAAAGAAATTTCCTATGGAATCACCATAATTCTTACTAACCCAATAGAGTGGTCTGATAATTAATTCACTTGAAAGAATTGTCGAATCAATAAAAAGTCCATGAATTTTATAAGGAATTTATTACTAGCCCATATTCTATAAAATACATTCCGAAATTCCGAAGAGAAATGTTTTCTTTGTGTAGAGCGTTGCCCTTGATAGGGACAAAGAGCTGGCATTGAATGATAACAAATGTGAACGGGGACAAACCTTTAAATCGCAGTGACTCGGAGCTGAAGCCTTGGTCAAAATCGAATTTTGTGCCTGTCGCGGCAGAAAACCACAGAAAATGCCGCGAGACCAAGGGTTTAGCGCTTCACAACTGATGCCAAGTGTTACCGTACAGTCAGAAATCGATTTCACAAATTACAGTCTAAATTATTTCAATCGGGCTTCTAAGTCGCGGGCCGCTCCCGAAATAAGCGCCCTGGCTATAGGGCATCAGCTATTGCAATAATTCAAGCTATAATCTATGAAGTCAATCTTTGACGTGCAATTTAAATCAGTCCTGTGTTGACTTGTCCAAAATCGTTTTTCGTTGTATCTGTCTAGAGAGACTCAAAACTCGATTTTTAAGCCGTGGCTCCGAACCCGAGCCACAGCTTAAAAAATTGATTTCTCTCCTTCGAGACAAGAAACGCCTTCATTTTCAAGTGACGCAATTCCATCTCGGGCATGCCGGAACAGTTACGTACACCGAACGCCGTGCAACTCAAACCGCGCTCTTGTGCTCAGGTCGCGGCTTTGAACGCGCGCGTTTATCACGATCAACTGTAAATTCGGAAAAAGTTAATGTTCTTTGACTCACGTTTAGTGCAGCCTTCTTCTCCATTCCTCGAGGATTGACTTCCTTAGCTATTTTGACGCAGCATTCCCTATTCGTTATCCTGCACAATATTACACTACATAAATTTATATCAACAGTATAGCACAACGAGAATCTCTCCATCTTTCTCTTACCTCCATTGAAACACACAGGTCAGAAAAGGATGACAAAGGGTTAACCCCCCCCCCCCCCGTCAGTCCTTTTTTAACTTATACATTCAAAAAGAAAATGAGAGAAGTGAAATAAATTCTGGTTCTGCAACCTATATCAGAGGTTGAAGATCCACAGTTAAATTCCTGTGTTGACAGATTGATATTTGAAATTCAGCCTGCCCTCAAAAACTTCTTCTAATAGCACAGTGAAGAAACTGCAGTTTCAGAGCTTTGCTTATTACTTATAAACATGTACCTCTAACAATGTGTTCTTCCCAAGCTTTCGTACGAAGAGAGTCTTGGTACTTCAGAACTTCGTGGATTAGCTTCTCCCGATACATCGTCAAACATTCAATTTCAAAGTCTACAGTTGTGAGTTGTGACATCCCTCTTACAATGATAATTAGATTTTGTAACTGGATTGAGTCTTCAGAGAAGAACCCGACAAAA
This sequence comes from Trialeurodes vaporariorum, assembly GCA_011764245.1. Classification (NCBI taxonomy): domain Eukaryota; kingdom Metazoa; phylum Arthropoda; class Insecta; order Hemiptera; family Aleyrodidae; genus Trialeurodes; species Trialeurodes vaporariorum. Next base: position 51,056,425 of record VMOF01000111.1, read on the forward strand.
TCTGACTTTGCCATTTCTCATCCTGAAATTTTTACCATCTTAAACAAATTTATCTTGTAGATTAACCCGCATTACTTAAAGATTATTCTTTCCTTCAATAGTCAAGGTTTTCACAAAATAACAAAGAAAGAATGGGTATTGATTTCTTTTTTTCTCTTCTTTTCTTTCAAATTTGAGAAGAATGTTGAGGATATAATGGCAACAAATGGCGTCATTCCTTCCTGCAAAACTAAAATTATCCACATTATTCTCATGTTATTCCAACAAGTAAATCAAAGTTTTAACACCACTAGTACCTATATTCATCTGCCATAAGATGAATGACTGATCAGGGTATAAAACGAAGATTTACAAATAGGAACAACATGAGAATTAAGGTGAGAATAATTTTAGTTAAATTGTTCATGTTTATTCAAAGGATACTATTTGGCCAACTCTGTATTGTACTCACTATAACTTGAATGGTGCTTCATAGTTTGACATTTAGCGTATTAATGGAAAACCTTATCTAATTAGTTTACTTTGCAAAAAACGGTCTCATTACTTTTGTAGTTCTCTCCAGCAACCAAGTTCGAATGGCAATCCATCCGTTAAAACAAACAGCGAGCCTAATGGCGCAGTGTGGTGCAGTACCTTCGCGATCATGGCGTCAGAATGAGAAAAGGGATATTGGAGAGAAAGAGAGAGAGAGGCGTAAGGTTGATTGATACGTCGATCGAGAAGCGACAAACCAAATCGGGGGAGGAATAGATAGAGAGAAATAGTGCGATTGAGGATGGGAGGGGAAGAGAGAGAGAGGAAGAGAGAGAGAGAGAGAGAGAGAGAGAGAGAGAGAGAGAGAGAGAGAGAGAGAGAGAGGGAGAGAGAGGGAGATAGAGAGAGAGGGGGGAGGGAGAAAAAGAGAGAGAGAGAGCGAGAGAGATAAAGAGGATGGGGGATAGAAGGAGAGAGAAAAAAATGGTGATGGGAGGAGGGGGGGGGGGGGTTAAAAAGGAGGAAAGAAATTAACGGCCGATTTGGGAGAGAGATAAACTGTGATATTGCCGGACTTTAACACCACGACTGCTCTCCAGGCCGACTGCAAACTGAAAAGCACAATGGACCCACACCCACACATATATCCTTGCGAATGTAGGGTGTTAATTGATTGAAACTTCGCCCGGAGAAGGTTAGCCGGCTACCTCTTTTTACTCTTTCCTCCTGCAGCTCTCACCTCTATTCTCTTTTCTCTCCCACTCTCGGACTCTATTAACCTAATTCCTATGCGATGTATGCATTGCATGCAGTTGAGTGTGGCAACTTGAGCATAAAACAAACTCATTATAGTAAAATTACTTGTACTTAATGCTCGTTTTTCGCCTCCTTCCCCCTTACCACCCCCTCGTGATTATCCCATCGGCCCCCTCTTCTTGTTTTCTCCACCCTCTCTCTTTTGCTAGATTTCTCTTGTTACTTACCTCTTTGCTCTACCTTTTTATTCTTCCCCTTGTTCGACAAAATTAGTGTTGCCAGATTTCAGGTTAAGGTGATTCTTCAGCGTTTAGTGCCGATTTCTGCCACCAGAGCGCTATCGTTCGACTGATGTCAAATTACAGGCCTAAAGTAATTTATATTTGAGAAAACGGAGGGTCAGTTACTAGATAATCATCTAAAGAACGTCTCACCAAAATATTTCGTCAATAATAACTTCAAGAATAAGGCTGAAATTACCAAAAAATTAAATTTGGTACTTTCCGCCTTATTTTTGTAGTTATTGATGAGATATTTTGCAGATACGTTCTTCAGATGATTATCTAGTAACTGACACTCCATTTTCTCAAATATAAATTACTGCAGGCCTGTAATTTGGCATTAATCGAACAGTAGTGCTCTGGTGGCAGAAATCGGCACTAAACGTTCAAGAATCATCTTAAAACCCGTTTATTTTAAATTAATTATTCATTATACGTCCAACGCTGTACATCTGTGCAACAGTGCACAAAATTTACTTCTTTTCTCGCCTTCCTTCTCGTTCTTCTATTTTCCGCCGCGTTGCACTTTAGTCTGAGGTCAAAAACAGTGGCGTAGCGTGCAATTTGGCAGCGTTGTTTCTTTCCATTTAAAACCATGTAAAAGGTCGAATGTGAGGGTGTTCACCGAACACCCAATACTTCGATCCTTTTCATGGGTTTAAATGGACGAACTGCAACATTTCCAAATTGCACGCTACGCTACTGATCGAAAATAAATGGCCAAAAATCAGTGAAAAAAATTCATGAAAAAGCATCGTTTTCGGCCTTCAATAAGCTTATAATTTAAACTTTTCTAAAGACATTTTTGTGTTTCAACTACTTGTTGAAAGTGTTTATACTGAAGGCATGTTTCTGCCACAGAAACGTGTTTGCAGGAGTTAGGACAAAAGTTGCCATTTTAAGTTAACTCCTAGTTAATTAGTTATAAGAATATGGATTAATTTGTTTAAGACAAAGAAAAAAAAAAAAAAAAAAAATCCCTTGAAAAGCCCATTTTCTGACAAAAAGCCGGTTCTTTTGGTACCAAGCACAATGTTTCGTGCCTTAGTTGCCTGGATAATGAAGTTAGAATGTGGAGCGAGATGCCATACTTGTGCAATTTACCCTAATAAATAAGGGTTTTTAGACTATTTCTCTTCCAAATCTAATTAATAAGAAAATTCCTTTGTAGGTACATTTACTGCTTTATGACATGCTGCTTCCAAATATATAGAACACTTGAGGGTTTTGTTCTACGGTTTACTCGGAAACCGAGTCAAACTATAGCCGAATTTTTACGAAATGAGCTGATGCGTGTTTAATAAGTGTTTACGGTTGCCCTCCTGGTTGCGTTTTCTGACTTGGCCTGGGCGGCTACCGCCACTCATGATGCAAAATTTTCTCTCCAAGTTAGTTTTATCAGAATTCGGGGTCAGAAAGCCACTTTTAAACACTTTCACCTTCGTTTAAAACCACTTACTACACGATTAATAAGAATTTTTAATTTAAGGTTAAAAAAAGTGAGGCAAACAAACTGGAATCAGATCGCCCATGGGCCATGCTGTCACACTTTGAGATAAGACTTTCAATATGTATGGCCCAGTGACGGCTCGTGCAATTTGGCAACCATGCTTATTTTTCATTTAAAACTATGCAAAAGTATCGATATCTTGGGGGTGCAATTGCACCTCCTGTAGATCGATTGTTTTACATAGGTTTAAATGGAGAAATTACGTTGTTGCCAAATTGCACGAGCCGCCACTGGTATGGCCCCCTCTATTGCTATAGCTCGTTGGTTAGATTTAATCAGTGGCGTCGCGTGCAATTTGGCAACAATGTATTCTATCCATTTAAACTCATCATGTAAAACATCGAATTCAGGGGGTGCACAGTGCACAAGGAAAATTCGATATATTTGATGATTTTAAATGGAGAAGTTGCATTGTTGCCAGATGGCACGCGACGCCACTGGATTTAATTGTTGCTTTCAATGTTGTTATACTTATTCTTTTCTTTGAGTTTACTATATTGCCTTACTGTCGGAAAAATTTGAATTTTCATTACTTTCAATTTTGGTTCTACTTTGTCGTGTTTCAGAGTTACTGGCGGAGAGCTATTTGAAGATATCGTCGCCAGAGAGTTCTATAGTGAAGCAGACGCTTCGCATTGTATACAACAAATTCTTGAAAGTGTCAACCACTGCCACCAAACTGGAGTTGTTCATAGGGATCTTAAGGTTTGTACCTTCAACATATTAAAAAAATTCTTACATCATATATAGGGCTGTTCTTGAAATATTCCGAACATATTACATAAACTGTAATCTCTGAAATCCTTTTAATTGAAAATCTTATTTTTTTGCTCCAGTTTTTCTTCTAACAGATTTCAAAATTTCTGATCCTAAATTCTCATGACTTTGTAAACGTCTTTGTGCAGTATTGCAGTAATCAGCCACAGAATAACTTATGCCTGCGTAATTTAACGATCCGGTGCCATTTTATTCTCATCTTATCAACACTGAAGAAGAAAGAAATGTAGGTGCAACCGTAGCAGCCTTTTCAAATAGTTTCGAAGAGCAAAAGTTCTTGCTGCACCGCAGCAAGTTGCGGTTGGACCGAAGCACTGCTTCGGTAGAACAAAAGCAAGAAGAATGGATGTTGCTTTACCGAATTAGTGCTTCGATACAACCACATTTCTCTCCAGTAGAACAAGGACTTTTGCTCTGCGAAGCTATTTTAAAAGACTGCCTCGGTTGTACCAAAACGTTGTTTTTTCCGTGGAAGCAGTGATCAGATTTTCCTTGGAGGGGGGGGGGGGGGGAGGCGAGGCCCTCCGAAAAGTCAGATGACTTTTTTCTTCGGCCTTGAATCTTTTTAGTCCCTTTATTTTATTTTCATTACATCCTAAGCATGGCAGACACCTCCTTTTCAACCCAGTTTCAGCATTCAACCGCATATCCCCCCCCGCTTTTTCTTCTAACGCTATCTGACTTGATATTTTGGCCACATTGAAAATCCTTGTGCCCCCCCCCCCCTCAATGGCGAGACTGCGTGAAAGATAATCCTATCTCTTTGAATTTATCTCCTTTGTCCCGCCAATGATTCCTATATCATATTAAAGTTATACATATATTACCTGCAGGCCGATTCTACTCTTTTAGATGAGATATGAGACGATATACCTACCTAGAATCAATTAACTCCCATTTGGTTTATACGGCGTCACACGATCATGTAACCGAACTCCGAGTCGTTCGTGACGATTTTCTATTCATCTTGGATATTCATTCATCAACTCAACACAATTTAACACTGAAAAAATCTTTTGAATCTTATCGGCTCCTAATAGACGGTTTTAGTGCGAAGTCGACGGTGAGCCAACCACAACAATGCACTCATCGGTCGCAATCGGTTGTGATAAAACTCGCGTAGCGTTTCAAACTATCTCACTCACTCTCCCGTGACCCTCATGATTACCCATCTCTTTCTAGTTTTGAAATTCGTATACAGGGCCTTGTTTTACGATATATTATGATCAAAACCGCGTTAAAATGCCTCGAGGAATTCATTTCAGCCAAAGAATTTCTCGAAAGATGTCTCTATAAACGATTTTTGAAATTAGATGAGATGGCAGTACATGGGGGTCAAGTGAGAGCGAGAGAGACAAACTGTCTTTGTTTGGAACGCTCATCACCGGCTGCCGCCATTAATATGATCCTCCATTGTTACGATTGTAATACATACAGCACTCTGGAAAAAAAATATTTCCAGAAGAATGACAATATTAGGGGCGGCTCGTGCAATTTGGCAGCATTGTCATCCCTCCATTTGATTGTACGTAAAACAATCGATTCGGAAGTGAAGCAGCGCTTCACCAGCAATCGATTGTTAAAGATAGATTCAAATGGAGCAAAGACATTGTTGCCAAATAGCACGAGCCGCCACTGGACGATATGTGAACCGATGTAAGGGATGGTAACATTACAAGAACTTTAGTGTTTGTAACATAGTTCTTGAAAATGTTGAGGAAATTCTGGGACTGTGACCATATTCTGATAGTAGGTACCACCAGAATTTTCTGGTAAACGTACTTGACTCTCCTTAGTCCTTACGTGGTTCACGTATCATTGTTCTTCTGGTAATAATATTACTAGAATTTAGATTTTTTTTTATTTTTTTTTCAGCGAGTCATGATTTTACGTTTATATTTTGCGTGTTTCATAAATTGAATGCTGAATAAACAAGCTGTTCAATTCAAAATAAACTTATTTATTTGAACTCCCGATAAGTTCAGAACGTTGTTTGGATCTTTTATTAAATGATGGTGACCGCCAATTTTTGCCGTGGCTGTTATCTCGCAAGCCTTTTTTATTTTCCTTGTTTTAAGTGATGCAAAAGTTAAAACAAGCATTTAATGAAGCCGTTGTTTCCAGTGCCTTCCCCCTACCCCTCTCACCCGTAACTCTCTGTCTTGTCTCCTCAGTTTAGACGGACTTAAATTCTCGCTTTTTTCGCTCTCTCTCATTCCTCTCATTAACTTAAAGTTTGTTTGAATTGAAGGGTTCAAACTTTTTTTTCCTGTTTGTACCTTCCCTACGTGCGTTTTTCTTTTATTTTAATTCTTCTTTTCGTCCCGCACTTCCTCTTATCTGTCCTCTTACTTCTCTCTCTCTCTCTCTCTCTCTCTCTCTCTCTCTCTCTCTCTCTCTCTCTCTCTCTCTCTCTCTCTCTCTCTCTCTCTCTCTCTCTCTCTCTCTCTCTCTCTCTCTCTCTCTCTCTCTCTCTCTCTCTCTCTCTCTCTCTCTGCCCTTTACTCGTTGCATTCGCTGATTATCTCGAGAAGTATAACGAGTATTTTATTTTTATTGCAGACGTTACAGATGAGAACTTTTTCCCCCTTTCATGAAGAGCATTTTTTTCCTCTCCGTCTTTATTTTTCACTCTTTTCCCATGTTGCAGTTTTTAGCAAGTGTTTAAATTGGATCAAAAAAACTCTTTATTTGGGCGACTAAAATAGCTGCTCCTTTTATGCCTCAAGAGCATTCAATTAATTGTGTCTCAATTCTTACCCGGGAATGATCGTTGCTGAAATGCTGATTAGCTTTGTTTAAAATGATGAATGACGACGGAGTCTCACCCACCACTGGGCTTTCATCAAAGGCATAATAAATGAAAATTGATCTCCTTTTGTAAGCTATGATTTAATAAACGAATCGTTGAACTCTGATTTTAGCCTGAAAATCTTCTATTAGCGAGTAAAGCAAAAGGCGCCGCTGTCAAATTAGCTGATTTCGGTCTGGCAATCGAAGTAACAGGAGATCAAATAGCATGGTTTGGTAAGTTATGACTCCATTTTTACTGTTTTTTTTTTTTTTTTTTTTTTTTTTTTTTTTTTTTTTTTAACATGCAGTAAGTACTGCATGTTTTTGTTATGGATTCGTATTCGTATCGAAGGAAGGGGAGCTGTTTTACTCGGATATATTCGCCGTAAAGACGAGATAAACAAGTTTTTGCGATCAAAAACTGTTAGATATAAGTTTAACAGAAAATTATATATTTTTTCCCCTAAAGACCTCCTTAGCTTTCCTGCTATGTTTTGTGTTTGAAGTCCCTTTTGTTCAACCTTCCTCTTTTTTCTGGATAAAAAATATTTTGCCAAAAAAAAAAAAAAAAAAAAAAAAAAAAAAAAAAAAAAAAAAGAAGCCTGATATTATTGAAACAAAAAAAGAAAAAACTAAAGTAGTAGTAGTAGTAAAATTATACGCTTATATCATTTTGTTTTTTACTTACATGTTAATCATTCAAGAGAATTGTTTTTCTTTCGTGCTCTCAGGTTTTGCCGGAACTCCTGGTTACCTATCACCAGAAGTTCTGAAAAAAGAACCTTATGGAAAACCAGTCGACATTTGGGCCTGTGGTGAGTTTATCCTTATTTCTTTTATGCTTCTATCGTTCTTTCGACTCTCATTTCATTAGTAGGTATATATTTATATAACCCTTCCTCTTATTATTGTTTCAAATCTGCACTGATAATTATAATTTTTAAATATTTTATCCGTGAAACTTGTCTCGTACCTCTTTGCGATAGTAGTCAACAAACGTCTTGTATTCGTCTAAAGAAAAACTAGCTTTCACCCGTGTATTGCCTTGTATTCGACTTGTATTTACCTTGTATTCGGAGAGAGGGAAATCTTGTAGGAAAGCAGCAATGTCGGTCATATTCTTCGACTTATTAACTGGCATTTCATTCGTTTCTTTCGTTTTCCTTTTACCCTCCAATCAGATAGTTCTGGAGCAGTGCCGTTTAACGTATAATCAATGACATTTTTTAATTCACCGATGATTCCACCGATTGAGAAAATATTACACATTCCAGTTCAGTGTATGAATGTACTGCACGAAAAAAAAAAAAAAAAAAACCATAATCTTTAATCTTTAATTAAACGGCGATTGCACCGATTGAGAAAAGAATAGGTACAGATCAGAGTATTTTCGTGCTGCACAGTCATACTCTGAACTGAACTGCGTTCCTAATATTTTCTCAACCGGTGGAATCATTGGTGAATTGAAAAATACCATAGAGTATACGGCTACGCAAAACGGCAGCTCTGCTCTGGAGAGATTATTTGTCGACCGAAAACGACTTTTCGGCAGGGTATGATTATTTGGTCCTGTCATCATCTACAGCTACCATTATCTTAAGCACTCCTGATGGTTGTAGCCTTTCCCTCGCTTTATTTTCAAAAGCTCTGGCGTGCTACAAGCGCGACGAAGCGTGACAAAGAGTGACTACGCGTGAAAAAGCGTGGAGAAGCACTAAGTTCAAATAACTGGGCTTTGTGTAACCAAAGGCCAAAGCAAATGCCAACAAAGGAGGGATTCCCCGTAATCCTGACCGATCAGTTTTTTGTCTCTTATTAACCACTGATATAGCCAGGGGTGGATCAAGGTTTCCAATAAGGGGGGGGGGGGCTCATGATTACGGGTGCCATTTGTAGGAAAATTGAAGAAATAAAAACCCGCGGTCATTTTTTGTTTACTTCTTTAAGATCACGATAGTTCGCTTTTTCTATGTTGCTTTTTTATAACTCTTGCATTTTTTCCCCTCAAACCTGGGAACGCCTATGCGGTAATAGTTAATTGAAATAAGGCGTCGAGCTTTTACTGCTGTGATGAAAAGATACTTGACTGCGCCATAATTTATACCTTGATAAATGAATACACTCGTTTCTTTGTGTTTCAGGTGTTATTCTGTATATTTTATTAGTTGGTTACCCGCCATTTTGGGACGAAGATCAACATCGACTATACTCACAAATAAAAAATGGAGCATACGATGTAAGTTGAAGTATGAAATAAGTCGTTTGACGATAGAAATCTCATCATGTAACTTGTTGAGTGTTTCAGCTCTCGCTTCTTGGACCTTCATCGGGTCCCTGAAAAAAAGTAGATTTCACAAAGTCTCATATGGCTGTCACAGCTTTGTTTTTCCGAACTCATTGTTAGAAAATATGTCTGTCAGTATCTTTCTTGACATAACTCCTTACAAACACCTTTCATGTGGCAACACTGTGAAAATCTGAATTTGAAACTGAACTCTGAAGAAGGTTCGCCCAGTGGCGTATAGCGTGCAATCTGGCAAAGTCGTATTAGGTCCACTTAGACGCATGAAAAAAAAAAAAGATCTCTCGGGTGTTTAGTGAACACCTTCAAATTCGACCTTCAATACCCGGTTTAAATGGACAGAATCCTACGTTGCCAAATTCCATGCTGCGCCTCTGGATTCGCCTTGAAAACCCCCGAACATCCACGTAGATATTAGATCCATCGGAATATCGTTTTTTCTACGGAAAATCGATTTTTTGTATCAGAAATATTTCCTTCTCACTCTTTGGCCATTTAAAGGATGTGTTAGAAACAAATAGATTCGTGTCAGTCAAGAGACTTTTGCCCCTTCATCTATCCTTTTCTAACGCATGCATTCAAATCGGCAAAGAGAGAGGGAGGGACAACCAAATTCCTGGACACTTTTCTGATAACAGCCGGTACCATGCCTACCCGCTCTGCCATAGATTCATCCGTATCTGATTATAAGATCTAACTCAGGAACTTGTGATTTCTTACAGTACCCTTCGCCGGAATGGGATACAGTTACTCCTGAAGCAAAAAACCTCATCAATCAAATGCTAACAGTCAATCCCGCTAAGCGAATCACTGCCTTAGAAGCCCTCAAACACCCTTGGATTTGTGTATGTATTATCTTCCAGTACTTAAAATCCCTCTCAGAAGTTTCGTCTTTGAAAATACTCCCTCATTTACTTACCTATTTTTTATCATGCATGACGAACCGTCATGACGATATTTGTGGAATTCTTGAATTAAAACGATTCAAACGATGGAAGTCAACATTTCTTGCATCTTTGAGTGAAGAGATGGGAAAATTCGAATTTTCTGAGTCGATCAATCAAATATATAACCGCTCTCAAGAAAGCAGCGAAAGAGAGGACCGCTCGTGAAAATATTCCCCGTTATTTCAAATGAGGCGCGAATGAAGCAAATCGCGAGGTCTACGCTCGGCCTCAAGTGCTACGGACCCACTGCCCACTGCGCATGCGTGGGACTTTGAACCCTAACCAAAGATTACACCCTAACCTCAAAAAAATCAGAACTCGGAACTCGAAGAAGAACAAAATCTTCTACCAAACCTACTAACCTTGGGCAACCCCAAGACAATATTAAGGTTAGGGGAGCCTTTGCCTCCTATCAGACCTATTTTCTCGAAAAGTTCCTTTCATCAATTTTATCTTAACCCAATCTCATAATATTAAAGTTTAACTTTAGCGAAAGTGCATCAGGAAGTTTCATTTGAATTTTGTTTACGCGCCTTTCTTTGTTTTTTTAATTTAAATTGTGATGAACTTTGTTGGTTTACACTCTGACTATTTCTCAATATTTGCCACAAATGTTCAAGAGCAGGTTTGTTTTGTTTTCTCAGATGTAAGGGTGTTCAAATGCCGATAGGTTGGGTTTTATATTCTCTACATCTCGCCTGTTTTGAAATTTGTTTCGTGCTTCTTTCGCCCCAAGTCAGAGGTCCTTTCAGTTCGCCGATGGGACTTGCCATGTGATAAGAGTTAAATTACTTCCTACTAGAGGAGACGTAAATATTGTTACACCAAAGTTGTGTTCCTGTTTACTGTCATTGTGAACTGTCATCTGTCAACTCCTCTGAACTGATCTTAAGTCAGAGCTTGTTTCACAGAAGATGGCAGATGGTAGTTTGCCTAGTATTCAGCGCTGTTGGTCTGTTTGCATCTCTCTTCTCATGAAAGTCTGTGAGCAGAAACGCAGACTTGGCCTCTGTGCAGTAAACAAACTGCAAGCTGTCATCTATCATGAAACGATCTCTATTTATTACAACTTTAACTACGCCTAGTATTTTGAATGATGATCGTTATCAAAATCATAAGCAGAATTCTGAATGCTGAAAGTTTATCAATGCCATTCCATGACTCTGTTTGAAGCATATAAATGACTTGACACTTTATCTTAATCAGCACGCTTCATTCCTCGTTCTGCCCTATCCCATCTTTGTTACTAAATTGTCTCTTAATTGTTTTACCCCGGATACTAATCAATTTGTTTTTTTTGTTTGATTTTAGCAAAGAGAAAGAGTGGCTTCAGTTGTTCATAGACAAGAGACTGTGGATTGCTTGAAGAAATTCAATGCAAGGCGTAAACTTAAAGTAAGTTTCTACCTTTTTTTCAATTTACTTCATTCGGAAAATCTAGTTTACTTTTGATGCGCTGCTAGTCTTTGTATTCTCTTATAGCATTGTGTATTTATGTATCATGTATGTTTAACATCAGAACACTAGTTCTATGTCTGTATATTTGTCTCTAGATAATGCTCCATAGCTATAACACAGATTCTGATCCATATGCACGCTCTCTCATTGTACTTGAAGCAAATGGACGCACGCAACTCATTGGAACAATATTTGTGTAAAGAATCATTTTTGTTCTATCAATTGTAACACTAACAAAATCAACTGTCTCGATCTTAATCTGTCATCAATAATATTGTGATGCCATCAATAATTCAGCCAACTGTTTGTACAAAGTTTGAGAAGCCCAGCATTGACTTCCATCCCATGGTCCTAGAGCATGGTATCTTCAAACTCATGGACAGAAACCGCATAGGTGAGACATAGCAGTATAAGTAGACGGTTTTAGTGCAAAGTCAACGGTTAGCCAACATTCACAACAATTCACTCATCGGTCGCAATCAGTTATGACAAAACTCACGTAGCGTTCCAAACTATCTCACTCACTCTCCCGTGACCCCCATGTATACGCATCTATTTCTAGTTTCGAAATTCATATACAGGGCCTTGTTTCACGACACATTATTATCAAAATCACATTGAAATGCCTCAAGAAATTCATTTCTGCCAAAAAATTTCACAAAAGATGTTTCTATGTACGTGTTTTGAAATTAGAGTGGGGGTTACATGAGAGCAAGAGAGACAGTTCGTCTTTGTTTGGAACACTCATTGCTGGATGACGTCATCACTAAAACCGTCTATTGCAACAATCTGGGCCTTGACTCCTCAGAGGGTTGCATCAGAGGCCAGAAAGCTGTGTTTGTTTATGCTGCGCACTCTCTATTTTAAGCTTCTTTTTAAGCCTCCTCCTCTCTAATAAAAATTGTGGTGCGCAAGGAAATGCAGTATTTCAGTGAGACCTCTGCTTGAAAAAAATAAATAATTAGTAGGGAATGTGAGTAGACCTGTTTGAGTTTGTTCTATATAGTGGATCTGAATTCTGGTTTTTTCTCTGAAAAATTGAAATGGCTTGGTGAGCTGAGAACAGAGATGCCTCTGGTTTTTTGACAAGTATCACTGTCTTAGAGATACCATCGGGTAAAATTGTAAAAAGTTGTGTGGAGTGTGTTGTTGCAATGCAAAATTTCCATTTTATACAATTTTTTTTTGGCAAATATTGCAACTCCGGAACTATGAACTTTCCAAACAAACCAAAGACATCCTGGTTTTTAGCTCATGGAGTAATTTTATTTGCTTCGTGAAAAACTCCAAAATTCAGACTCATTCACATGCCCCATTATTGATGACAAAGTACAATTCTGTGCTCTGCAAAAAAGAGAAGTATTTAGATCATTCATTTTGTTATCCTATGTTTTAGTTGCCTGACCCATTATGCTAGTATATTCTCTTATCTAACTGTTCTTATCCACAAAATCATGATTAATTTCTCCTATTATTGGTCTTTTATGATACTCTCAACATAATGCTGATTGAGCATTCTAATCCAGTGGCGGGTCATGCATTTTGGCAACAATGTTTTCCCTCCATTTGATTTTATGTAAAACAATTGATTTAATCATGGAGGAGCACTTCACCAGTAATCGATGGTTGTATATAGAAACAAATGGAGGAAAAACAGTGTTGCCTAATCGCTTGAGTCACTACCGGTCCAATTATAGTGCAAACGCAAGGTTCTGAAATAGTGTGTTTTTTATAAAGAAAATGATAGTATTTGATGGGCTAAGAACAATGGTGCCTTTAGTTTTTTCCTAAGTGTCCCGGTTTTGGAGATACTCTTGTGTAAAGTTGTAAAAAATTGTGAGCTTAGTGATGTCAATGGGCATAATTCCCATTGAAAACAATGTATTTTGGGCCAAAATTTCATCTCCGGAACAATGGGACTTATTTAGAAACCAAAGGCATCTTTGTTCTCAGTTCATCGAGTACTTTCATTTTCTCTATAAAAAAACACAACATTTCAGACCCTTGCAACTGCCCCATTAAGGGTAAAACATCCCTTGATGGACATCAGTCCTATGCTCAGTACCTTTTGAAAACATCATAAACTGTGTCCAAAGTTAACCAGAAATTTCTGAGGGCCATCTTGACTTGCATGTCTAAATATCAGGGATTTTTAGACATTTTTTAGAGGTCAAAGAGATTTTTTGCCCTCTTATAATGATTTGTGCAAAACCAAGGTGTCATGTCAAAGAAGGCAGTGAGACATTGATTCTGACAAATATTTATCAGGCGCCACCTTCGACGGAAACTTTAAATTTTCAGTTACCTGTATTGTTTTTCAGACACATCTAGCGCCAGAATAATTACAAACACTGACATAAACTTTTATCAATCTCTAAATGATAATGTATTAGGTACTAACTAATGTCTTTGAACAAAGATAAGCTGACTATTTCATGCTAGGCAACCAACTCTGAAAATCTTGATACTACATTTTTTATGATATTTTTTTCTTTTGAAAAAATCAAATCCAACATTTCTTTACATTTTTCAAAACTACTAACATTTGATAATCTTGAGTGTTATTCAATTATTTTTCTCTCCGTTCCAGGGTGCGATTTTGACAACAATGTTGGCGACTCGGAATTTCTCCAGTAAGTATGATGTACATGGTAAGTACCTCAGGAGCCTCACTTCTCTCATCGAGCCTCAAATTCATGTAAATTATGTTCCCTCGATAAATGCATGTCTGTCATAATGTTTGTGTCTTTAATTTTTTTTAAAATAAAAGATAAAACAACCTGGGGCAGTTCAACAACTAAAACTAAAACTCAATCGTTAAATCAGAAAATAAAATTAAACCGAAACTTTATTGTTGAGGGACTTAGCCAGCAGCAAGCAGCTCTGACTTACCAGCTTTAAAATTTGTACTTTTATGATCCATCTAAAAATCATCAACTTTCAACCTATCACAAATTACACCCATTTGATAAAATCTCCCTATTGATTCAATCTATAATATTAAATATTTATTATTTACTACAGATTTAAATAAAAATTAAATAGAATCACCTCTCTCACTCACCAGGCGTAGGCACTAAACATTTTCCCTGCAGCAATCTGTGTTTAAGGTTCAAAGATTAAGAATGTGCCCTCCATATTTTTTCTTTTTTTTGCATCCTTCATGTGACTGTCAAACCCTTACTCATTTTGAAATCAATGAACCCCATTCCATTCTCATGTATCTATCTTGTAAATTTTGGTGCAAAAAACTAGTATCCTGTATTTCACTCTCCTCTTATTTAAGATATAAAGTCGAAATTGAAATTTACTGTTTTGGAAATTGAAAGTTGTGAAAGGAAAGTGAGAAATTTTATTTGCCTCTTTAGATCTTGGTATACCTCCTAGTTAGCTTAGTTTACCTCATTTGGTTATAAAAGTTCATGAAACTTGGGTTATTTCATGATTTCTGTCCTCTCTCGAGAGTTACTTCAATCAACATGAATAATTATTTCGGCTGCATCTCGAGTGGCTCCCCTTTTAGACGCTCATTGTCAAAGTACATCGCCACATACACCTCAAAGCCTTCAGTTCACTGTACGTGTGGGCTTGTAAAGACTTTATCCTTTGAAACTGAACATATTTTCTGCTGGGAATGTTTCGGAATTATTTGCCTTTTGAGTAAGTATAGATCCATTGGTGAAGAACCAGTGTTGTACCTTCCTTTTCAGTTTTGGAAGCCATCTGGACTGGCAAGTGTAATTTTTAGGAGCCAATGTAATTTTTTTTGCATATGTATCATGGTGTCAGAAGTTTAATTGAAAAAGTAAATAACCCTAGGTACTTGAGAAGGAAGTTATAAAGTAACAATTTATTTTCCAATGTAAAAATTAAAGACAAATTTTATAGAGGAAAAAAAAAAAAAGTGTGTAACAAAAACATAAGAAGTAACAAAGGAAACTGGAATGAAAATATGAACTATAAATATTATTTAGAGAGAACAAAAATCAAATGAAAAATACCAGGAAATAAAGGTAAAATAGAAAATGCAGATAGATTAATAAATTTTCCAAAAAGCGCTGTCGCTGATTTCTAGTGAATACCAAATGCATTGAAATTAGGATTCTGCGGACACTGCAGGTGCCATGTTTGATGGGAGGCACTGTTTTTAAGGCGCCAAAGCCAAATTTTAAGGCGCTATTCGCTAATGACGCCGAGGAAAGTTACAGCACTGTGACAAATTCATTTCAATATCATCAGATTAATTTTCGGCACCTTGTTTTGATGCAATGTCTCAGAGCTAAAACTATCTTAGCAGTAAAATTGTTTCAATTAAGAGTGAGGGAGTTTCTAATTCTCAAGCTTAAAAAAGAAAGGGAAAAGAATAATGAGTAAGATTTATAAAAAAGAATAGAAGCAGCAGCTTGGTTTGTGAGTTCTCGCCTTTTAAGGTGATTCTTCAGTGTTCAGTGCTGATTTCTGCCACCAGAGCGCTACCGTTCAATTAATGTCAAATTACAGGCCGAAAGTAATTTATATTTAAGAAAACACTAAAACAGAGTGTCAGTCTGTCAGTCTTCTGAAGAACTGCAAAATATCTCGTCAATAACTTCAAAAATAAGGCTGAAAGTACCATAAAATGAAACATCGCATTTCGATACAAGAATTGATTTGCGATGTTCCATTTTTTGGTACTTTCAACCTTATTATTGAATTTATTGATGAGATATTTTGCGGAGACATTCTTCAGATGATTATCTAGTAATTGACACTCTGTTTTATCAAATGTAAATTACTTTAGGCCTGTAATTTGACATTATTCGAACGGTAGCGTTCTGATGGCAGAAATTGGCATTGAACGCTGAAGAATCACCTTAACCACTCTGATTTAGAAGGTTGCGTATCTTAAACTCTGAATAAGCAATGCAGATTGCAAGTATTAAAGTCCCAAAGGTTCTCTCACACTATTTTTTTCTTTGTTTTTGAAAAATTTTGGGAGCACCTTACACCATGGAATGTTGGTATAATACTTAGTAATTTGTGTTTTCAATGAGTATTGTGGTTGTTACCAGGTCGTGTATGTGTCTAAGTCAGTGTTTTCTACCTGTAGTTTTGTAGATACAACTTTTCTTATGATATCCGATTTTCAACACTTGAACCCTCACAAGATTAAATGAACTCTGTTTTCTTTTTTTTGTACAGTCTCACTCAATCACTTTCTTGGTTTCCTTTCATCCTTTTCTTCGTCTACTTTTTCTGTCTGTCAGCAATTTATATTCTTTTACTGCCCTTGGCTGGATTCCCTAATCTCTCTTCCTCGTTTCTTTCATCTTTTCTCCTCAACTTACTATCAATTTTCCTCTTCAATCTTGATTACTGTCCTTTGTTTTCTCCTCTCCTAACTCTTTCATTTTCTCCCCAAAAATGAGGATTAAGGTTGTGATGGGTTAAATTTTGTTTTTTTTTATTCATACCGGCAAAAAAGTATTTGTAGGCAACAAAAGAATATTTTTTTTTTCTTCATTTTCATTTTCAGAAAACTTATTGGTGTTGAAAAGAAATTTTTTTGTAAGATCCTACATCCTCCTTTTTTTTCACCTCTTTTGGTTTGAATTTTCATCTCTCCGCTACAAATTTGAAATCTTAGATATTGTGGTGTTTATTTACCTTTCACTCCCTTCTTTCTCAAAATACGAAGGAAAACAGAAGGGTTGAAAAATTTATTGTCTCTTTTGAGGTTTTAAATTCAGTGCTACCTTCTCTAGTCCATAGCATCTCGTATCATCATTTTCTTTCCATATTTATAAACCTGAAGGACCTAATTCCATATCCACTTTGTGAGATTTTTGTCAAAAATTTCTCTATTTTAATCCTTGGAGCTTAAAAATGATTTGATAAATCTCGGGATTTACATATTGTCGTTATTTCTCTGAACTATCAATCTTTGCACGCCTTGAAAGATACAGTCCCATCATGTAAATATTTTATTATTTTTGATCTAATCTGATTGAATAGCCAATTGTTTTAAATTAGCAGCGCTAGCTTCGTTGTAGACAAAATTCTAAAAGCTGTACATACATAGCTTTACTGTGTAATTGATAAACGATGTCCACTATCTTTGAGTGTTTGTTTTTTTTTTTTTTTTTTTTTTTTTTTTTATCATTGATTTATTTTTGCCATAGCCGCATGATAGAGAACCGTGGCGAAATAATCCGTAGAGTGAAAAATATTTTCATTGTGAGTTAGCTGCAAGACATAACAATCATAAAATTGAGGTTATCTCCAGAACAAGAACCTATAAAACGACAGGAGTGCTCTCTACTTGTAACCGCAATGCTAGCAAATTGACGATTTCTTGGAAGAAGCTCACCTGTTGTTTAGTGGGATTGGCCCCCGCCTAACCTCTAGATATGGCCTCATTTAAACAGGCTAACTGGTTAGCATGCATTAGAGCAATTCCACCGTAACAGGACTTTTCACTGAAGCAGGAAAATATCATATAAATTGCTTCATAAAAACATCTAAAGCAACCAAATTAATGAATACATATTTCTATCGAAGGGGTTCCTTTCCAGTATGTTCTACAGTAATGGACTAAACGTTAAATGAATCATTGAAATTATTCAGCTTTTTAAAGTCAAAACAGGCTGTATGACCAGGCACAATGACTGTAGTCATTAGGTCATGGCAGAGCAACCTTTTGTTTTCTCATAAGCTGTGTGATTTTCAATGTATCATAAAAGCTACAGTTTTTTTGTTGAATTTTTTGAAGGAACACTGTTGCTAGAAATATTTAATTGTTTAGTAGCCTTTAACGGTGTAGTTTCTATGACATTTATCGGCATTCGCAGAAAAGAGCTGTTACCGTGGAACTACCCATAAGATCTGAATTCAAATATGAGGACCTATCTTTTGTGCTTAGATCTAATGAAGGACATATTACGTATCCCTTGTGCTGTAACAGGATGCAGTTGATTTTAAAGTCAGTTTTTCAGTGATCCCTTGGTCTAAAGTTGTGATGCAAGTTAGATCGCTTTCTGTAATTCTCGCCCAAGATTCTTATCTCAGAATTTAGTTTTGAAATCGAAGCGATTACTCAAAAAGAATTACTGATGCATTATTTTCTCGCTCAACCTTATTTAGGTTTTCCAAAAATTAGCCGAAATCTTGGATTGTGCTCTTTTGTAGCTTCATGATTTTACCCAAGGTATATTTCTCCAAATCTTGTTTTGGATTGAATCAAACGCAAGAAAAACTGTACAAAGTGTCTTGTTGAAAGAAAATTGTGTAAATTACTGATCACCAAAATTATAAAAAAGAAAAGATAAACTGAGTCTCCAATCTAGTATTTGAGCCTATGATTTATTCCATGTTTTTTCTAGATTTGATTCGAAAAAACTTTAATTTTACTGCTGAGCTCCCTTTTTAGAACAGCCCTTGTTTTCCTTTTTCTATACTATCTACCAAAACATATTTTTGTACCTATAATATTTTTGGAAGGCCCCGAAAGTCAGCACACCTCTATCCTTGAACGTCGTTCTGAAAAGGAGGAAATCTATTGAAGAAAAAGGTCAAACATGGTAGAGCTTTCATGAAGCTCAGTAAGGGGGAAATAGTGAGACTGCAATTTTTGGTTTGTTGGTCTTGCACAGTCTGCCTGTCTACTGGTGACTTAGGCTTTGTAGCATTAGAGAAGGAGACACTCCATACTTTCGTATGATGAGACAAGATATTTTTGCAATCTCTTTAAAATATTTTGTTCTGGTCAGTACCCACTTACGCAGTGCTGCGTTATTGGTCAGTAGAGTATATTGGTGATGTACAAACTCTCGTAATTTGCTCCAGGTTATTTGAACCTTTTTAGAATTTTATTACTTTTGAAGCCGATAAAACATGAAAATTTAAAGTAGAAATAAGGGTCAGGATAGAGTATTTCCATGACATATATTGTGTTCAGGGTCGAATTTAGAGACATTTTTCCAACTCGAGATTTTTGTCGTTACTTTGTTAGAGCTCATCATTTTCATTGAATTGATGAATCCTGGAGGCCAACGGGTCATTATGATGAATCATATCTTAAATGTATCGAATACGTTCTATGCGTATTCGGTGGTTTTTGTTTTTTGAGGAAGCATTTTGATAGAAACCCTCCAATCCCTACAATGTTTGCACTATGAGTTATCGGTGAATTTCAGGGTAGAGATGTAAGGGTTTCCATCGGAGTGATAACTCAAAAGATAAACCACTCCTAAGAATAACACGCTCTCAATAGCGACTCAATACAATTACGATACAATCCTTCATAAACAGCCTGCTGACTTGAGGAATTTTGAGCTCAAAAAACGTATCTGAATTAGGTCAAAGCAAACCCAAATTGGTTGACCAAACTTTAGACAAGACTTAAAGGGTGCATTTTAAGAAAGCATTGAAATACCAAAAGAAAAAAAAATGCATGTTCACACCTCTGTATCTAATTTCAAAAAAAGCTGGAAAGAATGACTGTTACTTTTGAATCGCCTGGCATATCAATTGCTCGTTCCACCTCCCCTTAGAGTAAATGAAATAAGTCTTTCCAAAATCTACTGCGTTAAGATATGTTTCTCAATATTCCCTTCTCATGAGTAATGAATTTTTCCATGGATTCCAAAAAATGTACTATCCCAGGACTTTCCTCGCCAGCCTTGAATACCTGAAAATAATTCCAAGCTCTAATCCAGCTGATCTTACCATCTCTCCCTTGAACGCTTTGTATTTAGGTGTTTGATTTTTTCTCAATCCTCAAGAATTGCTGATTTAGGTTCAAGTTTACCCATCACTCTCCATCATTCCTCTGTGATTCGTACTTATCGTAGGTATTTCGTCTTAGAAACCAAATCGCCTTTTAGTGCAGATCTCATCTCTTATCATATTTAACTACCACTCTTATTCCTAACCTCATCTTCAACTCAAAATTCATGATAATTTTACATTTTTTTCTCTTTTGCGTCTGTTTCAAATCTTACCCAGTTACAAATAGTTGCTGCAATTCAATTAATTGCTCTAGTTGCTAGATTTCTAGGAGTGAGACCTGGTGAAGAGAATATTAATTTTTTTTTTTTTAAATAACAAGCTTCAGGCACAATTATGTAGGGGAGACCTGGGTGGGTTGGGACACTTTTTTTTTGCCAGCCTCTAGAGGGATCAAAAATATATTTTTTTGAAGTGTTCAAGCACTCACATTATGAGTTAAGACCTAAAGTTTAATTTTATCTTTAGTTTGTAACAATTCTTTGAAATCCAAAATTTTAAGAGCAATTTTTTTAAAAAGTCAAAAAGTGTCCCAACCCTAACACCCCTGTTCGGGTTGGGACACTCGTCTGGGAGGGTTGGGACAAAACAATTTTTATGTCAGTTTTAAGACAAAAAAATGTTTATTGTCTCTAAATAACAAGTTTTACATAAAGCAAACGAGAAATACTGAGTAATACAAGTAAAACAATGTTTAAAAAGGCAAAATACAAGAAAAAATTAGAAAAAACTTAGGGTTTTGAACCCATTTTAATAAAAAGGAAAAAAATTATGTCTTAACACCTAAAAACACATAACTAATATCAATTAAGATGCAGGTAACTAATTCTGCAAGAAATGCAGTTTTTTTGTACTTTTAGATACCTTCTCTCGAATTTACCTGCGTAACCACTTGGAAATTTTGTCCCAACCCTCCCGTCCCAACCCTCCCTGCCGGCCAAAATGTAAACAATCCGTGATAACAGAAAGTGAGGTCATGTTTTGAGTGACTGTGCATAGTGAAATTGCAGTCAGGTATATAACAAATGCTTACCCCCATTTGGACAATTTTCATTTAAAAATAAAGTTGAAATTCATACAGTTATTTAAAGTTAAAAAGTTACAGAAACAGAGGTGAAAAACTACAAAATTACCTGGCAAGTCGAGAAGTGTAGCTACGACCGCCAATCTTTGTACAACAGTGAGTCATGGTAAAGAGACAAAAAATTACCGCGAACGAACGCAGCAGTGCCAACCTAACCTGAAAAACACTGACTGTCCCAACCCTCCCAGTGTCCCAACCCACCCAGGTCTCCCCTACTCTCGCCAGTTTGAAAGCTTGAAAATTATCGGCAATTTTTCATTGCTTCATTTTTTATTTTTTGGGTTGATTGTAAAATTCAAATAAAAATCACGTTAAGGTCTATTTAGTTTATTTTCTGATTTGAAGAAAGAGTTTACCCCCAAACATTTAAAGCTTTTTAGATTTTATAATCCTCCGAAGGAAAATCTATTGAACTTTTAAGTGTATTGTTTCTCTCGTGAAATCAATTAATTCATCTCAAAATTTACTGACCCTACTCTCTGTCCCCACATTTTGAGCTTTACTGCTGAGGCTCTTGAGGTACTTCTTTTAATTTTATTTATGTTTTCACTGTTTTCCTTTTTCTCTTTTTTCAATTGCATAATTCTTTGTCTTGAAACTTGGCTTAACATTTATTATGCATTTGTTTCATCATCAAAATCAAGTGTTATCAGCACCTATTGGGTTGAAGCTTGAGTTTGAAATCTCTAATTTTTTTATTTTTAAGTTTGGTTACCTTGAATACTTGCCTGTGAGGTCTTGAAAATTTAGCGAAATTCTCATAAATGTTGCTTGAGCATTGCTTATAATCTTTTGATTCGTTTTTGCTAAAGCACAAAACTCTCTTGAATACTGCAATTAACATCTTGCAGTTTTGTTCTGTAATATCATGGTCTTAAAATATTTAAACGTGAAGAAGACAAAAGAAGGTCCATGGGCAGAGCTTCCGTTTTGCTTATAATTAATGGCATTTTTCAATTCACTGTAGTGCATGAAAATATGTACTCGCATCTGTAATCTTTACTCAACTGGTGGAGTCGTCGATGACTTTCAAAAACTTGTGGACTTTTTAATAACTAAACAGTGATTGCATAGATTGAGAAAATATTACAGATCAGAGTATTTTCGTGCATTACAGTCATACACTGAACTGAATAGTGTAATCTTTTCTCAATTGGTGGAATCATCGGTGAATAGAAAAATGTCATTAATTATACGAAAAACGGCAGCTCTGTCTATGGGAGAGTTCTTTTGCCCAACTGATTCTCAACTCAAACTCTCTCATTCAAAGGACTTGTTCAACTTGAGTGAAATTGTGAAATTGATGAGGTATCGCTTGTCCTACCCAAAATTTCTTTGTGACTCATGACAGTCTATTGGTTTTTTTTTTTTTTTTTTTTTGTAAAGCTGTCCATTGTCCAAGCTTAAGTATCTTCTAACCAAATTCTCAGTTTTGAAAAAGCCTATGAGGTTTCTTTGGAAATGAGCTGTTGGTCCTCTTCTTCAGACATTGCATCAATTTATTCATCTCTTATCAGCCTGAGCAAAACATCTTGCAAGCTTGGAGAAGTCAATTATGCCATTTTCAATTGTTCACGATCTAAGTTATTAGGGAATAAATTGAAAATGTGTTGACAAATAAAGCAGTGGAGGATTAAATGGCTCTTCTCAAACAGTTGCAAACTTTTGTCTCTGCATTTAACAGGGTTGATGTGTACGAGTAAAATTGCTTGAAAATCACTATGAAAGCATTCATAAGTCTCAAAATCCACTCACTAACTCTTGAAAGGCGGTCCAGAGGAATCCAAGATGGGCGGGTCGCAATGGGAAAGTCCCATCTAATTGCAGCTTTTACTGCGATAAATTACTTTCCTCAGCATAGAAAGTTGCGAATTAGATAGGACTCCTCCATTGTGACCCGCTCATTTGACAATCATCTTGGTATTTTGTTTAAATGCATTTATTGAGTTTGTAATTCGGAACTATCTGATGTTCTCAACGTTATTTTTTTAATGATTTTACAGTAAAGGAGACCCAATCTATAGATATATTAAAAGTTTGCAGCTTCCCATTTGGGCTTTGTGAAAATTACTCAATCCTTTTATGAGCTCACGAGAACTTTAGCTGAGTCTGATGGCATGAATAATTTGATTTATCAATTGGACTGTTTTCTGCTGAAAGAAACTAACTGTATAGGAAATCAGTAGCGGTTGTTTCTTATCTGCAATAATGGTGCGTTTTTTTATGCAGCTGATCTGCACTGGTGCAATGACACGGAGCTGTCTGGAATTGCATCAATGCATCATTATTTTACTCCAATGCATTGGAGAAGCACCAAGAGCAATGCTCAGGTACTAAAATAACACTGTAGTGCAAATGCAAGCAAATAATAAAACAGTGCGGTTCAGCTCCGACTGAACTAAAAAAAAATTGGTGTGTAGAAAAACGTACTGTATGCCGTCCAATGATTGTTTGGAGTATCAAGTATTTTTGGTTGATTTCCTCAATAGATCCAGGGAGGTGATTACGAAGGTTCGGATCATTTTGGTGTCGTTATTGTTATCGTTTACATTTATCCTTATGGGTGGCTCGACTGATAGAATTGTTTCAAGGCACTCGTGATGATTGAAACAGACAAAAGGAGACGATGAGTCGGGGGCTGTCGTAATCTCAATCATTTGAAGTTGGAAGAGTTGAGGAGGGGATCACCTGCGCGATCGAGTTGCGTAGAAGCAAGCCCACTTGATTTAACACATTCGATCCGATAACGATACCCAAAACGATCTGATCCTCTGTAATCGTCTCCCTGTGGAGTCTCTCTGAAAAACAAAATCCAAAATAGCCTCGATGGTTTATTTGGAGACCGTTCAAATTTCAATTCGCCCACCCCTCCAAATTTTTTGCAAGGAACGGTCGCAGCTTGATGTTTTGCGGTGTATTGGATATTAATTAATGCACTGTTTGTCATGGTCTCTAAATATGTATCGGTAAAAACTGGCCAGTTAAATTTGCTGTTCCCATTTTTCATCTCTAACGAAGCGCGTTTTGCAAAATGCCAATGGTCGCAACTTTCAACTGAAGCATGATGTGTATCATCCAACCATTGCTCTCATGTTAGAACTAATGAATCAATGTTGCCAGGTTTGAGATTAAAAGCCGTATTTTTTATATCGAGTCTATAAAAAAAAAAAAAAAAAATCACGGAAAATACATACAGAAAATATACTGCCTGAAGCAGTGCGTCTGGCAACACTGTGATGAACAATCAGTTGCACACAAATCTCATCATTAAGTTTTTTTTGTCTTTTTGTTAAGTGTAATAACTATTTTGATATCACTTTCACTCAATTAAGGTGATTCCTGGCAAAACTTTTCTAGATTTCAATCTGATATATGGAGCCACAAGTCGCTTTGGGAATAGTTGTGTTTTTGGAATTTTAAATTGAAAGCAAAGAAGAAGAGCTAAATCCACGATCGCCAGCACCCGCTAAAAACTTTTATGGATATTTTGAGCCCAAAATGAGCAAAATTGGTTGAAAATCAAAGCCGTAAACCATGAAATTCATTTTGCCATAAGCTATATGAGTGCGAGTGATAGAAAGTGATAATATGTCTATCTACCAGTTTCGCACTCATTGAGGCTTATGGGAATTTCTGTATTTCATAATTTCCGGCTTTATTTCTGAGTATTTCAGCTTGACACTTTCACGGTATCTTTCTGAAGTATGCTTGCAGGTGCTGACGTTCCACAAATTTGCACTTTCAGTGTAAACTTGTCAATTGCAGCCAAAAACTGTTGACTTATTGAGCAGCGCAATGTGGTGTCCACGGTCCCAACCATAGCCGTAGCTAGGATATTGCTTTTCTCTCTCTTCGCCCATTTTAACACGTGTGTTAGAAAAGGACAGAAACAGGGGCTGAAGTCACGTGACAGCCCCTATATCCATCCTTTTCTAACAAATGCGTTTAAATGGGCTAAGAGAGAGAAAGACAATATCCTGGTTACGGCTATGGTACCAACTAATCGACCCTGGAATCATCTTAAATAATTTTTATTATTTATAGAATGTTTATTTATTGCTGCTATTATTATTATTATTATTATTTGTTATTATTATTTTTTGTTTGTTTTCTCTCTCTCTCTTTCAACTCTGTCCCCTCCTGAATTTTGGGGCTCTCCTTGTCAAATCAACTTCATCAATCCTCCAATCAGAATGTGGTAAGAGTCAATCACCGGTCAGTGTATTTTTGTTTTTGAGGTTTGATGACCTAAATTAAGTTTTGTGATTAACATATAAACATTATGAACAGCCCCTTTTTTAACCAATGCAAATTCTGTCTTATCACAACTGAAAAATAACCCTCAACTTGTCTACTTTTTTCTTTCACTGCACCTAAAAACCAGCTACCCCAAGTGAGAGAACCTATTGATGAGGTTGTATTTTTGAATACTCTTATTCACACTCCTACTTATATTTCGCCCTTTTCTTCCTGTCTCCATCAAATTAATCATGACCTTTTCATTTTGTATCTGCTTTTCTGTCGGAAAATATTGTCGAACATTTTGAAATTGCTATGTCCTCCCCCCTTTCATTTAATATTATTCTTCTTTTTTTATTCAACCAAAACTTTTCTTTTCTTTTTTATCTTCTTCCAATGCACCTCTTTTTTAGTCCTTCATTGGGATCAAACTTTTTCTCTCATCCCGTTTTTTTTTTTTTTTTTTTTTTTTTAAGTGCAATTGATTGTTTATCAAGAAAACAATGACATTTTGATTTCATTTCCCCCGGTTGTTGTCTTGATTTTCCTGAGCGTACCACTTTCTTTTTTTCCTATATTTTTAATCAATTTTATCAATTAAAAAAAGAAACAAAGTTTTCATTAAAATTTGGAGTATTCTCGGTTTTTCTTGTCCATCAGATTCAAACTCAATGTAGGTTCAGCCGGATAAAATTAACTTCACTCACTTCACTCTCTATTAAATTGAAATGTCCTGAAACTTGAAAGAGATGTGGTTTTGATTCAAGGACAATCCAAACATTTTCCTAATGGGGCATTTGCAAGGGTCTGAAATGTTGTTTTGTAAAGAAAATTATAGTACTTGATAAGCTGAGAACAGTGGTGTCTTTGGTTTTTCCTAACTGTCCCGGTTTTGGAGATATAAATGTGTAAATTTGCAAAAAATTGTGGGCGTAGTGACGTCACTGCGTGAAATGCTCATTTAAAACAGTATATTTTGGGCCAAAATCTCACCGGAACAATGGGACGTAATTAGAAACCAAAGGCACCTTTGTTCTCAGCTCATCAAGTACTTTCATTTTCTTTATATAAAACAGAACATTTCAGACCCTTGCAACTGCCCCATTTTGATGTAATCTATTTTGACTTTGGTGTCATAAGTCAATACTGCAATAATATAATGCTCAACAAATGAAGACTCTCTTGTCTTGATACAATGAAACATGATGAGGAATTTTGGAAGAAATATAAGGATATATTCTAGTTGATATTCATAGTTTTGCCTTGATCTTCTGGCAAATCTCTTTCCTCAACAAACGAATGTTGTGAGAAGTTGCCCCTGGCATTTCGTTTCCATAAAGAAAATCTTATTCACTCGTAATATTCAAGCATCTCGTTTCTATCCAGCTTGCTTTTGCCACCTTCCAGTTCTGATGAATTCTTTTGCTTTATTTTTTTTTTACTACTCGTTTTATTGCTTTGCTCCTTGTCTTCTCAATTTCTCACTGTTGATCGGAACTAAACTTTACTGAAATAGGTACTCAGGTACCCTTAAGCAAAGTTTGATGTAAGTACGACTCCACTAACACCATTTTATTCACATTGAGCAGGAAATTTTCCATCCGTCACTAACATCTTGGGAAGAAAATTGAAAAAAAAAAAAAAAATTACTGTAGTTAGATGAAGAATTGAAACCCTTTTCTTCCTTGTTAAAGTTAAAGAGTCAAGGTTAAAGCTTTAAATATGGTCGAGTACGTTCTGGGTCTTGACGGATTGTTTAAAAATTATCACGATTAAGGTGATTTTATGGCAAGCTCGCGGCAATTTCAATCAGATATATAGATGGCAATATTTGTCACAGTCTCCGAAAATAGCCGTTTTCTGACAGTTTTTGGCTATTTTTTCTGAACAGACAAATGATAAACAAAAAATCAGATCGTCAGCACCTGCGTAATTTTTTGCTTGATTTTTTGAGCCAAGAATGGGCAATATTGGTTTAGAAATAAACATGTATTCACTGGGGGGGAGGGGGGGGGGAATCAAACGTAATTTGGAGTTGTAAACATAATCTTTGCCTACAACTCCAATTTACATTTGATTTTTTCCTTCCTTAAATATGTGTTTATTTCTAAACCAATTTGGCCTGTTTTTGGCTAAAAAAATCAAGCAAAAAATTAAGCAGGTGCTGACAATTTGATTTTTTGTCTATCACATGTCTGTTCAGAGAAAACAGCCAAAAACCATCAGAAAACGGCTAAGGTAAACACCCCAGTAGCCGTCACCCCTAAAATTTCCGTAAGAGATTTCCATCATGGCTATCTCCTTGAAGTTTCAATATCACGTCCCACAAATTCTCTTTATTGCTATAGCTCATTGGTTTTTTCACTAATGCTGAGAAATGTTGTAGAAATTGCATCATGAAAATGTCTAAAGGTACCAAATAAATGAATATTTCTGTTCAAGCAGTTTCTTTCAGTAAGCTCTACAACATTGGACAGTAAGTTTAACTAATCTTTGGAATTATATAGCTTTTTACGAGTGAAAACAGGCGGATTGGCCTGGCAGTGATCTTTTGACTCCTCAAAAGCAGTATAATTTCTATGTTTCATTAAATATACCATTTGTCTTTGTTGAACTTGCTAAAAAAAACACTTTTCATAGAAATATTTATACGTTTGGTAGCTTTAAATGTGTCGACGATGCAATTTCTATAACGATTATTAGCGTCAGCAATAAAAGGAAAGAAAGAAAAGGAATAGGAAAAAATTTAGGATGCCATGTTCCGAAGTGAGAGGGGCCCAGGGGGCCTTTGATCAGAGCTGCCGTTTTGTGTATAATTAATGACGTTTTTCAATTCACCGATGATTTCACCGGTTGAGAAAAGATTACGAAGTTTGTTTCAGTGTATGATAGTACTGCACAAAAATGCTCGCATCTGTGAATCTTTTCTCAATTGGTGCAATCACTGTTTAATCATTAAAATATCTGCAAGTTTTTTAAGCCATCAACAACTCCACCGGTTGAGAAAAGATTACAGATGCAAGTATTTTCATTCATTACAGTCATTCGCTGAACTGAACTATGTAATCTTTTTTCATCCGGTGAAATCATTGGTGAATTGAAAAGTGTCATTGATTTTATGCCAAACGGCAGCTCTACCTTTAATATTAACTGGATGAAACAATTCAGTCCTCAAACATACTCGTAGGGGCGTTCAAATGTGTTGTGTGACGGATTCTGCATAAGTGCTGAAGTGAAAATAGAGGGAGCTGGGAGAAATAAGGGCTGTGAAAATGGGAGCAGGGAGGGGAAATAGTGGAAGAAGGTTGGAGGTGGAAGATGATTACTTCACGGGGAGGGAGGGGGGGCATCTCACCACGCTACTCCACTGTTTACTACCTTCCATCATAAATCTATAGTACTCGCCAAAACTCATGATTTTCAAGACCATGTCAACTAGTTGTATTTTTTGTATTTTAACTTTGTGAACCCTTTTATTTCTTCTGTCACAATATGTATTGTTCGAGAGCTTACGCATTCCATTTCCAAAGCTTTCATTTGATTGCATATGAATTGTTGTTCTTAATCACTTTCACCTACTTAAAAAGCAAACTGTGCACTTTCTAAAATTTCTCTTGGAATACTTAAGGTTGTCAAACCTTGGATCTGATTAACAAGTTCCTCAGCGGTGTTGTGTCTGATCACTTGTTCTCTAAAATTGGAGCTATCACTCATCTTGATGTAGCTAGTGTCTTGCTATTTTCTTCTCTGTTGTGATAATGGTTGCTAGGCAGTTTGATTTCATCCCTTATGTACTATGACTTTCAAAAGAAAGTTCTCCCGTCAACATTTTTACTTTTTCAAATATGTGCAAGCTTTGAGCAATTTTGTAACTTTCAAGTGTTCAAGGACTAAGTAGAATGCCTATTCTAGAACAAGTACGTCTTGAAAAATTGTAACTTCTATTAAAAACAACAACAAAATTTATCGATAATATTTCGACCAGGATACTTTCTTTTGAAAGTCTTAGTACTTACGTTTTAATTAAATTCAGTTCTTGATTTGGAGGATTATTTTTTTTTTGGTTGAGCCAGCTTACCTTGTAACTTCATCACAATATTGCTAGGGAAGACAAAAAATACTCTTATTGTGCTTGTTGCTTATTTTAGTCGTATGTATAAGTTGACAGGGCTGGCATGACCGGTCATACAAAGTGCGTCCTGCACTATGTCGACAGCTTTCAAAGAGTTGCAAAAAATGGAGAAACAGAAAATGAATCTTTCCATTATGAAGTGCAAGAATTGCTGAGAAAAGCCTGCAACATACGTATCAAAAGCAGAGTTGGGCAACCAACTAATAAGAAATAATGACATGAATCCCGCAACACTGAAAACTGGGTTTGCTACCTGAGCTGAGGAAAGGAAAACACATGGAAGGTGTAGGTCAATTGTAGAATTACATATTCTTAGAGTAATTCGATTGACTCGATGTTGTCTGACTCACCAAATAATTTCTGAATAATTTCTTGCCCAACTCTGATCAAAAGACTTCTTATTTCCTAATAATCAAACAGTCTAAAAGCTGTTCTATTTTTCGTCTTCCAAAATTTTGTTTCAATTTCTTTGCTGAATGTTTGGATGAACTTTTTATGCTCCATAATAATCTACTTTTAAACAAAAATTAAATTGCTCTCTTAATTTTTCAATTGATAATTTACTCACGTGTTTCCTCTCAGGCCGAAGCATTATCACGAAAAAAGGAGATGGATCTCAAGTTAAGGAATCAACAGATAGCAGTACAACCTTAGAAGATGATGATTTAAAAGGTAAGATGTAAATTCTTATCAAGCAGATTGGAAAGATCTATCTAAAGTTTTTCATAATGATTGTTTCATTTTTTTACTCATCTGTTTGTTTAACCAAGGAAGCTTGGAGGAAAATAAAAAAAGAGTTAGAAGTTTTGATGTAAAAGATTCATGGAAAATACTCCTGCTTTCCCTAGTTGGATATCATCATTGCTGTGGTAGAAAAACACAATACTTTGCTGTGGTAGATCTCTGCTCTACCTAGGTCAATTTTTAGTAGTGTCTCTATTCAATGTGGTGGTGTGTAGTTCTACTTCGATGGAATTTTTTACTGTAATGGTAATTAATCTTAATCAAGAATAGCAGCATTGTATGTATTTATCCTCTATGTTAGAAACCTTTTTTTATTTTTCCTCAAGTGCTTTTTTTAAACCGATGACTCCAGCCCAGCTGCATGCAATTGTACAAATCTACTTTATTTTTTTTTTTTTTTTTCCTCCTTGCGAAACTTTCAGAAAATGTTTCACCTGTAAATATATGATTAAATCGTGTGTTTTCAATTTACCGTCAGTCTATGAGTTTCAATTAATCTTTTGTCCACTGTCCAGCACTTCCATAGATAAGTAATCTTCTTCAAATCTGTAGAAGACCCAAGTTCACAGACAGGATTTTTCAAGAACAGAATTTTCCGCTGACACTGAAAAATATCATGGAAATCGCATTATAAAAACGTCTAAAGCTATCAAGTGACATTTCTTCTTGCAAGTTTCACAACAACAGACCATAAATTTAGTGAATTACCAAAATAATATATGGCTTTTTAAGAGTCAAAACAGACAGAACGATGGGGCAGAATGACCACAGCCATTTTGTCACAGCAGAATGACCTTTTGACTCCTCAAAAGCTGTGTGATTTCAATGTATCATTTAATTTATGGTTTGTTTTTGTTGAACGCAAAGAGACACTTTTGACCAAAATATCCGTTCATTTAGTAGCCTTAAACGTTTTAACTGTGCAATTTCTATGAAACTTATAGCCATATTTTGCTTTACTTACCATTTTGATTATTTTTTTATGTAAATATTTTTTGCCATTTTTAATTCCGTTTGGACGCTCAAAATACACTCACTTTGATTCTGATTTTGAACCACTATGAGCTTTTTAGTCATTTAAACGGCAATTTTTGAATTTCTTCGATGACAAATTTTGGCATTTGATGGTCATTGTGGTTCAGCTGCGATTTCTAACCGCGATGACCATCCAATGCCAAAACTTGCTATTGAAGAAATTTGGAAATGACCGTTTAAATGACTGAAAAGCTCATTGTGAGCCAAAATTGGAATCAAATTGAGCGCATTTTGAGCGTGCAAACTGAATTGAAATTAAAATTTGGCAAAAAATATTTACGAAAAAAATAATTGAAATTGCCATCGCGATGGCAAAGCAAAATACGGGTTATCCATGTCAGCAGAAAGTCCTGTTACTGTGGAATTACCCATACTCTCTGCCTCTTGCCACTTCCGTTGTTGGTGTTGTGCCCTTAATCTTTGGCTACCAGACCTCATTAAATTGCACCTCTCACTTCCCTCCAACAGATTTCGCATGTATTGAAGACCAAGCAAGAAGGTGGTATAGCAGTTTGTAGAAGTCAGGTTATTTGTGACCTTAAAGCTCCTACTGATTTGAGACAGGTTACTAATTTTAGGCTAATGGCTCATACATGGTCAATAATTCAACAGAAATGCAGAGATGCCTCTTTTTTACAGAGGTTATTAATTAACTAAAAAAATTAAAAATCAGGTTTTCAAATTTTGTTTCCCTTTGGTTGTTACCATTTCCTCCCTCCTTGAAAACTTTTTTTTCAGTCATGTAAATATTTTACTTTACACTCATGAAATGGTGTTTTTTTTTTACGTTTTCTTTAATGTTTATCCTCCGTTTTGTACCATGATTTTCAAAAGAAAGTACCCTGGTCGAAACTCTTTTGGTTAAATTTCCCCATTGTTTCCAATAGAAGTTTCGATTTATCATAACGTGTTCTGAAAAAGGCATTCTGATTATTCTTTGAATACTTGAAAGCTGCAAAAGAGTTTAAAGGTTGCCGAGATTTAATAGAGTGAAAATTTCAACGAGGGAACTTACTATTGAAAGTCATCGTACATGTTCCATGTTTTATAGATCATGTATGGCTCAAACTTCTTTCCCTTTCCCCAACGTGTAAATAATTATTTTGGCCTGCTAAATTTTATCTAGCAGCAATTTATTTGCACCTTTGTTATGTTAGAATCATCACTATATGTTTTTTTTCCCCCTTTTTTTTTCTTTTTTTTTCAAACTTATTCTTATTCTTTTTTTTTTCAATTGCTTTTCCCCCTTTCAAAGGTTTATTTTATTTTTGTTTTTTCGTGACTCCCTCCATCCATAAAATTGAACCCCTTAAGTAGTTCAAACATTTTACTGTCGACTTGTCAAAGAATAATCTATTGATCCACATTCCACCCCCTTCAATCTAAGGAATGCATAGGTTATTCAAAACCAGCACTCTAGATTTACTCTCTACTTTTTGGAGTAAACATATGGCGTACATTTAAGCTGTGAATTGACTCAATCTGAGAAGGGTCAAATTCAGGTCTGACCTAGTCCTATTTTAAACCTATTTTTGAAGCAGCAGACTCAAATTAAAATAAAATTTAATTATTAATATCTATAATGATCATTAAAAAATAAAAAATTACACGTATGATTGCACTACAAAATATCCTTACTCAAGTGTGTTTTGTTTACTGTGAGATATGGCAAACTTTTTGCCTGTGGAAATTTGACTAGGACATTTTTTCCCCTCATTTGGACAGTATAACCCAAGATCTATTAATATCAGGTCAGTCCAGTAGCAAATAGGCGGAACTAACGTGTTTCGTATCACATCGTCTCCCCGGCCTGCTGGGCATCATCACATCCGTTGTGCAGTTCACTTGGGTTCACTCGGCGGAATCAACAGCTGCTATGGGGAATACGACGGTGAATGAACCGCATAGCGGGGAAACGTTGGAATGGACCGCCTACTGTACTGACGTGGTATTTATAGATATTCGTATAACCCACTTGCCCTAGTACATTGGCTAGAAAATGTTTAAACTGCATGGCAGCACAAACTCCTTGATGATGTTCTAGTTTTCTAGAATTGCTCTGAAATTAATTTCACTAATGTAAAGAGACCATAGCATTCACCCCTTCTTGAGTAATTACACACTGGCTCCTTTAATTTGAGGCCCAAACAATACCAGTGGCATAGCCTGCAATTTGGCTGCGGTGCAGTTTGTCCAGTTTTGATGAATAAAAATGATGTTCAGCACAATTTTGCGAAACAAAAAATCCAAAAGTGACGTCGCATTTATGTACAGTTTTGATGAATTTAAACCCATGAAAAAGATTGAACTTTGCTTTCAATATTTTACATGGGTTTAAATGGACAAAATACAACGCTGCCAAATTGCACGCTACGCCACTGAACAATACCATTTGATGACCTAGCACTGTGGTATAGATTTTAGCTAGACTTTAAGTTTATTTTTGAGACTACCCGATCCTCAAATTCTCATGTTCGGGTTGACGGCTGCCACCTTTAATTTAAAAACAAATGTTTGATGTTTTTTTGGATATTGATGGTATCAGACTTTTCTGATTCATCTGAACCCCACTGTTGCGTACAGATGGGCCCGTTGATTTTGATACAATCAATGACCTGAAAACATCCAAAATTATGGTGCATTTTTGCATTCAAAGGTTGCATTGGGGTTATCGTGATCCACCAAATCATTTGCAAAAATAAGGTTCATGGATACAAAAGATTCCCAAAGTTTAGCCCTCAAAAAGCTACTTCTAGAATCAAACTTTTGGTTTGTCTTAGAGACACCTGCATAGATGTCGATGAAAAGGAAAACGTTCAAATAGCAAGATGTTGCATAAAATAAAAAAAGTATACCTATTTAAAAAAAGGTTTTAGTTTTCATTATTTTTTTATCATTGGATGAAAATTGGTACCAGATGGTATTTTTTGAATATTTTTTTACCTTTGAGGTAGACATTTTGAGGGTAGCTACTTGAGAGGACTTGAAGGGAGGTTCATTCTGTTTTAAAAAGTTTTTTTTTAACCAAATTTTTCACATCTCTTGGAGAGCCTGGAAAAAGTGATTATGGGTCTGATGTTGTGAGATGATCGTAAAAAATTGATCGTAATAGTTTTTTATTCTCAGTTTTAACTTCTGGTAGATAATTCATTTTAAATTTCTAGAGTCAAGTATTGGAATTATTGCATATTTTGCACAGGAGGAAAATAGTTTTTGCAATGTACTTGCTCATGAGACCCAAAAAAAATAATAATAAAACTCCTGCCGTAAAAGAATCTCTTTTTTTTTTTATCCTAAAACACTTTTCCATTTCTATCAAAATATTACCTGCTTTCAGTTAATAAAAAAGGTTGAAAAAGTTGCCACTCAAAATTTTCTACCCAAAAAGTACCCCTAGAATTGGGAGATCAATTTTCATCAATGATGTATTAGCATTTCGATTAGATCATTAAAGTTAATTGTCAGAAGATGTTTGAGGAAAAGAAAGACAGTAACGCTGAGAGAGATCTAGGGAATATACAGGGTGTCCCAAAACTCATAGTAAATATTTTTACCACGTATTTTTGGGGCC
This sequence comes from Trialeurodes vaporariorum, assembly GCA_011764245.1. Taxonomy (NCBI): domain Eukaryota; kingdom Metazoa; phylum Arthropoda; class Insecta; order Hemiptera; family Aleyrodidae; genus Trialeurodes; species Trialeurodes vaporariorum. Next base: position 51,091,294 of record VMOF01000111.1, read on the forward strand.
AAAATAAGACTTTTTCTTCCTATGAACACGTGTCCGAAAATGCCCCCCTCAGAGCTACAGCCCCCCAAAGTTTAAAAAAAAAAAAAAACTGTTTTTCTTCGATTCTAGCGACGGATCTACGTAAAAATGGATGAAAATTGATTTCCGGGGGTAACTTTAGGCGTGCTTTCCGATTCCGGGGTCGAAAATTCCCAAAAGGGTCAAGAAGGGGGTTTGAGGGGGGTTCAAATTTTAAATTGAAATTTTTTTTTAGTGCTCCGTAAGAAAATGAGAAAAGTAACATAAGAATCTGATAGAACAAAACAAAAGGAATATTTTTGATCTCTTGTGTTTTTTTCATAAGACACACGCAAAACGAGTAAAATCGATTTTTTGCCTGGAGCGCACAGCCCGATAGCGCTGCTCTGTGCACTCAACTGACTCAGCGATCGACTCGGCTGTGCGCTCCCGGCGAAAAATCGATTTTACTCGTTTTGCGTGTGTCTTATGAAAAAAAACACAAGAGATCAAAAATATTCCTTTTGTTTTGTTCCATCAGATTCCTTTGTTACTTTTCTCATTTTCTTACGGAGCACTAAAAAAATTTTCAATTTAAAATTTGAACCCCCCTCAAACCCCTCTTCTTGAACCTTTTGGGAATTTTCGACCCCGGAATCGGAAAGAACGCCTAAAGTTACCCCGGCAATGAATTTTCACCCATTTTTACGTAAATCCGTCGCTAGAATCGAAGAAAAACCGAATTTTTTTAAAAACTGGGGGGCTGTAGCTCTGAGGGGGGGGGGGCATTTTCGGACACGTGTTCAATCAATCGGAAGAAAAAGTCTTATTTTGGCCCCAAAAATACGTGGTAAAAATATTTACTATGAATTTTGGGACACCATGTATATTAAGATTAGAGAACATAAATCAGTGTTGCAGATTTAACAGGGCCAATATCATCTGCTTCACAATGTAAGAAAGTAAGTAATACCAATTTATGGTTACAGATGTATTAATCAAAATGAACCCCAAAGAAAATGATTTCTTGAAGAGAAGTTTGGTTTTTTGAGGCATTGTGGGCAATATTTCGGGAACCATTTGCATGATTACGCTTAAATTGTTACCACGTTACTAAGTTACTAAAATTACGGTATGTTTTGGTCCAGCCTTTAAAGGAATCCGGGAGGACCTGTAACAGAGCTAGAGAACACCTGTTTTTGCGGTGGCTCTTTGTAAAATTTCTACTCCATAAGCAAACTCACCCTCCACTTTTCCAAATTATTTCTCACAATTTCAACACATGAACTTTTAAAGTGTTATCCCTTTTTATGGCATCAATGGTGTTTGAAAGCTGGAGCAATGTCATGTTTTCAAAAACTTTCTGTAAAGTTTAAACTTTTCAAATATTAAGGGATTAATATGGGGGTAAGAAAAACAAAGTAAACATTTCAGCAGAAAGAAAAAAATTGAGTCAATGAAACTATTGTTTGGAGCATCAGAAGTTTTCAAAATATGTACCTCTTTATGTTTTTAACATTTTAAGGACACTTTTTATGGTTGGCAGGTGGCTCACTAAATAAACTTTTAATCCATCTACTAAGAGGTTAATTTATTTAAAAATATTCTTGACCATTAGCTAGAGGCATTTACACTCTTTGAATAGAGCTTTAAAAATATATTTAGTTTTGGCCAGTTTTAGAAAAACTTTCAGAAAAAACTGCTCTCTGCAAAATATTTATGCAAAACTGTTTTTACCCCATACAAAAAATATCATAAGTGGCGGTAGCCACCAAGCCAAGTCAAAAACCCCCCACAAAGAAGGTGGTGTCCGCGGACACTTCTTATCATACACCAAACAGTTCGTTTTAGTCAATTTGTTTACTCATACGAGCAAGATCAAACGCTCAAATATTGCACCGAGTGCCATATTAAACTTATTTTCTTTTTAAGTATCACAAAGCAATACTAAAACGTCCTCGCGACATCATGCCATTTTCCTATCACTAGTAACCGCACTAATTCACCCTTTTGTTTAAAGAGTAATGAGGGAAACTTTTACAGACAAACATGTATGTACTTACACTCACAAAGAACTGTACTCAAACTTTCCTCAAGTAAATGCACCTGATTACTATTGAGAGCATTCCATGTTTAAGTTGATATTTCTTGTCTCACCATCACTAATGATCAATAATCTGCCAAAACTTAATTTTCAAAATTATGAACTCCAATATCATTTATTTTCTTAAAAATTTACGTTCCTCTCACAAAAGCCTAACATTTTTCTTTTGAGAAAGGAATTCGGATTGTGATTGAAAACGTTTTCTCTTCACTTTAAATAACTGTCAATCAATTAATTATACAATTGATTAGCCTTATTCACTCGCCTTAAAGTTTGAGTTCTTTCAGCCCCTCATGCAATCTTCCTTCAGTTTTAATGAAACAAGGCAATGAACAGGCGCACACCTCAGAAGTTCAGAGAATAGCAAAAATTTTTTTAAAAAAAACCACTCATTGCAGCCCCTTATGGGGTGTAAACTAAAATTATAACTTACATCTGAAGTCACTAAACTTGGATTTCTAATTTTATAAATTAATCTTCCAAAAGCAGCTCCGAATTTTGAAATTATTTTAATTTTCCAACTATTCTTTTTTGTGATTTTTTTATCAACTTTAAAGGAGGCAACATTTTATTGAAATTGCATCATTGCTGCATTAAATGAAGAAAAATGTTCACATTAAAGTAATAAAGATTTCAAAGTGATTAATGAATTGTACTGTTTCCAACATTACTTCATCCCTTTCCAAATTCCCTTTTCTTTACTAGCATCGTTTGTTTGGCAAACCATGCTAATTAAGTTAGAAATTCCCTCAAATTACTATCCAATGAAACTTTTTTTACTCCTTAAAATTAAAGGGCTCTAATTTATTTACAAATAACCCAGCCTGTTATGATATCATTTCCTAGCAAAATCTTCTGTACACTTTTCTGCATTCAAGACAATTTTAAAATTTTGGAAGAGTTGGTATATCAGCAAAAATCAGCAGGGAGTATGATTGTTTTGCCATATCTAGTGTTTTAAACATGAGCACCCATGCTGCTTTATTGTTAAATTTAAATTGGTAGGAATTATGGTCTGAAAGCCCTAAAAATCTCCATGAATAACCTAAAAAAGTATGTTTTGAGGGTGTCTTTCTCTAATTTGTCATTTCTAAGGCTAGGCTCTCTTTACTCCCCTCAACGGAGCATTCATGGCTTAACCCTTTAATACCGGCACAATTACAAACCCTTCTCACAAATTCTTTATCAATCTCAATAAATAGAATGAACTCTTCTCGTTTAGTTTGATGTGCATTGTGATTTTTTAAAAATACCTACTTTTAAAACCATGTTAATTTGGTGGTACAGATCTGTACCATCAGGATACAAAAGGTTAAAGAAATACAATTTTTTGCAACATTCGTTAATTTTCTTTCATGTGAACTCAAAAGTTTTAAAATTTCCACTGAAATACCTGTATTAGTCTGTTTTAACGAAATTCAAAAAGTGTTTCACGCTTTAAATGTTGAAATTTTTTGTCTTTTATAGTCGTTTTCTTCCTATAGTAAGAAAATTCTAAAAACTTTTATCCATTAATTCAACCAGTCTTACCCTAAAACGTCTCCCTCTGCTTTGTCAGTCTTTCAGAAAAGTGTATCTGAAGTTCAATTCCTTAGTTTTAATTCGTTTTTACTATGAACTTCCATTTTCATTCTCTGCTAAGTGTTCCAACATTATCACCCGCCATACTGTGTGATAATCGTTTTTTCTAATATTAATCTGACTGGGCATTTTCTCTCTTTTTTTTGGTATTAATTTCACTTTTTTCTGAACAGAAGAAAAAAAAGGTGGTGTGGACCGTAGTTCGACAGTCATTGCTAAAGAGCCTGAAGGTAATTGTCCTCCTAATTCGTTATGTTAAGAGTTTCTTCCCCCTCCCCCTTTGCTCACGTGTACATAGCAGTTTTTTTTTTTTTTATTTTTTCATTATTTTGTGAATTAAAGTTGAGCTTTCAAGAGTAGGCCACTCAGAGAGACAATTGTTCCAATCATTGAATCTCCCTGCTTGTGAGTCGGCCAATGAGTTTTAATTCCAGTGTATACTTTGAAATCTGTACAGATTTAAATCCCTGAACATGATTGCACATGATGTAACATAGCAGCTGTCAGATAATGAGTAAAAAAAAGTCAGAGAAGTTTTACTTTTAAAGGCACAAAAAAATCATACTCCGACCTTTAATGGAAAATTATAAAATTTCAATTTTACACATCAATTCAAACTACCAATACTTCTATGTATTTTGTGCAAGCAAGATGGATGTTACGTTTAATATTTTTTCTAAAAAAATGTACATCCTTTCCCTCTAAACATTTAAACATTTCTACGAACTTAATTGCATAAAATTTATGTAAATCTGCGCACATACTTTGAAAACCTTTGCTATTTTTGTAGTTTTCACTTCTTTGACTTTTAGTGGTAGGAAAATCAGGTTTCCATGAAAATTTACCTACTCTGCACCATCAGAATGGTTATACCTTTTTACAGTACAAGTTTCTGAGTGATTAAATCAATTCATTCAAAACTGTGCAAAATTTCTCATTAGAAATACGCTAATTTTAATGATGGAAACCAAGTATGGTTCTGTTTAATATCAGTCAACCTGATATATTTTTTTACTCTTTTCTCTTGTTTATGATCAAAACTTTAATTTTTAGAGTAAGTAGATATTTTTATGACTGCCTTTGAGTGAAGGATAGACCTCGGAAATAATAGTTTAAATTGTAATTTTTCAGGCGTTTCTTCCGTCTTATAACGTCTCACATTTTAAACCCTAGCCCTTAAATTTTTGTTGCCTCTAAAGTTTTTATAAATTTGTAACTATTCTTTATAAATGCAGCAGCCGCAATTAAAAATAGGTGTTTTGAAAAACCTCTGTGTCAAAGATATTGGGGAATGTTAAAAATAGTTTTTTCCACCATAACACCACATCGATAGAAAAAGCAATGAACCCTACAGCGTTTTAAAAGCAATCGTCACCGGACAAAGTTTTGATAATTCTCAATTAATCCATGAAACTTTAAAATGATAAATGTGTGAATTTTTGAATGCCGTGAAATTTCAAAAAAATCAAATGATAACCCTTTTTTCAAATCTAAACACAATTCATGCGTAACATCTTTTTTCTTCCTCTTTCTTTCTTTGTAAGATCCTTCTCACCCTTCTTTAATTTCTTCCTGTCAATAATTTAACAATCACTTACTTTGTAAAATCATACCTTAATTTTGCATTTATTCACCAAATCACTCATATATCTTTGCATAACTCATAAATATGACCCCCAGCCCTGGAGGATGACATTTCGACTTGTCAGTCGAGTTAGAGACTGTTCAAGAAAATATTTACAAAACAGAACCTGCTTGCAGTTTTGAGTCTCTTTTTAGATCAAAATTAATGCTGTGGCAGATTAAGTTGAGTCCTTTTAAAGAAATTTTGGGATGCATTCAAAACTTTACTGAAGCCAAGCTGAAATACAAAGTTTTTGCTTTTAAATACTTTGCTATCCTCTACTACAGAAGGAATTTCACTGCAATAGAAAAAAAAAAAAAAAATTTATTAAAAAATAATGTTCGGTCCTTCTTTTAACTCCTGTCTCCAAAATTACTGTTGTCGCTATTAGTGAAACTCAGTTTGCACGTATATGAGGGGTCATAACTTGAGAAATCAAGGATTTAACTAGTGTAACAGAATACCATCCTTAGGCCACCTTAGCTAATTATCCTATTATTTTCATATGCCAGTATTTTACTTCCCACTTTGTTTTAATTGCATAATTTTTTTTCTAACTTGTTTTTTTGCCCTTCATCTTTATTTCTCTCTCTCTCTCTCTCTCTCTCTCTCTCTCTCTCTCTCTCTCTCTCTCTCTCTCTCTCTCTCTCTCTCTCTCTCTCTCTCTTTTGTCCCGTCTCATAATTCAAATCACTTTTTTTTCCATAGTGTTTTCCACGTTGCATTTTGCATCTCCATCAGTTTTTTTTATTTTTTTATATATATATAGGAATTTATATCTTTCATATTTATTTTTTTCCCCTTATCTTTAATTTTTCTTGTTTTTAAATGCATGTTTTTTTTGTTGTTATTATTATCATTCGTGCTAATTCTTTTTAGTTTATTCACTTTTTTATTGATCTATTTATTATTTATTTATTTTTCTTTGTCTTCCTATTTATTTTCTCCATGCATCATGTACAAAGTTCATTCCTTTGTTTTTTCAATTTTATTTGCATTAGTTGAATCCCACCCGATCATGGCCCATTGCATTTTTCTCACGCATCATGTGTTTTTAACTGGTAACAATCTCCAATTTTAGCAATCCTCATTCTTACTTTTTTTACTGCTTTGAAATTGTAAAAAAAAAAAAAAAATCCCTCCCACTTTTTCATTTCAAATCTGTAAATAGTCTTTTTCAAATTTACTTTTGCACTTCTCATCAAACATTTCCTCATAAAAAATAGCCTGTTTGGTCGTTCTCAAAACTTGCGTGACCTCTATGATTTCATTTAGGTTTTCATCCATGTAATATTGGTACAGTGAGTTTTCTGAACTTCCTCTTGGGTCATTTTCATTAAAGTATCTTCCATATTATCACCATTTGTCTTTTATCTGATCATCTCACTTTCTCTTTTCAACTTCATTTTCAATGGGCAATTTTTTCTTCTTTTTGTCTTTCATCTCTTTGTAGGTGCTAAAAGAAACACATTTAAACGCTTTCAGTGAAAACTTTTGAAAGTTTTATTGATCTCTTGGAAGCTAACAGTCTTGTTGAAAGTCTGTTTTACCTTAAAAAGAAAAACATTCTGCAGAGGCCAAGGATGACCTCCAATGTTTTATCTCTTCTTGAATGACTCAATCATAGATTATATTAAATTTATGGAATAAAAAAGTAGAGCGCGTGCGTTATTACTCTCAAGGCTCAGGCATTGACTTGAACATGCCTGGAGAAGTCCATGGTCTTTACTTTACCCACAGTCAAAAATTGGCTCCAATTTTGAAGCAAACAACCCCAGTCTTCCTCTGATTAATATCTTTCACGGTATTGCAAACTCAATTGCGAAAATGATCGAAATTGGAGCAATTTTAGGGATCAAAACAAAATTATTGGAACTGTCGAAACTATGATAGAAATTTAGACAATATAATTGGCATTGAAACGATGTGATCGGAAGCTAGATGTCATCGAAATCAAACAGTGGCGGCTCCTGCTGTTTGGCAACCCTGTTCCTTTTTGCCATTTGAACCTATGCAAAAATATCGATTTCTCAGAGACTAAATGGGAAAAATCCGTTGTTGCCATATGGCACGAGCCGCCGCTGAAATCGAAACGATTTTATCGGATTTGAGACGATGATCGAAATCGAGATTACGATCAGAATGGAGGCGATAATAGGATTCGAGACGACGGTTACGTGATCCAGTCTGTGACAAAAAGTTCGGCTAGCCGCAGCAGAATAAATTTTATAAAGTACTACGTTCTTGGGCCTTTTAAAACAATTTTGAGCGCCTTCAATAAAAATGTACGCTCCACGCTGTACGATGTCTAGCATCCTGCTGGGAGAAAACCTGGATACTTCGCTCCTTTGCTTTGATTGGCTCCACTTTTGCCAAGCCACGGAAAGTAGAGCTGCCGTTTTGCATGGCATTTTTCAATCCACCGATGATTCCACCTGTTGAGGAAAGATTACGCAGTTCAGTTCAGTGTTCAGTGACTGTATTGCACGAAAATACTCTGATCTATAATCTTTTCTCAATCAGTGCAATCGCCGTTTAATTACCAAAATATCCGCACGTTTTTTTAAGTCATCGACGACTCCACCGGTTGATAAAAGCTTACAGATGCGAGTATTTTCGTGCATTACACTCATACACTGAACTGAACTGTGTAATCTTTTCTCAACCGGTGGAATCATCGGTGAATTGAAAAAAAGATACACGAACGGCAGCACTGCCACGGAAAGTATATAAATCGAACCTTTTTCTTATGAGTGTGATGGTGATCGTGAATTCACCGCCCGTTACGAGTGTGGCTATTCACACCGCGAGCAGCGTGGAATATTGCCGCTCGTTATATTTTTAGGTCTCTTGAAATGGGGGGGGGGGGGCATAGACGCTTTTAATGATGGCATCTAAGATTTCTTCCCACCAATCCAAAGCTAACTGTATTGTAGTTCAGCCAATCGAATTTGAATGAAACGATTCGGTGACGTCACTTTTGAGCTGTTTGTATAGAAAGCATCCTCACTCTGCAGCTGTGCGAAGCCACGAAGTCGCGGCGATTCGCTCGCATCTTCAGAGGAGGCTTCGCTTGAATTTCAGTCAAGTCCATGCACCTTGCGAATGCGTGATCAACAACGCTTTCCGTCTGTTTTGGTTCACGTTCGCGTTCCTCCTACCAACTTTCAAGCCCATTTATTCGTGTTTGTGGTTTGCATATCCACGAACCTCTAAAATTTGCTCTCTGCTCCCACCTATTTTACTTAATTCTAAGCACGTTTTTTAAGTATACTTAAGTAGTAATCAATGAAGACCTTAATTGATTACATCAACGATTCTCGCATTTTCAGTTATTTCCTTGCATGTCAATAGTTGTTGAAAAGTGTGAAATCGATCCGACTCTGCGTAGCTTCGGTGCTGCCAGTTTTGTGTGAATTTTTAAATTTCTTGGTCATATTTTAAACTGGACTTTTATTTTTATTTTTATTTTTTTTTTAATGGACAGTTCTGAAAAAAACAATGTAACGATTGTCGCGCCCCCAAAGTTTATGGGGGATAGAGAAACTATAGCTCAAAAGATAAGTGCGAGTAGTTTCGGTCTTTTTCAAAACTTTGACGCAACTTTCGAGCGAGCTCCTGGTCTAATTTGTTGGGTTTATCAGAGATGCGCGTCACAGACTTTTTGCCGAAAATATCTTCGAGGAAAATTGTCGGCATAATCCTTTGGCTCCCGATTCTCTTTTGTGACTTGCTGGTTTTGACTCTCAGAAAAACGCTTCACTCGGAAAATTGCTGAGGGAACAAAAAACAAAATTAACGTTATTCGGGTAAAACTAGAAATCAGACGATTTTCGCGAAGATTTTGGATAGAATCTTTTTTATTATAAACATTACGAACTTATTACCTTCGAGTAGGTATCGCCGGTGAGCCGATGAAAGAGTTGCCGCGACATTTTTCAAAGTTCTTAAAGGTGTCTCCCTCTTTAGTTTTTTCGCTCATTTTCTTTGGGTTTTTATGAAAGCCAATTGCTGTTGCTAGGATCGAGGAAGTAAACAATTGCCTGACAAAATTGGTATTCTACTGATCCTCTATTTCCTTCTTCTGTTCTTCATCTGCCTCTTGCTTTTGTTTCTACTTCGTTCGGTCAAAAAAACTTACTGGTCAACTTTTGAGGAGGAGGAGGAACAGATGACATCGTGTATCGTTCTGCCGTGCACTAGTAGGCAAACTCCCGACGATTCAAGTAAGATATTTTCCTCCTCAATCAAATCTTTAACCCTTTGACGGTCAGGTTATTTCTAGAAATCAACACTAGAGCACTCAAATTTAGTGGATAACAAAGAGTAAACCAGAGTCCCAACGAAACGGTAAGAGAGCGTGGCAGGTTGGCAATATCGAAAAGTTGGCTTCTGATTACTGATTAGCTGGCGGAAGCCTAGGCCCCATTGAGATCGCTCTTGTGGAGAATTAACATGGGATTTTCAACTTTATCTTATTTAAAGTCAAAATTCGAGAACATTGTTGTTCCTCACCTTCGGGAAACTCAAATTATATTTTTTGAGGCTATAACGTCGAGATTGATGTGTCATACGTATCACTTCATCGGAAAACTAACCGAAGAATATGAATTTGAAAGGCGAATTACGGGTAACTTTTTCCGCCATCATGCCCGATAGTGAGCCTCTAATCTTAGTATTTTTTCGCGTATTTGTGGTTGAATCTTCGGTGTCTTCTATTCATGATATGGGGCTATTGCACACTTTTGCTGTAAGCGATTTAATAGTCGATTATGGCGTAAAAACCTCTAAAAATAACGATGGCACCACTAAAAACTTCCAAAATCCACTCCTAAACTCAATAAACGCAGTTATTTGCACGAGCGTAATGGTGGCCGAAGGCACTAACAATGGGAGATTCCTATCTTAATTTCGTCACTCTTTCTATGCTGACAAGGATGATTCACAGAGTAATTAGTCATCAGAGTGATGATCCACATCCGATGAATGGTACCGCAACACCAAGTGACACCGGTGTCAAATGAAAGTAGTCTCTAATTGGTCACATCTTGATGGAGTTTCAGAATTGTTAGATGGGAATCTCCCATTGTTAGTGCCTTCGGCCACCATTACGCTCGTGCAAATAACTGCGTTTATTGAGTTTAGGAGTGGATTTTGGAAGTTTTTAGTGCCACCATCGTTATTTTTTGAGGTTTTTACGCCATAATCGACTATTAAATCGCTCATAGCAAAAGTGTGCAATAGCCCCATTGTTGGCTTGTTTATGCATTTCAAACCATCTGCATCAAAATAAAACAAGAAAAGTGGGGAAAACAACTGCTACACCACACGCTCGGCCCGAATCGTGCGGATAGTGGGAAACATGGCAAAAAATCACCCGTAATTTTACTTTCAAATTCTTATTCTTCTGTTACTGTTTCGATGAAGTGATATGTATGACCCATCAATCTCTTCGTAATAGTCTCAAAAAATATAATTTGAATTTCCCGAAGGTAAGGAAGAATAATTTTCTTGAAAGTTAACTTTAAATGAAGCAAAGTCGAAAATCCCATGTTAAATTTCCATAAGAGCGGTCTCTCAGGGCCCAGGCTTTCGCCAGCCAATCAGAGGCCGTCTAATTGATAGCTACATTCGATAGTAATTCGACAGTGCCGGACTCTCCTACCGCTTTGTTGGGACTCTTGTTTACCGTTCGGTGGGTAGTTAACTATTCCTACTCCGCGGTGCTGGTTTTGCCTATCCCTCTAGAAATGAAGGCTCCAGGCACGAAACCATCATATTTTGCCTATCTCAACCATTTGAGGTAGCATTTACGATCAATAATAAATTAAAAATGAGGTTTCGAACTCCACAATGTTCCTTTCTCCGCACTCCAAGTGCGTGTGGGCTGGTTGGCGGATATTGTTCCCCTTGTAATTCTATTTAGCCTCCAAAAAAAGTTAGCCCCCAGCGCGCGAATGGCTGTATGGTTCGTTGTCTCTAGTGTATGTAGCTATTTTTTTTTAATCGGAACTATCCATGGATTTAGATCAGTCAGCGCGGTTCGAGAGTACCGTCGAAACCATACGGAACACTCCAACCATTCGGATGAGTCGGTCCCAATGAGCTATAACTTTAGAGTGGCAAATCAAGGAAAGTTCCGCTGGTTCACTGTTGTCACCTAGGGCGCCTCCATCTTGCCGTAAAAATCGATTTTGAGACTAAATTTTGTTGGTCGTTTCCGGTCGTTTCGTAATCAAACTCGGGCATCGCCGGAAACGACCTATACAAAATTTAACCTCAAACCTTGGAATCTGCCGTCCAAATTCCGCTTTTCCCGGGATTCCGTTAACCCCGTGTGGCACAAGGTGGACCAATCCACTGCCACTCTAAAGTTATTGCTCGTTGGTCGGTCCACCGCGCGCGGTCACTCGTGTTCCACTGGGATACAACCTTAAACTCGTCGATTCTATACTGAAACCCAGAGTTTCTTGGCCTGTTAACTTCTTTATCGCGCAGATCCCCTTTCAGAAAACAAACTACGCACAAAAAATCACGCATAGAAAATAAGTAAATAGTGCAGTCCAAAAAGGTAAACAAACTCGACAATTGAATTTGGAGAAAGTCCGTTTTTCTCAAATCGGAACGCTATCAATGAGCTATAACTTTAGAGTGGCAGCGGGCTGGTCCACCTTGTGCCACACAAGGTAGAAGGAATCCCGGGAAAAAGCGGAATTTGAACGGCAGATTCCAAGGTTTGAGGTTAAATTTTGTAGGTCGTTCGGAATTTGGCGGGAATTTTGACGGCAGATTCCAAGGTTTGAGGTTAAATTTTGAAGGCCGTTTCCGGCGATGCCCGAGTTTGTTTACGAAACGACCGGAAACAACCTACAAAACTTAACCTCAAAATCGATTTTTACGGCAAGATGGCGGCGGCGGCGGCGCCCTAGGTGACAACAATGAACCAGCGGAACGTTCCTTGATGTGCCACTCTAAAGTTATAGCTCATTGCGCTATATACGATCTGCACTCAACCTTGAGTAACCCATTCCATCGTGTTCCACCCATGAAAAATTAGCCTGTCGTCTCCATAGTTACGATTTCACCCTCGCTCTTTCCAGATTCGTCTTCAGAACGATCAAATGCTCCACTAAAATCCGACATTTTACGGGAGAAGAATGCGGGCGTTGGCGGATTCAGCAATCTGGCAACAGTGTATTCTTTCCATTTGATTGCATGAGAAACAATCAAACAGCTACTGGGCTGTAGCTCTTTCAAGAATCTATTCTAAATCATACATTGAAATGGGGAGAATGCGCAGTTGGCAGATTGCTGTTGTTCGTCAGATTTGCATTAGAAAAGTATGATGGATATTTTAAGAAGAAACTTTACACATTTACTGATCGGACTATTTCAATGTGGACCATCGACGCGAAGTTTTATTATTTATTACATTTATTCCATATATATATATTTTTTTATTCAAAAAGCTTTATCTCTTGGCAATCATTCAGTTCTAGTGATTGATATGGTTACCACCGCACTTATGATTTTTAGAGACACATTCCAAAACTATTTCCATTTTTTTTTTTTTTTTTTTTCTTTTCAAAAAGCTTTATCTCTTGGTAATCATTCAGTTCTAGTGATGGTTACCACCACTTATGATTTTTAGAAACATTCCAGAACAATTTCCAATAAATGCAGACATTAGACAAATGTAACCAAAAAAAAAAAAAAAAAAAAAAATCGATTCAAGGAAAAATTTTCTACTCGCGTGATTATTAACTTCTGTACTCGATTCCTTTAAAAAAAAAACTCAGGGAGGCTTTGATAAAGTCGTGCATCCGCCGATAAATCTAATCCTACTTTCATGTAGTATTGAAAAAGCGTAGAGGGCGTTCCGAAAGCTTCACGGGAAAGGTGATAACGGGTTTTCCTTGTCAAGACTGATTTTGTCAAAACATTTGTCACAACTACAGTTTAGCTCTTCCTCGAGGAATTTAAATAGATGGCTAAAATATACAAATACAGTTGCTCTGCGATTTGACCAAAAAAGGGGAAGCCACGATCTCGATGTCCGGATCAAACCATCTGCCTCGTAGCTCTCGCGGGAGGATTCTAAATTAAAGAGAACTGAAATTAGTGAAAATCGGGGACGAAAGAATCTGCCTCCTGGTGGTGGAATGGGGGGGGGGGCTGGATCCGCCTCTGGATTTAAGCTTATCTTCGAAAATGAGCTGATAGATTCTGTGCATCCGATCCACCGAGTTTGTATTTTTATTTTACCCGATCCGACGTCTTTTTGAGCTGAGTGATGGCTGGTGCGTCTCGGGGTAAACGTTGGGAGTGTTTCTGTAGGTATACCCCGCGCGCAAGGTACTTATATTTAACAGGTATGCTCGACTCGCTTCCCGCGTCATCTTCAGTGGCACGCAGTTCAAAAAGCATTCCAAGATGGCCGACAAAAGAAGAAAACATTGTATACTCTTTTCAGAAAACATCGGGCTATTTTCTGCTTTTCTAGACAGGGAAGCCCAATGTTTTCTGGAAAGAGTATACAAAGTTTTCTTCTTTTGTCGGCCATCTTGGAATGCTTTTTGAACTGCGCGCCATGAAGATGACGCGGGAAGCGAGTCGAGCATACCTGTTAAATATAAGTACCTTGCCCCGCGCGTGTGAAGTGGGGTTTAGATGAACCTGAAGTTTGGTGATTTCCAACAACTATATTAGGTCAAGAATGCACGCCAGATCAAACGCGAAAATACGCTTTTTGAGATGTGAAGGTTGGTAGCCTGTGCAAAATGTTTACCAGAATCAACGAGCTATAGCAATAGAGAGGGTTTGTAGGACGTTATTTTGAGGTAGCACGCGGAGGCAACCGTGGTCGAAATCTCTTATGGGAGTTTTTCGCACAGGGTCGGTTTGTTTGCCTCACTTTTTTTAACCTTTAAATTAAAAAAAAAATGTGACAAATACAATTGAAAATGGTTATAAACGAAAGTGCAAGTGTTTTAGAGTGGCTATCTGGATACAGAAATCGATATAACTTTTTCCTCTGGAAGGATTTGCACTATAAAGAAACTGACACATAACAGAAAAATGCAAAATTTTCTCACCTGGATAGTTTTATTAGAATTCTGGGTCCAGATAGCCACTCTGAAATACTTTCACTTTCGTTTAAACCCTTTTTCCCCTGGATTAATGACAATTTTCAATTTAAGGTAAAAAAATGTGAGGCAAACAAACCAGAATCAGATCGCCAATGCTGCCTCATTTTGAGAAAGGACTTATAATAAATATGTATTAGCTTCTCTATCGCTATAACTTGCTGACCAGAATCATTCGTGAAAATTCGCGCGAGTTTGAATCGCAGTGTGTTTTTCTTTGCTTTCTTGTATAGACAGTTATAGACACGCCTCAGAAAAACTCGCATTGATATATCCCTCGCGGTATTTTGCAATTCAGCGTTGAATGTTGGGTCAATAACTTAAGCTTATTGCAGTGTAGGTAGCATCAAAGCAAAGCAAACAGAAACATCATAATAAGTAAGTGCAGCCGCAAAAACCATTTGTTTTCTTTCTGGGATGCGATTCAAAAACTCCAGAATTAGCGCTGTGTGGTGTGGCGTGTTAGCGGGTAGCCCGCCAACGTACATATCACACGTCATGTATGTACCTGATTATTATCGCCGACTCCTCAAAGAAAACACTCTCACGTGAAAGTTTTAATCTGTATACGCGTTTTAAACCGGGAGTTCTAAAAGGAGTGCGCGAAATTCACGCGTTGGGTTCATTGTAGCCGCAATTGATGCCCTCCTATTTTTAGCCGCGCAGAGCCATTCTATAAGTACTTTTCTTTAATTTGTTTTCATTTTTGAATGAAGAATAGGTATACTCGTGTATAATGCAGGCGTCAGATTATAGTTAAAAAAAATGGTGCCAATATTTTTGAAGTTGCAGTGCCGCACTCTGTTTCGCGAATCGCGTTGAATTAAAACTGGTTGTTGTTTATTTGGTTACACTTACCTAACTTTATTCCCACGGAGCACTCGTGCATTTTAAAGAGAAATTGAAAACTGGTTGGCCTGCTAAGCGTTGCACTATGGTCTGAGATCCTCAAAAAGTGGCCTACAATCAGAAAGTAAATTTCCGATATCATATATTTATCAATATTCAATAATAATTTTAACCACAGAGAACACTTTTAACAATTAATTTAAAATCAGAAATGTCACCGAAAAGTTAACTTTGGCTTGAAAGGTCGAAAACGATGATGAATTTAATGACTTTTTTTTCACTGATTTTCACGGGGAATATTTATTTGTAAAGGAGGGGTTACGATAAAGGCCGTTCCAGCTCCCACCAATTTGACACTTTCATGTCCCAATATGTGTTCTAGAGGTAAAAACAAGTAAAAAAACTTCCATTTACTCAACCTCTGAAGTGCATCCCTGTTGAGCTACAGCCTCTCAAAGCGCAACATTAGTGACTATAACATGTAGGATTTGAAAAGTATCGACAATATATCCACGTAGAACTTGTTTGTAAGTCTTGAAAGAGTCATTAAGCTCAGTTAGGGCCCTTTTTCCCGAGTTTTCACCTGGTCATATTGAATTTTACCCAAAAACTTGTAAAAATTATACGCTTTTTGCCAGCGGAAACCCTCCTTCATGAAAAATACGGAAAAATATACTGGGTAGAAACGTCCCCTTTTTTTGCTTTGCCTTGAGCTACCTTTAGAAGTTGCTTTATCGCATAATCTTTGGATATACAGCTTTATGCCTACGCAAAGAGAAGTCAGCGTACGAGTACATACATATGTAGGTACCATATTTACCGCACCAATTCATTTTTTCCGAACTCGATTTTTCGTTTAATTCATCTGTCTTTGTCCCGTGTGGTGTCTCCTTCTATCTGTGTTGCTAGACTTGAGGTGAAAAGCCGTGATTTTTTTATTTGATTCTTATGGGAAAGATACGGCCCAAAGCTGTACTAGCGGGGATAAAGATACGTGGCCAGGATATGCAATACGCAACGCACCAAATACAAGTGGTAAATAGCTTGTGCGTTGCGTACAGTGCCGTGCATTGTGCCCATTGAAACCCATGTAAAAGGTCGAACGCGAAGGTGTTCACCGGACACCCAAAAGCTCGATCATTTTCGTGGGTTTAAATGGACGAACTGCAACGTTGCCAAATTACACGCTACGCCACTGGTTGCGTGTTGCATATACCTTGGCTTGATATCTTTGTCTACGCTAGTATGCATCTAGCAGCACTACCTACCATCTCATTCTGCTATAATGCGTTCTAATCGTTGCTAATTTTTGTATAGGTATCGTCGGTAGTACGCCTCCCCCTTCACCAGCGCTACCCAATAAAACTGCAATCGCCGCATTTGGGTCACCATCTTCGTCCAAAACGGGTCTCAGTTTGGGTACCGCCTTATTGCAAGGTGTTCAAAATGTTCAAGGTATAATTTTGCTCAGCCTGCGTGTTTCGTCTTGTATCTTCCCCGGTTTTCTTCTTTTTCTCCGACAAAGCTACTAACATTCTAACGACCCCATTAATATACTCCCAAATGGAGTGTGATTATGTGAGCCATCGTATCGGAATTGATTTGAAAAAAGTATACATGATGTTTCAGGGTTAACATCAGTAAATTTCAGAGATCATGAATTCAAGTCTAAACGATACTTTATATCCCTTTTTAATCGAGTCTTTGAATGCTTTTCCCCTGATGAGCTATGCGATTTTTCAAGGTTCTGGGAAAAATTTAGTTTTCTTTTGAAATTGTTGTCTATAAATAGCACTCTGGCCCTTGACCTTTTGTTTGGTGTAAAATTCATGTATGCCATCGAAACAATCATTAATTACGTCTGTGTACCAAATGTAAGCACCAGTGGCGCACCGAGGGGGGGGGGGTGTGTGTTAGGGTTTAACATCCCCCCCCTAGCCTTTTAAAAAAAGAAAAGAGAGAGAGAGAGAGAGAGATAGAGAGAGAGAGAGAGAGAGAGGGGGAGGGAGAGGGAGAGGGAGAGAGAGAGGGAGGGAGGGGGATATGGTTCCTTCACAAATAGAAGAAAAAGAAAGAAAAAAAATCGTGATCAGCGAGGAAGGGGGTTCGCGGTGAACAAATTCCATTTTATCCGCATTTGTTTGAGAGTTATTCACCATGGCACTAATTATTATTATTCTTAACATTACAACGATATCAAGCCCTTTATTGATTTTTTTTTATTTATTTTTATGAAAATCTCGAGTTTAAACATTAAAAATTTACTAACTAAATGGTCAAGTGGGTGAAGAGCCCTTCTGTAAGTCCGTAAGATAGAAGTGACAATTTTTTCAACCTCTCTTTCGACTACTTCATACGCTTGAGAGCAGTGCAGTTTTTGCATAAAATCCTTTTATTCACTCTCTTACATAGGGTACTCTCTCGTCATAGTTCAGTGGACCACAGATAGATTGCAGCGTAACTCTTTTCTCCACTCATATACTGCAGTGTCTCTTTCCCCAAAATATTCCATGGCTCCTTCGTCCACATTCCACTTGACCCTTCTCCCTCCAATTATGAGTTTAGAGCAACAATTTCATGCAGCAAAATCGAAAATATATTTGAACATTTCAATTTTACTGTACATGAAAATACCGTAAAATTCAATCTGAAGGTCAGGAAAATTGAAAAATTTCCCGGTAGAGGACCCCTGGACCCTCCGCTTGTCCTGAGGAGTATTACGTACACTCCAGAGTTTGAGTCGTGCCAACCTCCCCCCCCCCCCAAGGCAAATTTCTCGTGCGCCACTGGAAGCACACTTACATTGATAACTTTAGCCGCAACTTTAAAAGACTAAATTTTGTCCCGAAGCTTGAAAAATCGTAGCTCAGCAGAGGGGAAGCATTTTAATACCCATGATTTTATTTTAACTTGAAAAATCGGCTCTGAAGTTTCCTGGCGTTAACCTTGAAGCACCCTGTATGTTTTCTTTCTTGACATTTCCAGGTTCTTCTGCGACTACTGCGCTTTTTCGATCCATCTATAACCAAGAGCCGATAGAGAGAAGAACACTTTAGAAACGTGTTTGCCTTGATCAGATCGGTATGGTTCGCCCGTAAAATGTGAGCATCTGCTTGATACGAGCGTTCATAACTAACCCGCAGTTTTCTGTTTTGTTCTGTCCTTTGTTTTATTTTTCGTGGCTTTCGTGTCGACCATTGTCAGTTTTTGCGTGAAAAGTGTGAATTCCCCCCTCCCTTCTTTTTTTTTTTTTTAACCGCACAATCTATCGCTTCGTAACAATGACGCAGCAACGCGCCTCGTGACACGTGACGTCATACCCGTCTTCAATGGTCACTATTCTAATTTCAGGTGATTCCTCGCCTGTCTGATTCGAGATTCTGGCTCAAAAGATTACGCCACAAATCACTATTTTATAATTTGACTTTAAAAGCTTATATAGTTATTTTATTTATTTATTTTTTTCTTGAAAGCATTAATCGAGAGGGGTGCGGGACGCGGGTGTCCCCACAGGAACTGCGTAATTTCTTAGCTCTTTTTTTTTTTTTTTTTTTTTTTTTTTTTTTTTTTTTTTTTTAAGCCAATTTTCAACAATGTTGCGGAGAAATCAAGCACCGAAATGTTAGCAGAATCTTAGGCTATGTAGGGGCATTTTATCACAATGATGGCACGCCCCTACCGAGCCTATTATTTTGCCAGAATTTCGGGGCTTTGATTTTTCCGTCAATCTAGCGACTAATATTGTTGCAATTTGGCTAAAAAAAAATTGAGTGTAAAATTACGCAGCTCTTGTAGAGACGCCGTTTTCGATCAATTCTTTAAGAAAAGAAAAAAAAAACTTCAAGCTTTTAAAGTAAAATTTTAAAAACGTGACTAAAGCGACGCTATCTATTGAGCGAAAATCTTGTTTCAGACAGTTGAGGAATCACCTTGATGGTGCATCCATTGGCCGCTCGTTTGAGATCGTGAGTGTGACGTCATACTTTTCCAATTTCCGAGCCGCCACATGTCATAGACTTGATACAGCTGCGACAATCTTCAGGAAAAGTGAATGGATTAAATATCGGAACTAACACGAGCTTAAGGAGGTAATGCTGTCGTCACGCATAGTGGCAGCTCGTGCGATTTGGCAACATAGGATTTTTTCCATTGAAACCTGTGTGAAGGAATCTAGTCTCGGTGAAGGAATCTGCTTCTGCACTTAGAATCGATTTATTGCACAGGTTTGATTTGCAATAAAACACGGTTGCCAGTTTTGCACGAGCCGCCGTAGTGCTGCAGTCGCGTTGCAAGAGCACTGGCCGCGAGAAGCGCCTACCTACAGGTTTGTTTGGATCAGCAAATTTTCGGACTGAAAAAACTCAAAATTGAGTTGAATCAAACAATTGATGCGACCTTTTTGCAATTATGAACTCTACGTCCTCGAAAATGCTTTTAACTATGCCTGCGGTTTCACGACTAAAACTGCCGAAATCAACAAGATATTACAGATTAAACGATGAAAATAAATGGGGCTATTGCACACTTTTGCTATAAGCGATTTAATAGTCGATTATGGCGTAAAAATCTCAAAAAAATAACGATGGCGGCACTAAAAACTTCCAAAATCCACTCTTAAACTCAATAAACGCAGTTGTTTGCGCGAGCGTAATGGTGGCCGAAGGCACTAACAATGGGGAGATTCCTATCTTAATTTCGTCACTCTTTCTATGCTGACAAGGATGATTCACAGAGTAATTAGTCATCAGAGTGATGATCCACATCCGATGAATGGTGCCGCAACACCAAGTGACACCGGTGTCAAATGAAAGTAGTCTCTTATGTGCACTTCTTGATGGAGTTTCAGAATTGTTAGATGGGAATCTCCCATTGTTAGTGCCTTCGCCACCATTACGCTCCGCTAATAACTGCGTTTATTGAGTTTAGGAGTGGATTTTGGAAGTTTTTAGTGCCGCCATCGTTATTTTTGAGGTTTTTACGGAATAATTGACTATTAAATCGCTTATAGCAAAAGTGTGCAATAGCTCCATTATCATTAGTATTCATCCTTGAAGGTTGGTATCACTCAAATGTTATTGTTGCGGAATAGGCAGGATTTCGGGCGATTCTATAACCTACAAATGCAACGTTTAATCTGTAATATCTTATTGATTTCGGTGGTTTTAGTCAAGTAACCAGGCATGATTAAGCATTTTCGAGGACGTAGAATGCATAATCGCATAAAAATTGCAATAATTATTTGATTAATAATTAATTAATAATTGTTTAATTAATTAATTACATGATTAATTATTAATAGCTTTTTCTGTTCAAAAGTTCGCTCATGGGGTAATCGCATTGAACCAGAGTTTGTTTGGAACCAGAGGCCCTCCGAACGGCAATCGATACGCGATATATCGCTCTACTAAAACACGTGTTTGTCATCGTGCAGCAAAGAACGAGGCTCCGCAGTTGTGTAAATGTAGAACATAATTGAAGGCCGGGTCGCATTACGACTAGACTCATTCAGGTCTCAGCTTCAAAGCTCGCGTTTTTAGTTTCATTCTCGGCGATACACACTTTACAGTCCTTCGTGAAAATTGCATTTCTCCCTCTTGATCTGCCGCAATCGTTTTCATTCAGCTGCGACGCAAAATCACAAGTTTAATTTAAGTCCTCGAGCTTTCTTAACTCAAGGCCGTTCGTGATAAAGTGTCCTTCGAAATCGGTTGCCTCCATCTTTATATTGCGGACGCTTCTGCTGCTTCAATAAAGTGAATGTGAGTATTGTGAGCGAACCAGAGCTGCCGCTTTGCTTATAATTAATTAATCGCATTTTTCAACTCACCGATGATTCCACCGTCTGAGAAAATATTACACAGTTCAGATCATAGTGCATGACTGTAATGCACGAAAATGTTCGCATCTGTAATCTTTTCTCAACCGGTGGAGTAGTCGATGACTTTAAAAATTCGCAGATATTTTAATTAATTAACGGAGTTTCACCGATCGAGAAAAGATAACAGAATAACAGAGTATTTTCGTGCGTTTCAGTCATACCTTGAACTGAACTGCAATGTAATATTTTCTCAACCGGTGGAGTTTTTGGGGAATTGAAAAATGCGATGAATTATACGCATAAACCGGCAGCTTTGGAGTGAACCAAAAACCGTCGTATTTCTACCTCTACTTATGTGTCAGCGCACTCCTTGCTCGTCTCTCATTTCATGCAATGGGACTCTCCCAAACTTTTACTATAGGGGACTGAAGAGTTGATTCTTCCTTAAAAACCTGTAAAAATTACGATGAGTACAAAAAAAAAAAAAAATCACAAAACTCTTTCTCAGAATTAGGCTTAATGGCAGAGCTACGCAGGATCATGGGAGATTCCTATCTAATTTGAGACGTATCTCTTTGTTTCCGTAGAGAAAGTGACAAGTTAGACAGGAATCTCCCATGATACCTGCGTGTAACTCCGCTATTACGATCTTGCCGTTACAGCTGTTTTCTGAGTTAAGTAATTACTGAATTTTAGTTTTTTCCAGTGTGATTTTCGCTAGTTTTTACATCTGATTAGTATTCATTTGCTCTTAGCAAAAGTATGCAAGACAAGAGCCCTACTTAGGCCGTTTGCAGGAAATAGGGCCCATGAAACAACGGGTGTGCTATAACCGAGAAATTAGCTTTTTGATTGAATGGATACTTTCGTTTAAAGATCGCGCCTTTTCGTTTTTTGGGCCTTTTTTCCAAAAACGGCCTCCACTCCATCGGTGCGGTTCTGTTGTGTTGTAATTATGTAGACCCGCTTAGTGTTTACTCTCTAAGCCTTTAGACTAAAGAAAAGTCAACGAAAAAATCTCTCACCACCAAAGGAATTACTTAGGACGTGAGTGAATGTTTAACTCTTGATTTCAAATAAAAAACCAAAAATCAAAAAAACACTGCCTCAAAATTGACGGGCAAACAAACTTTGTTGCGATAAGAGCCATAATGCGCGAGATCTAAAAGACGTATCATTGGCGCGGCGCGGCGTAGCGTGCAATTTGGCAGCGTTGTTCTGTGCCCATTTGCACCCACGTAATTTGTCGAATGCGAAGTTGTTCGCCCAACACCCAATAGTTCGATCTTTTTTCATGGGTTTAAATGGACGAACTGCAACGTTGCCAAATCGCACGCTATACGCCACTCGTCACTGCACCCATAATTTTCAGTGATTTTGAACGAAAATCTCGATACCTTTCGTCTGAAGGACTAGCTACTAGCTTGCAACAGCCTCATTCTAGGCAGTGTTGACACACCCCTGACCTCTGTGGCCTCCCCCTCCCTCCTGCCTCACCTTTAACAATAACGTCAATGGATAATGGGGTAGTTGCAAGGGTCTGACATTTTTTGTCTTTTTATAAAGAAAATTATATTACTTGATAAGCTGAGAACAATGGTGCCTTTGCTTTTTTCCCCGAGTGTTCCGGTTTTCGAGATACACATGTGTAAATTTGCAAAAAATCGTGTGCGTAGTGACGTCACCACGCGGAATACCCTTCTATGACGCTGTATATTGGGCCAAAATCTCATCTCCGGAACAATGGGACTTGCTGAGAAACCAAAGGCAGCTTTGTTCTCAGCTCATCAAATACCTACTTTCGTTTTCTTTATAAAAAAATAAAAAAACAAAACATTTCAGACCCTTGCAACTGCCCCATTGTCCCATTGAGCCATTCTTAATCGAACTTTTGACTTTTCGATACTCGAAAATATCGAATCAACTGCAGTATATCGGACATTGAATTTGCTCTCTTTATTGCCAATTGGTTTTAAAACGAAAGATAGGTATAGGTATTTTACCTACTAGAGTCGTTAAATGTGGACGTCGCGGGAAACCGACATTTCCGCACCATTTCCTCTCTGTCGCTCAGTGGATCGAGACATGGATTTTTCCGGACATAAAAGTTCGTCATTTTTTTTTTGCTTAGAAAACATGTTCGTGTTGATGATTCCTTGATTTGATTTACTCTGATTTTTCCCTTAAAAAAAAAAAAAAAATCATGTTATTTTACTCCTTTTTACGCTCTCAAAATGAATATAATTTCACTCATTTGTAAGTTATTATACCTTGCAATTTATTGTTTATAGTTCAGATTTTTATTCGTAAAATTATGTCCAAAAAATTCTATGTTTCGATCCGGTGTGCGGCGCCGTCGGAGTCTGTTCTCCAAACTCCGGCGCGTGGCGCGCTGAAATATTTTCGAACTGAATAGAGCTACACCACTTTGCACAGCGTTGCCGTGTTGAAGGAAGAAAAAGCAATTGCCCTACTTATGTTAGACTAGAGTCCGAGTTGCGCCAAGTCTCTCAAAATGGAGAAGAAGAAGCGGATCAATGGAGCCCCCAAGAGGCAAATCGCAAATGGCGGATGGTCATTTGCCTCGGCGCTGTTGCCGCTATTTCGCTGTATCTTATAGGTTAGGTTCAGATTCTCGACAATAACAGTCGTTATTGAAAGAGATAATGTTCTCTAAAATACAATTCAAGCAGAGGAAAAATTAAGAATAATTACTACGGTCTCTGTTACTTCAAATGTGTAATGAAAGCTAGTACGCGAAAAGTAAACAAACCCTCCGCCATTTGCATTTGTCTCTTGGAGCTTTCTTGACAGCCTAAATCTGAGAGCCAATCAGAAATGGATTCAACATTGACGCAACTCTCATAGTATATAGGGACTCTAACTCGGACTACCTTTGACCATGTGGATGTTTTCTTGAAAGTTGGCCGCACTGTTTGCCTATCTATTAATAGCCTCATTGTGACTCGTTGTTGTCGGTTTTTTCTTCTTCTTTATTTTCCCGCTGTTACATTTTATTGAACTCAGCACCAAAATATTGCTCCATTCAACTTTTATCCGAACACTCCCCCCCTCCCTCGGCCTTTATTCCTCTTGGAAATTTGCGGCAACGTATCTTGTCTTTTTATTACTGGCTCCACGGAATACACCTCAGTTCACAGGGCTGGATTAACCATAAGGCTGACTAGGCTGCAGCCTAGAGCCCAAGATTTTTAGGGGCGCACAATTTTGAGGAAGCCTTATTATTGAAGCGAAAAAACCAATCATTACATGGTAAAGGGCTCAGAAATTGAGGAGAAGCCAAAAAAAAAAAAAAAAAAAAAAAAAAAGAGGTTTTTTAATTTCTGGAAGTTCCTCACTTTTGAACTCACGGACCGCCCCGGGGCGCAAGTAAACATTTAGCTTAGGGCGCCAGGTAGGGTTAACCCGGCTCTGCTGAATTCGTTTTATAAGATATTATACAATCTGAGGCTTTTCAGCAGAGTGTTTCCTCTTTTCGCATCTACTGTATCGTGTGTCAAAAGCAGGAACAACTCTCTTTTCTCTCTACAAGGCGTATGTCTCATCTTAAGGTGTCCAGGCTAAACTTTTCCAGATTTCAATCTGATGGATAGCGCCACTAGTCGCTTTCGGGAAAAGTCCTGTTCTGGCACTGTAAATTGAAACCAAAGAAAAAACGCAAGTTCCAATAGCTTCAGCACCTGCGACATTTTATTTATTGATATTTTGAGCCCAAAACGAGCAAAATTGGATAAAAATTAAAGCCGTAAATTATGAAATTCGGTTCGCCTTAAGCTTAGTGAGTGCAAGTGAGTGCGAGTGATAATATGTCTGTCTGCCTCACTCGCACTCATTGAGCCTCATTGGAATTTTACAATCTTGTACCAAACTGTACAAGATTGTCTTTGTTTTTATTAATCTACTCTTCTCGCTTTCAAGTAGGTTGCTCAACCTTTTAATCCTTCTGTATTTAAGCAAATACAGGGTTATTCAGTACGAATTGCTCAACCCCCTCACCTTTCTTCCTGATTGCATAAAAAATGATACTGCTTGTGCTTTTCTTATTCATAGCAGCAGAGGCTGCTTTAGGTGACCCCCTTTACCGGGGGTTCTAGTTTATCTAACTGCAACCCCTATCTTTTGATGCATTGTTCGAAAGGTCTCATCTGAAGAAGAATTTTAATACAAACAGTAAGTTTTGGCGACACCTACCCCCCTTTAAATATTGTTGGGGAAAGGGATCAATTTTGAAAATAGTTCCTCATCATAGCGTATAAATAGAGGTATGCTAGCCTGTTTCTAATCTCATTTTGACCCTGGGTAACATTTGAAAGGGGATTTGCCAAGACTTTCTTTTGACGATACCTACCTACCCTTGAAACGACATATCACAAGATAGGTTGTCATAAAAAAAAATGGAGATGATATTCTACCTCCCCTGTTTATGGGGGGGGGGGGTTGTGTGTTCGTTAGAAAGTGCCACTGCCCACCAGTACAGCAATATTACAGAATAGCCAAAACCATATCATTTTTCCTCAATTAGAGAAAAGCTTTGAGGGGGGAGGAGGAATGGTAACGTAACTTTGGAATAACCCTGTATGTACTTGAACTTGGTAAGTGAGAATTTTTTTTTTTCCTTGTCAAAGATTCGTTGTAATTTGTCAGATGCATGCGTTATTTGATGTTTGCTCTGAGAATTGAACACCTTTACTAAACTTTTCTAAGTACTTCTTGCAATCTGTGTCAATAATGTTTTGAGTTGTGTGTAGCACTTAGTTTCCTCTTTTTTTTGTACAGACTGCGATTTGATGTGGGTAGAATGACCTTTTCGGCGAGATCTGCTCCAATTTTTTATTTTCTCTCTTCTTTCCCTACTCTTCTGTAAATATTTTTTCTACTCTTAAATTTTACTCATCAATGTACTCTAGATCTGAACCTGGTATCAATTCAATTATTGTATCATGATTTAATTTATGAATTTTAAATTTTTTAAGAGTCTGTATAGCAAAAGATTTATGATATTTTTGCTTGGAAATCTCAGCTTTAAAATATTTAAATCTAATTTAAAACACTGATGAAACGATGTACTTGAAATGATGTAAAAAAAATCAACACTTTGACTAATTTTTCAATTTTTTCTGGAATAACTCTCCAACTCGGGGGGAAAAAAACTAAGCTTGTCGCACAATCTTGTTGTGATAGCTTCTTCTGAAAGCAAATTATATTTTAGAAAAAAGCAATCCAAATTAGGTACTTCTTTCTCTTGATTTGGACTCCAAGGAAATTATTAAGAGTGTGACGCCTTCCAAAATTTTAGATTGGTTCTTTGTACATATCAACCCTTTTCCAGTGCAAATTCAATTTGCTCTGCTTTGTCTTCATTTCTGGAAAAATTTTGTACAAATTTTGTTTGACATAAAAATCATGATATAACCTATGGTCTTCAAAGAGAAATGATTTGAGTCTGCAAGATCGCTCAGTCTTTAGTAAGAAGCAACCAGTCATAATTTAAATGGTTTAAACAATTCCATTGCTAAACATTTTTGAGAAAAACTATTCATTAACAATTGTTGAAGAAGCGCTAATCTGTCTTTTAAAGAAGATTCATCCATTTAATTTCTGCTTGTCATTAATGTATGGCGGGTTTACAGTCTAATTTTTATGAATTTTAATTATTTTCTTTGTAATTATGTATCCTATTTATTTATTTATTTTTATTTTCGTTTATTTACTTACTCACCAAGGAAGAGAATGAAGTTGTTTAAAATCAGCTTAATCTTCATAATCATCAAAATTTTGAAATACTACATCTATAAGCTAACAATATTTCAGGCTTTCGTAAAAGAAATTCTATGCTGTTTAATTAGTATAGATCAGAGTTAAAAAATGTTTCTGTGTCTGTATTAAAAAATAAAAAAGCTGAACAATTCACCAATCTTGCTGCAATTGAATTGAAAACTTTAATTGGATTGGCATTTCAGCTATGCCTATAAAATTTAATCATATCCGTCTTTTCAATATTAATTATTTGTTTTCTCAGTAAGTTTTTATTTTTTAAGTTAATGAGTTACCGCTATAGTTTTATCTCTCGACGAATTTTAATGTTTACTGGAAGTGCATGTTTGTAATATTGCATGGTAGATGGTTTTGGTAACAGTCGTCTAGATTGGTACTCGGCGACAATAATTCAGCCTAACTACAGCAACTCGAGTTCATCTCCGCATTCTTCTAAACAACATGACCCAAAACCCAGTCTCAGTCAACGCCAAGCTGACTCAAATAAATCAGGTAACACTCAATTCCTTACTGCCCAAACTCCAACAGGAGCGCGCACACCAAATCTGCCACATTACATTCTGCTCTGTCCTGTCTCCTTTTGCTGTTTATCTGATGAAATGCAATGTGACGGAAGCTTTGTGTGCACCAAATCTATTCCAGTCTGTTCCATTTTGTTTTTTTCTATAATTATTTTAGCTCTCTCCCTTTTGAAAAATTATTCACTCTCTATAAGTACGAGGGTCGTGTCAAAAGTAAGTATCATGTTTTTTTTAAAAAAATCTATTAATGCTGAAATAAGTTGGTAAAAAGGTTTCGATGCGCAAAATCCTCAGCTTTTCAATGGTTTTTTTGGATTTTTGATATCTTCAAAATTAAAAACATGGCGGCGGTTTTTCTGAGACAACCAACCGTTGTCGCGTGCCCAAAATGTTACGCTACTGTAATGTTACGATAACGCGCGCCCTCACACTGCCGGAACCACGCAATCATTGTTACAGACATTTAAATGGGAGATTTTTCCCCCATCCCTTCTATTCTCCGGACCTCGCACCTAGTGACTTTCATCTTTTCCCGCGTCTAAAGCTTGACCTCGGTGGTAAAAGTTTCGCGAGTAATGCGGAAGTGGTAAACGCGGTCGACACTTGGATTAAAAATCAAGAAAATCAATTTTTCTCCACAGGAATAAGAAAGTTGGTGCCGCGCTACCAAAAGTGTCTTAAAAGAGGCGGAGACTACGTCGAAAAATAAGGTTAGACGCTTTTTAAGTAGAATTTTTTATTATGTTTATGTTCTTTTTGCTCTCTTCAACACAATCCATTTTTCTTGTCTGAATAATGATTTATCCGAGTGCGTAAAATTTTGGGCACGCGACAACGGTAGGTTGTCTCAGAAAAACCGCCGCCATTTTTTTAATTTTGAAGCTATCAAAAATCCAAAAAAACCATTGAAAAGCTGAGGATTTTGCGCATCGAAACCTTTTTACCGACTAATTTCAGCATTAATAGATTTTTTTAAAAGAAAACATGATACTTACTTTTGACACGACCCTCGTAAATCACCAATTATGAGGGCTGTTAAAAATAACAAACAAAACATTGATAAATGAGCAAAAACGCATTTGTTTGTCCAGAAAAACATAAGTTTTGACTATTCGTTTCTGTCAGCTTCTATCAGCTCATCTCTATTTTGTGGAGCATGCGACATGAGCAGTAATGGAATGTTTTATGAGGAATGTGGTGTGTATGCTCTTCAGTGGTGGCTTGTGCAATTAGGCAACCTTGCTCTTTTGCCATTTAAACCTACACAGAAGTATGGATGTCTTGAAGGTGCAATTGCACCTCCTGAAGAGCGATTATTTTACATAGGTTTAAATAGAGAGAATACATTGTTGCCACATTGCACGAGCCGCCACTGATGCTCTTTAATTAATCTCCCAAGAGATATATTTATCTTTCTACTCCAAGTGGGGCGCATCAATTCGAAACCCAATTTAAAGAAAATTTAAATAAACGATCTGAATGTCAAATATACGGCTGACCCTTTGTGACCCTTGACCAATATACGGTACTAAGGGGGGTCAAAAGACCCCAAACGGTATTTCACCGAAGAGGCTAAGTTTTTTTTTTTTTTTTTTTTTTTTTTTAACCTGAGTATTTTAAGTGATTGAGTCCAACCTACTGAATTTTTTGAAACAATTTTTCACCAGTTGTTACCTATTTTTACAGGTACATATATTATTTATGGCTATTTTTTTAACAAATGCAATAAATTGAAAAAAGATTGTTTGGTTCTCTGCTTTTTTCTATTTGCCATTAAAATATGATAAATTGAATCGCTGTTCCTAAAAGAATATAAAATTTCTTAAACAATTATGTAGGTATTGAACTAGTTTCCACAGCTATAACCTAGAGGCCTAATAACTACAATTTTTGTCCATATAATGTGAAAATTGGCATAAAGGTTGGCTGTATCAGTTTCTTGAATGTCGTGAAGTCTCAAAATTAAATTAAAAAAGGAAAAAAATAATGCGAGTTTTGCGGGGGGGGGGGGACTTGC
This sequence comes from Trialeurodes vaporariorum, assembly GCA_011764245.1. Classification (NCBI taxonomy): domain Eukaryota; kingdom Metazoa; phylum Arthropoda; class Insecta; order Hemiptera; family Aleyrodidae; genus Trialeurodes; species Trialeurodes vaporariorum. Next base: position 51,120,747 of record VMOF01000111.1, read on the forward strand.
GCGGGGTTGTTTCGGAACCCCCCTTGGGCTCACAAGGGTTAAGATAATCTCTCTAAAAATTCTTAAATCTCTAGAGTCTCAGAAATTAAAGCTCAATGAAAGTCATGATCACTTGAACTCTTATCACTAAATGTTATTTCCTCTAAAGTGAATTAACTCAACCATTTCATTTTATTTTATATGATAAGTAAGTAATTTTAAAAAGAAAAATTTTCAAAGGCTCCTTTAGAACAGAAATAAAAAGTTTGTTTCCAAAATTCACTATTTTTCTTTTTCTTTTCTTTTTTTCACCTACTTCAGTCAGGTCTTTCTGTTGCCTTAAACAATCATTAAAATTCTGGTTCTTTTTTTGGGTTGGGCTCGGATTTAGATTCGATTGTTTGTCGAATATATATTTTATTTCATTCTTTTCATTTTTGTTGCTGGAATGTTTCAGTCTATTAACGAAGCAAATACCACTGGATATCAATTTCCAACTTTTGAATTTTTCTAATTGACTGATCCTACTCCAAAAAAAAAAAAAAAAAAAAAAAGGAATGATTGCAATGCGCCGTTTTACAATCAATAAACAATTTCAAGCTTTTTTAAATTTGTATTCTTTCATTATTGTCTCTAAGACAATTTCTAGCAAATTTTTTTCTGGCTTTATAATTCTTAAAAATATAATCAACTACCGAGCACTTACTTAATGCGTGTTGCCAACTAATGAAAATTCTGTATCATCTTTCTTTTTATTTCAAAATTACTGCCTCTTACTTCTTTACTCAAAAATTGTCAAAGTCAAACCTTCATATGCGTCTTATAATGTCATAACAGTTTCAATACTTTAACGGGAGTTCACAGCATGTAGGCTGTATAATAGTTTATCTATTTTCAATAAACTCAGCATGAAAGCACTTCATCCTAAAGTTTTTAAGCTCCATTTATTTTAAATTATTGAAATTGGTTTCTATCGTTTTCAGTGTGGAGAAATGTTCAGCATGGAATAAAAATTGGTTCATTGTAAATGTTAGAAATCATTTTTTTTTGTAATCCAATGGTTTTATTGTTTTTTAGCATGGTATTTTTTTTTTTTTTTTTAGCTTACCAAAAGTTTGTTCCAATTCTAAGGAGTAGCCTTTTAGGGAATCACAACATTATCTTCCATTTGCCTTGAATTTCGGGATTAGAATGAAAACAAATGGAATGGTTATTTCTGATTGAGAGCTAACTAGCTTGCATCATTTGAGAACCACTGCTTTACTCTCATTGTCAGATAATATTGCTACGTGATATTATTATCAGTCTGGTCTTTGCTTAATTAAGCCACCAATGATGAAGTATCTTGCATGAAAGTGAGATAACTAAAAAATTCTTGTTTGAAAAAGTAAACATGTTTGGTACCTAGTGTTCTAACTATCAGAAAGGTGAAGTCATCTCTCTCCTTCAATTTTTTTCCTACACTTTGAATACCTAAAGTTCTCTCTTAAAATTTTTCTTGTTTCATTAAATGTCTGTTATAGCCAGTTAGTACATCTTAAAGTTTATCAATTTTTTATTATATTTTTTTCCTTGAATGTGTATCCATTTGTTACTTGTTTGTTTCTGTTTATTTCTTATCATTTCTTAACTTTATTTTGAAGGCACTGATATAGAGCAAAGACAGAGAGAAATAGATGTAACTCCACTTTTCAAATTCAAAAAGACATTGCCTCTCACCAGTGCTTTGTGGTCCGAGATCGGAAAAAAAGTGGCAAAAAATCACTCAGAAAAATCATCAAATATATCATCAATTTCGACCTTTTAAGCTTAATTTGAAACCCTGAAGCAACATTTCTAATTTTAAATTACTTGTTAAAAGTGTTCTCTGTGGTTAAAATTGGTCTTGAATGTTTATAAATGATGAATTGGTGATAACTTTACTCCCTGATATTTGGCCACTTTTTGACAATCTCAGACCATAGTGCAGTGGCAGCTCAAGCAATGTGGCAACAATGGATTCCCTTTGTATAAACCTATGTAAAATAATCAATTTTCTGGTGAGGCACCGGCCGTGCCTCACCTTGAATCGATATTCTTGTATTTATTTAAATGGTAAAAGAGCACGGTTGCCAGATTGCACGAGCCGTTCCAACCTCTCACACAACTCTCCTTTACCTCATACTTATTCTCTTGCTATTTTCCATATCTTTTGATCGGATTTATCATTGAGTTTTGACTCATTTTTGCATCAGTGCAGCAAACTTTTACATTCCTGCTAAAAAAAACTCAAACATCAGCCTCGTAGAAATGCTAGGTATTAAAATTTATTATATTTTCAAAACGATCCAGCAGCGGCGCCCGGCGGCTTGTGCAATTTGGCAACAATGTTTTCCCTCTATTTGATTCTATGTTAAAAATGGATTCGACAGTGAAGCAGCGCTTCACCTGCGATGGATTGTTTTACATTGATTCAAATGGAGGGAAAACATTGTTGCCAAATAGCACTTGCCGCCGCTGCGAACCATACATCACGATGATTGGTGATTGCAAGGTTATAAGACTTTTCGTCCTGTTTTTTTTTGTCCGCTCGATTTTTTGCCCTCTTTTTGTCCTATGAAATTTGGTCCTTGATAATTTGTCCAATCAAATTTCGTCCTGTAGAACAATTGGTCCTTTCATTATTTTTGTCCTCGACTGCAACGTCCATGAGTTTACGGTCCAATTATTTGTAGGTCCAGAGTATTTCTTTTGTCCTGTAATTTTAGTCCAATTCTTTCCATCCTTACAAAAAAAATTGGTTTCGTCCAATGCTCATTTTTGTTGGTTTACAGGTAAAATAAAATGAATAAGTAGAATTTTGCGGAAAACAACTTACAGTTTTATTACTACAAGGTGACCTCGAGAAATTCAGATTTTAAGTTGGATTGTATACTTCTGGTAATCTAGTACCTAATCTTGTAAAATGTTGAGATTGTTTCTTTCCAAAAGAATTGCTGAGAAAGACTTTGCTGCATTGAATAAAATGGTAAAATCCAATTGAATAAGTTCTCTAGTATTGAAATTTAATTCTCATAAATTTTATCTGTAAACCAAAAAACAAACAAAAATGTGCATTGGAAAAACCAAACTTTTTTTTGAGGAAAAAAAATAATTTGACTAAAATTACAGGACAAAAGACTTACTCTGGACCTTTTAATAAATGGACTAAAAACTTGTGGACGTTTCAATCGAGGACAAAAATAATGAGTGAACCAATTGTTCTACAAGACGAAAATTGATAGGACGAATTATCAAGGACAAAATGTTGCGGACGAATGAAAAAAGGACCAAAAAAAAGCGGAAAAACAGGATGAAAAGTCTTGCAACCGATCGCAAGATAGGCAAGATGAAAATTTTATTAGAGATTTATTAGTACCTACATATTTTTTACATTGGTCAACTATCAAATTTATACAAGAGTATTTGCCAAACTTCAAATCCAAGGAAATATTAACATGGCAACCATCCTACTGTGAAATTTTATTTTACATTTTTTTTTTCTAAAAAATTTGGCCCCCTTTTTTTATTTTTAAATTGCAACTTTCATCTCCAATTTACTTGCTAAAAGAGAAGTTTTTATTTGTATGGATTCATTTGATTTCCGTGTGATTTAATCCATTTTTAATTTATAAAACTGATTATATCTGATTTTTTTGTTTTTTTTTTTTTGTTTTTTTTGTTTTTTTTTTTTTGAGCCTAATTTTTGTGCCTGGCATTTGCGTTTTTCCGTAAAAACAAAACTTGATTTGTGTGTAGTCGATCAAAAATTGCATTTTTTATTTTAGTCCAAGTTCTGCATGTAAATGTTTTGCTCATTTGTTTGTTGTATGTGCATGTAGAGGAAATGGAAATCAGTTATCAAAGGCTAAGAGCAGAATCATCTGACATGGACGGTAAGTTTATATTAAAATATTCACTTGTTGATTTCACTTTTTCAAACAGGGTTATCAATTAGTTTTCTGGGAATAACAACTAAAGGGTTGTCTATTACCAAAAAAGTTTGTAAAATTCGTAAACATCCAAGTTTTCCAAAACTGAAGAAAATCTGTTGAGTAAGTACTTGAAATTATTTCCAACTTGCCATGAAACAAAAGAGGCTTCACTCGAAAGTGTTTCATTTGATCGAAACCTGATTAACATGTATTAGTAACGTCTACAGTTTTGATGGTCAAGAATGCATACATATGTAGCGCAGAAGGTTGCTTCAATTACTCAAGCATTAGCCTCTTGATCTTGAATTCTTGTCTTCCAAAATTGTTGGGTTTGATAGTACGTGGCCAGGACTACTCTCAAAAGAAAGGGGAGAAATCAGCTGCAAGTTTTTTCAAAGAAATAGGTGAGGATCCAAAAAGGGACTAACTACCGCCTTTTTTTACCGCTCGCTGTTTGTAATAGTCCTCCCACGAGATCAATGATCACCCTGTTTGATTGATGCAAACTTTGCTTTATGATTACTTACTGTGTATATGAAACATTTTTTCTTTTAATCTTTTTTTATTTAGATTCCTCTATTATCTCACATTTTTGGTCTCATACGAGTATATTTTATTATTACCTACTCTATTGTTTTTGAGTAAAAAGTAAAACTTTCATTTTACTGCAATATCTTTCTTTGCTGTTAATTTAAAAACAATGTCAACTGGATACCTGATTTTTATGCAAGGACTTAAACCTCCATTTTGAAATTAAAAAATCGCTTGAAAATTTCAAAGTCGCTCATAAATTCCTTAAGTGCTAAAGGCCTCTGTCAAAAGTTTCTGATTTGACAGAACATTTTATTCTGTCCTGTTCCAATGGTGAGAGGTTTGGAATGCCTCAAATACCTTTATTTCACCTATTTGCCAATGTTGTCTATCACTATCATTATCACAAGATTATTTTATCAGAGGCATCTTTAAGATGACGTAGTATTTATATTTTTCTCGTCTTTTGCACTATCTTTTGAATTTTCTGTGTCTGATTGAAACTCCTTGGTTTGAAGTATTTGAAGTCTCAAAGCTGAGACCTTCATTTGTAATTAAATCGTTTCTTCTATATTGAGTTCTTTCTCCTGATTTTTTGCCATCATTACAATGACGGCTCGTGCAAGTTGGCAACAGTGCTTTTCCTCCATTTAAACAAAAGTCAAACAATCAATTCTCCAAGAGGCTGTCTGCCTCAAGATTCGATTATTTAACCTAGGTTTAAATGGACAAATTGAAGGGTTACCAAATTGCACGAGCCGCCACTGCATCGTTATTGAACTATTGTCAACATTTTTCTGCACCATTTACCGTTTCCTCTTGAATTTTTTTCTTCCCTTTCTTGGTTCTCTCAAAAAATGTGTTGAGTCGCATTTGAAAACTGGAGGTATTAATTCTACTGAGAATTTCAGGTTTGCCTCAGAGCCTTCAATAGTTTTCTTTTATGGTTTGTTCTCTGCTGTTTTGGACAACTACTTACTACTAAAAATTTTTGTCCTGAAACATCTACGTACATCAGTTCGGATTTCGGCTTCTCTATTTTACGAGTCGTGGAAATTTTCTTCTTCTGTTTCTATCACAGCTTCTGCTCTCCCCTCAGTCTCAATGTCATCAACCATTTATTCTTTCATCCATTTATTTTCGCTCATTCAACCCATCACAAGTTACTGGCTCATCCAATTTCACGAGTGCTCAATCTACTTGAGATAATTTGGTAGCAAGTTGGTGCTTAACTAATATATCCTAATCACGTTATGAATGTTCCTCATGTAGGTATCAAAGCTCATTATTTTTAAAAGTTATTTTTTAAGGAATTATTTGACGGAGTTACAGATGATTCCCTGGCAACTGGACTTACAAATTGCTGATGCAGGGAAATTTCATGGAAATAGAATCATAAGAATATTCGAAGCTACAAAAGAAATAAATATTTCGGTGAAAGAGATTAATTTCTGTAAATTTTTAAAAATATTTTATTTTATTTATTTGGATTTACATATAGAAACAGAACACTGTTATGATGCACGTCAAGTTAACACAAGTTCTAGTAACATAATATAAGTTCTGTAGGAGACTTAAAGATTTAAAGATGACCCTACAGTTTTTGTACATACTCCTTTGAGTTTACAATCTACAATTCATCTAGAGAGTAAAGTGCCTTCCCTCGTATGTAGGTTTTGACCTCTTAACATATAGAATATCAAAATAATAAAACATGAATTGAATGATTATTGAAAGTACAGTGCGTTTCAAGAGTGAAAGGTAAAGGTTTTTTTGATCACTTGTGGTAAAGTGACTATTTAACTTAAGATATGCTGTACAGTTTTGGTTTGCATCCCTACTTTATGGTCTGTTATTATTCAAATTTGCAGGCACCTATGTAGTTGCTTGACAGATATATTTATTTGTTCGAAACCTTTGAATGTTTTAATGATGTTCTCTCTCTCTGATATTTCTCTGCGTCAGTTAAAATTTCAGTCTTCATGCTATCACCCTTCTACACTTTCCATTGACTCAAACATAGTTTTTTGCCTATGAATATTTTATCTGCGGTGGTTCTAAAATGAAGGCAAATATTTGGAAACAAAAACTTTCCGCGTTTAAAACTTTAATTTGGTGTAAATTTATTTTGGTATTTGCTATTGAGTATATTTATCTGGGTTTGGTCAGGTATTTTTTACGGTGATTTTTTCTTTTTTTTCTTGTGGATCGTTAATTTTTACCTACAATCCCTGCAAAATGTTTTTGACCATGCGTATAACTTTTTCCTATCAAACAATACTGAATCAACCGGTGGTTTCATTCTTTACTGAAAGGCAGTCTGCTCCGATCTCAATTGCACCCTGAAATTTTTAATAATTGCCGTATTATCCGGTTTTTTTGTATTATAGAGCTGAGAGTTCTTTGTTCAAACAAGACCCTCTCCCAGTTATCATCTAATAATTCATATGGTTCTGGTAAGTTTTCTAATCAGTAAATATCTAATGCTAAAACCTTTTTTTTTTCTTTGTTTTTTTTTTTTTTTCCAGAGAAAATACTTTTATAAGTAATAGTTTTAATAATATTCATAATTATTATGGATTGTCATCATTTTTTTACAATGACGGTCATTTATCCCTCTGTTAGGAACTTTCAATGCAAACATTTTTTTCCCCTCGAATCTTACTTCTTTCTTTTTGGCAGCGATTTATCTTTACAATCTGTTTTAGTTTTTTATCAACTCAAAACTTGAATAACTTGATAAAATCAGTATATTTGCAACAAGCCCCCCCCCTTCCCCTTGAATGTCAATTCAAAACAGGTATCACGGATTTGCGTTTGGTAAAAAGAAGATGGGGAGCAAATTTTAAAAAAATCCCCCAATAAAGAAGAGTCTTGTGGATTTCATTCTCTAATTTATCTCTTAATCTCTTGTTAACTTATTTAACTTGATCTGATCGCTGAAGTCTCAGTTCGATATGGATATACCTACCTAATGATCTTTCTTACCCAAGAAATCAGAACTCTTTGATCTAAAGGGATACAGCTCAGAGTGAATATTGATAAATTTTGCCTTGAATTTTTTATTTTCATATCATTGAGCCAGAGTTAGGTTGCCTTTTCTGTGTTTTTCAAAGCAAACTTGAATATTATTCGTTTGTTTGCTCTCAATGAAAATTCTTTTCAAGGCATTATCACAAAAAAATTGATGAGCTCTCCAAAACTACAACTTAATACAAAGTCTTCGGAATTTTCAGTTTGTTTATGTTTTATTTTTGCCTTTTTCTCGGTTGAAGTCAGCATTTTTGCTCTGTTCCAATCAGTTCTATGATTTTTTTTTTGTCAATACCTTAAGGGTTTTTTGTCTTCTGTTCTTCCTAGTTACTATCTTCTACTAATGATTTTCTGGTCAATCAGCTAGCTTGAGTTATTTTGTGTACTCATTTATTTAACTGTTAAAGGTTTTTTGATGTTGTCTTACTTACTTTTTTCTTTTCCTTTATGATTGTTGTAAATATTTGTAAATATGTACAAAAATTCTAATCCTGCCACTGTTTCTTTCCCTAGTTAAGTAAATTAGAAGAAACTAAGGATGGGTAAATCCATCTGTCGACTAATCATTGCCTATTGCGCCATGTTACTTTGGATTCGTAATATCTTTCATTTTAGGAGTTGAAATATTGTCACCATCTGTTGACTAATCATTGCCTATTGCGCCATGTCGCTTTGAATTCGTAATATCTTTCATTTTAGGAGTTGAAATATTGTCATTTATCCCTTAGCTTGCTCAAATTTGTTACTTTAATCCGTCAAGCATTGTTCATGAAAGTGCAGAAAATAGATTGTAAAATTCAGATTAATTTCTAAAGAGCGGAACCGTATGATCAGAAACTTCTGTTAATTTGATTTAGCCTTCCCCTTATTATTACTGTAAAGTATCTAATATTCAGAACCTCATATGATCGATCCTCAGATGATATGGCCAAATTTTTATGTCCAAAACTTTTAAGTCCAAAAATTAATGTCCAAAACATTAAAATCCAAAAACTTAGGTCCAAAGACGAAACATCCAAAAGAAGAAAAGGCCAATACTAAAATGTCCAGAGATTATAAGTCCATAAAATATAAAATAAAGTCCAAAACTTTGGAAAGTCCAAGGGGCAAAGCCATCAGTAGGTATGCAAATGTATCGTATTTTTTTTTTTTTTTTTTTTTTTTTTTTTTTTTCATTGACTCATAACCCTGGCAACCTTTTGTCAACCAGTTTGATCAACAAGTTGGTTAGTCCAGGTAGGTACTTTTTTCTAATCATCTGATGGATTTCACAGGAAGATTAATTTTAAGCTTTCTATAGAAGACAAGAATACAAAAATTGTACTAAAATACTTTTGTTCATTAAATATGAAACTTTGGACATGGACTTTTTATTTGCGGACATTGTAGTTCATTGGACAATAAAACGTTTGGACAAAAATAAAACTGGACAGATCAAATTTTGGACGAAAGAGTTTAGGACATAAAGGCTGTGGACATACCATCTGGGAACCAAATGATCAGCTGTTTAGCTGGGGACCAACTACAGCTGTTGTTTGAAGAAGATATTTTTTTTTGTGTGTCTACAGTCAAGGTACTTATATTATTTAGCAGGTCTGCTCGACTCGCTTCCCGCGTCATCTTCATTGGCGCGAAAATCAGAAAAAGCAGAATCAAAGATGGCCGATAAAAGAAGAAAACACTGAACATGACGTGGGACATGATCAGGAGTAGGTTTGTTATGAAGATGGATGGAAGTGGAACTCACTATTTAGTGTTTTTTCTGGCTTCATATTTTATTTGATTATCTCTCTGTGAATTCTTTTACTCCGATGTAACTGTCCAGTGTTTTCTTCTTTTGTCGGCCATCTTGGATTCTGCTTTCAATCTTCGCGCCACTGAAGATGACGCGGGAAGCGAGTTGAGCATACCTACCTGTTAAATATAAGGACCTTGGTCCACAGTATCCTTCTGATTATATTTAAAACACAGTTATCAGCCTGTTATTACATTCCATTCAAGCAAAATAGTATACCCTAATTTTTTTTATTGAAATTGTTTATTTTTGTAGGTATTTATTTAATTTTGAGGACTGTTACTTAATGCATGATGCATTAAAAATAAGAAAAACTGAAAAAAATTGGAAATTAGAATCTTGGAAAAATTTCCTAAATTTGTGGGTGGACATTCAGTGATAACAAGGATTGAGATCTCTAATTTGTATTATTTTTGCCTGTTCCAGCCCGCAAACAAGAAATTATAAAAATGACAGAACAGTTAATCGAGGCTATCAATACTGGGGACTATGAGGCCTATACGTAAGTTTTTATCTTCTTTAACTCTATCATGTCAACTCTTTTTCACCATTGAAACTTGTGCGTTAGACAAGTATAGACAAGGGGATGAAACCCTCTCTTTCTATTCTTTTTCCACTAAAACATTTAAAGGGAAAATGAGAGAGATGGAAGATATCCTACAAGGAAAAACAAAAAAGATTGGTAGAATTTATCCACCATCTGCATAGCTGATTTTGGAGTCTGCCAGAAAGTATGGTAAATTTCACTAGATTATGGTAAAATTTACCAACAGGTTAACTTAATTTACGAGAAAACGCATATTTTATTATCAAATTTGGGCGAAGATTCGAGATTCGCAACTTTTAGGGGGACGAACGCCAAAGTCAACAAAACCATTTCTTGACTTCTAGCCAATCAGGAGCGTTGTTTGTTGTTGTCTCTCATTGTTGAGTTACTCTTTTTTCCCCCGTCTCGCAGGGTGGGTGCAAATTCCGAGGCTCAGGGACTGCGTCGATGCCATCCATCGTTGCCGAACAAACAGTTCGGGTGAGATGATAAATTGCAGAACAGTTGGTTTGGGTGAAAATCTTCACCTGACACTGAAAATAAAATTTGTTTAAAGTATGTCACATTTACCATATTATGGTCACATTTACCATACTCCATCGCAGATGCCAAAATCAGCTATGTAGATGGTAATTGCTATCTTTTTTTTCCGTGTAGCTGCGCCAATCTTAATAACTCGGAGAAAATCATGTTCCATCAGTTATTAACTCATAAGAGGTGGGTCATAGCTAGGCTACCTTCATCATTGTTCAACTTTCGTCTGGAGGTAGTCTTAAGGATGCTTATCAAAGCCTTTTTTTCACTTTTTGTGAATGAGCCCTCAAAAGCCCCCGAAAGTTCACTGTGTTCATAATGTGAGCATTGCACTGGCAACTTATAGGAAACATGTTGGTGTAGTGAACTGGAGTGTGCTCCTTCATTTATGCTTCTCAGATTTTAGTCCTGCCCCTGGTAAAAAAAAAAAAATTGCTGGAAATTGGTCGGATCGTCTCTTAACGTGTTTCTTTTTCCAATGTTTAGTTTTCGATTGTGAATTTGGGCTATGGCTTTTCGTTGTAGTTGTTACTGTACAAATAATTCCCTTTCTTTTAATCAAAGGGTGGTTAATTTTGTTGAGTGCGTTGGAAAATGTTTCATTAGAATGTGGTGGGAGACAATTGGATTGATTGCCAGCACAAAACTTTTCCGTACGATAGCAAAACTCAAACCTCAAACCTTAACTCAAACCTTGCTAGAATAAATTTACGGTCTGCATGCATAGGAGCTTAAGTCAAAATTTTGCTACTATGAGTGGTTGATTGATTTTGTAAGTATTTTGATCCAGTCTTTTGATCTAGATAGGTTTTAAGACCCGATTTCTATTGATTACTGTCGTATGAACTCAAATGCACCGTCAAAAGTTGAAAAAATTAACAGATAGACCAAGACCAGGCAGAAGGATGTAAGTTTAACGTACTTCAAAAATTATGGAAACGAGTTATGCCCCTGTGCATGCCAACCGTCGAAATGAAAGAGAACTCTAGTCTACTGTGCCAACATGCCTCCTATGAATTTCTACGGAAACTCTTGAGGGCTTTTTTGGAATTTTGAGGACTAATTAGCTAAAACTGAGAACGCCGTGTTAATAAGTATCCTAAAGTATACCTCCATGCAAAATTTGAAGGATAACAAAGGTGGCCTAGCCTAGCTGTCACCTCCCCTCGTCAATTCAAGACTGGTGCATTAATGAGTCTCAATGTATTTACACAAATTTTTAAAAATATGTGTAGTTTAGTGCAACTTATGAACTACCAGAAAACTTGTATAAGAGGGAGGCTTTGCAGAATGAACTTTCCTCTTGGAACTGTCAATGGGATGTTCCACTCACTAAAATTCCATCTCAATTCTTACTCATCCTCTTAATTAATTAGTTTACCAGGGAAGTTTTGTTAAGTTAAATGTAGGGTAACTCCTACATGATCTGTTAATACTTATTTAAATACTAAAAAGAAATTGTAAACTATACCATATTTGTATAAATCAAAAATAAAAATGGTTTAAAAAAAAATGGGATGTTGGGGTGAAAATGATCAAAAATTTACCTTGGTTCACAAAAATCGAGAATCTCATGGCTGAGCTCCTTGGAATTATAGGATTTATTGAGTGCTGTACTTGTAGCCTTATTTTCATCTGAAGATGTCCATTATTTTTACCCTTATTGTCCTCTAGTCACTGTTTTTCAAATTTATCGATCCTTCCATTACAGTTTTGTTTTTTTCTAATCATTTTCAGAAAAATTTGTGATCCTCATTTGACAGCTTTTGAGCCTGAAGCCCTAGGAAATTTAGTGGAGGGAATGGAATTCCATAAATTTTACTTTGAAAATGGTACGTACACTCGAATAAATTGCTTTTACATACTTGAGGCTGACTCAAGACCAATAGGGGGCTCTTGCATAAAAACCTGTAAAAATGACAATGTGTACACTAAAAAATCACAAAATTCACTCTTAGAATTGGGCTTAATGGCAGAGAGACGCAGGTATCATGAGAGATTCCCACCTAAATTGAAACATATCTCTGTGTTTCCAGAGGAAGTGACAAATTCGACAGGAATCTCCCATGATACATGCGTTGAACTGCCATTACGATCTTGTCGTTAGAGCAGTTATGTGAGTTTATTACTGAATTTTAGACTTTCTTCGTGTAATTTTTGTGATTTTTGCTGGTTTTTACATCAGATTGTACTATGTATTCATTTGCTCACAGCAAAAGTTTGTAAGAGCCTTATTCAGGCGCGTCAATTGGGGGGGGGGGGGGGGGCAGGGTGGGCAATTGCCCCCCCCCCCAAGGATTTGAAGTCAGGCTCAAAAACGGATTTTTGCCCCCCCCCCCCCCCCCCCAGCCGGCTCTATGGCTCTAAAATTTTATTGACGAGCAAAAAGAAAAAAAAAAAAAAGGGTCATCAAAAATTTTTGCCCCCCCCCCAAGCTGAACTTGAAATGACGCCCCTGGCCACATTGAACTCTATTTTATCCATCTTCCTGCAAAGGGAGAGTATATTTCAAAATTATGTCTAAAAAATTTCTCTAGAGCTGCTACAAAGCTCCAAAAACCACAGACATTAAAGGATAAGGATGATTTCTCAATCACCAAAACTAAAGTGATAAATAATCGTGTTATACTGTCACTGTTTAAGCCATTGACAGTGTACAGAGCCTGCATAAGGACATTATAATTGTACTGAAAATAAATTAAATAAATAAATATATAAATAGATAAATAAATACATTTATAGTGGCCGGGTTGTGGTCCCAGACATTATATGTCAGCAATGATTGTAGTCCACCCAAAAAAAAACGAAAAAAAACGGAAAAAACTGTCATTCCCTCAAAAAGAACCCTTTTTTCAAGTGCAGACAACCCCCAAATTAGATTATATAAAAATACCAGGAGTGAGCAAAGCAAGTGGGAGGTGAATGCAGCACGGTGCGTGCGTATTCGCCTGTAGGGTGTTTAATTCTCCCAAAATGCCAAAAAAACAAATTTGGACCACAATAACGGGGAACTCTAGAAATTGGGGCGATCAAAATCAGTAATAAGTAAATAGACAAATATATAAATGAATAAATAAATAAATAAATAGAAATGAACAAATAAATAAATAAATAGAAAAAAAAGTTTTTGCGCATTTAAAATTCACCAAAAAAAGCTAAAAATGTGGACAGCATTGTAGCAATGTACTTTAACAATTTCATTTGCCAATGACTTAAAATTTTTTCTTTCTTATTCATAACTTTTCCTCTCTTAGTTTTGTTGTGCCTGAACAATAAACACCACTTACATTCTAATGTTTTAGTTTTGTTTTTTCCTTGGTTTTTTTGTTTTTTGTTTTTTTTAACATGAAGATTTTGTAAGTCTTTTTTTAAGAACAATGCTAATACTTTCATAAATTATTCATAATCATAAATAAGTTTCCTTTCACCACCAAGCATTATTTTTGACCCGCATATTAAAAGTATGCTCACTCCAATTTTTTTAAGATAGGTATAAAATTTGAAGAAAAAAAGTGATGATCTCATGATGATTTCATATGATCATCTCATGCCGAGCTCAAGGTAATTTCTACTCATCATGAGATCAACATGGAATCAGGTTCCGAATCTTATGCTGAGATTTTTTTGATGATTTTTAATGAGGATTTTTACCAGGGTTGATAGACTTAAAGTGTAAATTCTTTGCATTGGAGTGTAGGCTCTAAATACAGGTTGTTTAAATAAAAAGTTTCCACTGCGGTTTTTTCAAAAATGGCTGTAAATTTTGAAAAACGGCCAAACACATGTCCAATAATATAGAGGGGGACACATTTCGGGAGGGTCGTTTTTTTAGCGCTCCCCTTGGGGGACCGGAGAGGGGAGGCACCCCTTGGAAAATCAAGCTTTTCTTTTGGCAGCCCTATTTTTTTATTTTAGTATCTAAAAGAGCATAAAAAAAGAAACTCAAGGCGCAAACGGAAGGTCGATGTATCGAAATCGAAAAGCGATATCGACCTTCGGTTTGCGCCAAAAAGTTTCTTTTTTTATGCTCTTTTAGATACTGAAATAAAAAAATAGGGCTGCCGTAAGAAAAGTTCGATCTTCCGGGGGGTTCCCCCCCCTCCTCCACCCTCCGGTCCCCCAAGGGGGCTCCGAAAAAAACAACCCCCCATAATGGGTCCCCCTCGATATTATTGGACACATGTTTGGCTGTTTTTCGAAATTCACAGTCGTTTTCAAAAATACCGCAGTGGAAACTTTTTTTTTAACACCCTGTATAATACAGCAGGAATTTATCGCCATAGATCCCCCAAGTTCTTATTTATCAAAATCTGCACTTATAACAAGTGCCAAAGACACTTTGATTCTTGTCTTCGCGAGAATATTAAGAACTAGGCAAATTTTACACTTGCAAGTGCAAAGTTTGTCTTTGATATTTCAAGGACATCATCTGTTCCTCAAATAAACACCAAGTCCATCTGAAAAGTGTGGAAGAGAAAATGAGATGGTTGTCCCCATATTTTACGACACTATATGTACTTGCTGTCTGATGTCTATCAGGAGACATTGAAAGAGATCTCTGTTTTATTCTAATCAACGAGCTGTAGCAATAGAGAGGATTTGTGGGGTGTGATATTGAAACTTCTCCGAGGCAGCCATGATCGAGATCTCTTATGGACGTTTTTCACACAGGCTCCGTTTGTTTGCCTCACTTTTTTTAACCTTTCAATTTTTAAAAAAAAAAATTGTGACCAACACATTTGAAATTGGTTATGAACAAAAGTGCAAGTGTTTTTGAGTGACTATCTTGACACAGAAATGGAGTTGACTGTTTTCTTCTGGAAGGATTTGCACGAAACTGACACATAAAAAAAGAATGCAGAATTTTCTCACCTGGATAGTTTTATTATTATTCTGTGTCCAAATAGCCACTCTTGAACACTTGCACTTTGGTTTAAAACCAATTTCGTTTAGATTAATTAAAATTTTTGATTAAAAGTGAAAGAAGTGAGGCAAACAAACCAAATTCAGATCACCCATGCTGTCACATTTTGGGATAGGACTTAAAACATGTATGGCCCCCTTTATCGCTATAGCTCGTTGATTCTAAGAGTGTAGTTCTGTTTCCTATACCCCTAATAATTCCCAATTTTTATCCATAAAAACTATTGATAAATCTATCTATCTATCAATAGTTTTTATTTCAAACTTCCTTTTTCTTTCTCTTTTCTAATTTTGTTTGCCTTTATTCCCTCTCATCACAGTGGTAGGTAAAAACTGTAAGGCAATCAACACGACAATTCTAAATCCTAATGTACATATGCTGGGTGAGGATGCTGCTTGTATTGCGTACGTAAGACTTACTCAGTATATGGACAAGTAAGTATGATTGTTTTTCATTTTTGTTTTCTTAATTATCCATTCTCATCGTTATATAAATTCATTTTTCAATTGTGGGGAAAGGAAGGGAGTGTAACTTGTTTCTGAATAGGTACACAAAAGGCGAGTTTCATATGATTTAATACTGCTCACTCTTTCGGCAATCAAAGTGGATTGATTGAAGGTTTAATATTCAAATGTGTTGACTTTTTTAAAAAAGAAATGAAAAAGAAAAGTCAAATAGTTGGGCTGTAGGATTGAAAATTTCACGGAAAGAATGTGGTTAAAAGGCGTTGAAATGTGGCAACAAATTCTTCACTTTATTCTCCTTGTGGCTGACTTAAAAAATGATATGAAAAGTGAACTTTTGAAAAAGTTACTTTTAATATCTTGTTTTGAGTGAGCCACATATTTAAAAAAAAAAAATGAAGTCAGAAATTTTGACAACACCTGAAGTGATTAACCGCATTCTTTCTGTGTAGTCTTCAATTGGTCTAACCCTCTTCACCACCCATCGTAATTCAAGGTGAACCTTACGATTATTGTCAAATTCTAGGCTGCAAGTAATTTATTTTTAAGAAATTAGAGTGTCGGGTACTAGACAATCGTCTGAAGAATACCTCTGCAAAATGCCTCATCAATAACTACATAAATAAGAAGAAAAGTACCAAAAACTGGATTATTGCAAATAAATTTTTGTATAAAAATGTGTTACCTATTCTGTTTTTTGGCACTCTTAGCATTGTATTTGAAAAAGACATTTTGCAGAAGCATTCTTCAGATGACTTTCTAGTAGATACCTGACTTTCCGATTTCTTAAAAATAGATTACTTTTGGTCCGTAATTTGACATTAATTGAACTATGGTTGTATGGGCCTGGATGGATCCTTGGCGGACTATATTAGCTAGTTGCTATGCAAACACTTGGTGCTCGTGGCGCGGTAAAAAATCCTCCGGAGGTCGGCTCCTTGGGGCTAGATCTGGGCGCTCGGACGCCGAATTAGAAAGGTGATTTTTAGCACAAAGCTTGGAGAGAATGCCCTGGAGATGGCTCCTTGGGGCTACAAGTGAAGCGTTCGGACGCCGAGTTAGAAAGGCGATTTATAGCGTGAAGCTGAGAAAAAATCCCCCAGAGATGGCTCCTTGGAGCTATGAGTGAAGCACTTGGACACCAGGCGAGAAAGGCGATTTTTCCCCCCGGAGATGGCTCCTTGGGGCTACTCTGGTGAAGCACACAGAGGAGAGGAATCAGAGTCCTCTAGATGAGGCGGCGGCAAGGTGCGAAACGCGACCAAGCTGGGCGCAAAAGTAGTGCATTTCGAGACAGTTAGAGGGACGGGCGAGCTGGCCGGTCAATGTAGAAATACGCGAGGGACTGTGAGTCCAGTTGGAGTGCTAACGCTGCGCAGAGAAAACCCATTAAACCCCGCCTCCTGTCCATACCTGTTCCTCCATATACCTTGAGCCGCAACGTTATTTAAGCCCTAGTTCTTTACAACTATCTGCATGCCAACACACTTGTTTATTTGTACCTACATTTTCAGCTGAAATGACCGTCTTGAATTTGCTGAAAAATAGTATCCCAGGTAGATGAATGCTGAGCATTCTAAATTTTTAACGCACCACATCTACAGGCAATTTGTAATTTTAATTTTTTGTTCTGATCAGTGGATTTTGGTAATCATGACCATCAAGGATTCAAAACTGGCGTCACGGCTGAAATCTAAATATGCATCCCTCAAGGCAGAAAGCCATGAAAAATACTTTAATACCTGCAACCTGTAACGTATTATTTGAAAATTGATCTGATTTTGAATGACGGATTACTGGTTTTTAATTATTTTTTACATTTTTCTGCTGGGAGAGACGCCAATTTCCGTTTCAGCTGTGGCTCTGGCTCCAAACCCCTAGTGAGCATGCCATGTGGACATGTTTACTTTTACGTCATTTTACTTTAACTGGTCATCAATCTCTGAAGATTGCTGCAAACCTAATGTCATGCTATTGGAAGAACTGTAAAAAAAGCTGATTCTTTTAGATTCCTCATTTTGGTTTTGCAACTGGTCTGTAGGTAATATTATATTACTATGGAAGTAAAACCTACCCTAATGGTTGTAATTTTTTCTCTTTGACAGACAAGGAACGGCCCACAGTCAACAGTGCGAAGAAACGCGTGTTTGGCACAAACGTGATAACAAGTGGCAAAACGTTCACTTCCACCGCTCAGCAAACTCACCGTCATTTTCATTTGCTCCATCAACTCACAAATAATATGAAATCATCTCCCGCCTACTGTCGAAGACATTTATTCGTTTTAGGTTTATCTTTTTAATTAGTTTAAAGACTATTTCAATTATTTAGCTGCGCATATACATAATATTACTGTACATTTTCTTTCGCAGCAACTGCGCATATACATAATATTATTGTACATTTTCTTTCGCAGCAGATGCTATACAGTTTTTCCCCCTCACCCATCTGCATTGTTATGTTATTATACTAATTATTGTTCAAGGTTTTAAAAAGTATGATCTGTGTTTTCCAAAAAATTTGTGTATTGTCTAAGCTGTTTCATGTGCTTTTTGGAAGCTGGTGGATCTGTCCATCAATTGAAATGGGTTTTCTCAAGACCTCACACATTATCATTTAATGAAAATTACTTTTACCTGACTCACTCTCTTGTTATTATTTCCAAGCAAATGAAATTTGCCTCTTGGATTTCAATCAAACGCCTAGTCCTGTTACCAAGATATCTTAATTATAGTAACTTTTCAGGAATTCGCTTTGTATTAATTTGGGTTTAAATGAGCATTGAAGCAATATTATTCTCATGTAAACTCAGTATCCCTCTAAATTTTCTGTTGATTGTCTGGTATGCGTATGGTTTAAAAGGCATTGTTCATAGTTTGTTCTTGAAGTCTGCTCAAAATTCCCAAATCTTGAGTTGAAAGACACAGGTATTTTAGGAATAGGCCTTCAAATAATAACAAACGCCGATCAAACCTTGATCAATGAAACTGCACCGATCCTCAACCGGTATTTTAATACCTAATAAATGTTAAGTTATTGCAAAATGTACATATTTTAAGCTTTTCCTCTGGGATTTAATGGATTTGTTTTCCTCAAATCATCAATATTTAACGGACGAAAAGAAAATAAATAATTTTGAAAAAAAAGTATTTTAGGTATTTAACAATTCATTCTCTGCTGCTAACTGCCCGTTTAATCATTAGAATGAGGGAAGTCCATCTCTCGGATCTTTATTCGCGAGATGTAACAATGTAAATTGATTGAAATATTGAATGCAGAGATGTTTAAAACAACATCTACCAGGATATTGCCATTTTGATTTTGATGTATCATTTGAATTTCTCCTATACGCTTGATGCTCTCTGGGGTGTTTTATCCTCCTCCTTCTCTTATGGCATCTACTTGGTCCTGGCAATGAGTGAATTCTTGTACATAATATTTGACTGTATTATTTTGGTTTTCTTTGAATGTCTCAAAAATCTTAGTACTCTTAATGTGTACTATTTCATGATTTGAATTTTAATCAAGGAATCAAAATTGAGTCAAGCGTTTTCAGTTTTTCTCTCATTTTCTGTGCTATTCCTGTTGATTCTTTTATTACTCTTAGATGTTGGACTTCATCATGAGGATTCAAAGGCAAGAAAAGGAGAGAACTTAAGAGAAATTACCTAGTTTTTCTTCTCGGTTCTGTTTCAATCATCACAAAATACAGTCTGCAACGTCTGAAGAATTGCTCGACTATTAGTGATCGTCTTTCAAATAATTGCATTTCAGTCAGCAGTGAAGGTTAACTCTTACCACTTGAATTGTTTTGCGCACTCATTTTGCTACGCTCGGATTTAAATTGGGGTATCAGCTTTGTAGCATGCATTTTGTGATTCACCAACAAAAATGTCAACTAGTAGTTGAACATCCTATTGCTAAGGTGTAATAGTGCTGAATACATTTATGAAATGTTACATAGAGCCCCATAGAAAGATACGGAAGCGTGAACGTAGTTGTGCTCGACTCGTGAGCGCAACCTGTAAAACAATTTTGTCGAGTAGGGCTTGACACACAAGCGGTGAGGGTTAAAAACCTCCTCAGAGCAATTTTTTTACTCGGTTTCAAAGTTTCTCTGATCAGAAAAACGACTCTGATTCCTTGAAACCACCCTTTTTTTTGCCAGATTATGTGCATTTTTAAACGTTTTGTGCAGTGTCTCAATTGTTTGGTTCCTGCATACTTTGCCGTCCCACCCTTCTGTGGGAAATGGAGGGAACTTTTTTACCTTGTTCAAATCAATAGATCTCAGCAACGGGCCTGAAACTTAAAATATCAAGTCTATTCCAGCGGCTTCCTTAAATATCAAATAGTTAATTGATTTGAAAGTAAAGTAAAGTTAATGAATTAAATATGTTCTCACGTAAACAAAATAACAATTCCTTTCTTGGGTACTATTACCTATCATGTTATGATTATTTTGTGATTAAAAGAATAAAAAGTTGTGACTAGGAGAGTGTGAAAAGTGCAACGTAACTTTTGACATCATTTGTTAATTGATAAAATTTTGGCTGACTGGATTATCCTATCCCCACCTCCTTCGTAGCCCCCACACTAATGACTTGGACATGGGCGCCCGCAGCGGGGGGCAAGGGGGGGCACTGTGCCCCCCTGGAATTCAAAGCAGTCAAAATTTCATGAAGAAAAATGAAAGGACCAAAAGAAAATGAAATGTGAAACAAAGGAGTTCTAGTTGACGAACTTTATATTTGTTTATTTTGTAATTTCAACTCTTTTTTCCAAGGAATTGTAGAATTATATAGTTTTCTTACTATTATTATTATCTGTTGTCCCTTTATTCATAAATCTAACGTGTCAAAATTATTATTATTATTATTTGGATACACCTACAATGGTTTAATTGTACACTATTTGGATGGGGGAGGGGGGGATAATTCTTTCCCTTTTTCCTCGGGGGGGGGGGGGGGGGTGGTTGTCCCTAGACCTTTCGTTGGGGTTCAACAATTTTGCCCTCCCTTGGAAATTTTTCTGCGGGCGCCCATGGACTTATAATAATTTTTACTAATTTTTTAAGAATTCAAGTTAAACCATTAAATGGAAATTTCTCCTAAAAAAAAAAAAAAAAAAAAAAAACCCACCTGCCCTCAGAATCATTGGCCTAGTATCTGTGTAACTCCAGGATATTTTGAGATTTTATGTGGTCACCTGCTGAGAATATTTTACTCAATGTTTTATTTTGGAAGAAACTTAAAAAAGTATGAGTATTCATTTTATCAGATATTTCCGTTCTTAGTCATCATTTCTCAGCTACAGAAATAATTTTTCTCGAAATTTTATGCCTCTGAAAATATTTCTTTATCATAAGATTCGGCAAAGGTCTCAAAAAATCTAGTATTCAAGTGCCGCGGAAAATATCTATACTCCATCAAAATGTTCCTTTGCGGAATTCTTTTAAATAGTATTCATATACTTTGATCGTGATTTTTATTTGTATTAATATTTGAATATTTTATTAAACCATTGTAATTAATATAAATTAGTTAATTCAATGATCTTTCTCTCTCTTACTCTCGTATTAATTTTTTTCCTCTCTATCTCTATCTCAATCTCTCTCTCTCTTACTCTTTCTCTCTCTCTCTCTCTCTCTCTCTCTCTCTCTCTCTCTCTTCTTTCTTTCTTCTCTCTCTCTCTCTCTCTCTCTCTCTCCTCTCTCTCTCTCTCTCTCTCTCTCTCTCTCTCTCTCTCTCTCTCTCTCTTTCATTTATTGACTTGTTTATACTTATCAGTTTTGTATACTATCATGTGCTGTATAATCCTCATTTAAGAGAGATATCTCTTTTTTCTACTGGTGTAAATTGAAGTTTAACACTTTTTTTCCTTTTCGACGTTAAATAATTTTTAAATATTCTAAGAACCCTGTATTATAGTTTTATTTATTTATTGTTAATTCTTTGATTATTGTTTATATATTTAATTATTTTGTTTTATCTTTATAATTTTATTTGAGTTTTTGTTATCAAGCGTTTGATTGGTTCTTTTTAGTTTAAAACAGTCCGCTTGATTGCCTATTTAAAAAAAAAAAAAAAAAAAAAAAAAAAAAGTTAACAAGAGCAGATGGAAGATTGGAGAAAAAAAGAAGATTATTGATTGTTCTTTAGTCCAATAAATAAAAGTTTCATTTATTGATTGCTCTTCAAGCCAGGCTAAAGAAATTTACAATATGTGTCAGTGAAATGTGAATGATTTTTTTCCAAAATCAATTTCCTCTGCTCTCTGTAAGTAAATATTTCACCTCTGTTTTTCGCATAGCTCTGATTTCAAATTCTTGCCTACCAATCTTAATGAACAATTTTTCTTTTTTGCTTGTTCAAACGGATGCTTTTAAACTAATTGACTCAACTGTACATCTAGTCAAGTTTTTAATCTAATGTTGTAAAAAAATAAAAAAAGAAAACCATTGATTAAACAAATTTTAAATGACGTCATATTTGTTTCTTAATTTGTGTGACTCACTTCATCAGCTGGCCCAAAATTAAATCGCTGCGGTGTGACGCTTAATGTTTAATTAAGTTGCTTTAAGGATTATTCTCTCCAGTATTTCATACCCCCTCAAGTTTGAATCAGTCTTTTTTTTTTGCAAGTGGCTTTCTAATCAATTTAAAATTTCACCATTTCTGACTACATAATTACTACATATTCATTCTGCTAATTGCTCTATCTATATTTGACTAATAACAATTACCTACTACATAATTAATTTTAAGAGTGCTGCAAACCTCCTTAACTGTTGTCAAAATAACAAACTCTAAATGGTTTTGAGTCTTACAATTTTGGACACCGTTTTGTATAGTTATTCAGCTGTGATTCAGTGATTTGATATCAGTTGAACCGCTCCGCCGGTCCTATACTAGGATGTCAGCAAGTTTCGCGCCATTTTTCTCATTTTTAAATTCGTTTTGCAGCAAGCCTTGACTAATTGTTACTTTTTCTCAATCACAGAGGAAATTTTGTGAGCTTTTGTTGTTTCCATAAGTTTTCTTGTAACATTTTACTTTAGAATCAGTTATTTCTGGCTTTATAGCAAAGTGTGCAACAGACCCATTTCCCGTGCACCTCTGCACCCCTTCATAGACCACTTATTTTAAAGTAATATTATTGAACAATCGGTTTTCTCGTTAGCAGCTCTATTCTGAAACTTTTAAGTTTTTTTCTTGTCTCAAAACTGCACAAAGTAAAGGCACTGAGTAGCCCTTAAGCTTGATGGCCACTGATTTTTTTAACTTTATCACTTCATCTTTTAAAATAAAAAAGACTCAAATCTAATCAAACAGTTACACATTTCTAATGTTTTGCTTTTAACAGCACATCTTTTCTTATCAAACTTCACAATCTATCATACTATAAATTGGACACATTTATACTAAACAGATCTACTAATATTCCAATGTTGCCATTTAATCTCGACTTTTAATTCCCCAAAAAATAATCTGATGTATAAAATGACTTGATAATTTCAGACCAAGGCTCAAGGCAGAGAAGGAAAGTTCCTAAAAGTTTCAAGAAATTCTTTGCTCTTGGTATTTTTTATAATAATATTAAAGTCAACAGAAAATGGCAACGTCTAAAGTCAAGTAGGTCCCTTTGGTATTAATGAGTCCAATTATGCTTCTAGGTTCCTAAGGTCAAAAATGAACCTGAAGTGAGACATACCCACTTTACTACATAATACTAAAAATCTTCGCTTGTCTTCCCCAATTCCATATGGCATTTAAAGGAGAATTGTACAATTCTTGAATTTTAGATTCAATCTGTCAGAATTTTAGAACAGCTGTTAACTATTCACATTTTTTACTGTTTCGATGCGTCTCTCTTATTTTTTCATCTCATTGCACTGAATTACCTACCATCTGAATATGACTTCTTTCTTCATAAGTAATCCTCTCTAGCTTTTGATACTTTTTTCTGATATTATCATTGAAGATATTGATGAAAAAAGAGCGCAAATATAACATCAGTCACACATTCTCCTTCCAAGAAATTCACATTTTATTTCATCTCTAATTTTCTAGATAGAGTATGGATCGTGTTTCTTGTTCCGTTCTAATGTCACTTTCAAAAATCTAATACGGCAGGGTATATTACAAAGAACATTGCTGAAAAATGGCTTAAAGAAAGGAGAATAATCAAGCAAATTGAAAGTTGTTACATCCACCAAATCCAAGATGTCGGACTTTAAAGTTTCAGGGTTTTAGAGTGCCGGTTAGGAAAAAGCTCAATAATGAGTGACACATCGATGAAAAAGGCCTCACAAAAAGAGGATTGCAATGACATGGACAAAAAGTTGCTTCAAAGTTTCAATGAAAGTTAGGTGGATCAAAATTTAAGAGTTGTAATGTACCCAGTGTGTAGCACTACTCATCCCTGTTTTGGTATAAGACACACAGACATTGTTGGTCACACTGTACGTAATGTTCTGACCAAGACACATGGCATGTGCGACTAAACCGTAATCTCAGCGTGGAGCTCTATAGCCTGTATTTTAATATAATTGAATAAAGAATATCAATCAGTATTTATGTCGAAGTTCAAAGTTGTCTTCGTTATAACTCACTAAAACCCCTTTTAATCGAACACAACCCACATCAATCCCTTAATTTTAATCAGCTGCAACTTTCGATTGCAAAATCGTAGCTTGCCGAGTTGGCGCCGTCTCTTTTTTCTTTTTTAAGACCTTTATGACCCCATAGCTGCGCTTCTTTTATCTTCTCTTCTTAGGTAGGAGAAAAAGGCTTAGGATTCCCTTTAAACCCTCAAAACTTTAAACTACCCGCCATTTTTTATTGCGTCTGGGGAGCAACTATAATTAAGTCTTCGCCATTCTTTCCCTTTCACCTAGGCCTTTCAAGTTCTGTACTAATTCTTCACCCCCCCCCCCCCACCTTTTTATTCTTAGTTTTTCACATTTTCTTAACTCAATCATAATTTTTCACCCAAGGCCTAAAGTTGTGGGAAAAGGGGCCCCCATTTTGTTTGCTTGGAAATGTTCTGACGTACAAAATAAAAGCTTTTGATCTGAAAAATCAGGGTCCCCCTCCCTTTTTTTAATTTGCAACAATTAATGTTGGTTATCCAAGCTGTTGATGGGAATTCGCCTCAAAAATGTACAAAATCTTTGAGAGATTGGACTCAGAGAAAAATTTCCATCTAAAAGAAAGTTTTGTTGTTTTATCCCCTTTACTTTTGATTTTTCAGAGTACTCCCCTTCCCCCCCCCCCCTAAAACTCCCAAAAAGATCATTTCAGGGGGTGGAAAACATCTACATTTGACATTTTTTTGGTTATTGCAAACTGTGAAATTTGTGTCCACGTTATTCTTTCTTTGAGAAAATTTTGAGATAAAAACACGATGCTCAGGGCTCAAATATCGTTTGGTCCCAACAGTCCCCAAAAGATGTTGGATGATGAGCACTTGGTGTGGTTTTAAATGGTCGCAAATGCTCACCAATCGTCTACATACGGAACCATGAGGATGTAACAAAACTTGGTCCAAGGTGGTCTGAAATACCTATTTGATGTAAACATAATTAGTTCTTGGAATTTCTTTAAACCTATCATCCACATTCTCAAATTACTTAAACTTTTGGAATGTGAGGAATGTGTTCCCCAGGCTGATTTTTTAATTTATTGGTGGATTGGGTTTTTAATGTAACTGTCATGCCCATAACTACCATTAGACAACAACCAACGCATTTTCCAAAGCCTCTCAAGTCAAAGGAGCCGTAAATAGCAAAACAGTTCAGAGGTATCAAGCAGATACAAGGCTAGGTATCCCCAAACTGGCTTCATCCTAGAAAGTGCAGTTTGATCGTGCGGCATTCAAAGGTCTAGTTGCAGCCCTGATAACTGCTGAATGTTACTCCTATCAATGATGCACGAAGAAGTTTTTTATTTTCAAATTGTATTTTATTTTTCTAATTCAGAAATACATCAACTGTCTTTTGAAGTAAAAGTTAAGTCGTGAAGCTGTTTTAAGCTCTTTCTCAGAATGTCAGTGCAGCTACAAATAGTATTCAATAGATCTGCAATGAATATAGTATTAACGGTGGAAGCCACTTTCAAGGTTTCCGCTTGAAATGTATGTTTATCTATTTAGATGAAAGAAGAGTTGTTCTGGCGGAAAAGAAGGCTTGTGCTTCAGTGGCGGCCGGTAAATTGCAAGTTATTTATTGATAACATGGACCATGTAAATTGATTGAAAAGAATTAATCTTTTGGGAGTTCAATTGAATCTTCAAGTAATCAATACTTTGGCGAAAGTTTGAACAAGAGAAAAAATTTGATTGCTCTTGGGCCGTCGCTGCTTTGTACGCAGTCTTTTCCTTTTTAATAAGTCTCTTGTTTCGTAGAATGTAAACTACAAAAATCCTACCTGATTGAATTACTTGCACAAGAAGCGTTTTAGTTCATGTTCCTTGGTGCTGCTGTGATTAAGATTAAAAAATGAACACCCCTTTCTATTTCCCAGCTGTTATAATTTACAACAACCTCATACTGGCATTTGAATTGAAATTTTTGGGCCGAAATGCACCACGCAAAGTTTTATGTAATTATTCAATAATATTTTTATCTATAGGTTTTAGTCATAAATGATTTCAAATTGTTTCAAATCATTAATGATTCCAGTTTACAAAATTTTATCTGTATTTAAAATGAAATCCTATTCATAGAGAGAACAAGTTCCACAAGCAAAATTACATATTTATATTTCATTGCATGAGAAATTTTGCTGACAGTTCCTTGAGTTCCTTTCCTCTGTATTTATGTTTCTTGTTTAACTATCCTTTCTGGATTTATAAGTACCTAATCAAAAAGTATTTTCAAAATGTTATCAATTTCAAAAGCATTTTTTGCCCTTTTAGGGTCATTTGCAGGGGTGCAGACCATTTTTGAGTCTTGTGAGCATTGCTCGCAAGGAACTGTGAGACAAATTTTAGATAACAAACATGAATGAACATAAAATTAAGTCGTCTTATGGCAATCTGGAAATTTGAGTATATTTCATAGAATTTTACAGCAAAAAAGGTAGTCCGCCATGTAGGGAAAGAACTACTGGAAGATTCTATACCCTGCGCTGATTGAAGCAACTCTTCATTTTTTCAGTTCTCTATTCCCAAGGTAGCTGGAGAACAGGTATGGCCAATGAGTGGAGCCAAATTAGCTGGGTGACGCTTACCTACGTCACAATCAACACAACCTCTTTCCCCAAATTTGCTGTTTACAATTGTTGCTTCAAACAGTTGCGTAACAATTTTTGACAGTTAGTTTGAACTGCGTGCTGTGAAGAACGCTATTGGTTAGGTGACGCTCAGGCAAAGGACGTCATTGGTGAGGTGACGCTCATGTCAAGAGAGGTGGGCACCCACACCTTCACACCAATTCTCACTGTCAGGCTACTCACACACTCTCATCAGGCTCTGCCCATCGGTTATACCTATTCTCCATCTACCTTGCTCCGTTCCTGTGCTGCTTCTGTGTGGAACTGCTCTTTTATTTTCACCTTCATCATCTGCTTGAATTACTTTCATTTCTTTCCTCCTTCTTCCACTTTGTGATCTGAATTCATAAGTATATACTTATAAAATTAAATTATTGTTGCACCAAAAAAAATAAGCAAATAAATAAATAAATAGATAGATAGATAGATAGATAGATAGACAAATAAATAAAAAAAATAGATAAATAAATAAATAAATGAATAAATAAATAAATGAAAGAAGTATACCAAAGATAGGCAAACATAATTGTTAAGTTTTTCCTTGCACAGTTGCCAATGCGTTTTATTCATAAGGATTGCTAAGAAATGCAACTTAAAAGCTCTTGATTCCCCCCCCCCTTTGATAATACAGTGAAAGTTTGTTGTTGGTCCTGCCCCGAAAAAAAACTCCACTCAGCGAAAGTTCCACTTAGGAAATTGCGGTCAGAGTATGGGAGGTTTTATGGTGCTGGAAAAAATTCCACTCTGCGAGATATTCCACTCAGAGGGCGTTTCACACATCAAACTTTCATTGTAGGTACTTTAATTTTCACATCTTTTTGGAATGATGAACTTGCAAGAAGAGCTAAAGAGGTACCTTAAAGGTCTTTTGATGAAGCAAGTTTGTTGAAAGTGATCAGTTCTAATTTTGAGACTGATCAGTGTAAGGTATCATCAAGCACTCTCAGAGATTAGAATGAAAGAGAGAAATATACCGATCCCTGGTTTTTTTTATTTTTATTCTTTTCACCATTAGGTTATTTGAAATTTGAAAACAGGAGGTATTTTTCTGTTTTCCGAAACATTATCTATTAGAATGCACTTATTTTGAGTATCGGGTTCTGGCAGAGTAACAGCAATGTCTGCTTCCGAAATGTATCAAAAAGCATCGGTGAGGGATTGTTTTGCAGAGTACCTATAGACTTTTTGCTAACCTACTGCTCACCAATGCATTTTGATACATTTCAAAAGCAGATATCGCTACTTGTCACTTTATTAGGGCCCGATGCTGAAAATAGGTGAGCTCTCTACTTATCCTCTGATTTCACCCCTTCAATACCACTCTAAAAAAATTGTTTATTAATCATTTATGTTCCTTCTCTTCGCTTATTTGTTGCACCGATCCCAATAAGCAAGTAATGCCCCAATAACAAAGACAGTCCCTTCTCAATTCTTTAAAACTTATCAATTTCAATTTTTATGACTCTTTGTTTTGAAGAGAGCAAAACTATTGATTTTGTTTAATCTCTGCTGAAGTGATAGCAAGCCGATTTGTTTTCATCTTGATGAGAAAAGTGAGCTAATATTGTATAGGGGCGCAATTTGGGGGGAGCCCCCCCTAAGAATTTCAGAATACAGGTCATAATTTTCATATCTTGTGGGAAAATATCACGCGGAGCAAAAATGAAGAGAAAAAAAAAAAGTCATCAGTTTTTGGTGACCACTGCCCCCCTAAGCAAAACCTGAAATTACGCCCCTGATATTGCAATGTTGTTTAATTTATCTTCTCTATCAACCTAAACCAACGAAATGAAGCCCATTATTTAATTTTCAAAAGTTGAGGAAAAATTGGGGAAAATAATTGAAGATTTTTACCACAGTGCATTTTTAGTAGAACGAAATGGAATATAAATACTTATCTATTTCTTCATTGAGTGATGAATTTGAAGTGTGTGGTACCAAAACCTGCAATACCTGTCATGACATTAACACAATTATGCTTTTTTTATTTGCTCTAACCGGCTGCCAGTAATTTCATACATTTGTTCCACAAAATTGGTTTATAATCTGGCAAATTTTCAAAAAAAAGTTCAAAAAAGCATGTGCATTTGATTCGACCAAATTGAAAAAAATGAAAAAAAACTACCCAATCATAAAAATGGTTGCAATGCAGGTTTTGAAACTTTATGCTTCAATTGATGTCAAGAAGCTTGCTTATAAGTTTAATAATTTGTAATTAGCTTGCTTGGCTCTAGTCACCAAAGAGGAGGGAGGAGGTTTTATCGTAGGTATTTTGTCACTGAGAATGGTACATCCCTACGCAAAAACCAAATTTGGTTCTTTCGCTCGTAGCTGGTTGTTTGAACCAATTTGCTCACTCCAGTAGATACTCATGGTCATGATCACTATTCATTATTCAACCTGTCTAATGGAGCTGTTGCACACTTTTGCTATAAGCAATTTAATAGACAATTCTTGTGTAAAAACCTCAAAAAATAACGATGGCAGCACTAAAGACTTCCGAAATCCACTCCCAAACTCAATAAACGCTTTTATTTGCATGAGCGTAATGGTTGCGTAGGGCAGTAATAATGTGAGATTCCTATCTTAATTTCATCACTCTTTCTATGCTGACAAAGATGATTCATAGAGTAATTAGTCATGAGATTAGTGATCCTCATCTGATGAATGTTACCGTGACTTCTAGTGACAGCGGTGTCAAATGAAACTCGTCACTTATTGGTCACTTCTTGATGGAGTTACAGTATTGTTAGATAGGAATCTTCCATTATTACTGCCCTAAGCCACCATTATGCTCGAGCAAATAAAAGCGATTATTGAGTTGAGGAATGGATTTTGGACATTTTTTGTGCTATCGTTATTTTAGGAGGTTTTTACGCCAGCAGCGACTGTTAAATTGCTCATAGCAAAAGTGTGCAACAGCCCCATTGTTTGACGTAACTTTAAAACCCTTCGAAAGAATTAACTTTGCAGCTCACCCATCCAAAAAAAGAAAGGATGTGAGAACGAGAAAAATTGAGTGTTATTAAAAGCAACGTACAGTCTGGAGGTTTCCAAAACAGTTCTAAATAATTTTGTTCCACTCCTTGAAGTTGTTTATTTTTTTAATGAAGAATTAAGACATCATGAAGAAATGAAAAAAAAAAAATAATAATGATAAATCAAATCAGAATATTTTAAAAGTTTTTAAATTTTTATTTTAGGTACTCTTACATTTTTTTGATTCACATGTGCCCTTCGAAGTAGTTTTTGGAAAAAAAAAAGAAAAAAAAAAGTAGAGCATAGATACTCTGTGAGAATTAAATCTCTTATTTTCTAGTTCAATTTATCTGATGTTGTTTTACAAGGAAGATTTTTTCCCCCTTTTTAAGGATTTTCATTCCTGTTTTCTTCATTAAAGGGGAAAAAATTGATATCGATTGTAAAATCAAAACATTTAGAAAAACTGGCAACATGTTTCAAGGTTTAGAATTTGTATATTTAATGCAAGTGTAGTCTGTTTGGTCTCCTATTATAATTTAATTTGATTTATGATCAATACTGTCTGTGAATAAGATTTTGTATCTTCTAATTAAGTATGTAATTCAAGTTTATTAAAATGAAGTCTTGCATTCTCTTTAAATATGTATGAACAAGATTTAACCTTTTTGAAAAAATAAAAAAATAAAATACAATACTTACTGGTTACTTTTTTGTTTTGTAGATTTGAGTGTCACTGTTTACTTGAGTTAATTCTTGAGTCAAACATAGGTGAATGCATAAAACCCTAAATGTACAGTCGGGGACAAAAAAATGTCAGACATCTCCTTGAAGTAGGCCACCCGCAATACTGATCTCAATGAATTTAAACATTGCAGATGGCCTACCTGAAGGGGTCGTCTGACATTATTTTCGTCCCTGACTGTACAGCGCAGGGGCGTAGCTTGGGGGTCAAAAAAAAGGGGGGGGGCTTGAAATGAATGACCCTTTTTTTTACTTATCAAATTTCAATGAACGTAAAACAAAAAAAAAAGGTATCACCGTTCAAAAAAGTGGGGGGAGGGGCTGAAGCACTCCCAAGCCCCTTAGCAGCTACGCCACTGGTGGTACAGTATAAAATTTTATTCTCTAAGGGCAAATGCATTGTTGCTAACGCAAAAGTAAAATGGAATCAGTTGCATTTGGTGTTGAAAATATTCATTTTCTTTAAGAAAATTTTGAATTAAATACCTAACTTTCAGAGAATTTCCTCCTCTTCGTAAACATTAACAAACAATGTAGCCCTTTACAGTTTCCTTTGAAGGCTGTGTTTTTAAAAAAATATTTAAGAACCTTTATAACTTCTCTTGAGTTTTCTGCTCGACTATGACCTCTTTAATTGAACAGGCTCATGCGAAAACGTCCGTCGTCCATTTTTTATATATTTGACTTTCTGAGCGTACATCACTCTTAAAAAGACACTGCGTCTGTATAAGTCCTGATCAGACTTGTTTCTTGGCTTCTTGCTCCTATTTCCCTTGTCTTGGCAGTTTTCTTTAAATTTCTATCTTTTAAATTGCTAATACTTTTATCTTTTGTCTTCTCAAAAAAATTTTTTGGACATTGGGTGTTTCCGCTTGAGCCTGTTCAATTCTGCAACTAACTGACACTTCCAAATTTGAAGCAAAAAAGGATCCCCAACAATCTGTACAGCTCTATAAAATTACTTTTGTCACAAAGTTTCATGTGATTACTATCTCTTGACTCCATAATTTGATGACAAAATTTCATGCAACAATCATTACTTTGGTCTCAAAGTTTCAGCAGAATCTTCTGGGGCCACCAAAATTGGTTTGTCTTCAACCAAAAGAAGACTGGATGACTCATTCATGTCTGGCTTTGAGAGTTTGTAGCGATTTGCCAACATTAAAAAAACAACCATATCTATTAATGCCAAAAATGCAAAGAAGAAAAATTCATTCGCCTGAAACAAGAAAAATATCAATCATATCATTATTAAATAGATAAGTGAGTCTAAATAGGAATAATAATAATGCAAGACATTCTTCAGATGATTATCTAGTAACTGACACTCCGTTTTCTTAAATATAAATTACTTTCGGCC
The DNA here is from genome assembly GCA_011764245.1 of Trialeurodes vaporariorum. Taxonomy (NCBI): domain Eukaryota; kingdom Metazoa; phylum Arthropoda; class Insecta; order Hemiptera; family Aleyrodidae; genus Trialeurodes; species Trialeurodes vaporariorum. Next base: position 51,152,866 of record VMOF01000111.1, read on the forward strand.
TATAATTTGACATTAATCGAACGGTAGCCCTCTGGTGGCAGAAATCAGCACTAAGCGCTGAAGAATCACCTTAAAAACTTGGGTAGATCATTTCATCCTAATACAACATACGTCGTAAGCCTCTCAGAAAAAGCCAAAGCTGTGCTCATTAAAAACACTTCAATTACCTAAGGGAAGAAGACTCACTTGGCTGCGGAATAGTTTCAGCTGGGTGATAATGATGACAAACAAATTCCCCACTGCAACAGACAAATACCATGCGGCAATTGTGACAGTCTTCATGCTTTTAGGAGCCTGTTAAGAGGAAAAATCGTGCAAAACATTAATTAAGTATTTGGTATTTTTATTTTTTTTATTAGAGTTTAAGGAATTTGTAAACAGTGAATAGTGACATTAACTTTTTTTATCATTAGAACAAATTCAAGCTGAACCTTTTAAAACGAAGTAATCAGTCAACTCAACACACGCTTAATAAAATGAAGCAAGTGTTGATAAGTATTCCTACCTCTCAGTCTGTAAGTAAGTACTTACTTGTTTTTGCCTATCCAACAAGTGAAGTAGTTCGACAACACATTCTTTTGAAATATCCAGAATAAGTGCGGGCTTGGTATGTAAAGGGTTAATTGAATATCTAATATTTGTCGAATATTTAAAAATTATCGAATATTTCAAAAGTATTGAATACCTATTCCGAAAGTATTGAATTTTTAAAAAGTATCAAATATATGAGAAGTATCAAATTCATACGAGGTGCGTTCAACTTATAAGTTTCCCTATTTTTTATCTCTGACCCTGTTGGTGCTAAAAAAATTTCATTTATACGGTTAAATTTGTCAAATTCTCAGCTTTCCAACGGTATTTTTGTTTTTGAAATTTGAGCAATTTTTGTAGGAGAAAAAACTATATTTCTACACCCGTGTCGAAAAAGTCCCCGCCAACTTCTGAGTTGGGAAGTAAAAAGTAATTTTGACACTTGGAATGAAGAACGCAAAACTTTAAAATAAAAGATACATTTTATTTTTGAAGTATTCCATTTTTACGACTTTTCCACATAATTTTCTTCCAGATTGATACATTTTTCTCAGCGATGAACCAGCTTTTCAATACCTTGGGCGAAAAACTCTCGGTCTAAGGACTTGAAAAAATTCATCACGGTATCCTTCAGGTGGTCATCTGACTGGAACTTGACGCCTCAAAGATTCTTCTTGAGCTCCGGGAATAGGTGATAAATCTGGAGGGGCAAGGTCCAGACTCTTGGGAGCATGTGACAAAATATTCCAGCCAAACTTTCCAATCAACGCAACAGTTTCGGCGGCACTGTGAGAGCGAGCATTATCGTGAAGGAGCGTTGATTCTTCTCGAGAGTTTTCCTCGACGCTTGTTCTGGATTGCTCTCCTCAGTTTATTGAGTGTTTCGCGATATTTGCCACAATTGATGGTTGAGCCTTGTTCCATAAACTCAACTAACAAAATCCCTTGATTGTCCCAAAAAATTCTGTACACTTGTGTACATTGTGTTGTTCAAAACAGGCGAATACTTTTTGCTGAAAAAGTTGGCGGGGGACTTTTTTGACACGGGTGTAGAAATATAGCTTTTTCTCCTACGAAAATTGCTCAAATTTCAAAAACAAAAATACCGTTGAAAAGCTGAGGATTTGGCGGATTTTACCGTATAAATGAAATTTTTCTAGCACCAACAGGGCCAGAGATAAAAAATAGGGAAACTTATAAGTTGAACGCCCCTCGTATTTACTCATTCATTGTTCACCTGAAGATTAAATAGTAGCTTTATATATTTATTTATATATTTCTGGAAGTGATCTTAGGTATAAAATTGCTTGGTTCTTGCAAAAGCATGTACAAACCATGAAGTAGATACTCTCTATTCAACTATGCATTGGTAAATTCACTATGGAGCAGAAGGCTGTCTAGAGCTAGCTTGAATGGAAGATAGTAGAATGAGAGAAACGACCAGGAAAATTGATTCTGATTAATTATATTATACAGATTAACCTGTGTGAAGGAAAATTGAAGTCCTGCTATTGCAAACATGACTTCTCCAATAGATATGAGAATGTATTGGGGCACCATCCATAGCGTATGCACGCTGTTTGGCGGAGTTATTTCAATCAGCTTGACAAACTGTAATCATGATGTTGAGGCTGTTAAAAACTTTTATTTTAAATAGATCCTTAGTAACGTCATTGTGTTCAACTGAAATGGCATCGTGTCGTGTCAAAGTAGGTAGTCGATTTAATATCTTAATGCATCGTGCAACTATTCCGACACGAATGTTGTGGTTTTGCATATTCAACCGATTGAAGGGGCTTTTTTTGAAGTGCGCGTGTGACCAACGAGAGAGGATTTGTGAGGCGTTATGTTATTAAGGCAGCACAGATGCAGCCATGATCAAAATCTCTTTTGTATGAGATAATCACACACGCTCGGTTTGTTGTCCTCGGTTTGTTTGCCTCAATTTTTTTACCTTTAAATTTTTTTAAAAAAAAAAAAAAAAAAAAAAAAAAAAAAAAAAAAAAAATTGTACTCTTGAAATCGGTTTTAAACGAAAGTGCGAAAGTTTAAAAGAGGCTATCTGGACACAGATATCGAGTTAACTGTTTTCTTCTGGAAGGATTTAATTGCAAGAAACTGACACATAAAAAAGTATGCAGAATTTTCTCACCTGGATAGTTTTATTAAAATTCTGTGTCCAAATAACCACTCTTGAACACTTGCACTTTGGTTTAAAACCAATTGCCTTTAGATTAATTAAAATTTTGATTTAAGGTTAAAAAAAAGTGAGGCAAAAAAACCAGAATCAGATCGTCCATGCTGCCTCACTTTGAGATAGGACTTATAACAAGTATCAGCCTCTCTATCGCTAGCTCGTTGGCTGTGACACTCTAAGAACATGTCAAGCTATGAGAAGTGTAATAAGTCTTTATGTGATGGAGAGAAGGATTATTCAATTATGTGTCAACCTCGACAAGCTAAATAGGAAAAATTGGGGGAAACTCCCCAAAATGGCAACACTTTGTCAGACAGTTTTCTTGAAGGATTCTCTCTCTACCTCTTTGATTCCTGCGTGTTTGCTCGCTATTTATTGATATATTTATATATATTATACATATATTTTATATATTATATACATATATTTTATATATTATTTTATATATTTATATATTTATATATTTTATTATTTATATATGGTTTATTCATATATTTATATCTATTGATACTCCCAATACAGTTGATTCTGTGAAGAGCTACTTACAGCTTTATTTCAGAGAGTTTGGGTAAAAGACAAACAAAATACTCTATTACGCTATTTTCACTGAGAAGGTGTATGAATACTGGAAAACTCACCACGATGCGACGATTCTGTTCTTGAACAATCAAATTATAAACTCCTCCGGACTTCAGATTAATTTTGTCAGCGTAAACAATCTGCTTTTGTTCCCCAATTTGAATGAGACACCGGTACCTATGAGACACAGGCGTCAGGCATATTTCAAAAAGTGCAGCAGGTCAAAACTCAAAGTATCATTATAATCAAAAAGAATTTTTTTTTCCTGGTCACGTTTTACGTGACCAGGTTTCGAAAATCGGTAGGTGACTGAAATTTTATTATTCCGGTTACCTAAAAGTGGGCGGAGCCAAGCAACGTACGGTTATGTACGGTACCGTATAAAAAGGTGACCGGGAACCGCTTGGTTTCGAATTTCGAGACCTACCTCCCGAGGTAGGTTACGTGAAACGTGACCGGACGAGTAGGTGACCGGAGGGAATATTTGAATTTTGAATTGCCTTGTCTGTGATTGGCTCCCGTAAGTGACCGTGGTTTCGAAACTCTGGTCACGAAAGAAGTGACCGGTTACCATTGGTCACGAAATAAAATTTGCTTCTTATCTTGTGCACAGACTCCAGGACGTATCAATGGTTTTGATTTGGATCTTAGTGGAGATGGCGTCGCGTGTAATCTGGCAACTTTGAATTTCGTTCATTCAAACCCACATGAAAACGGTCGAAATATTATCTAGAGGTTTTCTAGATGGTTTTCTTCGGTTAGGTTAATTTTTCTGGTCACTGAGGGAGAAAAAATATTTTTATTGGTTCGACAGTATTCCAATGGTGATGTGTGGTACAATACTACCGTGTTTATGCTTTAAAAACAAACAGCCACTGACTCATCATTGGAATCATTGTTGGTATGACTGCAAAAAGTTTTTAACAGAAATGCCCGGGATTTTCAAAAGACGCTTCGATTGTTTAACTAGAAATTCTCTCTGAAACAACAGGAATTTTCAGGAATATTATTATGAGGTCACAAAAAACCGTATAATTACTATACACTGTTTTAGTAGAGCGATATCCCTGGCTCCCCGCCCGACCATGGCGACCGTTCCAAATCCAACCATACAACCATGATCCATGGTCCGACAACCATGAATCATGGTCGCACGACCATAGTCTATGGTTGTATGACCATAAAATAATCATGGTCATACGACCGTAGACCAAGGTCGTCTGGCCATGAATCATGGTTGTCGGGGTGTTCAGAGACCCTCGAACGGCAATCGATACGATATATCGCTCTTTCGATTCTTCCTTGTTTCCACAATCTATATCGCGATGAATTTAGCCATAGGTAAGTACTTACTTGCAGATTACCAACTCAATTTATGAAAGCAAACGTACTCAGCTGGATTAAGTTCCAGATAATAAGACGAAACGACTTCCTCACTTTGAGAAATCAGAATTTCTGAATGATGTTTATTGTCACTCCTTTTGAGAAATTGTATCCTCATCACTTTGTCAGCTTCTTTCTGCCGTAAACACACCACCCTGGAAATGGAAATGGAATGGTTGCGGAAAGGCGTTTCTTGGGTGCATGGATGAAGCTATAATACATTCATTCAACATTTTTAGGGGGAGAGAGTCAATAGACCTGATAAGTGTGACGTCACGAAAAAAATTGGTTCCAAACAAATGCTCCATCTCACTCGCTCTCGTGGGTTTTCCCATAAGAAACAGGATCCACATTTTCAAATGCAAATTTGTGCTAGTAAACAACAAGTTCTCTCAGATATTATTTCACCATCGGATTCCACATACCCTAAAATACAAACGCGCTGCATTAACATTTTCGGAACATCACGCATTAATTTACAATCACAGTTCTACCGAAGAAAGTCCTATGTTTCGTCCCTGTCCCACTCACAAGTTTCTTATGCACACAGAATTCTAGAATATAGGCTCATCGGCACCATCACACCACGTGTTATACCTCGAACAAGCTTCGACACGAAGAGAGGTTAGGATGATTGAGTGTCATGGCGGTGATACTCCCATAAGAGACCGTGACTAAGACAAGGACGAAACATAGAACATCTTTCAGTATAACTGTGATTGTAAATTCGTTTGTGATCTTTTAGGAATTGTGTTAGAGTGAAAAGATACTTTAAGGTACGTGGAATCTAATGGTGCAATAAAATTAGAGAAAACTGGTGGTGAACTAGCATGAATTTGCGTTCGAAAATTTGGATCTGATTTCTTATGGGTAAATCCACCAGAGTGAGCGAGATAAATCATTTGTTTGGAACCAATTTTGATCGTGACGTCATCACTAAACAGGTCTATTTACCTGAGTGTGCAAATAAATGGGAATAAAGTTAATATTGGTGGTATTAGTTACGCTAATATCTCACTATAAAACAGGGTACATTCATGGTAGGGTCATTCCGCGTAGGTATGTCTTAACTTGTCACTTTATCAGAGCTGCCGTTTTGTCTATTTGTTACGGTATCCAATTCACCGAAGATTCCACACATTCCACACATTGAACAAAAGATTGCACAGTTCAGTTTAATGTAGGTACGACTATAATGCACGGAAAAAATCTGATCTGTTAATTATCTTTTCTCAATCGGTGTAATTACCGTTAAATTATCAAAACATCTACAATTTTTTTGAAATTAGTGCGACGAATCCACCGGTTGAGAAAAGCAGGGGCGTGCCGTCGTAGTCTCCAGAGAGGAGGAAGCGAGAATGCTATCTTGCCGCCCCCTCCGCGAACAACATTATAAATTTGTTGCCTTTTTTTTGTTGTTGCTTGTTTCACACTAATTTTGCCGCCCCCGGAGAGTGCCGCCCGGAGCAATGGTACCCCCCCCCCCCCTCGATACGCCCCTGGAGAAAATATCACAGATTTGAGCGAGTAGGTGTTTCTTTGAATTATTGTTACCTATACAAATACAATAAAGAACTGAACTGTGTTATATTTTGGTCAATTGGTGGAATCATTGGTGAATTCAAAAATGTCATTCAATGTAGGTAAGTACATAAAACCGCAAATCTGCAAGTATTCATCTATATTGCGAGTGATTTGTTAATACCTTATTTTGGGTTTACCGCCTAGACTGGCCTCCAACGTTACAGGATTGAGCGAATGAATCACTAAGTCTTTGTTTGCTTCGCTGATCAAAACACTGGATACCTGAGAATATATAATGATAAAAATAATAATAATTAAGTATAAAATCAATTTTACCTAACAAAGTATTAAAATTTTATCAAAAGATGCATCAAGCATCACTATAGGTATCTATGTTTATTGAAAAGTAGTGCTATGCATAATCTTTTCTGTATCGAGACAATAAAGAAAGGGATGAATTCTAGAACGCTACCGATACGAGACGAGATAGCGGGAATCCATTAATCCCATTGATTTCAACGGCGTCATGTGACCATGTAAACATGACTCGTAGTTGTTGATCTGTAAAGAAAAACTCCGGGGGTCGTGCTCACATAGGCAAGTGACGCCATTTTTTGACGCCCGAGTTTACTCGTTTTTCTCCTCAAGTTTATTTCACACTGCTCTAGCTCTCATTCCGGATGAACGCAAATGTAGAAAACACTGTACAATAGATAAGGTCAAGTCGGGCGCCTTCAATTCGTCGTATAGGCAATTCCAACTCCACCGAGTACGAATAGTTAACTACCTTCCCTCTAGAAACGGAAGAGTGATGGTCTCTTGAACTAACCTGGTCCTTAAAGGGTTAAGGCAAAGAATCAAAGCTTTAGGCAGATGTCCAAAGACTTCCCTGATAAAAATGGTCCATGTAAAGCCTTCACCAAATGTCCATGCAATTTGGATTTCTATGAAATCATGCGGATCTCCATGAAACTGTACAGAAGTCTTTGAAAATTCTCGGGGATTTCCATACATTTTCATGGAGACCATATAATTTTATGGGAATCCTGAATCCATATTTAATGGAGATTTGGTCAAGGATTTTTATGGACCATTTTACCAGGGGTTGGTTCTTTTTCCTGAAGCGAGTGCTTGGCATCGATATATTAACCACTCACTTTGGTCAGTGTGTCTGAAGTGTTTTCTCAGTGAGAATCAGGAGGAAAAAAGACAAACAAATAAAAAATGCTAACCATCCTTTCCTCTGGTATAAGATGAATAGCGATTCTTGGATGGACGAAAGTCTTGATTCCACACTCGTAGGGCGAGATCACGTCAAAATCGTAGCTGCTGGCATTATCACCAACGCGGACTTTTTGGAATACAAAATTGCCACCAGAGCCAATGCTCTGAAGATTATTGAACGGGTTAACTAGTTGAATCGGGCATGGCAACAGGTTGACGAAATTAATATGAGCCTGGCTTTTACCGGGTAACACAGGATACGATGCCTAGAATAAAATTGGTTGATATTTTTTCCATTAAATAACAATTTAGAACGTTTGCGCCCATCTCGCAGAGGATCTCATCTTTCTGATGCAAAGTATACAGCTGTTACAGCTACAGCCATTCGAGAGTCATATGATATTATTTGTATGTTAAACTGAGGCAGCTAAAAAACTGAACCCCCTCTTTCATGACATAGCACCATACGAAAACGAATGAAACCAAGCCGAATTTATGATTATACTAGCCGTTCCAAGCAGTGGCGTACGCGGGGGGGGGATCCCCCTCCCTACCTCGGATTTTCAGGGGTGGAGGGGAAAGGGGAATAATTTTCAATCAAACGCTCATCACTGCAAGCCCCTCCAAAAAAAAATCCTGCGTACGCCACTGGTTCCAAGCACCCTATGGGCGCCCTCAACGGCCAGCATTCTAGGGTTACGAGCTAGTTGGTAGTTGGTAAAAAATTAAAAAATTAAACGGAGAATTGATAAAAGAGAGATTGATTAAAGAGATTAAAGTGTAAAAATGTGAGCGCATAGCGCTTAAACTTTCCTGTATTAAATAAATAAATAAAAATATACTGTCGCACAAGGCGTAAAAAGAACCAATAAGACGCTGAAGATACCAAAATAAAAGCGTTGAAAATCGAAGAGGAATTAAAAGAGAAGCGAGTGCTTAAAGGTTAAATACAGCGGTGACCGGTGACAATCCGCACGGTAAAAATAAATGCACAATGCGCTAAGAATGTTTTCTTGCTTCGAATCTGCACCGCCGACCAATCGGAAACCTTACTATGTCGGCCACTATATCATGACGTTCGTGAAAAATGAGGTTATGCCTGTTCAAGTCGAGTCCGATTTTTCGCCAACTTAATCGGGCCTCAGAGCATTCTCCGCCACTTGCGCCTTCAATTTGGATAATATGTCAAAACGTTACAACGGAGTATAGGAACAGTTAGAGCTTGTTTCACGAAAGAAGACCGATGACCATGATGGAAAGTATAAAGGTGGAGGCATTCGTACCCCACCCGTCACAACGCGACGAAATCTAGCGAGCGGGGTCTGAGAGGGGTGTTCGCTGGTGGGTACTGCGGGTACCGCGCTCGCCAGTCACGTGACTGTTGGGTACAGATTCGTCGCACTGTAACGTAGGTGGGGTACGAATGCCTCCACCTTTATAATATAAAGTTTATATTCCATCATGGCCGATGACAGATCTTGCGGCTCGCTGCGCAAAGACGTGTTTTCGTTCTTGCACATGCGCAAAAACGCAAACTCGTCTCTGCGCAGTAAATAACCCCCTCTGTCATCGGCCAGCTTTCGTGGAACGACCTCTTGCTATCTACAAATTATATGAAACTATACATTGCAAGTAAGAGTTTGCTCTCACTGTAATTTCGAAATCAAAGGAATTTACGCTATACTTATGGGACTCGAACATAAATAATAACTTTTTGATTTGTGCTCTCCTTAAAATTAAAACTTCATTCTTTCCCGATGCTATTAATCTATTTCAGCCACTAAATCGGCATCAAACTCTAAAGTTCATTGTTCATCGTTCACCGTTCTTGTCCATTTCTATTTTATTTGTATCATTTTAAACTCACAATCAGCTCACCTCCAATTTCATTTCAAGAAGTCCGGTGACTATAAAAGCGAGACTTGATATGAAGCCCCCGCAAGCGATCCGGTGGAGGGGAGATTCAAGGACGCGGAATTTATCGAGGGTGGGGTAAATACATTTGTCGAATAAGGGGATGAGCAGAAGGACGATCGCAGGGTTGATGACCGGGAGCTGGTCTGGTTGAATTGAAATTCCAAACACCTGTCCATTGGTCCGGGAAGCTTGGAATGTCCACCTCGAACCCTAAAACCGAGCCCATCAATCAAAGTATTTATCTAATTTCAAAAGGGAGTCTATTATAGAGACAAAACGGCATTTAGTTTCATGTTAACCTTTTAGGTAGGCAAATTTGTTCACTCTAATCTGTTTCGCATGGTTTCATCTTTGCTCTTAAATGGCGGAGCTAAGCAGGTGTCAAGGGGGTTCCTGTCTAGTTTGTCACTCTCTCTATAGATGTAAGTCCTTTTGTGTGAGTCTAAGTGTGAATTTCGTAGTTTTTAATGTGCTCATCGCGCGTAATTTTTGCTGAAATTGACTCAGGAATTAACTATATATTCAATACAGCCATTATATCAAAATTTAGCGAGAGCCCCGTGGTGAGGTGTGTGGCGGTAATGTAGGCAACCTGCGAGACCGTTGAGAGGAGCTTAACCCTTTACTGCGCGATTTTTTTTTCGTTCGAAAATATGATTTTTCAATTGATTTTGACTCAAAATGAAAGGGAAAAATAATGAAAAAATTCCTAGCATTAATTCTTGCGCCCAAGAGAACTACAAAGTACTAAATTTAACATGGGCCAGTATAGGGAGAAAATCAAGGTCAAACGGTTAAATATGTTTTCTAATGCTCAGATGGCCCCCAATGTGGGGCCTTGCTTTATCAGACTTCGGTGAAAAATCGAAATTTTTCCTCGATTTGTGCCGGAGGGATGATGACGTGGAAAAAAATGATATTTTAACTTTAAGAGTTCAAAATGGAGGAAATATATTTTGTGCCTCAGGGGTGCCATGGCGCAGTTAAGGGTTAATTATTTTTTATATCAGCGACTCAAACGCTCGGTAGGTAATGATGTGAGCTACAATGGGTCTGTTGCACACCTCGGCTAGAGCGTTTTAAAGCAACAATTCATATGTAAAGAGCCGTAAAAATGACAATGACAGCATTAGAAAACACCAAAATTCATTGGGGCTCGAAACGACACTATCTGCAATATCGTGTTCCTCAGATCGCGTGAGTCTGTCGCCCAATCGGAAATTTACCTTGGCATAATATTGTATAAAGATTGTCCAAGGTTGGGGAATGGTTACCAACGAAAGATTTGCTTATCAATATTGCCATATGGTTGCCGCAATATTGTCACATTAATCTTTGGAAACTAATGTTGTTACAATCTTATCATGGTATGCGAAGAGAAAACTTGACACTCAAATATTTATATAATATTGTAGAAATATTGGTGAGGAAAGGTTGTAACCGGAATATTGACGTAATATTGTTATTAAAAGATTGGTTCAAGTTTGGTCTTTTTGATATTGATGCAATTTTGTCAACCGAAGCTTTCTACAAGGTTGGAAAAATAATTTTGCTACAATGTTGTCACAAAAAGGGTTTTTGAAAATTAATATTGATGCAATCTTGTCAACCGAAGCTTTCTACAAGATTGGAAAAATAATTTTGTTACAATATTGTGACAATAAGGTTTGAAAATTAATATTGATGCAATCTTGTAACCGAAGCTTTCTACAAGTTTGGGGAAAAAAAATTTTTGTTACAATATTGTCACAATAAGGTTTGAAAATTAATATTGAGACAATCTTGTCAACCGAAGCTTTCTACAAGATTGGAAAAATAATTTTGTCGCGGGTGGCGACGAGGCGCGACTAACGGGGGGTTCAAGTAGGAATTATTCGCGGAGCTCCTAGCGGTCGTAGCTCAACGGGTAAGCCACTTGTCTGCCACCGAAGCGGCCCAGGTTCAATCCTCACCATCTAGGTAATATTTGAAAATGTTTTCTGTCTATGAATTTCCGTGCATGTGTACAATGTCTATGTCGAATGTCAAGTAATTAATTGTGCAATATAATGTCCCCAAATATGTGTAAAATTCCAGGGTATGTGGGAATCAAAGGCAAGTACCAACAAATTAGTTCCAAAATTCGTACGTAGAGCGCGCAACCTTTTCCTTTGTTCATTTCTTTCTACAAGCTTACTGGAATCTTATTTCGACAACCTTGTAGTAATCTTCCCGACTCAATCTTATGAAATCTTATTTTGACAACCTTTCAGCAATCTTGCCGTTGGTTTTTAAAAAAATTTTGAACATAGTGATCTTAATACAATATTAATACAAGATTGTGACAAGATTGAATCTCTAAGATTGTGCCAATGAAATGACAAAAGGGGACAATGTGATTTTGCCGATTTGGGGGATAACTCAAAAGATAGAAACAAAATATTAAAAACTTTTTCATGGAGCTTTTAGAGAAAATTTTTTTGGGGGGGGGAAAAGGAAAGGGGAAAACGCACTTGCTGATCGAAAAGGCTCCAAAAAAATGGTAGCGGAGCGTATAGAAAGAAAATTGCTAGTACCGATTTCATATCGGCGATGAGCTTGTCACTGTAGCGATGTTTGGCGTAATCCAGCCAGTGTGCCTTATTTTTCTTCTTGCTTTGAATCTTCGCGCAAATTTCAGTCTTTATTGGAAAGAAACATGAAACAATGAAAAATGAACCCCCTCTTTCATGACATAGCACCATACGAAAACGAATGAAACCAAGCCGAATTTATGATTATACTAGCCGTTCCAAGCAGTGGCGTACGCGGGGGGGATCCCCCTCCCTACCTCGGATTTTCAGGGGTGGAGGGGAAAGGGGAAAAATTTTTCAATCAAACGCTCATCACTGCAACCCCCTCCAAAAAAAATCCTGCGTACGCCACTGGTTCCAAGCACCCTATGGGCGCCCTCAACGGCCAGCTTTCTAGGGTTACGAGCTAGTTGGTAGTTGGTAAAAAATTAAAAAATTAAACGGAGAATTGATAAAAGAGAGATTGATTAAAGAGATTAAAGTGTAAAAATGTGAGCGCATAGCGCTTAAACTTTCCTGTATTAAATAAATAAATAAAAATATACTGTCGCACAAGGCGTAAAAAGAACCAATAAGACGCTGAAGATACCAAAATAAAAGCGTTGAAAATCGAAGAGGAATTAAAAGAGAAGCGAGTGCTTAAAGGTTAAATACAGCGGTGACCGGTGACAATCCGCACGGTAAAAATAAATGCACAATGCGCTAAGAATGTTTTCTTGCTTCGAATCTGCACCGCCGACCAATCGGAAACCTTACTATGTCGGCCACTATATCATGACGTTCGTGAAAAATGAGGTTATGCCTGTTCAAGTCGAGTCCGATTTTTCGCCAACTTAATCGGGCCTCAGAGCATTCTCCGCCACTTGCGCCTTCAATTTGGATAATATGTCAAAACGTTACAACGGAGTATAGGAACAGTTAGAGCTTGTTTCACGAAAGAAGACCGATGACCATGATGGAAAGTATAAAGGTGGAGGCATTCGTACCCCACCCGTCACAACGCGACGAAATCTAGCGAGCGGGGTCTGAGAGGGGTGTTCGCTGGTGGGTACTGCGGGTACCGCGCTCGCCAGTCACGTGACTGTTGGGTACAGATTCGTCGCACTGTAACGTAGGTGGGGTACGAATGCCTCCACCTTTATAATATAAAGTTTATATTCCATCATGGCCGATGACAGATCTTGCGGCTCGCTGCGCAAAGACGTGTTTTCGTTCTTGCACATGCGCAAAAACGCAAACTCGTCTCTGCGCAGTAAATAACCCCCTCTGTCATCGGCCAGCTTTCGTGGAACGACCTCTTGCTATCTACAAATTATATGAAACTATACATTGCAAGTAAGAGTTTGCTCTCACTGTAATTTCGAAATCAAAGGAATTTACGCTATACTTATGGACTCGAACATAAATAATAACTTTTTGATTTGTGCTCTCCTTAAAATTAAAACTTCATTCTTTCCCGATGCTATTAATCTATTTCAGCCACTAAATCGGCATCAAACTCTAAAGTTCATTGTTCATCGTTCACCGTTCACCGTTCTTGTCCATTTCTATTTTATTTGTATCATTTTAAACTCACAATCAGCTCACCTCCAATTTCATTTCAAGAAGTCCGGTGACTATAAAAGCGAGACTTGATATGAAGCCCCCGCAAGCGATCCGGTGGAGGGGAGATTCAAGGACGCGGAATTTATCGAGGGTGGGGTAAATACATTTGTCGAATAAGGGGATGAGCAGAAGGACGATCGCAGGGTTGATGACCGGGAGCTGGTCTGGTTGAATTGAAATTCCAAACACCTGTCCATTGGTCCGGGAAGCTTGGAATGTCCACCTCGAACCCTAAAACCGAGCCCATCAATCAAAGTATTTATCTAATTTCAAAAGGGAGTCTATCATAGAGACAAAACGGCATTTAGTTTCATGTTAACCTTTTAGGTAGGCAAATTTGTTCACTCTAATCTGTTTCGCATGGTTTCATCTTTGCTCTTAAATGGCGGAGCTAAGCAGGTGTCAAGGGGGTTCCTGTCTAGTTTGTCACTCTCTCTATAGATGTAAGTCCTTTTGTGTGAGTCTAAGTGTGAATTTCGTAGTTTTTAATGTGCTCATCGCGCGTAATTTTTGCTGAAATTGACTCAGGAATTAACTATATATTCAATACAGCCATTATATCAAAATTTAGCGAGAGCCCCGTGGTGAGGTGTGTGGCGGTAATGTAGGCAACCTGCGAGACCGTTGAGAGGAGCTTAACCCTTTACTGCGCGATTTTTTTTTCGTTCGAAAATATGATTTTTCAATTGATTTTGACTCAAAATGAAAGGGAAAAATAATGAAAAAATTCCTAGCATTAATTCTTGCGCCCAAGAGAACTACAAAGTACTAAATTTAACATGGGCCAGTATAGGGAGAAAATCAAGGTCAAACGGTTAAATATGTTTTCTAATGCTCAGATGGCCCCCAATGTGGGGCCTTGCTTTATCAGACTTCGGTGAAAAATCGAAATTTTTCCTCGATTTGTGCCGGAGGGATGATGACGTGGAAAAAAATGATATTTTAACTTTAAGAGTTCAAAATGGAGGAAATATATTTTGTGCCTCAGGGGTGCCATGGCGCAGTTAAGGGTTAATTATTTTTTATATCAGCGACTCAAACGCACGGTAGGTAATGATGTGAGCTACAATGGGTCTGTTGCACACCTCGGCTAGAGCGTTTTAAAGCAACAATTCATATGTAAAGAGCCGTAAAAATGACAATGACAGCATTAGAAAACACCAAAATTCATTGGGGCTCGAAACGACACTATCTGCAATATCGTGTTCCTCAGATCGCGTGAGTCTGTCATAACTCAAAAGATAGAAACAAAAATACTTAAAAACTTTTTCATGGAGCTTTTAGAGAAAATTTTTTCGGAGGGGGGGAAACGGAAGGGAAGACGCACTTGCTGATCGAAAAGGCTCCAAAAAACTGGTAGCGGAGCGTATAGAAAGAAAATTGCTAGTACCGATTTCATATCGGCGATGAGCTTGTCACTGTAGCGATGTTCGGCGTAATCCAGCCAGTGTGCCTTATTTTTCTTCTTGCTTTGAATCTTCGCGCAAATTGCAGTCTTCATTGGAAAGAAACATGAAACAATGAAAAATAAGTCTGGTTAAACTATTTGACATTCTAAGAAGGACGAAAGTGTGTAGTAAAAATGACTGAAAAACTTAAGATTGCAGTAAACTTTAAAAAGGAGGATTACTTTCACAAAACTCGTAATATCAATTTTTGCTGGTTTTAACAAAAATGAAAAAAAAAACTTCTCAGAACTGTAACCAGAGGGGATATCAATCGAAGTTTTGGTTAACATAAGTCAAGTATTTAAGTAGGTATATTACTGAGACACAATTTTGAAAGTTTTTGGAGTTTTGGTTGGTTCAACTGCGAACATTTAGGTAATAATTTAGTTTTGCTAAGCCGCGGGTAAATCAATTTTCATCAAAAATGAATAAGGCTAATTTAGCGAAAGACTCCTCAAATTCAAGTATCTTGGAAAGTAATCGAACAGTTTTACTTTGGAAAAGTTTACTCGAGTAACTTAGAAGCACTCTTTCGCTATAATGATATTTTATTTTATGATTTTCTTCAAAAATGCTGAAATCCTAAAATATCAATAAAACCGGAATCACGTACAGGAGGTACCTCTATCATCGATCCTTTTGCTCAGGCTTAAATTAACACATTGCAACGTTGACATCACACTGAAGAAAATATTAATGTTAAAATAGCAAAACTTGCTAAAAATTGGGAATACATTTTACATTGCAAAAAGTATAATTCGAAAAATGCCAACTTTGCACAAATAATTGCTAAAACAGCAAATATTATTGCTATTGTAGCAGAAAATATAGCTATATAGTTCCTAAAAAAATGGCTCGTAAAGCAAAAAATATGGCAAAATCAGCCACGTTTTTTAGTAAAGTAGCATTTCATAAGCTGCAATTTATGCAATATGTAATGTATTCCCGATTTTTACCGGTGTTTTGCTATTGTAACATTCAATTTTTTTTACGCAATTTACAAGCCTCGCCACTGATAAGTAATACACCTATATTTGCGAAAAATCTAAAATAATTACTGTCCTTAAGTAAAAATTCTTACCATAGCGCATTTGATAAATTGAAGTATAATATTCTCCTTAGGGAATTTAATCCTATAGAGAGGCTTTCCTGAAATGAAAAAAACTGGAACAAGGAAGGAAAGGTATAATACTTGCATTAAAAAATGTGTATTCCTTGCGAATGGGAATTTTGGCTGGAGAAAATGAGAAGGGAGAAATATTTGTTCATTGTCATTGAAGAGAAGAAAAATTTCCGAAAAAATGCTCATTGTCACGTTTACAGGGTAGATCTTATTTTGAAAACAATTTTTTGATACTGTGGCAAAATTTTTGTACCAAAAGGATATCGTTTTATTACGAATAATGGCGAAGTATTGAAGTATAAGGTTAAAATATGCTAAAAAACTGAGATTTGATGTACTACACGCAGCGTCAAACGTTAAAATGAATGATAGTAGGTAATTTGAATAACCTAGCTACATTAGTCGTAAAAAGTTTTCAGCCGAATATTATTCAATTTATGAATAGGTATTCTAACTAGCATCCGGCTGAAGAAAAAAAGCTTATCAACACCCCTTCCCCCTTCTTTCTAACCATCATGACCTCCATTTGTTTTCTGGAACGAATTATGAAATTCAATTTTTCAGAATAATTACCGTATCTGGTGCCTTTGCTTATGATTTCATTGTTTTTTGTTTTTTTGTTTTTTCAATCTTGAGATCATTTGAGCGTATAAAACTCATGAAATCCTGAATAGATCCGATTTAATTTTAAAATTAGTGTTGACAATTTAACAAGAATCTGACATGATGTTGATCAATAATTTCTCAGTTATTGTGGTTTCCAGTCAGCCGTGAATCGATCGATTTCGATCGCTTAAAGAGCGCGTGGTATCAAGTTCCATCTATAGGCTCAGGCTCACAGCTATTAAAATTGTTTCTAAATGCAATTAAGATAGCACATATTTTTCATACTTAAAGCTAAAAACATGAGAATCGCCGGGAAACCAAAGCCGAGGGCGTAGCAAGTCTCATCTCCGAAACAACCAACAGATTTCCGTAAGATGGGCGTGATTATCATCCCAAAAAGTCCTCCGAAATTGATCGTGAAGTAAAATATTGAAAAGAATTGCTCCAGAAGGATTTGCTGCTGTGGAAGTCGAAACTGATCCCCGCCAAAAGCTGCTACGCAAGGCTTGATGCCCCCTGTCCCGAATGCAATCAGCACTAAACCTAACATCGTGAATAACCTGCGAAAATATGCATATTCGAAGGATGAAGAAAAAAGGGTATTATGATACACCATTATTTTACTGTGGAAGGGGGAGGGGTGGCTTTGATCGAGAAAGTCTGGTACTCTCCTCCGGGAATCTATCACCAGCTAAATTCGTTGCGGGAACATGCTCCGGTTGTATGCCATTTCACTTACTTAATACTGTTGACCCACGGAAAATTTCACCCAAAGGTTTTTTGCTCAAAGAAATTTAGCCCTATCCGTTTCACTGATGAGATGTCATACCCATTGGGATTTTCCCCCTAGACTATTCAGCCGTAGTAATACAGCTAATAAACTCCTCATTTAAAAAGTGACACCTAGAAAACTTTTCTCTCACTTTTCCGTCCTCATTTTA
This sequence comes from Trialeurodes vaporariorum, assembly GCA_011764245.1. NCBI lineage: Eukaryota > Metazoa > Arthropoda > Insecta > Hemiptera > Aleyrodidae > Trialeurodes > Trialeurodes vaporariorum. The sequence goes on from VMOF01000111.1 coordinate 51,170,496, forward strand.
TCAAAAAATGTCGAGTTCGTTGAAGGGTTTGTTTTTTTGGAATTTTTGCTGATTTTTTTATTATCTGTCTGAAGTACTTCAATAATACATTTACTGGTAGTGTATGTTTTATTATTATTATTTTTTACAAAATATTTCAAACAAAATGTTCTACAGTCCTAGGCTGTAGGGTGAAATTGCAGGGTAAATATTTTTTGGGTGAATTTTTGACGATCTTTTGGGCGGAAAAAAGATAAGGACAAATGACTTTGGGCGTTTCGGCTTCTGGGGCAAATAATTTGGGTGAAAAGGCCTCCAACCCATGCTCCCCCGCAAGTTTCACGGAGGTGAAAAAGTGAAGGCGTTTTCACAAAAATCTTTTTAGTTGTTTCATTATTCGCAGAACACTACATCAGACATTTTGTTATGGCATCACAATGGCCAATCGCATTTTACCATTTTTTCAGCCCATTTCACAAATTGAAGAACCTTCATAAAGTTCATTTTTGTCATTGTTCATCTAAAACGTCTCTCTTGATAAGCTCAAGAACACACATCACATCTGACTCCAGTGCAGTCGTCACTATCGGCTGATCAGTTTGGAGATAACGCTCACCTTTCCGAAATTCTGGAATTCTAGAAAGCTTCGGATGGTTACTGCTCAACATCCTGGCAAGAACTAGTTTTAACTGAAAGCGTCGGTGAAAACCCGAAACAGTAAACGACTTCGGTTTTTTTACTATTGCTCATTTGTCAAAACTAGTTTTGACCAAAAACTCTAGAAAAAAACCCGAAAATATAAGCGCGATTTCGGGTTTTTAACGAAGCCCCTCGTCAAAACTAGTTTTGACTAGTAAATACGTTGGTTTTACGGATTTCGGGTTTTTACTGTAACGTATGTATATATAAAAAAGCTCAAACAGCAACAATATATGGCGGGAGGGGGGCAAAATCAACTGGAAGAGGTCAAAAGTAGCATATCACCAGAACGTCAAAGTTCAATTTTTGCTCATATTTTTTGACACTTTTAGGCAGTTTACCGCTTTCTTCCTTTTAATTTTTGCGTCCCCTTCCCCCGATTAAGTCAAGTCGAGCGGCGTCTTGGAGAGCCTTCTGATCGTCAATATAAGCCATGAGGCGTAAAAAAAGAGATTACTGAGCATTTACAACAACGTAACCCTATTCGTATTCATGAGACTTACATGGGGGGTAATTGAATAGTCGGCATAGCTGCCAAACTGAGTAACATATTTCCGGAGGTATAAACGAAAGAGAAGTAGAAGATGGTCCTGGAAAAATAATAAAAATTAATTTTAAGCCGTAGGTAAATCATAACAGCGTCTGGTGAAAACCATCATAGTGCTCTAAAAATTATAATAATTATTGGCTAGTACTTGTAAAGATCAGATTAAGGTTTTGATACATTTGTGAATGGCAAAGAAGCATTTTGCCCTATGGAGCCATATTTAGAGAACCCAAATCTATATGCTGAGGAAAACAAATTAAAGATGGTTTCACCCTAAGCGCAGTTTTTGTTGTAATGACAAGGGGAAAGGACTGTATAAGAACCACACACTGTTCGCTATTTTTACTTTCTCACTCTAACAAAGTTAGAAATAGAGAAAGTATTGCAATGAAACAGAGATTCGAGGTATTTTGTTTCGATACTTGGCCCACTACGACTAAGTAAATTATGATAGTAATTATAAAATAATTGGCTCTAATCATGCCTAATACTATCAAAGAATATTCATCCATGAAGTTCCATAATTTCATCATATTATTTAACCATTTGTGGCTTGGAGGTGTAAATGCTCAAACTTTCTGTGGCGTCTGTTTGTCCGTCTGTCCGTCTGTATGTCTGTCTGTAGCCATAAAACGTGAAACCCAGCATCACTTTTTAGCTATTGATCCACAATGCATCCAAATTTATTCAGAGATGTTGCTATCAACATTCCCCAGAGGGCCTATTTTTGTTTTTTTTTTTAAATTTTAATTTTAAGGTTATTTATGGATGAAAAATGGTTTCCATTAAAATCAATGGGAAAAATGGGTCAAAAAAAAGAAAAATTTAAATATTTCATAAGAGGATCTTTGGATCTGGATAAAAATATCAATGATGTGAGAAAATGTAAGCAGGGTATATTCCCTACAGTTTATTTTTTGCAGCGGTGCAATTTGACAACAGTGATTTACTACATTCAAAAAAATTAAGAATCAGCCTGCTGCGTGAGAGAGAGGGGAGAGGAGTTGACATACATAATTGTACTATGACTTTCAAAAGAAAGTAGTGCGTTCGACATGTTTACTCTTTTAAGTCTTGGCGATCTTTTATCAATTTTGCCTTTTATCTTTTATCACAACAAATCCTCTTCCATTTAAATCTATGCAAAAGTATCGATTTCTCGAGAGCTCGATGAACCTCTTGAAGATCGACTAATTTACGTAGCTTTGAATGGAAGAGGATTTGTTGTTTCCACTTCAACAAGGGCCGCCATAGAAGCGTTGCGCCATGTCATAATCTTCTTCTTCAAAAATGAAGAAGAAGAAACTGATCAAGGAGCGCTCAAGAGGCAAAATACAAATGGCCGCTATTTCAAATAGGTTAGGTCATGATTATAAACAACAACGGTCATCATTGTAAGAGATAATGTCCTCCAGAATAACATTTGTAAAGTAAATGTGTAAAATGAGCGAGAGCGAAATTTAAATAGAATTTTCGGGCGTCGCCAGATTCCCTCCCAAGATTCCCTCCCGATTCCGATTCCCTCCCGTGACGCTCTCGGGATACCCGATTCCCTCTCGGTGTCGAGTAAATGGAAAACAATGGCAACGTCGCAACAACAAGTTTAAGGGATAAATAGTAGATCGGATCGTACGTTGATAAGAAGTACAAAATCAAGATGCTCGGACAGCGAGCTCTATTTCCTCCCATACTTTGGGCTTCAAAAACAGCCGCGCCCCGTCCATGACCACAAACGCATGTGAAAGTTTTCATTCCAGATACGACTCGTTTTTTTACCAGCATCATCCTAACTTTCTTGCCTTTATCGGGGTTCTCAAAAAAAAAAATTCAGAGATTCAAAAATTGTAATTAATTCCGCGAATAACACAAGTGCGAAAAACCGGCCAATTATCCTAAAAAAAATTGAGTTCCTCGAAGAAACCATCGGAAACCTCCCCGAAAATTGTAACGACGAAGCCCTCTTTAAATACATTCGCACGGTCTCATACAGGAATTCTTGGAATGTTTTTTTGTGAATTTGTAATATACGTTCAAGTTTCAAATTTTTGACGCACCAGGCTCCATACACCCGTACAGTGAATTTTAAGATATTTTTATCCGGCAGCCATGATGTAGGTTAAGGGAGGGAGAAGGATTTCAAATTTTGCTTTATGATTGTGAAGCAGAGTTTGGAAACGTTCTGACGACCGAAAACCATTTTCTTCATCCGAGCATCTTATAATTTTGTACTGCCTATCAACTTACGGTCCGAACGAAACATTCCTGTCATGGTGAGTTTAGTTTTAGTTTTTATCATTAAACTTGTCGTTGCGACGTTGCCATTTTTTTCATTTGCTCGACACCGGGAGGGAATCGGGTATCGGAGAGTGTCACGGGAGGTAATCGGAATGGGGGGGGGGGATCTTGGGAGGGAATCGGGCAACTCCCGAATTTTCCGCCATTTGCATTTTGCCTCTTAATCTACAGAGCATATAAATCTGAGAGGCAATCAGAAATGGATTCCGACAAGGCGCCCGCGCCCGTTTAATTCATAGTATATAGGGACTCAAACTCTGCACTGATGCACTCTCAAATTTTTTTTTTTTTTTTTTTTTTTTTTTTTTTTTTCAATTAGAATTAAATGTTCCTTGGTGGTTGAGCCAGTTGCTCTCGGACAATATATCCCACTTCACGTATGCAAATACAGCACCTAAAAATTGCCGAGAAAATTACAATGGTTGCGATCCGATCAGTATCAACCCTGCGAAGGCGAACTATACCTGGTCACCAAAGGAATAGACGCTAGCTAGCTCAAATTTCAAAGATAGTTAACTATTCCTATTCCACGATGTTGGTTTTGCCTATCCATATAATTGAAGGCTCTTGACAAAACATTATTCTGCAAAGGATGCAATTTTGGAATGGTCTGAATCTGAAGCAGACCTAGTACCTATACTCTGTTCACGATAAGAAGGCGGGTGAGAATTCAGGTAGTAATGCACTATTTAGCAACAGTGCGGCTATACCGGCTACTCCAACCCTTCGCAGTGGCCGTTGTTCTTCCGACTTCTCTCTTGGCACGGAGGATTTCCGAGAACCGACAGACTCAACAATTTACACACGTCCAGTAAAAGTTGCGAACGGTGAAAAATACGAAAAAACGGACGAAATTTTTGCCCTAAAGGGCCAAAACTCGGCAAAAATAGTCGACTTTGAATATTGATGACTCTCATGTATTCGATATTAGACGAAATATTCTGAATTTAATTCCGACTGAAAAATACGAATTTCTGAGAGTCATCAATATTCGAAGTCGACTATTTTTGCCGAGTTTTGGTCCTTTAGGGCGAAAATTTCGTCCGTTTTTTCGTATTTGTTACCGTTCGCAATTTTTACTGGACGTGTGTAAATTGTTGAGTCTGTCGGTTCTCGGAAATCCTCCGTGCCAAGAGAGAAGTCGGAAGAACAACGGCCACTGCGAAGGGTTGGAGTAGCCAGTATAGCCGCACTGTTGCTAAATAGTGCATTACTACCTGAATTCTCACCCGCCTTCTTATCGTGAACAGAGTGTACGTAACGATTATGAATTAAAAAAAAAAAAAAAAAAAAAAAAAAAAAAAAACATTTTCGGGCGTGGTATTGAAGGGGTGAAAGGGAGGGGGGAGGCAAACAAAAAACAGTCAATGATTTTATCGCTGTAGTCATTCGGCGTATAATAAACCAGAGGCGGACTGGCCTACGATAAACCGTGAAATTTCCCGGTGGGCTGCGGCCCAATTTGAGTCGGCCGGGCAGTGATAGGAATGAAAGGGAAAGAAAAAGAGGAAAGAATTGAGAAAGACAATTATTTTATAAAAAATGGAGCAATAGAGAGAAAAATGAACGACCTCATAGAACAGGCCAGCTTTATTAGATCCCAGGATTTCCAGTCGTGTGTTTCGATCAGAAAGGGGGGAAAAAAGGAGAGGGTACGATGGTAGGTACGTACTCACTACATACGATGACCACGTATTAATGTCGACGCACAGCACCAGATATCCGATAAAAACGCTCCTCCTGGTAGACCACGCATTTCGATTGTGAACCCGTTCGTTCATGCATGCGCCTTCAATTCTGAAGGTAGACTAAAACGGTACAGTTACGTACGAATAGTTAACTACTCGATGCAACAGACAACAAGTAATGAGATCCGATTCGACGACCGTCGCCGTCGCGATGAAAACATTGGAAACTGGGTCTTTCTTTTCTTTGCGCCTTCGTTTTTTCGGGTAGACTAAATCGGTACAGTTACGTATGAATAGTTAACTACTTGTCAAAATACAGCTGATGGTATCCGATTTTATTACTTCTGAAAAATTAAGCAGTTCGACGGATAGAAACCGTGTCTCACTATCGTGAGATCAAACCAAAACAAACCAAATAAGTAAAGCAAAAAACCTCAGGGAAGCTGAATGTCATCAATAATGGGTATGTTGGAAACTTTTGCTACAGCGCTGTAGAGTGTTCAATCTGATGTAAAATCGCGTGAAAAGCCCATTGGTGGCATCAGAAAGTCATAAAATGCAGTATGAAACTCACGAGAGACGTTTAATGAAATCCAAGATGGCGGTAAAATATTGAGCAACCTGTATGCATGCACCACGAACATCCAAGGATAGCCAACCTCACAATATCGATCACAACCAATCACAACGTAAATAAACACATAACCTCTGAAGCTGTGATTTTGTTAACGTTGGCAATCCTTGGATGTTAACGGTGCATGCATATAGATTGCCCGATATGTTACCGTCATCTTGGATTTCATTAAACGTCTCTTTTGAGTTTATTATCGCATTTCATAACTTTCTGATGCCACCAATGGACTTCTCGGGCGATTTTACATACGATAAAACACTCTTTATCGCTGTAGCAAAAGTTTGCAACAGACCCATTATATCGCATCAATAACCAATGCGGCAAATCGGCAGCCTGAATCCTGCAGAAATGCAGAAGTTCAGGGACCAAATAATGTTACGTCCTCACGGTCCCGCACGCACGCAGATGATCGGTGAGCACTTACGGGGGGTATAAACTACACGCAAACATACTTACGTGCGCACCATCCAACGTCTTTCGGAGGGCCGTCAAGCCGTAATATTATTTGGTCCCAGGGCATCAACTAATGAAGTTTTTCTTTTTCGAAGAAATGGGGTTAAGAACGGCGTTTTTGACTGTGAATTTATCGGATTTCTCATGGCGTTTATGAGAGGGAAGAGGCTCATTTCCATGCCTCGGATAGTGAGGGGGGGTGTCAATATAACCCCTACATCGCGGCTGATTCAAAAGTGTGTTTCCCGGTTCGAATTTTGGAACCAGTCCGCCTCTGAAATAAACTGCGTAGGGAATACACCCCAAACACTTTCTCACATCAAAATTATTCTATGGGGACCCCAGACCCCCCTTTATTACTTTGGGGGAGACCTTCAGACCCCCTTTAATATTCTAGAGAAAACCTCCAGAGCCCCTATAATATTCTGGGGGAGACCCCCAGACCCCCCTTATGTGACTAATTTTACGGTATGCTGATTGCAGAATATTTTTGTAAATTTTCATCAAAATTCAATCGCAGCCATATTTGAAACATTCCAATTTTTCCCTACGTTCACCCATTTTACTCACCCCCCCCCCTTGATTTCAAAGGAAACCTTTTATCATCCATAACTTGCCTACGATTTAAAATTTCGGGGGGGGGACAAATAATCCTTTTGGGAAATGCGGTAAAAGCAACTTCTCAGCAAAATGTTGATGCATAAGGACGATTGGTTCAAAAATTATGCGGAGATACTAGACAGACAGACATCTGCGCCATCGCAATACTTTCTCAATTTCTAACTTTGTTAGTTGTGAGAAAGTAAAAACATAAAATATATAACAATCAAAATAATTTACTACTTTGTGAGTGGAATGCATGAAGGATCTTATACATATTATTGGGGTCTCCGGATTAAAATATATGGGAAATCAAGTTCCGTCTTTGCCATAGTTAACTTATATATGCCCATTGGGTCGTTAACGATCCACTTACAATGGTTTTTTTTGGACCAAATTACTGTAAATTTAGGCCAATTTTACTCAAAAATCGATGTTATGATCTTTAAGCACCTATAATTTAGCGATACCAGAAAATTTCACAATTTTTTGATTTTGAATTTTTTTAACTTTAAGATGGTGTTTTTTGAGAAAAACACCAACAAACACCCAACATGTTCAAATAAAGTTGGGCGTATATGGGTTAATTAAAGTGTCCAGAAGACGCACTGTATCATAGTTCAGTTTTAAGAATTCGTTAATGTTTACCTGAATCGTCCCAGGAAGCTGTCGGCCAAACTCGCGCCAAGAATTGGACCGAAGTAGCAAAGCATGATGAAAACGTGGTAGATTATGGTTGCGGTACTCTCCGCAAATCGCAGGTTGTTCCGTAAGTATAAAGACAAGATCGCTGAAACAATCGATAAAACCGTGGACTCAATATCAGGGGCGTCATTTCAGGTTCGGCTTGGGGGGGGGGGGGGGCAAAAATGTGATGACCTTTTCTTTTTTTTCTTTTTTTTTTTTGCTCATTAATATTATTTTAGACACTCTACAGCCCTGCAATCTGCATATTCTACATATATTCTATTTACGGCCCTAAATTCCAACAAAACTTGTTAATGACCAAAATTTTATTTAAAAAAAAAAAAAAAAAAAAAAAAAAAAGGGTCATCACTTTTTCACTTTTGGCCGACCCTTGGGCCCCCCTGCCCCCCCCCCCCCCCCGCAAATGATGCTACTGCTCAATATAGAATGACTTTCTAAGACTGCGATTAATGGGCGCATTAACAATCTTATAACGTTTGAAACAACTGACGAACTATATTTACTTATACCAGAATGATGATGATCCTGTAATTTGATCGAAATGTTTCGGGTTTTTATTTCCCTTTCTGGCTTAGTTCCCATTTCTATCTCATTATTATATACCTATACCTAGTCATCCAACTCAAATGAGTCGTTAAAAGCGCGGGGTTTTAATTTTATAGTGTTCAAAAATTTTATACCGTAATATTAGTAAAAATTTGAACAAAATTGCGGTTTTAGACAAGTTGTTGCTCTCTGTAGGTTATTGTGATTATTTACCTTAAAATTCAAACGTTGCGGGCAGTTGCGTCGCGTGCTGTCTGGCAGCGCTACATTCGATCCATTAAAATCCATGTAAAACATCGTTCCGAGGAAGTGCATCATGCACTCCTGACAGTTCGACCTTTTACGTGGGTTCGAATGGACTAAATGCAGCGTTGCCAGATTGCACGCGGGCCCCTTACCTCCTCTACCCCCTCCCCTACCCAAAAAAGGGAATATCCTAATAAAAATGGTGTCGGGACTTACAGTTCATTATTTCATTAATATTGTTACTGTGCTCAGCTGATATTTTTACTTACTTCTCAATCCACAGAAGGAGAATCTCTCGCAAAACTCGGTCGCGATGATCAAAAAAATTGCTCTCGGGTATTTCGCGTATCTTGGATGAGAGCTCTCTATCGGCGGCTAGAACAAACAAAAATAATTGGTGCGGCGATGAAGATTTGGATATTACTTAGCGATGAGAATAGACACGAGGAAGAATAATAAATAGAAAATAGAGACTAGTGTTGTCGAAAGAAAATTGTGAAAATGAAAAGAATCACTCGCCAAAAGCCTCTCGGTGTAAAAAAAAAAAAAAAAAAAAAAAAATAAATAATAATAATAATAATAATAATTCTTGCAATAATCAGTGTAATATTGAACGTAGTTATAAATCGCTATTTTCCATACCTGATGTTTGTTCGACTCCATAATTATTCGGCACTAACCAACAAGCAATGTGTGTGCTTACGTCTCTTGGCTCAGCACTTAAAACGATTCAATTTAAAAACAAAAAAATAAAATGAAAATAAATTCACCATAACTACTTCTGCTAATCTCTTTGAAGAACATTTGACTTGGAAGAGGAGGATTCTTAATCACCAGTGTTGCTAATTTTCCCATTTTTCTCTCAGTTTTTCTCGTCGAATCTGTGAGGTTTCCCACGATAATCAAATTTGAATTTGCGGTAGGCCTATGTTGGAGTTGATTAGGTATGCATCAAATTCATCAAATCATTGAACACGTCATGCGGAGGGGGGGGGGTAGTTGACGCTGCTTTTATTGAAAATATTTCATAACCCTGGTAAAAATGACGATTATAACTGGTCCAAAAACGACTAGCCAACTATATAGATTATAGTTGGCCAACTATGTTTATAGTCGTCTTTGGAATAGTCGTATATCCGTTGTAGTCGTCATTTTTACCAGGGAATGCTCAAGTTTGGCCATTTAACGATGTCGTATTCGTACTTGGAGATAAATAACCAAGGGTTAGGTTATTAAGTGCCTAGACGTTTCCTAGGTTATTGATTAAAACTTGAATGTGAAGTTGTTCCAAACTTTTGCTACAACTAAGCAATTGGGTTGTCGACTTTCCTGATGAAAAACAATGTTGATACTGAAAACTTCTAAAATCCATTCGTTTAACTTTGATAAAAAGTTTTAAATATGAAGCTGTAATGGTGATGTCTGACGTTACGCAGCTGTACCATTAGGATGGTGTAACTGGTACACCTTACATTTTTAATAACTTATATCATAAGTTACCGAAAGCATTTTGGAGTTTTTTGAGCATCATAATATGTTTACTTTTAAAAACTAGCTGACACTCCACTTGTGCTGTATACTGATGTATCAGAATATATGAATTTCTGCTCGCAATCAGAGACACAGAAATATTAATGGTTCATTTTCTTCTTCCATCGTTAGTATCTGCAACACTGGATTCTAAAATCTAACTCTGACCACAAGTTTAAAACAGCTGACTACAATTTTACAGCTGTCATCTTAGTAATTAATAAAAAAGAAAAGAAGATAACGGATACACTATATATAGTTTCTTCTCTACCGATAATCGTTGAAAGCTGACGTCATGCTGCTCGCGCATGTTACTCGATCTTCCTCACTCACAATCAGTAGCGCCTACAATCAGAGGGATAGGCAAAACGAACACCGCAGAGTAGGAACATTTTACTACCCGTTGAATTTCTGCGAGCTAGCGTTGATTTCTTTCTGTGGCCTGGTTATAAAAAGGTCAAGAATCGCAAATAATAGAATAATTAAACTAATTTAAAAAGTAAGACAAATGTAACTATTTGTTAAATATACTGTAGGGAATACCCTACGAACACTTTTTCACATCAAATTTAATCTGGCGGAAACCCCCAGACCCCATTTAATTATACAGGGGGAGAACCCCAGACCCCCTTAAATATTCTGGGGAAAACCCCCAGACCCCCCTTAAATATACGGGGGGGAACCCCAGACCCCCTCTCATATTCTGGAGAGACCCCTAGACCCCCTCTTAAATATTCTGGAGGAAAACCCCAGACCCCCATTAAAAAAATTGGGGAAAATCCCAGACCCCCTTTTATCTTCTGCAAGAGACCCCCAGACACCCATCCCTCCTTCAATATTCTGGGGGAGACCCCCCAGACCCCTTTGCATTGTCTTTCCATTCTATGGAAGATTTCTATTCGGTGGAAGACACAATTAAAAAGATAACTAAAAGTTACGTCGGTCGGCTGTCTGTCCACCCTAACGAGAAAGCTTACAATTTGCTAGGCAAATATGAGAGCAGTAAGAGACGTCTCAAAAGACGAAAGCCATTCAACAACGCTGCGCATTGCCTTGATAAAATATGATTGAATTCCCTTGTTTCCTCCAAAACTATCTCTCTTCTCTCTTTGGTTCTTAAAGTTTTGGAGGTCTGCTTCTCTCAATCAAAATATTGTAACATCTGTTTACCCCTTGTCTTGTAATTTAACTCATTTTATCTCATTTAGTGTCACTTATCATTCATTATTTATTTATTTAGTTATTTATTTATTTATTTATTTATTTATTTATTTATTTATTTATTCATTTATTTATTTATTTATTTATTTATTTATTTATTTATTTATTTATTATTTATTTTTTATTTATTTATTTATTTATTATTTATTTATTTATTTATTTATTTATTTATTTATTTATTTATTTATTTATTTATTTATTTACTTTTTTTCTTATTCTCTTAATTTTTATTTCTCAAGGTGTCAACACGATAAACTAATCTTTAACCGATCAATGTACTAACTATAGTATCGTTTATTTTATATGTAACTATGTATAGGAATATGTATTTATACTAAAGGCATGTTTCTGCCACAGAAACGTGTTTGCAGCAGTTTGGGCAAAAGTTGCCCGTAACAAAATGCTAGAATAAGTAGTAATTATTATCAGGCCCGGACTGGCTCACCTGAGAGGGCGCGGGACGGTGGACTAGGGGGGCGCCACCCAACGGGGGGGGGGGGGGGGGGGTCTGGGGGTATCCCATACCCCCAAGTAGGAAGGGGGTGCGGGGGCCCTCCCCCGGAAAATTTTTTTGATTCAGAATCCGCCAGAACGCAATTTTAAGCCATTTCTAAGCGATCAGATCGGTCATTAAGTCAGCTCGATTCTTCGCTTTTCATGAATATATTCGACCTTTTAAGTCGTCAATACGGAATCCCGCGGGAAAAAAACTAACAGAAAAGTATAATTATGCTGTGTATGCTGTGTATAATTATGCATCTTTTGCTGTGTATGATGTTTCAAAAATATTGAATTTTAGTTTAGTTCTTGCATTTTCAAAATTTTGGAAATTCCAAAAAAATAGATTTTTGAATTTTTTTCACAAGCGGATCGCACTGAGGAAAACAAAAAACCGTCTTAAAGAAATTCCTTTCTTTTCCAGTTAAAATGAGCTAAAGTTCGTTTTCGAGAACTGACTTGTCTTAGAGTTATGAATTTTTAAAGTGTCAAAAATAGCTATTTTTGCGTTCTTTGCGGGTCTTAGTGGGGGGGGGGGGGCGATCCTGCTCGTCTCTTACTTGTTAACTACGGCGCAAACCATGCCGCCCTCGGTTCATATGAGTTATGGGACGGAGGGCGCCCTATGACACATGATATTTGTGGTATTCAAGTCACCGAAAATTAGACTGCCAGAATCGCGGCTTTCCGCTGCTTGTTTTTTTTTTGGGGGGGGGGGGGCGGCCGGGGCGCCATGTACAGAGGGCGCACCGGACATCTGCCCGGTTGGCCAGTCCGGGCCTGATTATTATATTTATATTAACTCCTAGTTAATTAGTTACAAGAATATGGATTAATTCGTTTAAGACAAAGTAGCCATCAATAAAAAAAAAAAAAATTCATGAGCTTCGGTTATTACTGTCATCACCAGCGCACAGAAGGATTAACCTAGAATTTTCTGCCGCCCCCCCCCCCCCACCACATGATGACCTTGCTAATGGAGAAAGGCAAAAAGGTATGGCAGATAAAGTAATTTTCACAGTTCTTTTACGACAGAGCCTTGAGCTTGTTTCAGAAGTGGTGGATCAAAATTCAAACAGCTATATTTGAAAATTCCGATTTTGCCTAAGTATGTTCACCCATTTTCTTATTGATTTGAATGGAAGCCTTTTATCCTCCATAACTTGCTTTGAATTTAAAATTTCGAATTAAAAAAAAAAAAAAAAAAAAAAAAAAAAAGGCCATCTGAGGAATATTAAAAGCAACGTCTCTGCAAAATGTGGATGTATATGGACCATTGGTTCAAAAGTTATGCTGGGATACTGACAGACAGACGTCTGCGCCATCGCAATCCTTTCTCAATTTCCAACATCGTTTGAGTGAGAAAGTAAAAAATGAGTGAACGAATTCAGTAGTGAAAAACCATTTTTGACGATGGTGTAACCCATAGCGCCCCAGTATATTTTATTTTCATAGACTTTTTAGTTCTTACTCTTTTTGGCACCCGACACTCAAGGTATATGGAGAACAGGTATGGACAACACTCTGAGCTTGGCTCTGATTGGTTGTGAAAAAAGCGACTCCGCCGCCATTTTTCTGACCGCGCGATTCAAATTTAGATGTCACATCTTGAAAAAGAAAATGAACAACGTAATTGATGATGTTAATCCATTCTATAGTCACAAAATTAACATTTAAAGATAAAAATTACATTTCATTGTTCAAATAAATAAATTATTGCTTCAGATAAACTTCCCCTTCAAACCTAACCACAAACAACAATGCAAGATACACGGTGTAAAAAGGAGACAAAGATGGTGGCGAAGTCGCTTTTTCCCAAGTGGCCGCGCCCCCTGAGTCGAGTGTTGTCCATACCTGTTCTCCATATACCTTGCCCGACACTGGCTCGATCAAAAAGCCCGCAAATTTAAATATCCCGCCAGGCACTCAATGATTGCGACCGAGTGACCCCTACTACTACCCTACTGTTACGCTATCTAACGATCTCTACTGTAACACTTGGTGTTAAAAACCTCCGCGAGATAGCAGAAGGTTCACATGAGCACTTCAAGAAAGTGCCCCAGTCAAGTGGCATCAACAGTCAAGCGTCGCGCCTGAATACATTCTTACGTCATATCCCCTACTTTTTACCCTGATTTTTCCATATTTGTGTTCAAAATGAGTTTCTGACATTGTCAACATTTTCTAAGTTGTGCGTTTTCCTTTTCAGACCATTCCTTCGTTCGTTTGGAAAAAGTTTTCTAAAATTTGGCTCACCACTCGAGGAGCTACTTTTTCAGTTATTTGCAGACTGAATTTCCGGTTGTTCAGTATCAATTTTGAAGAAAATTAGGGTTAAATCGTTGTGTTGATTAAGGATATGTCGGACCGAGAGAGCGGGGATGAACAACCTCAGGGTCAAAGTAAGTCTTTCAAATTGTTCGCCCTTATCAAATTTCCGTCCTTCATCGCTTTTCATAACTAATCTTCAGTCTAAAGCTGCTGTATTGGCATTTTTTGACCCCCTCTTTTTCAACTTTCAGAATTCAAAATGGCGAGTTTTGCACTGGGCTAAACTTGGGATGAAAGATGTTTACCCAGCTTTATCACTGCCTTTCTCGATATTTTGCTCATGTTTCCTTTCCTTTCTCCTTTACTTCTTTTCATTCAGGCTGCTTCCTACACATCTTGGTAGTATCAAATCCCTGTCAATGATATGGCTGGGCTATTTTAGGATTTCTTGACAGATTATCAAATTAAAACCCCAACATACTTTGTTATGGTTCGCCCTCTCTGCTTTGATATTTCGCAATCCTTTGTTCTTCAACTGTCTTCAATTCTAGCTTGAAGCATGCACTCTCTCTTTTTAGAAAATGGACCTTGCATTCCTTCCTGATTAGTTCACCCAAGTCTCTTACTTTTACCTTATTTAACAGTCTTTATCATCGCACCAGAAACAAGACCGCCTATATTTTATTACACGGAGAGAGACTTTATTATGACAGTTACACTTCGGCAATTTGTCAGTAGCAAGATTTTACAATTTTTTTTGTAGTAACTTCAGACAGATCATATTCATTACTATTTTATCCAACTTATTCCATTTCCATCACAGATAGGCATACCTAGCTTTCAGTAGCTGTATACTTAAGCCATATGAAGTCATTTATCAGTGTTAAATTTCAGCGTCATTGCAGTGACATTACGTCTCTGACAGTAGACGTATTGGCTAAACCTAAGCCATTCTTGTATCAGTTTGTGGTGTCTTTGCAAACTTATTCTGATACCTTCTGCTCAATTGGCAGTTGGGTGGTTTTGTTGAGTACGCCAAATCACAAACCCGCAATCAAAGTAACCCGCTTTTTAAGCTTTCCTCAATCCATATTGAAAGTGACAAGTGTTTCGTAGTGCTTTGAACTATTTGATTCTTAGATTCAGGTCTTTTTTGTAGCAGTGCCTAGTAATTTTAGTTATGTCTGTTGAATGTTCAATCTTATCCCTTGCTTGAGAGTTTTTCAATTCTCTTATCCTTTCACAATGAGAAGCCAGAATTTAATACTATGGAGCCTCCTGTTTTGATTTTGGGTCATACTTTAGTCCTACAGTAGAACAAAGCAATCAGCTGTCTTCTCTAGCTCAAAGCTGTCTTATTGATTAGTTACCATTGAACGTTTCAAATGTCAGCTGCTTAGTTGTAAATAGGGCATATTTGTATAGTTGATGAATCTTCTAATTTAAATATTTTAAGCTGATTCAATGCCACTTCCCTTTCCTAATATGTTCAGAAAAATGTTATCAGCATGTCACTTAATCAATTCACAGCACCTAATAACTAGGTGATAAGGAAGTCTATGCACCCCAGAAGGCAGCATTTATTTTTGACGTATGTTCTATTTCCTCCAAATGAAGCAAATTTTTTGTCTCAGTTAAGAGAAAACATTTGAATCTAGATGCCTATCTAATTTTTAAGAGAACTTTACCTCTTTAATTTGATTGAGGAAACGACTCTCTGTTTAGGTAACCAACATTCATTCAGTTTTGATGAAATTTGTTGGTGAACTTTAACTAAGCACTCAGCATGGTACTTTCCCTCTAATGCAACTTTGTTTCATCCCTTTCTCTATTTTGCCAATTACTGCTCTTTTTTAAAACATGCTATTCTTCTTTCTTTTTGTCAGTTTTTGAATTTGCTTTCCGTAGTCCCAAAATTGAGGCCTTTTCAGCCTTTTCCGCAAGAAGGGCGCGGGGAAAACAACTGGTGCGCTCTTTAAACAACAGTCACTATTAACCATTGAGCTGAATTTTTAGGAAAAGCTCACCTGTTGTTTTACTGGCCCTTTCTTGGGAAATAGCCTCAATTATGTTGCTGTCAAACTTAATGGCGCAATTTTTCCCTCTATATACGTGCTCATGTTTTCACATCTTATGATGGAGGAATGATTCCTACCTGAAAAGAAACATTCTGCACCCACCATCTCCTTCCATTTCCTCTGTCTAATTTTGGTGCTTTGGTCTCAAAGTTAGGAAATGGAATTTCTGTTGCTGTCCTGTATCTTGATTTTTTTACCCCAAGCTAAGCATCTTTTCTGTCGCCTTTAGATTTCAAGTTTATTTTCTTAAAGAAGAAAGAGCCTGCTTGTGATGGAAATTTTCTCTCTTGCATTCTTCACTCTGGAATGTTGCGCCATTAGCACTGCGAAGTCTGTTGGCTAAAACTAATTTGAGACTTTTAACAGCTAGGCAAAATATGAGAATTTGATAATTGAGCTATTAAAGTCCGTAGCTGTCAGACAATGACTGTCATTTATTTACTCGTCATCTTATGCTGATAATAACTCGTCTGACTTCTGTCCAATTTGGCCATTAACTCTTCATTAGCGCCTAGTAAATGGTTTTCTCTCTCTTGAACCTTATCTTTTAGGTTTATCAAGATGATCACACAGCCGATCATCAAACATTTGTCAAAAATGAAATTAAATCAAATTTAATTCAAGACCTAAACGACAGGAGTGAAGTAATGTGTCTGAGTTTTTAATTCTGCCTCATCATTTTGCTTTGTAATCGACCGCAGGCCGACTCCACTCTTGATGAGGGGAGACGAGAGATAAGGGGGATTGTGGGATTGGTTAATCCCTCCGTTATAACTAGTGCCAAACAAGAATATTTGAGCATGACTCGGAGTCCTTTGTTTTAGATCGAACAAGACTCTAATGAGTCTTGTTTACATGGTCATGTGACGCTGTTCAAACCAATGGTATTAATCAATTCTCGTTATCTCTTCTCGTCCAAAAGAGCGGAATCAGTTTGCAGGTACTTCAAGCTGGAGCCTCATTGAAAATCTAAATATGTGTCTCTTTCGGCTGTAAACCTTAGAAAATAGCTGTAACTATCTTGATCTATTTTCAAAAGCTGAATCCCAATGCTCAGGCATAAACAGAAATTTATCGCAATGATTACAGTTTGAATTTTTGGATTCATAACTCATTTTGGGAGCCGATTCGGCGTTTTAGTAGAGCGATATCAGCCATTCTCACCAAGGTGGGACATGGTTGAAAAAAAATGAAGTTTTGCAAAATATTAAAAAAAGTAGCCCATCTGATTCAGAAAATCTTGAATATTATGAAACTACTTTCATTTTTTTGTGTTGTTCAATTTTTAGTTGCATTTTTAGGGTTTTTAGGAGTTGTGTTCAAAGACAGTGATTTCAGTCCAAAGTTTGCATCACTGATTTTCACTGATTATTCCATCAACCAGTTTTCTGTTTATCAGCCATGTGAATGTCAGGCCCTGTGCTGTGTGTATCCTGCAGGAGAATTGAAACCAGTCAAATGAAAGTGTGATTTTCATTATTTCTTTGAGAAGTGTCCAAAGTGTGACGTCCGTTACAGAAATGTACTAAAACTAGCTACATAGTCGTTACTATTGATTGAAAATTGTTCAAATTTGGTGAGAGCAAGGATAAGTTGATATTTTAAGCACACAAAATACTTTTTTGATGATAATGTTTTTTAAACTCATTTTATTGCAAGTTTAATTTTGGTGACGTCCGTTACATATCGGATGTCACATTCATGTAAATTTGACTTTCAAGAAACTAGCGCCGTCACAGAAATTAGAAAGAGGCAGATTATTAGATCAGCTGATAGACCTCAACATTCTAATCCGTGATTTACTGTTAAATTCATGTTACGAGCCAACAATGGGCAGAAAAAGCATTTTACTGTGCTCATAAGCACAGTAAAAGTGTTTTTCCTGTGCATTATGGAGTCGGAACATGAATTTAACAGTAAATCACGGATCAAAACGTTCAGGTCTATCTGCTGACCTAATAATTAGCCTCCTTCTAAATTCTGTGATGGCGCTGTAACTTTTTGAAAGTCAAAGTTCCATGAAAGTGACATCCGGCACGTAACGGACGTCACCAAAATTTCACACATTGGACGCTTCTCAAAGAATTAATGAGAAACACACTTACAATTGACTGGTTCCAATTTTCCTTTAGGATACACAGAATGGAGGCATGAAATTCACATGGCTGATAAATAGAAAAGTGGATGGTTCAATAATTAGTGAAAATCAGTGATGAAAACAAAACTTTCGATTAATATCACTGTCTCTGAACACCACTCCTATAAACCCGAAAAATGCGGCTAAAAATTAAACGTTACGAAAAACTGAAAGTAGTTACATAAAATTCAAAATTTGTTTGAATCAGATGAGCTATTTTTTTTTAAATTCTTTATCATACTTCAGTTTATGCCAGCCATGCTACCCTTAATGAGAATGGCTGTACATGATTTCCATGCCGGAAGATTAATGGGAGGGAGTTAGTTTGTTAAATGTGAAAGCAGTACACTCCTAAGTTACGAAGTGTTTTAATTTACCACCTACTAATATATTTTGAATTCATTATGGTTATAAACCATCTCAAAACAGTCATTATTTAATAGATTGCCTGACTGAGTGACGTCCGTTACAAAAGCCTTGTGACGTCCGTTACAGAGAAAATCCTGATTATCTCAAAAAATTCATAGGAAAACTTTTTCAAGTAATTACATCATTTGCTTCGGTATACTTTCAAGAATAGCTCTAGGCCAATAGTTTTTTAAAATTACAAGTAGTTTCTTACGAAATGTTAGAACAGTGAACCAAAGGGGTCTCAAAGAGCAGGGTACTTTTGAGTCACGTCCGTTACAGCTGTTTTTTATTTTTTTCTCTTGATTGAATCATCACAAAAACACCTACATTTCAAGAATGAAAGATCATAATGGTACCTATCATTGGGTCTTACAAGGATTTTTTTTTAAGGGAAAAATCTTCCAGTTTTTTAACTTTTAAGAGTGAAAATGTGACGTCCGTTACCATAGAGAATGGCTGATATATTGTATCGATTGTTGTCCGAGGACCTCCGGTTCCAAACCAACTATGCTTCAGTGTAATTTTCCCACAAGCGCTTTTTTTAATGGAAATTTTGGCTTTGAAATCAGGAAATTAATGAGACCCTCTAGCGATTATGATTTATACATCCTCTAAAATGTTTGTGTATGTCTGTTTTCACGTCTAAAATTGCTGAAAACACCAAGATGTAACAGGACAAACAACGCCTTTGAAGGTTGGAATCACCTGAAGTCTCATCAAATTCCCGCCCATTCCACAACAACAATAAGAACATTTGGGCAATTCCACCCTCCAAAGGCATTGTTTAATCTGTAGTATCGTGTTGATTTTGGCAGTTTAACTAAGCATATTCAAAGATAAAGAATTCACTATCTTAAAAAAAATTGCATGAGTGCGTTGGTTTAATAGCCTATAAATTTCTGTTTCAATAATGCGCTTATGGAAAAATATATTGAATCAGAGTTTGTGTGGAGGCAGAGTTCTTCGAACAGCAATTGATATGATTTATCGCTGTACTAAAACAGTCTATTACAATTTTTGATCCATAAAACCTTTTTCTTAACAGTGCTGTTACATTTGAAATCAGTTTGGAAGCAATAAAGTACTGGTCTGATGGCATTTTCATAGTTTTCTGCCATGGAAGACACAAAAGTTGGTTTTAACTGTGGCTCCAGTTCTGTGTCCCTAGTTATTGTCTTATGTTTAATAGAGCAAAGTACTCTATAGTAGTACATTGGGACATGCCAGTAAGATAAATAAGGAACTATTTTTCTGCTGTTGAGGTTTCTTGTTGCCAAATTGTAATTTTTTCTCCTTTTAAGTGGTCTCTAAACTTTCAAGCAGCTTCTGTGTTAAAAAGAGAAATTGCAGCAGGTGTTCAAGCGAGAAAAATCGAGAAATCGAAAAATTATCGGTCCTAATATGTGCTCCACTGCTCCCTTCAATACCAATGTGCAAATTTCTGTGAAGTTCTTGAAAGAATCAGAATTAAGCTGGACAAATTTTACTCAGAGGGAAGGTTTCTCCGTGTGTAGTAAGATTCCTCGAATGGGGCTCTTGCAAACTTTTGCTACAGGGGATTGAAGAGTTGATTCTTGCATAAGAACCTGCAAAAATGACGATGAGTGCGCTAATAAATCCCAAATTTCTCTCTCAAAATTGGGCTTAATGGCGGAGAGTCGCAGGTATCATGGGAGATTCCCATCTAAATTGAGATACATCTATATTTCCACAGGGAAAGTGGCAAATTAGACAGGCAACTCCCATGATACCTGTGTTGAACCGTCATTACGATTTTGCTATTATAGCAGTTTTGTGAGTTTATTACTTAATTTTAGACTTTCTGAGTGGTGTTTTTCTATTTTCGCTGGCTTTTACTACAGATTGGACTATTTATTTGCTCACAGCAAAAGTTTGCAAGAGCCTCATTCTAGTCAAGTTTTAATCTTTGAAAATGTTCTGGCCCTCTTTTTTAACGCTTGTTCCTCTTATAAAAACAAAATACCATGCATTTGTTGAAAATTCGTACAAAGTTAGATTTATGGCCTCTTAAAGTCTCAACAGGTTTCAACTACTATAGAGAATTAGAGTTGTACAAATTTGGACAGTTTATGTTGCAGAAATATTGACAAATATATTTGAGGTGCTAATCAGTTTGCCCTCTGAATAGCACATCAGCCTGTTGTAATCATTTTTCTCCTTGGGTTTTTGGGTGTTCGTGTACAACCAACACTGGTGTTTCACCCATTTTTTATCAAATTGGTCAGAAATTCTTTGAAAATTTCCGGAAATCATTCAATGTCCAAACAATAATTAAAAAGCAAACATAATACGGCAATAGCGCTGTGAAAGTTTTGGAGAAATCAACTTACAAAGAGGGGGGGGGAACGGAAATGCTGCACTTTTCAGCAACCTATAAGTCCTACTAACCCTAAGCACCTGGCACTTGAAGCTTTTTCAAAAACTTGGTGAAGGATCAAAGTGTTAAGAATTGGACTTGAAGGTTGCTTCATAATGTCGTTCTCTGCAACTGGGCAAACTTACAGGCTTCTAAGGATTCAAGGAGACTGAGGGGGGGGGGGGTAGAGATAAACGTAAAGTTTAAAATATTAGGTTGTCTGATTTAAAGGCCTTTACGAGTAGTTGGTTGTGGATTTTTGACGATTTTATGAAATTTTTCTTTATTTGCCCAGACTCTTCTCCACACTCTGAAGATCCTTTCAGTAACAACTTTTGAAAATTCCAATTTTTCTTCTTGAATTTACAGTGATTGCCCAAATATTCATTTCTAAGAGTAATTATATTTTAAGAATACATTTTTTTCATGCAGTTTTTTTGTTAGTCCACTTTAAATACCTTATTTTTTCTTAGGGCCTATCAGGAGTTTTTTTCTGAACTTAAGCTCGTAGTTTTGGAGTTTAACATGGATAACGCTAATGAATTGATGGAGACGGAATTAAGGATGTCATTTCTTTTCGTAGATATTAAAACAAGACTTATAGGAATTAAATTTTGAGATAGATTGGATTGAATAACAGCAGTGACCTACATAGGCATAAAATATAAGAGCAAGGTCAGGTTCAAACGTTGATCGATGGTTGTTAACAACAGTTATAACCGTCTTTTTTTCCTTCTAAAAGGTACCAGATAGTTTTTTTTAAAATTCCACCAATTTCGTTTCAGTTAAAGTTTTTCAAGTTGATTATTTTGATATTTTTAAATCAAATGCGTTAAATTTACTTATAAAAATTCAAAATTATAAGATTTTGCAAAATTTCCTCATTCATTTGTACAATAGGTAAAGACCTTTCAAATAAGCCATGTCGAGTAAAAAAGCTTGATTAGATCCTGAGGAAAAAGGTACAGTCAGGGAAACAGGAAAAGAGAAAAGTAAGCTGACTCCGGAAGGTTGGCAACCCACAATACTTAACTCAATGAATTCAAGCATTGCAGGTGGCCTACCTAATCCAAAATCTGTTGAGTCGCTGAAATTGTATTTGTTACCGACTGTATACAAAGATCAGCTTGTTTTACATTTTGTTCGGTAGGATAACAGACCTCCCTCAACACATATGGTGGGTCGTTAACTAGGAATTTGTATCCTAATAACTTTTTACGCCTTAGGAAGAGCATACCTACTTGACGCCTATGTCTTGCAATCTTCCTTGTCAGCATAGAGACTAGAGAGAGTGAAAAAATTAAGATAGGAATCTCATATTATTACTGCTCTACGCCACCAATACACTCGTGCAAATTACAGCATTTTTTGAGCTTAGGAGATGATTTCGGAAGTTGTTAGTGCTGTCATCATTATTTTTGGAGGTTTTTATGCCAGAATCATTTTTTAAAGCGCTTACAGCAAAATTGTGCAATATCTCCGCCCTCTTTCATTGCTGTACTTACCAAAAGTTAGCAGCGGGGCACATTATCATTAATAAAAAACAATGGCAAAGCGTGAAATCTGGCAAAGTTACATTTGATTCACTAAAACCCATGAAAAAGATCGAAACATCTAGGTATCGTCGATGACCATACAGTTTTACCTTTTCTTAGAGGATTCTAATCGACAAATAATGCTATGTTGCCAGTAGCAAGGGCACTAGCCATGAATTCAGAAAAGTGCTTTCCTTTCTTTTTTCCCGGTGGAATTCTCATAAGAGGGAAAATCATAAATTTCTATGATTTCGGCTACGTAAGGAAAATTTTTGTGATATTTCCATTGGGAGTTTCCAATGGAAGTACATCTGCTCTCAAATCACTGATTGTGAGATCTTAAGATTCAAGCAAGTCATCATTTAAGCACTTCTGATAATTAATCAAACCATTTTTTTTTGTCTCAGAGTACGGTCAAGATGGCGGAGGTCATGAGCTTGGTAAGTGTCTGCATTTTACTATCCATCCTGTTTTCTAGTCTCTATGTGTATCTTTTGTAACTTTTCTTTTTGCCTTGCGAAAATAAAGTATGAAGTTCAGGCTTTTTGCTCTGAGGATACTAGCTTTGTGGAGTAAGATCTTCAATGTTTGTTACCCCTAAAAAAAAACGCATGACATGGGTTATTACACAAACAGTAACTAAGAAAGTGTCTAATCCAGTGGAAAACATTTTCTGCCTCTAGCAGTATAGCACATTTGTCTCATCATTCACCTTGTGTCTTTGTGCTTTTTCTGCAACGCCAAACTGATAAGCAGTGTTTTTCCTTTCAGTTTGGTTTTTTTACCAAGTTTTTTATGCTTATCCCCCTTGGCCAGTAGCTCCCATTCTGCATTGGATGTTAGGTGCAATTTACCCTATTTAAAATTTAAATTTTTACCCTTATAAAATTGTTTCCTATGGTTCATTCCTATTATTTCATCTGAATATTCCTGGTAGAATTGAACCTTAGTTTTTTCCTCTCTGTGTGTAGGTAGTGCTGTAGACTAGCAAAAAAAAGTTGAAAAAAGACAAGTAAAATAAATGTGTTAAACAATTGGTTGGATTGGAGCTACTTGTGGATTGAGTATAAACTTATGTTGGTCTATTTAAGAGGTTTATTTTCAAACAATATTTCATCACCCCAAAACGCAGCCTATTTGAACATATTTTGCCATTTTAGATCTGCGAGTGCTGGCGTTATTAGTGTGGGTGACGCTCACAATTAGGGCTGTACCGAGATCTATCAATACCAGGTCAGTCCAGTAGTAAGGAAGTGGGGCTAGCGCATTCCGTTGCACATCGTCTCCCCGAGTTGCTGGGACTCTATCCCCTGGGTTGCTGGACATCATAACCCCTGGCATGCGGTTCACTCGGTGGAATCAACAGCTGTTTTGCGGAATACGGCGGTGAAGGGACTAGCAACAAGGGAAAACGTTGGTATGGACCGCCTACTGGGCTGACCTGGATTTAATAGATCTTGGGCTGTAGGTACTTACTGTGTCCGCATAGAGTGGGTAAGATTGCAATTTTGCCTACCTGCGCAGATTGCTGCCCATCAAATTCATGGATTTGAGGATTTGGTGTCACTCTTTGACCTTTGTTTAGTTTTCCTCTATTCTTACAAGTAGTAACAACCTTTTCAACAGGGAAAAAAATACTAGCGTCTTCTCCAAAATAATGGCCTCACACCCCCATTCCCTTTCTTCTTTTTGTTAGTAAGCTCATTTACAGACAAGGTGTGTCTTCTATTGACAACTTTTCTAACATTAGTCAGTCCTTTTTTCCACCAACATTCACCTTTAAACCTAATTAGTTTAGTTTTTTGTACGTAATCATTAGTATACAGGGTGTAAAAAAACTAGGAGCAGCTCCGAATAACTCGAGTTTGGGTTTGAATTTCAAAAAACGCTGACACATGGGCTCCATTATTTTAAGGGGGACATCTTTTAGGGGGGTCGCCAAATTCCAGCCCCCCCTCCAAGGGGGCGGATCCGGGGGTCACCGCCCCCCTAAATCACATTTCTCTAATGGCGACCCCTAATTTTTATTACATAACTTTAAAGAGCATCAAATTCTAAGCATTTTGGCGCAAATCGCAGGTCGATATCGTTTTTCGTGTTCGAGATATCGAAAGTCAAAGATCGATTTTGACCCATTTTCAAAAATTCATAACTCCCTCTAAAAAAGTCGGAATTTAAAAAACTATTAGCTTAAAATGCTCTACAAAATAAGTCCTTTTCAGGAAAAAATACAACTGTCCAGGAAATCTGATTTTTAGGCTCCAAAAAAAATGTTCAAAATTTCCGAAAATTTTGTATCGGCGATATTCTTGTAAAACGGCCAGAATCGACAATTTTGGCTGTTGGCTGTGTCCAAATGAGCGATGCAAAGCGCTTGAAAGCGCAAGGAAGTCTCAAAATCACCATTAAATTGATCAAACTCAGCATTGAGAATACTGCTAAATTCAGAGTGAGGAAACACCCCTCATCGGGCTTTAATGGGGTTTTAGGGACTTTAGAGAGCTTTGCATCGCTCATTTGCGCATGGACTCAGCCAACAGGTTTCAAGCCAAAATTGTCGATTCTAGCCGCTTTACAAGAATATCGCCGATTCAAAATTTATTTTCGGAAATTTTGAACGGTTTTTTTGGAGCCTAAAAATCAGTTTTCCTGGACAGTTGTATTTTTTTCTAAAAAGGACTTGTTTTGTAGAGCATTTTGAGCTAATAGTTTCTGAAATTCCGTCTTTTTTGTGGGAGTTATGACTTTTTGAAAATGGGTCAAAATCGAACTTTGACTTTCGATATCTCGAACACGAAAAACGATATCGACCTGCGATTTGCGCCAAAATGCTTAGAATTTGATGCTCTTTAAATTCATGTAATAAAAATTAGGGCTCGCCATTTGAGAAATGTGATTTAGGGGGGCCGTGACCCCCGGATCCGCTCCCTGGGGGGGGGGGGGTGGAACTTGGCAACCCCACTAAAAGATGTCCCCCTCAAAATAATGGAACCTGTGTGTCAGCGTTTTTTGAAATTCGAACCCAAACTCGAGTTATTCGGAGCTGCTCTTTTTTTTTTTTTTTTTTTTTTTTTTTTTTACACCCTGTATAAATTTTTAGTGCAGGTCTTACCTTGCGGTCCACCAATCCCCTACAATTTCCATTAAAAATTCCTCATTTGACCTCTTCTCCTAGCTTACAAGCCAAAATTTGTCTTAAATCCAGATATTTTAGGCTTTTATCTTGAATTTAACAGAAAATGATTGTTAATCTTGAATTTAAATGAAAATGGTTTTTACATTAGTAAAATATTTTGGAGTTAGATGGAAACTTCGCTTCCTTACGCGATTAACGGAGATAATCATTCTGAATCCACAGCGCAAATAGCATCAAGTCAACGCAAGCGTACACTTTTCGCGGTAATTATTTTAGTAAAATTTAAAACCAATAGAGCAGTGCACCCTGTGTTAATTTCATTACTCATCAAACGCAAAACTGCCTACCATGACCATTTATCAAGGCTGCCGTTTTGCGGATCTTAAAAGTAATTTCCAATTCACCCATAACTCTGCGGGATGATAAAGATATTACACAGTTCAGATCAGCGGTATGACTATAACCCACGAAAATAACCTGATCTTAGATCTATAATCTTCTTCTCGTCCACCGACGGAAACCCCGTTGAATTTATTTGATTTAATTTTGATACTTATTGATTGAACTGCGGACTGTGAAATCTATTTTTCAACCGGTGAGCTCAACTTTGAGTTAAAAAATTCTACTTATCCTTATTTGTTTTCTGTGTGCACTGCAGTGCACATACTTAGCACGAACTCTTGTGGGAAAATAGGAAAATCGATACGCACATGAATTTAGATCGAATTAGTCGCTCAATCCACGTACCCGAGTCTGTAATTGAGAAAATCGAGTTTTGTAAATCCTTGACTGAATGGGTGAAGAACCTTCGGTCGTTTTTTATGAAGTTTGTTCAATAGATTACGTTATCTTTTAACAGAGCGGATTATATTTTATTATTTTTTCCCCTTCTTGGCGATTTGAAAACACAGCTTGGAGTAAAGTCGAGAATCAGTCTGTTGTTGTTTTCAGCCGTTTTTATTTTTATTTTATTTTACTTTTTTTTTCTCCGGTTTGAATGAATTAAATGTCAGGTAGAGTCGCTCTTCGCACACATTTCCGGCCCGCCAAGAGCGTCTAGCGATGCCGATGCTCCGTTGACTGGTGAGTCATCGGGAGAGCCGCGATCTGACGTCGATTCGACTGATGACGCGGTGCTAGACGCTATGATACGTCCTCTCCGCAATCTTCATCTCTCTCTCTCTCTCTCTCGCTCTGCCGCAATGAGCGGTAGGAGATTCGCTCCACCTCTGTCGCTCTGCCGTAACTAGCGATAAGAGACTCGCATCGGACGCGTGTGTGTGTGTGAGAGTGAGAGGGGGGGGAGAGAAGGAACGTTGCTCCGAATGACGTCATCAACGTATAACCGACTCGAATCGGATCAGATAGAGGATTCCCCCTGCGGTCATCTTCACGAGTCGCTACAGTGTGACTCATCGCTCTTCGGAGCCCCCTACCAACCCCCCCTCCCCCCCGGAAGAAAGTTTTCAACGCCCACGAGGCAAGTTCAAAAGAGTAGGGGGTGTTTCACCAAACATGTTTCCTGCCCTTTTTGGAGGGAAGAGGCTAAAAAATACATGAATCGAATAAATTTTTGTTGAACCAAAACTGGGCAAAAAAATGAACAAAATTTGCATTGATTGTACAGGATGACTAAAAAAATAAGACCCATCCAAGGATATTGACCCATTTTCAAAAAAAATCTAATTTTTTAATCTGAAAGACTGAAGATTTTTACTCCACACAAAGAAGTGGAAAATCGGAACTAGTTTTTTTGGGGGGAGAGGGATCCGCCATAGTTTGACATCCCTTGTGTACCCCAAGAACAGTATTTTGTTATTTTGAAAAATTCTGGGTGAGGATTTTTTTTTAAGTCACCTTGTATGAAATTAAAAGAGCAGCTGTAAGGGAGGGAAGGGAGGATTTTAGATTCTGTGTGGTTTGTGTCGACCAATGAACTGTACATTGCCCTACCTTCACTCAAGAAATTGAATTGCAAAGGTACGATCTGATCCCAACCGTTTGTTTGTCACAGCCACCGTTACGGCGTTAGCTTGACGGATTCAAAATGAGGTAAATAAGAAATACGGACGGCAACCGTTTTAGTTCAGCTTCTCACAATTTGGTCGTCGGTGTGTTTATGGCGGTGGTCGGACTACTCTATGTCAACATTCCAAAGGGAAGGAGAGGGGGGCGGGGCCGAGACACCTCTGACTTACTAGTATAATAGTAGTATCATACGCGCGGCGTTTAGGTCTTGTCAGGCGCCGCTTCGCACGTGAGTGTGTGAGCAGAATTTATGAATGAACGAGCAAATTGGACGTTGTCAAGTCGAAAGATATTCTTTACAACGTCTAAGGATCCAGTTTCTTTTGAATGGATGTGCAGCGGGCTGTCGAGGAAAAGTTTTGTCGACTCTCAATGGTCCGGTTTATTTTTTTAGTGGTGTATGAGAACTAAAAAATTCAGCTGAAAAAATCGGGGAAAACTTGAGAAAATTGGGAGAAATTCCTGTGAGATTCCTCAATTTTATCCGTGTTTCATTATGTACGAATATTGATTGGGTATTTTAGGTCGACCTGCTTCTGTTACCATGTATGTATTTAATCATGAATTTTTTTTTGTTTTTTTTTTTTTCATGAAATGCATTATGGTCAAGCAATTTAAGAGAAATATTGAAAGAAATGAAGTATCGGTAGCCTTATTTCCAAGGCTTTTGTTCTTTGTTTCCAATCTCGTTTTCTACCCAACTTCCCCCGTTTTCTGTTTGTAGATAACTAGGGCTATAATTAAGGGGTAAATAGTTCGTGAAAATGCGATATCACTCCATCGTTGAGCCGAGAGAGAAAATCGTCACAACTCAGGGGATTGCAGCCTATTAGTCGTGGGGCATTCCCCTGAAGCTCCCATTTTTTGTCGGAAATTTCTCCATTGATAATACCAACAATTTTTTTCCGCGTGAGAAGCTAACCAATTCACGGAAAGTGATTTTATGTAACATGGGATTCAATGGACTTTACATGGTCATTTTACGAACAGTTGTGTGACCCTTCAAAGTTCTTAGAGAATTGTCCTCTTTTGAACGGTCTA
Organism: Trialeurodes vaporariorum; assembly: GCA_011764245.1. Taxonomy (NCBI): domain Eukaryota; kingdom Metazoa; phylum Arthropoda; class Insecta; order Hemiptera; family Aleyrodidae; genus Trialeurodes; species Trialeurodes vaporariorum. The sequence goes on from VMOF01000111.1 coordinate 51,199,154, forward strand.
AAAAAAATATATATCAAATTCCAAAATGCGTGCACGAAAGAGTGAAAGAGAAAAAACTAAACCCCTATCGGAAAAATCCAAAAAAAAATCTGTTTTTTTATTAATATTTTTAGTTTTATTTTTTTTAATTTTAATTTTTTTTCTATTTTTTATTTTTTTTTATTACTCAATATTTCCCAGTTCCGCTCGAGTTTCAGTCTGAAAGTTCCCGTTTTGGACGCTCGTATTTAGAGAAATGTGGCAACGTCCGATTGCTCATCTGAACCGTATTGCATAGAAGAGGGGGAGGCGTCTATGGGAATTCCGAGAACCAAGTTCCAGTCATCTCAGCACCCTCTAGTCCCGACCGTAACTACAGAGAGTGAGAAAGAAAGAGAGAGAGAGAGAAGAGATTAAGGAAGAAACTTTGAATGAAAGGAGAGGGAGATAGTGAGAGGGGGAGGGGGAAAGAACTACCAACTACAGTAACAACAAGAGCGGGAACGCCACCGATTTGATATCGCGAGAGGAGGAGTCGATTGTGGTCGCAATCGTGTACCGGCACCGGTGAGCGGTGACAGAGATGATGAAACGAGCTCTGATTGGTCGAAACCGGGGAGCCCGCGTTCTCCGAAACGCATTCCAAACGTATGAATCTTCGCTCCTTCCTCTCCGGAGCCGCGTCCGGTGAAATTTTCTCCATTTTTTCGAAGCGGCCGCATGCCGGTCACTCGAATTTTGCTTTTCAACCGGCTCGGTTCAAATCTTTCGGAATTCCCTGCGCCAGTTTAACCTGTGCGTGTTTTTTGTTGTTTTTGTGTGTAATAAATAAAAATAATTACACGAATACAAATATTTACATAAACATGTTTCAGTGTGTTGTGATAGCCGGCACCACTGTATGTTCGATAATCGTATTTGTCCGGTAGTGCACGTGCGTTGATCGGTGGATGTGATAACTGTGATAGGTGCGAAGTCGGTGCATGTAATTGCCAATCGGTGTTTTATAGTTATGGTGTTGACGTTGTCGGAACAAAGGGTTTGTGACATGACTGACATGGATCCGAGTCGTTCAGAGGAAATTGACTCGTCCCAATCCCGATCTGAAGGGTCGGGGACTCTCCAATGTGATCTCGTTATTACCCCTGATAATATTAATTGGGATAGAGGACGGATACAGTATTGGTATCCACCAGGTACTTGATTTTACTTTATCGTTTTTATGGCTCGTTCCGATTTTTGTTTTGTTTTGTTCTCCTCCCCCCCTTATTTTCTTGAAATGTTTCTTTATATGTACAGGGTGTACCAGACCACCCGGATCAGGCATTTTTCTTGAAAACTCCCGAACGAAATGATTTGAAACAAACAAGACACGTGGGGTATCAACCCCAAATTTTTCATATTTCACATTTTCAAAAGCCCTCAATAGCCCCTAGGGGCCCATTTGGGGGGGGGGGGGTTCAAACGCATTTTTCAAGTTTTCTCGTAAAAGTCTCCAATAATGATAGAAATATAGTTTCTATTCTTCAAGTAGAGGCAATTGCCGACATTTTTTCTCCCATAAACTTTTTCCAAAAACCCCCAATTTTTGAGCTATGGGAGCTTTTTGGAAATTTTTTGAATAGGCTTTTGTGGCCACCCTGTTGTGAAATTCTCAAAAATATTGACAGATTCTGAAAGAGTAAATCAAGAACTTTCGATTGATGTGCCACTTGTTACCTTTAAGTGAAAAAATAAGGTGTTTTTCGCCGAATCAAAATTTTGGGGCTTGAAAGGCAGAATTGGCTCAAATCCATGGTTTGTGCCAGCTAAGCCCCAAAATTTTGATTTGGCGAAAAATACCTTTCACTTAAAGGTAACATGTGGCACATCAATCAAAAGGTCTTGATCTACTATTTCAGAATCTGTCAATATTTTTGAGACTTTTACAACAGGGTGGTCACAAAGGCCTATGGACAAAATTTCAAAAATGCTCCCATAGCTCAAAAATTGGGGGTTTTTGGAAAAATTTTATGGAAGAAAAAATGTCGGCAATGCCCTCCACTTGAAGAATAGAAACTAATTTTTATATCATTATTGGAGACTTTTACGAGAAAACTTGACGAATGTGTTTGAACCCCCCCCCCCCCCCCCCCCAATGGGCCCCAAGGGGCTGTCGGGGGCTTTTGAAAATATCAAAAATGAAAAATTGGGCGTTGGTTCCCTATCTGTCTTGTTTGTTTCAAATCATTTATGGTTCTGTAGTTTTCGAGAAAAATGCCTGATCCGGGTGGTCTGGTACACCCTGTATATGGCCTCCTCTCGGATCTCCAGCCCACTTTTTAGATTACCTATTCACGAGTATATTTTGGGCCCACTTCTTTAGGCGTTCAAATTATAAGTGAAGAAGGTAAAGTATTCTCAAAATTGAGTTACTGACGTGATTTATTTTATGTATTCATTTGATGAGCATCAGTCAACGTAGGGTTAAAGTGGACGTATTGGTTTGCTGTAATCCCCCCCCCCCTCCTGGGGGGGGGGGAGACCCGATAACACGGGCAAAATAACTAGCGTGTGGATTTCATCAGTACCTACATTGTTTCTGGAAGTCCTCATTTCCCCCCACCCCTAACCTACTTCGTGTTCTCCCTTCTCAAATGATAGGGATACCTCGTTCTATTAGAGTAAAAAATGCAATACTAATAAATACAATCAAGATAATTGAAATCATGTTGATAGTTGCTATTATTAAATGCTGTAACGAATTGCCGAACCGTTTCTAGGGTCCAACGAATGCTTGGGCAAGTTGTGCCTTGCGTGTGTAACTATGTATAAACCTAACCTCAATGTTGAAACGTGATTGTTTGCGATGCAGTTCCGATCAGGAGTATGTGGTACGTGGCGCGCGACCAACGTTTGCTGGGCCCTGTGCCGGTTTTGGGGTCTCGAGGAGGGAGTGCATTTTGACGATACTGCTAAGAAAAAAGTCACCCCCCCCCCCCCCCCCACGGGTTGCAGCGAAACAATACTTCCAACTTGACCCTACGTTGACTGATGTTCATCAAATGAATACATAAAATAGATCACGCCAGTAACTCAATTTTGAAAATACTTTACCTCCTTCACTTATAATCTGAGCGCCTAAATGTAGGCGCTAAGTACTAAGTAGGCCCAAAATATACTCGTATAGGTTCTTGGGGAAATTCTTTCCCTCATGCGTTCCCAGTTCTTTGACCCGTTGACGCTCGTAATCTTGATATCCTGTTATGAATCAACTCGTAAAAAATTGACGAAAACCAGGTATTACTATGTACCAATGAATGAGCAAGTGTTTCTGTTCATACTTGCTTTTTCTTTACCTACTTCAAGTGTTTTAGGTGATTCTTCAGCGTTCAGTGCCGATTTCTGCCACCGGAGCGTTTTCGTTTGATGAAGGTCAAATTACTGGCCGAAAGTAATTTACATTTAAGAAAACAGAGTGTCAGTTACCAGATAATCATCTGAAGAACGTCTCTGCAAAATATCTCGTCAACAACTTCAAAAATAAGGCTGAAAATATCAAATAAACTGTAGGGAATACCCTACGAACACTTTCTCACACCATTTTCATCTGGCGGCGGCCCCCAGACCCCCCTTTGAAATGTTGGGGGAGACCCCAAACCCCCCTTTAAAATGCTGGGGAGGGACCCCAGCCCCCCTTTGAGAATTAGGGACGAGACCTCCGACCCCCCTTTAGAGTTATGGGGGCGGCCTCCAGATCCCCCTTTGAAATGCTGGGGGAGACCCCCAGACCCGCAAATATTTATCAAATATGTTTATCTCTAGGCATAATTCTGCCTTCAATCCGAAGAGTTTGCAAATCTGTAGAGAAGCTGTACGAATAGTTGCCTACTTCATCAATTGAAGGCTAATTGAGATTCCTAAATTCTAATCTGATGTTGCTTTCTTCAACAAGCTTTAGATTAATTCCAGATTCCAATAAGTTCTTATTCTTTAAGTTGCATTCATTCTATTTGTTGGAGTTTCTTTTTTACCTTAGTTTTTATAGGTTGTCAAAATTGATATTGATTCTTGCATTTCCTCCAATGAATACAATTTTTGGTTCCTTCTTTCAAACGGTGGATCGTCAAAATAATTATTTAGTTTAGCATATTAAACCCCCCTCCAAAGATGTACTTTGTTTGTAGACTGCGTACACAATATTTCAACAAAATTCATCCAGCCATTTTTGATTGACTCTTCTTTATACGTTTAATTTTCCTTATACGTTCTTTTTTTGGTTTGATGAAACCTATATTGCCTTTAAACGGTATCAGACTTAATAGTTGTTTATTGTAGCTATACATGGAAAAAAAATTATGCCTAGGCAGATTGCAAATTTTTTGTTTTAATATTCATCGAACTTGATTGAGTCATGCTTGAATTACTTATTCCAAATATTATTTTTGTCTTTATATTGGCTTAGTTTAAAAGATTTTTGCTCGATCGCACCTATATTGCCCCTTGAAACGGTCTTAAAGGTTTTTCATGATGACTGTATGAGAGAAATATTTTAGTGGGTCGGTAACATGTTATGTTTGTGCAAAGTTTCATCAAAATTCATCCCATAAATGATTGACTCCAACTTTTAACATTAATTCCTCACTTTAATTCTTTTTTTTGGGTCAAACACCCTACATGTGGGCCCAAAAAAATCTCTCCCCCCTCCACCTTTTATATCCAGGCATATTGAGAATTGAAGACTCGAACATCCTCCCCAGTTTATTTTAAAATCGGTCCAGTATTGGGGAATCAGCCGCGCAACGAGAAATGCTCTATCCCTCTTTTTTGTAATATACCGGCGAATTAAATAATGGCTGACGCATCCTCAGATTCGGGCTCACTTAAGCCTCCTGCAATGCATCTAAATCTATTGTTTTATGTATTGCAGGTGTAGCCTACCTCATCTACCTGTACCAGTGGCGTAGCCAGGAATTTTTTTAGGGGGGTCGGAGGTCAAAAAATTGTCAAAGGCGGGGGTCCAAAGATACTAATTTGGTCAAATTTGTCTGAAAACGCAAAAAATTACTTTTTTTCGTAGGACAAATTTTGGTGTCAAGGGGGGGGGGGGGGTCACGCCACTGACCTGTACTAAACTCTAAGGAGTCGACTGACATTATTTATATTCTGTCTACAGTACATTGAATCTTTGAAACACGTGTGTTAAACTAGGATGGACCGGGGATAAAACCTCCCCACTTTCTATCCTTCTTCTACTCATTTATTCAAAGGGAAAGTGAGTGAGGTAGAAGATATCCTGTCCATGCGCCACTGGGGGAACCGCTCCTCGCCGAATGATTCAGAATTCAGATTGTCCACTGCGAAAACCCGCATATGGATTCCAGGGAATTTTTATCTTCGCTTATTTTCGAAGGAGAACTTTCCCGTGAGAAAACGGGAATTTATTCTCGACGGAGTGTTGTTGCATGAAACAGGAGAATTTCCCATTCAAAGTTTGCAGCAATAGGTGTCCTTCCTTTCTCTCCCCCCTCCCCTGATAAGTAGTAATATATTTACTATAAGGTGGGGCGGGGGTCGGGGACCGCGACGCATGCATATGCAAAATAGTCAATTACATATTAGGTTTTTCTTTCTGTGCCAAGAAAAGGGTTTTCCCTCTGTGGTTAGATTCATGAAGATAGATTAGTAATTTACTGTTACTCAAACGCGAAGCCAGAGCTGTCGTTTAGCGTACAGTCAATAGCATTTTTTAATTCTACCGATGATTCCTTCGGTTGAGAAATGATTACACAGTTCAGTTCATTGTACGACTGTAGTGCACTAAAATACTCGAATCTGTAATCTTTTCTCAACCGGTGGATTCGTCGATGACTTTAAAAAACATGCGGATATTTTAATAATTAAACAGCGTTTCCACCGATTGAGGAAAGATTACAGATTAGATTATTTTCGTGCCGTACAGTCATACACTGGACTGAACTGTGTAATCTGTTCTCAACCGCTGGATTCATCGGTGAATTGAAAAATACTATTGATTATTCGCAAAACGGCATCTCTGATTTTAACTCATGAGCTAGGCTGAAGCAGGACAGCCGTTTTGTGGATCTTTATACAGGGGATTTTTTAGTAAAACCGATGACATTCAATCGCGTTGTAAAAACTTGTAATTTGAACAGAATTTTACTGTATTGCACTATACCGATTTTGATTTTGGCCCGAGGTTATAAAAATATCCCCGTGAATTAATATCGGTACAATTTCCCCTGTTTCGTTGACTCACAGAATTTCGCGTCAGTGAAACTATGAATTCATTCTTGATTATTTATGAGTTCAAGTTTTATAACCTTAACGGTTTCTTCATACCTCGCTTCCGGGAAAAATTTTCGGCTTTTTTGAGTCATATATAACGCTATTTAAACTAGTAGAACTAATCGATTTCAGTTGTCTTGTCGGCTGCAAGTAGTACATCTAATCAGCCTACTGGGGTCGGTGGGGAAAGTTGATATTGCTGAGCTTTTTTTGGGAATTCCGACAGGGCATCGCGGAAAGTGTAAAACGGACGACCAGACCGGTCACTTGGGGGGGGGGGGGGCACGCGTGAACAAAATTACAGAATTTCAAACTGACTATTACATTTTTTATAACTTATGTGCGTTTGGCCTTAGCATTTGACAGATGAACTACCTTCGACAGATGTCACCTCTGTTCCTGTCGACTCCGAAAATTCTAGTTCTTTAAGAAGTTCATTTCTTATTGTTCGAGCTGAAAGTTTACAAATGAGATCCCATCTACTCCCGTGTCCTGGCACTAGCGGATCCAAGAGATCGCCTTTCTCTCTCTCTCTCTCTCTCTCTCTCTCTCTCTCTCTCTCTCTCTCTCTCTCTCTCTCTCTCTCTCTCTCTCTCCCCCCCCCAATCACCCCCTCTCCCCTCCACCCCTCTCTCTGCCCATCTGAGCGCGTGTGTTAGAAAATGACAGACTAGGGGCAGTTACGCGACTTTCGCCCCTCTTCTTTCCTTTTCTAACTCATGCGTTCAAAAAGTGAGAGAGAGAGGAAAGCAATCTCTTGGATCCGTTAGTGTGTCCTGGAGACGTGGCAACTGGGGGTCGGTGCCTCGGCGGGAAAGATGCTCGCAAGAACTTGGGGGAATCCCGTCGGGGCAACTCGGAAAGTGAGAAGTGAACCGGGCCGGACCAAGTAGTCAAGCGCCAGCGGCCGGCGCACGCTCACCGCTTAGAGGGAAACGTCTCGTGGAAGAGGTGCGAAGAGTGTGTTTCAACAGTGCTGCCACATTGCCGTTTTAAAATTGCCTTAAACACAACCCACCAGTGATTCTATACCGGTCTAAGCGAAGATAATACATTACATTTGAGAAGTAAAACAATGACTTGAGGAAAAACTCAAATCAGTAATCTTTGCTTTTAACTTGACGACACTCTGCAATGTGTATCTTTGATTCTTTCGGTTGAAGCAAAAGTTATACACAAAAGTTAAGAAGTAAGAAGTATGTACACAGTCTAGCCATAAGTTCTGTTAATCGCTCTTGTGCCGATAGCAGCCAAACGGCTAAAAATAAGTATACAACTATGCATATATTCTGAAACTAGACAAAAAATGCTACAAAACCCTGCTGCTTTCATGTGACCTATGTGGCTTTCGTCAGCACCTTTGCCTGTCTGTTTATGACTTTCACGCTCTCCGTGATATTTTCTATCTATACCTTGATTTTGTGGGACCTGAGCCCTTTAGATTACAGACTTTGGGATTTTTTTGAGGAGATGTCATGTAAAAAACGTCGTAGTGATGTTGCAGCCTTGAAACGAAATATCCTGGAAAACGCATCTGGAATTCCTCAAGAGACGATCAGGAGAGCCATCGATGTCCGATGGCTTCCCTGACCGGCTAAGACGCTGCATCCAGAAAAAATGCGATCATTTTGAATAAATTGGTTACTCAGCCTGTTGAAAGTCTTGGAAACATATTAAAAATCCTTTTTCTACCTTCCGCAAGTTTCTTTCACAGTCCGCAAGACTGTGTATAGCAATGGATTCTAGATATACTCAAACTAGTAATCTCCACTTTCAATATGATAACACTCTTCAATCCATCGGTGTTACTACCAATTGAAGCAAACATTGTACTTACCACTCTATAGCACCCTAGATGTAAAACAGTGGCTGATGGAAGTACTCTAAAGTCTGTAACCTTTGCTTCAATCGGTAGAATCACCGATGGTTTAGATTTTCATCAAATTTACACTAGAAATACTCAAAGCAGTAATATTTGCTTACAATTTGAAGGCATTCTTCAATCCACCGGTGATTCTGCCGGTTGAAGCAAAGATTACACTCGACAGTTTCAGAAGTGTTACAACTGCCTAAAGAAATATTCAAATCTGTAATCTTTGTTTCAACTGGTAGAAACTCCGATGGGTTGTAGAAAATCATCAGATACCCACAAAACCAGTGGCGGCTCGCATCATTTGGCTACAATGTTATTCCTACATTTAATTGTATGTAAAACAATCGATTCGAAAGTGAAGCAGTGTGCTAGTGGATCCAAGGAAGTGTCCTTCTTCCTCTTTTCCCACTACAACTAATGTGTGAGAAAAGGATAGAAGATGGGGCGAAAATCAAGTGCCTGTCTCTAATCTGTATTTTTTAACACACGCGTTCTGCTGGGGGGGGGGGGGGTGAGAGAGAGAGAGAAGGATAAATACCTGGATCCGCCAGTGAAGCAGCGCTTCACCTGCAATCGACCGACTTTTTTAGTAGAGCGATATATCGTATCGATTGCCGTCACAGGGCCTATGGTTCTAAACAAACTCTGATTCAATGCATTTTCCCCAAGCGCATTTTTGAACGGAAATGTAGGCTATAAAATCAAACAATTAGTGCGACCTTCTTGCGATTATGAATTCTATGTCCTCAAAAATGCTTAGTAATGCCTAGTTCCTCGACTAAAACTGCCGGAATCAACAAGATATTGCAGATTACACGATGCATTTGGAGGTTGGAATCACCCGAATGTTATTGTTGTCGTTGTGGAATTGGCGGGATTTTGGGGCGATTCAAACCTGCAAATCCAACATTTAACCTCTTATGGGCCAAGCTCGAGTTTACTCGTCTTCCTCCTCTTGTCTATTTCACATTGCTCCGCAATATGATGATTCAGAATAAACGCGATTTTGGATGTCGACACTTACAAGATAAGGTTTTGTTCGAGCGCCTTCTATTCATCGTATAGGCAATTCCAACTCCCCCGAGTACGAATAGTTAACTACCCTCCCAATATTAACGGAAGAGTGGCGTTCTTTTGATCAAACCTGACCTGTAAAGGGTTAATCTGTATCTTATTGATTTCGACAGTTTCAGTTAGGCATAATTAAGCATTTTATGCATTAGAATGCATAATCGCAAAAAGTTTGCATTTATTGCTTGATTTAATAGCCTAAATTTCCGTTCAAAAATCCGCTCATGAGGAAATGACATTGAATCAGAGTTTGTTTAGAACCAGAGGCCCTCGGACGGCTATTGCTGCGATATATCGCTCTACTAAATCAGTCTATTGCTGAACATAAATTCAAATGGAGGAAAACATTGTTGCCAAATAGCACGAGCGCGCCACAGTCGGAAAAACGGCAGTGCTGTCCAGAGCGATTTGTGAAATGTGATGGCTTCTACGTCACTGATATTATTCGCAGACCAGACACTCCTCCTTCACACTCACGATTTTATGTCAGACGGTGTAGAATCAGACACGGCAAGTGGTGACGTCAGCGCGAGAGAGCCGAGTGTGTGGGGACTTCTGCCTGGTCTGCCTCCGTGCGTCTCCTTGTCGTGACGACATCAACAATTAGATCACAGTCCTTCGTCTTTCCGAGAATCCGAGCGCACACTCATTGCGCCTTGATTCCATCTTTTTGTGATCACTATGCCGCACCGCACAGTGCTTCGAAGTGTAGAATCCTTGGACGTCGTCACGGGAAGATTCAACTGAGTCTTTGAACGTGAATGAGTCGGGTCACGTGACCAGCTGCAGATAATACAAAGTTACCCATTGGCGGATCCAGCCCTCGTGAACGGGGGAGCGAATTTGGGGTTTTCGCCCCCCGGTGACCCCCTTTTCCGTTTTACTCTCCTGTTTCCCCCCTCTTTCTCCTTCCCTCCCCCCTTTTCACCCCTTTATGATCGAACGGGGGGGGGGCGATCGCTCCCTTCGCCCCCCCCCCCCGTATCCGCCAATGGCAGTTACCGCTTTGTGTTTGAAGGTGATTCCATGCCACGTGACCATGGTGATCGATTATTCGATCAAGTAATGGTCATTCACCGGATTTTATGGAGGTTTTTTTTATTTTTTTTTTCTCTTGTAAAACGAGGATCGTCAGCACCTGTAGGTAGATCTATTTCAAAGATTTTTGTTAAGATTGGATGCTCGAATATGGAAATCAAGGACGTAACTATGAGAATTCGCACTATTATAGTATTGTAGTGAAGTACGAGAGATCGAGCAGCGCTTGGGCGAACTCTTGTTGTTGCGGATTCGAGAATCCAAACTCATCAGATATCTTTTTTAGATCTACCCTTTACGGGCGGTGACGATCCTCGTTTTACAAAACAAAAACTCCACAAAATCCGGTAAATGATTTTAAACGATTGACTAAAATTCATTTGCCCCTCAGACTTTCTAAATTTTTGGACTTCATTTTATGGACTTACAATCTCTGGACATTTTAATATTGGAATTTTCTTCTTTTGGAAGTTTCCTCTTTGGACCTAATTTTTTGGATTTTAATGTTTTGGACATTAATTTTTGGACTTCAAAGTTTTGGACTTAATAATTTTGACTTATCAACTGTGTATCGAAAAATGGTTTCCATTATAATCGATGGGAAAATAGGTCGAAAGAGGAAAAAATTAAATATTTCAGAAATGGATCCGTGGATTTGGATGAAAATTTTAAAGGGGGGGGGGGTCTGGGAGTCTCCCAAAGAATATTAAAGTGGGGTCTGGGGGTCTCCCCAAAATATTAAAGGGGGGTCTGGGGGTCTCCCCCAAAATATTAAAGTGGGGTCTGGGGGTATCCCCCAGATTAAATTTGATGTCAGAAAATGTACGGAGGGTATTCTCTACAGTTTGTCTTTTTTCGTGATAGCAGTTCATGGGCTGTGGACTGATGACGTTAAAACCAAAGAGTATTTATATCATGTCTGATAAATTCCCTTGTTTCGATCAAGTGAGTGTTGTGAACCGCTGATGTCTTGGGTGTGCGCGCACCTCTTAGTATCTTTGTTTTCGTGGGTGGATATGTATGTAATATGTATGTTTATAATGTACGCTCTTGCATGTATTAGTGTGTATCGAATGGACGTATAGAGAATCGGCGTCGTGTCTTATGCGCTTACGATGCGCGGCCTCTATTTTTAACCGCGCGTGGATTAACGAGATAATCGTTGGTCGCGCGTGTGAATATTTTTAGCATCCAACACGCAAAATCTCCTCGCTGCTCGTTGCGGGGGTCCGCAGGGATGACACTGTAAGGGATGCTCCTCGGGAGTGACGGAGAGTGGAGGTGGGGGGGGGGGAGCGAAGGAGAAGAATCGATGCAGCGGAAATCTCGACGAGTCAGGAAATTCGCCGTGACGGCTCGCGTGAGCAAGGGATTTGTTGTTTTCGTCCCGTTTTAATCTAGGTTATGCGAAAGGATCGATTATTTTGGGGTTCAATCACACTAGCGGATTCAGGGATTTTTTCCTCTCACTCTTTGCCCGTTTGATCACGTGTGATGGAAAAGGACGGATCATTTGGCGTAGTCACGTGACTTTCGCCCATTTCTCCATCTTGTTCTAACACCCGCATTCAAATGGAAAGGTAGAGAGACAGACAGAGAGAGAGGGGGGAGAGGGAGAGAAGGAGAGGGAGAGTGGGAGAGTGTGTGTGAGAGAGAGAAAGAGAGAGAGAGAGAGAGAGAGAGAGAGAGAGAGAGAGAGAGAGAGAGAGAGAGAGAGAGAGAGAGAGAGAGAGAGAGAGAGAGGAGGGGGGGGGGGGGGGTGAGAGGAGGAAGGGGAGGGAGATGGAGAGGGGGAGGACCATCCACTGTATCCGTAAGTGCAATGAAATGAAACCTCTATTAGTACAGAAAAAAACACTGACCTAGCCAAAGACTTTAGTTGAGTCAACCAAAGGTTTTGTGATGCGCACATCCGTCCGCCATTTTAAGGAGTTCCAAACTATCCCCATGCAAAGCTGTGTAAAAAAAAATAAATAGAGAGACATAGGTGCAAGTATGTACTATGTAGGCCATTTTGAATAGATACCGAAAGAGACCGCTAGAAAGTTTTCTTTGGCCCTTATATATGCGGGAGTTTCCATTCTGATTTTATTTTTCTGTGGTTCTATGTCTTGCCAAATTCTCGGGACTGCAGATCGAATCTACACAGAAAAATAAAAAAAGGTATAATTTACCATCTGCATAGCTGATTTTGGAGTCTGCTATCAAGTATGGTAAATTTTACCATCTTATGGTGAATGCATCGTACCTTGTGGTGAAATGTACCATCAGGTCATCTTAATTTACCACAAGAGGTACGTTGTATTTACCATATATGATCGTGAAATTTACCATACTTGATAGCTCAGACTCTAAAATCAGCTGTGCAGATGGTAAATTCTACCAGTCTTTTTTTTTACCGTCTAGGTACTTTCGACCGTTGCGAAAATTATTTTTTGGCAACCTCGACCGCTAGCTAAGTATAGTTTGGGAATAAAAGGATGTCAGCAGACGACTCATTGTATTTTGGTTTAGGTATAGGCCACCCGCACAGCTCAAATTCACTGAGATAAGTATTGCGGGTAACCTACCTCTAGGAGTCGTCTGACATTATTTTTGTCCCCGACTGTAACTTAAGTTGTGGATCAATACCACTCTTGTATTATGGCTTCTGAAATTATTCCAGCCGGTTTTCGGATTCCTTGAAAAGTGTCTTATAATTCAGCCCATGTCACCAAAATTCAATTATTCCAATCTCGTTTGGATTGCTCGAAAAGTAGTTTTCAATGCATCAGGGCGTGTCACCAAAATTCGCTATTCTGGTCCAATTTCCGATGCATCGTTGGACCTCTCGATTCTTTAAAACTTTTTTTTTGTCTGTTATAATTTTCCTGGAAAGATTGATGCATAGAATCAGAAAAATTACCTTTTTGGGTTTCCCGCCTCGCACTCGGAGTTATTTGTAGTTTGCCTGTAATTCACAACTATCTGAAATAAGCTGAATCATACATTTTTATGGATCGAAATCGGATCAAGTAGAAATAAACAGCCGAATCATACATTTTTATGTATAGAAATCGGACCAAGTAAAAATAAACGGGCATATCTATAGCTTTTTGGAAACCATCCATTTTCCCCCTTTGAACGTATGAGAAACAATCGATTCTTGAGGGGGCCGTGGCCCAGGGCTCTTTCCTCTTAATCGATTGTTTTTCACGCAACCAGATGAGAAAGAATGCACGGTTGCCAGATTGATGGATTTGAGCGAGCAATGACAACGGCAATCGCGGTCACCGATGGTCGGTTGCAGTTCGCGAAAAGTTGGTTAATGGGAGAGCGGGGTCGGGGCATCGGCGGACGGTGGGGGCGGTAGTGGGGTTTCGCGCGGCTAGGCGCATGGGTACTTAAGCTTTCCCTCAAGACCTTGACCCATTTTAATTGGCAGGAGCCAACTCTAAAATGCGATTCCTTAGCTCTGCATGTATGCTCCCGCTTCGTGCTCTGCTTTGCTTGCTGCTACGCTCTGCTCAGAACCGATCCGGAAGCCCCCCCCCGCTCCCTCTTTCGTCGCCCCCTCCCCCCTCCTCCTCCTTTGTGCTTCACCAGTGACGCGCATGCGTCTTTGCTCTTTCCCCGGTTTAGCCATCAATCGTCGTTTCATTATTGCCAACTTTACAAAGTTCGCCTAATCAGTATGGGCAGTGTTGCCGGAATGAAATAATAGACTGATTTAGTTGAGCGATATGTCGTATCGATTGCCGTCCGAGGGCCTCTGGTACAATGTAATTTCCCCACGAACGGATTTTTGTACGAAAATTTTGAATTTCAAATTAAGACATTAATGCGACCTTTTTACGATTATGAACAGTACGTCCTCGAAAATGATTATGCCTGGTTCCTTGACTAAAACTGCAAAAATCAATAAGATATCACAGATTAAACGTTGGATTTGAAGGTTAGAATCGCCCGAAATCCCGCCAATTCCACAACAACAGCAATAACATTCGGGTGGTTCCAACCTCCAAATACATCGTTTAATCTGTAATAACTTGTTGATTTCAGCAGTCTTATAGTCGAGGGACCAGGCATTACCAGAAGTACTAAGCATTTTAGAGGACGTAGAATTCATAATCGCAAAAAGGTCGCACCAATTGTTTGATTTAACGGCCTAAATTTCCTTTCAAAACTGCGATTACATGGTTAAAATGCATTGAATCAGAGTTTGTTTGGAACCAGAGGTCCAGAGGCCCTCGGACGGCAATCGATACGATATATCGCTCTACTAAAATAGTATATTTACTGAAAGACTGTTTTAGTGACGACCGGGTTTAAAATCTGGGAATCTAATAGGTTGCGTCGCAAACTTTTGCTTTACAGTCTTATGGAGCTAGGGTTGATTACCCTTCGTAAAGTTGTGTGAAAATCACATTGTAAGCAACGAAAAGTCTCAAAATTCACCCAGAAACTCAATTAATGCGTTTAACAAACTTCTAAGATGGCGATCGAATGAGCAGGTTACGCTATTGAGGGGTCCCGCATCTGATCGCAACTTTTTATGCTGAGAAAATTGATTCATCCCAGAGAAGGATACAATTAAATGGATATCATTAATTAAATAAACTACCCGCTCATTCGACCGCCATCTTTGAAGTTTGAAGTTAGTTAACGACCGCCATCTTTGAAGTTAGAAGTTTGTTAAATACATTTCAACTAACGAATTATTATTATTATTATTTGTTAGGTTTGTGATGGATGAGTAGATTTTGAGACTGAGATGCTTTAAATGTGATTTTCACGCAATGTTACTCAAGAATCGACCCTCCACAAGGTTGCAGTTAAAGTTTGCAATAGACCCTTTGACTTATAGAGAAAAATGCCTTAACGACATATTTCCTCACAGCTCTTTCTAGCGTTTGTAAGGAGAACCCTCGTTTTGAATAAGGAAAAGAGTCTTGAGCATTATCTAATCAAAGATACCAGCGTTACTGATCATTTACTTTTGCGTCAAACCGATAGTCAAAGACAATCTATTAGTATGACGCTATTGGTCTAGAATTAGTTGTTAAGACTTCAGTGTTGCTATGGTAACCTTAGTCAAACTATCCATTTTTAACAGCTATACCCATGAGAAGCTTATGTAAAGTTGGAGCTAACGGGAAACTTAACTATGGGTACCATAGCAACGGGCAAGCCTTACGATCAAATCAAAGTTTGGGTAACATGAGCTTAACCTAAAGCAAACAACCTACCTTGCTTTTGACCTCAATTCATTCAAAGTCTTGTTAATATCCTTTATGTTCGAGCTATGAGTAGCGTTCTAGAATTCAACCCTTCATTGTCTCGATGCCGAAAAGATTATGCATAGCAGTACTTTTCAATAAACATAGATATATTACACCACAGGCTAATGTAGGTAATCTTCTCTGCACGGATGCAGTATAAACGGATGAATCATTCTGTAGAACGCTACCTTTGTTTTTCTCCATCCTACACCCACGCTAACAATTTCAAGCCAGCTGTTGTTTGAACAATATACTCCCCTCCCCATCATCGTAAAGTGCGTTTACCTTTATTGTGAGAGAATACCACTACTCCGGGGGGGGGGGGGTTATCCGCAAAGCTGGGCAGATATTGAACCGTCACTTTAGGAGGAAAACTGGACCAAAACTAGGGTCGGAAATATTCTCCGACGGCTGAGTATTTTTTTTTTTTTTTTTTTTTTTTTTTGTCAGGGGAGCGATCATATGAATGTTAGGTCATATGGAATTCGGGGGCCAACAAATGTTAAGTCCGCCACAAGAGCTTCAACACTTCATCGGCCACCACTTAACGGACCGGATCGAACTGTCAAAAAACGCCGGCATTACAAACTAACCCCAAAATAAGTATCATATCAGAGGTAAACCAACAACCCCAAAATAAGTATCATATCAGAGGTAAACCAACGAATCGCAGCGCTTAGGGGGAGTAGTGTAAACTCAAGACACAATTTAAGTGACGTAACGTTGGTAGCGCTCACAACATTCCGATGGTTGGGAGCGCTCACAACATTCCGATGGTTAAAGAAATTTGAGGTTAGATCCGCCATTTTTAGGAACAAATCAGTGGCCCGTTCTGAACGTATTCCGGGATCTAAAAATAAGACAAATAAATTAGCGTATCCTGAAAATATTTTCAGGCGCAGTTGATAGATTTGTTTGCTTTGCATGCGCATGATCTGTGACTTGTATACTTATTTTCGCCCTTCTATCGTCATAAAACGGAAATAGCCGAGTATGTATTCAAGTGAAAAACGAAATTGCGAAAAAAGTTAGGTAGGACGATTATTTTAAAAAATTCGAAAGTTCAGCACTTGATGTCTAGAAAGAAAATGATTCAACGCAAGAAAATGTACAATCCCATGAGATTACACGCTGATTGAGTCGAAATGAAAGTCAAAAAATGTGTTCAACCCAGCAACAGTGCAGGTCTGGAGTTCAAGCACAGGTTTAAAACCTCTCATCTGAGATCAGAAACGGTGTCTAATCTTATCGCTTCCGACTAATTTGTTCCATTCATGAGTGCCTATGTGTCAGTTGCCATATTTTGAGAGGAAATCTTCAGATTTCGATCTGATTCATCGAGCAATTGGGCGACTCTTTCGAAATATGGCAAAGTTCGGCATTCTCAGCTTATACGCTCCCCTTGTTGTTGTTATTCCCCCGCCGACTCCGACATCCTCGCTCTATTGAATAATCTAATTAGGAGGTATTGATGTAACATCGTTTGAGCATAAAATACCCCTCTCCAACAATTTATTTATTTCTATCAGGGGGGGGGGGGGCTTTCAGAATACAGATACATCAAGCTGTTTTATCTGTGATAGTTAATCCTTGGTTATCGAAATTGAAGCTGAAAAAATTACTGGCCTACAAACAAAAACAGAGGAGACAAAAAATCGCTACATTAACCATCGATTTTCGGGGGGGGGGGGGGTTCAGTTGAACCTCCAAGAAATCGGTACTTTAGCGTAGGTTCAAACGGGAGTAAAGCGATGATTGAATTTTGACCAACTACCGCTGCACAGATTGAATTTGAGTGCCTGAAAGCTCCTCAAGCAGGGATAGCTGCTTTGCGTTTCGATTATTTTGAAGTTCGCAGGGTGTCTAGCATCAGAGATAACCTCGCATCGTCAGGGAATTTGGTTCCATCGGAGAACGCATGGAATTATCAGGGAATTTGGATTATAAGCCAGTTTTGATAGGTAATTTGAATCTGAAACTCTGGAACCAAATCCATGGATTAATTTTCTCAGAAATGTCCAACTTGATGGAGTTTGAGCATTCAAATTTGTTCAAATTTCTAATGCGAGACGGTTGCATGACATTTTAGAAAAATCGCATTTCTCGTTGAAAATACGGGAAAAATAAGTTAATTTTAATGTTCAAAATTGCTCGAAATACGGGAAAAATAAGTTAATTTTAATGTTTAAAATTGCTCGACAATCTGAAGTTGGGCTGTGTAATTGATTAGGGATGACGATAGTGGTTCTTTCGGGCCTCAGAAAACTGCGTGATCTTTGTCGATTCCATTGGCTGACTCAGTAAATATTTGCGTCGTTGTCTTTGCTCTATCCAACTACAGCAAGTTTCAGAGTAGAAGGCGAAGAATAGTTAGAAATCTGGACAGCAGCGTTGAGCAGTTGAACAGTGAGCAGAACATCCTCACCACATCCACCGCCCCTGAGAGTGAACCACCGCGCTGCGCTGCTGTTTTGGGAGGTTGCTGAAAGTTCGTGCGAGCAAATCCGCCAAATGATGCAAGTGGCGCGATCTAGTGGCGTTGGACTCTACCAACAGCTGTTCTGACGTCAGAGCCAGCTGTTTTCGCAGGCTGGCGGGACGGGCGACGGGCGCTTTGGTGTATCGACCTCCCTCATCATGTTGAATGTTGCACCATTTCCAGTCCTTCTTAACCCACCACCGACGATCGCCCACTTCTACCCCCCGCGAGATCCCTAAACCCTGCGGAGGGGTGGCAAGATGCGGCGCGGTGCGGGTTAAAACACGGAATCTACCTCCGCGACGTCGCACATTGGCACCGACGAAACTTTTACGCGACCAGTTTTTTTTCCTTTTTGCCCTAAGGTCAGGTGGATCTGTAGTCTTTGGCATATTTTCCGGATGTTTATTTCTTCGAAACACGAAGGCTGCTTTAGCGGAAACAAACTCTTTCATTTTCCGAACGTTCGTTTGTTTCAAACTGACAATCCCGAGTAAAAGTTTGTTGCGTTTCTCCGTGTTTCCAAAACAAATTGCTCTTCGAGTTTTTCCAAAGATTACGAGCTGATCCAACTTCAATTCCTGAAACGAGCTTCACCTTTTGATCCTGGTCCCTTGGTACATTAAAATGAGATTTGTTTCAATGAGAAGAAATATTTATCTTTTAAAATTTTCAAAATTCATGGAAACGTGCAAGAATGCCACCTTAGTTGCTCACGAAGCTGGGCGGCTTCGAAGAAAAAGAACACGTTTTTGTATAAGGATGTTTTGATTCGTAACGTTTTGATCGCAGGTTTTTTTTCTGCCTCTGGCCTATTTTAATTTCTAGCTACTTCAGTTCTCCCCCCACTTTGAAGTTCACAAACCGATTGCTCCGAAACGCAAATTTTGACAAGTTTGGGCAGTTTTGAACCATTTTGTATCGAGGAAACACCCTTAACTTTCGGTTGCGGGAAGAACCAAAAAATGTTCACCAAGTTATTGATAATTTTCTAAACGCAATGTACTATTCACGACTTAAAAGTTTGTCACCCCAACGTCTTACATTTGTTAAGCAACTCCTAATAGGTATTTCCGATCTGAAATGCTTTACTTCAGAATACAACTCCTTTAAATTGGCCTCTAGTGTCACTGGGTAACGGTCATTTTGGCCTTCGTTATTTGGCCAGCGTATCTAATTATTTTTCACGAAGGAATCAGGATTTGCGACACCCTTTGTGTCGTCAATTACAAGTGTCGGTAGACGCAGAACGGTAAGTCAGAAAACACCGAGACTGCGCCTAGCGGTGGACGCTTAATAATTACAAGAATTATTTCGCCGGCCAGAATTCGGTCAAAAAAGTGTCTGGTCAACGCAAAACAGCAAAACTACGCAACCAAACTCATCAAACTTGGTCTTAAAAGATTCGTCGTGAAATGAGCTCGGAACTTTTTTTTAAGTCCAAGACAATTCGATTGACATATTAGTTGAGAAATTTGAAAAAAATAAATTTTTTCAGCGATTTTTAAACTGCCCGCCGGTGTCTGATTCAACAGCCAGTAGAAAACCTCGTTGCCAACCTTCACATAACTATTCAGCAGTTGCAATGTGATATTTTCTTCGTTTCTAAAAATTAAAATTTAAAAATATTGCCTTTTTTTTTTTTTTTTTTTTTTTTTTTTTTTTTTTTTTTTTTTTGTCAGGAGATTGTTGAGACGTCTCATAGAAGAGAGAGATTATGACTGAGAACTAGGGTGTGTGAACGAATGAACGATATACTTGCCGTTACGAGTTGATAGATCTGTAGTCGGAGCGGGTTTTTGAGATAGTCCGTGTTTCTATCTGACTTGCCGTCATTTTTACGCGGTCCCCTCTTAAGGGGGGCCAGGTTTTTGGTGGGATAGTACATTAAAGAAAACCCGTAACATTGAGAAGAGCGCGTAAAATATATGAACATATACTTTTGATTCAATCTCGTGTACCCTGGACGAATTTTAATGTCAGATTATTACTTTTGTTTTCGATAGGCAACCTACGAGACTTTACACAATGAATTCAAGCATTTGCAGGTAGTCGACCCGGTCCAAAATCGAAGGCGTCGTCTAACATTCTTTAAGTCGTCGACTGTACGCATCATCGCTTTGACGTCATCCCCGAATTCGCCGATCAACCCTTAAACATTCTTAAGGGTCAACGCATTGCGCGGGGAGCACTGTGCGGAGCGCGCGTCCCGTTTTCCTCCCTTTTCCCCAGCCCTTGTGTCGTCCCCCCCTCCCCCCCCTCCACACCATGACCTCCGCTCGCCTCGCTGCCGTACCTTCCTTTGCCGGGGCCGAGCTGGGGCTTTCATACGCTCCTCGCTCTTGCTCAATTTTGAATTTCGTCAAGCAATCATTATTCCGTGTGTGATAGTCTCCCTCCCCCATCCCTTTTATTTCTGTCTTTTTTTTTTAATGGCGGAGCTGTGGCAGATCATGGGAAAACCCCGCTGTGAGCTTTCGAGTATACTCGTAGTTTGAGTGGCTCATAAGTTCGGGGTACGTCTCCTTTTATTTTTTCAATTTTTCTTCTTCTTTTTTTCGAAACGATGAAAGTTTTCCCACCAGCACCGCTTATGTTTACTCATTGCGTCAACAACTTTGCCGCCCTAAATTACTTTCTCAAGTCCTGTTGGTTTTAGAAGAATGTTGAAAAAAGAAGTAATAGAAAATAACAAATTCTAATGTATGTATTATATGTATATTCTGTTTTAGTGAAAAGCGGGGAATTCAATATTGATCAATCGAATGCTGATTTCAAAAATTTAAAAAAAAGCGTTAATTTAAGTCAATCAGACTCCTGAATTTTAAATTTCCGCTCGTCACGAAAACAGCAGTATATATACTGTTATTTATAGTAGAGCGATATATCCTATCGATTGCCGTCTGAGGACCTTCGGTTCCAAACAAACTCTAATTCAATGCATTTTCCCTATTAGCGCCTTTTTAATGGAAATTTAGGCCATAATGAAACAATTTATGCGACTCCTCTGCGATTATGAATTCTACGTCCTCAAAAATGCTTAATTATGCCTGGTTCTTCGAATAAAACTGCCGAAATCAACAAGATATTACTGACTAAAGATGCATTTGGAGGTTGGAATCACCCAAATGTTATTGCTGTTGTTGTGGAATTGGCGGGATTCCGGGTGATTCTAACCTACAAAATGCAACGTAATATCTGTAACGCTTCTGTAATATCTTATTAATTTCGGCAGTTTTAGTCAAGGAACCAGGCATAGGTAATTAAGTATTTTTAAGGACGTAGAATGCATAATCGCAAAAAATTTTCAATAATCGCTTGATTTAATAGCCTCAATTTCCCTTCAAAAGTTCGTTTATGGGGAAATTACATTGGACCAGAGTTCAGGGGCGGACTGGGAAAAAAAGGCCCGGGGTGCTGGGGCCCGGGATTTGGGGAAAGGGGCCCGCGTAAGGTACTGGCCCAGAGGGGAGGGGAGTGGACATGGAGGGGCCCGGGGTGCTGCAGCACCCCGACACCCCGGCCCACTCCGCCCCTGCCAGAGTTTGTTTGGAACCAGAGGCCCTCGGACGGTAATTGATACGACAAATCGCTCTTCTAAAACAGTCTATTACCGGGATATTGTCGGAATGAACTTAGATCTTATACTTATGCTTGAGTGAATATTGTATTATGGGCTACCGTTTTGCGGATCTAAAGAGGATTTTTTAAATTCACCGATGATTCTACCGGTTGATAAAAGTACTACCCACTCTAGCTCAGCAGTATGACTAGCTGCAAGTCTGCAACGTTCGAAAATGAGTATGAAAATTCCATCAAATTTTAAAGTCAATGGTGTTTCCACCGATGACCGAGAAAATTATCGGTTAGAGTACTTTCGTGAGCTAAAGTCGCACTGCAGAACTGAACTTGGTAATCTTTTTTTCAGCTGGTGGAATCATTGGTGAATTGAAAAATGTCCTTTTTACAAATTTGCAAAACGGCAGCCTTACGCTTACTCCTAGAGTCCTAGAGTCAGTTTCAGAAGTGTAGGCGGACCTAGACCGATAATCTTTGGAATTTGTCAACATTATTTCTGATATTCCTCGATGAAAATGAATAAAAATGAAAATGAGTGTTCACTTTTCAATGAGGAAAACTTTAAACACAAAAGAATAAAGTCAGGGGCAAATTCGGTATTAAATTGAAGGAATAAAAGTTGAAAATTCTCCAAAGATTATGGTTTTGGTCCGCCCACACTTCTGAAACGAGCTCTACCAGTTAATGTGAGTGTTCCCTATTGTGAACCTCACTCTTCCAATACTACTCCATTGCCTTTATTGCCTCCTCCTCCTCCCCCTCCTCCTCCCCCTCCTCCTCACCCCCCTACATCACCACAAATTTAGTAAAAACAAATCGGAGGCATACAAAACTGAACTGATAAGAGCTTTCTGTTACTGTTTGTTAGCGATAGCGATAGCCACAGATTTGTGAGCGACGGAAAGTTGAAATAGCTCCTTCAATTCGAGCGGATACCACACCATATCCGGAAAGCCCGAACAGTTGCTTAACGAAATCCAATAGTTCCTTTGTTGTTTTGATTATGGAGCAGACTTTTTTACACCACTGGAAGCACATGTGTGTAACCTATGTTTTGTTTTTATTTTTTACTTAATTGATCCTACTGCAAGCTGAAGTTTAAAACGAAGTTCAAATCTGATTTGCCACCTTACCTGAAGCGAAATGCGTTCGAGATTCACTGACTTTTACCGGAACTGAGGTTGTAAAAACTTGTGGTTTATGCCATGCTGACTTGATGCATAAACTAATACCCCTCTCGAAGGAGGTGCTACCCTGAATTGTATTTTCCTCACTAAACCTCACTTTGCCGCAACTTCAAGGCCATATCTGCTATATTAAAAAAAAAAAATCTTACGTAACACACAATGACACAACACACCTAAAAAGCAAAAAGTGTTGTTAATAATTAAAGTAGCGAACGGATTTTGAAACGGTATTTGGGAGAAAAAAAAAAAAAAAAAGAAGAAAAGTGTTTACATTGACTCCGTTAGTCGAGGTCTCTATACTCTATAACACAGAACCAAACCGAAAAAAAAGACTGGTTGAATTTACCATCTGCAAAGCTGACTTTGGAGTCTGAAGTATGGTAAATTTCACCAGATTATGGTCAAATTGCCAGCGAGGTACCTTAATTTACCACAAGGTACGTTGCATTTGCCATATTTGGTAGCAGACGCCAAAATCAGTTCAATTATCGAAGGAAAAGTCTTCTCTCAAATATTTGCTGCAAAGCAATATCAGTAACTAAAAATATTATAAAAATAATTGAAACTCTGCCGCAATATCAATAATGAATACAATAAAATCGATACTCTCATCACGAGTATTGAGTATATTATTAACGAGAAAATAATTTCGCTCATAAATCTTTCTGGTTTGGAATCACGCGAAGTGTCAACATATCTCATATCGTTATAGTTCCTTGAAAAGCGAAACAAGTTGTTTTGTTTAATTATAGCCTTGCAAGTGTCAAAGTTGCGAAAGTTTGGGCGTAGCGGCAGTGCCGAAGAAAGTTTCCTCTCCGCCAATCATTGCTTACGCTTTTGTCGTTCGTAAAAATAAATCATGTTCCCTCGACTAGAGGGCGGAGAAAAGTTTTAGATTTTCGATAGATGGGAAAAGAAAGGTATTTTCATGAACTTTGGGAGTGGAAGGGGCAATGTGGAGGAAATATTCTGGGAATCAGATATTATTGAATGGAGAATGGAGCAGTGACTTTTTACGAGGATAAGTTAATCAGCTAAAATAAAAGTTTATTTGTATCCTCTCGGTGGACGGAAACAGAACTTTTTTAAGTATCCTAAAGTAGCTTCTAAGTGGACATTTGGTGAACAGTGCGCAACATACGTCGCATTTTCAAATGTTTGCAAATTATCGAAGATTTCGACGTTTGACTTTCGAAATGTTGTGTATCTTGACAACATCGATGATCGTCAAAAAGGTTTTTGGGCCGCCAAGCTTTTGGTGGTTAATTTTACGCACCAATCACCGCAGATGTTCATTTGGAGTTTGCTTTGAGGATCCAATTGATCGTGTGTAGAGGAGTCATCGAAAATTCTGTTTTGATAATTTTTCAAGCGGAATTCTGGTAAGGAAAGTAGGTACTGAACATCATTCTTGTTGTGGTAATCGGAAATTCTTCTCACAGTGTTGTCTCGGCTGGCTGTATGATTTAGAGTCCCTTTACATGGGCGCCCGGAGCGGGGGGCAAGAGGGGGCACCCCCCCCATGGAATTTAGAAAAGTCAAAATTTCATGATAAAAAATGAAAGGAAAAAAGACAATGAAATGTTAATCAAAAGAGTAATAGTTGACAAACTTTATAATTAGTTTATTTTGTAATTTTAACTAATTTTTCGCAATGAATAGTCAAATTATACATTTTTCTTACTATCGTTAATACGTGCTTTTTCAAAAGAACTCCTCAATTAATTATGCTGGTGAATGTGCAGTCAGTTTATTTTTTTTAAGGATCAAAAGAAGGAAGTGATTATTCTCAATCGAAAAAATCACAGTCTAAAACCTACGTGTACTATGAACTTCAAAAAAAAGTCATCCCTTCGAAACGGTCCTTGCTCATGCTGTCCCCATTATATTTCAAAGATTTTTAGATTTTTTAAGGCATACTTAAAAAAAACAATGCTTTCAGACTCTGAAGTACCTAAAAAATGCAACACATTTTAAAAGATCCTTTCTTTTGAAAGTCATAGTACAATCTTCAAAACTGCTCCCATTTAAGGAACCAATAACTTTACAATCCGACGCGATTATGAATACAGTAGCGGAGCAAAATTCCATGCTCTGTAATCCCAGTCGCGAAATTTCTAAATTCCAAGTCGCCATAAACTCCATTCGCAAGCTGTTATACATACAGGGTGTCCCAAAATGCAAAGAAAATATTTTTACAACGTATTTTTGGGTCCAAAACAAGACTTATTTCCCCTATGAACACGTGTCCGAAAATGCCCCCCCCCCCCGGAGCTACAGCCCCCAAAGTTTAAAAAAAAATCAGTTTTTCTTCAATTCTAGCAACGGATCTGCGTAAAAATGGATGAAAATTAGTTTCTTGGAATAGCTTTAGGCGTTCTTTCCGATTTCGGGGTCGAAAATTCCCAAAAGGGTAAAGAAGGGGGGGTTAAAATTTTAAATTGAATAATTTTTAGTGCTCTGTAAGAAAATGAGAAAAGTAACAAAAGAATCTGATGGAACAGAACAAACGGAACATTTTTGATCTCTTGTGTTTTTTTCATAAGACACACGGAAAACGAGTAAAATCTATTTTTCGCCGGGAGCGCATAGCCCGATAGCGCTGTTCCAGTGCCGCTTTGCGTCGAGTCGATCGTTGAGTCAGTTAAGTGCACAGACTCACAGAGCAGCCCTATCGGGCTGTGCGCTCCCGGCGAAAAATAGATTTTACTCGTTTTCCGTGTGTCTTATGAAAAAAACACAAGAGATCAAAAATGTTCCGTTTGTTTTGTTCCATCAGATTCTTATGTTACTTTTCTCATTTTCTTACGGAGCACTAAAAAATTATTCAATTTAAAATTTTAACCCCCCTCAAACCCCCCCCCCCTTCCTGACCCTTTCGGGAATTTTCGACCCCGGAATCGGAAAGAACGCCCATAGTTATTTCTAGAAACCAATTTTCATCCATTTTTACGCAGATCCGTTGCTAGAATTGAAGAAAAACCGATTTTTTTTTAAAAACTTTGGGGGGCTGTAGCTCCGAGGGGGGGGGGGGATTTTCGGACACGTGTTCATTGAGGGAAAAAGTCTTATTTTGGCCCCAAAAATACGTGGTAAAAATATTTACTATGAATTTTGGGACACCCTGTATACTTCTTCCCGATGCTGTCTTCCTTTCCTTCCTCATCATCCTTTTCGCTTTACAACAATCCTTCCCTGTTAATTAAATTTCGTGGACAACTGAGCTTTAATTTTTCCGTCGGCCGCATAAGCCCCTTCCTCCCCTTCCCCTTTCCCCCTCCCTTTCTTCCGATTCGCTCTCCCACCATGTTATCGTTCATGTCTATAGAGAACGGTAGAGTAGAGGACGATGCACATACGGCGCACAGTGGGAAAAAATTATACCCGTTAGCGGATCCAGGAATCTATCCTCTCTCTTCTCCCATTAGAACGTGTGTGTTAGAATGTGTTATTGGTTACTGCATGGGTCCTTCTTCTGGAAAGGGCTCATAAAAGGATAGAGTGTACTCATTTGAGTAAATTCCAATGAGATTGCCAGGCTTATTTTCTCGGAATAGCACACCTGATGCTTTATGGGTCCTTCTTCCAGAGACCGCCTCAATTATTTAAGGTGATTTTATCTTGCTGGGTTTTGGCCACTAAATCGCAAATTGACGTCCACTGTGCTGCAGGGTGAGATCGTGCGAGGGATGGGGAGGGGGGCTGGGGTTTGCCTCGCATCAGAGTAGTAGTATAACCCAGTTTTGACGTTTATCGATGCCTCGGTCGATAGTCTCGAGTCGATGTTTCCTGTATACATATATGCTGAGAGCTGAGAGACTGTGACTATCCCTTCCGTCGCGTTTTAAGTATTGAAGAGAGCGAATGGGATCCCCGCGGATCGTCCCGCGATGAAGGTGGTGGCATGACCGCGGACACCCGCCATATTCAATCCCATACACATGCACACATACTGTACAATCGTATCCCATGAATATGGGAGTAGAGGTATGAGTAAGTGAGTGTGTGTGTGTGTGTGTGTGTGTGTGTATGTGTATATGTATATGTATGTACACCTGAATCCCCCGAAGTATATGCATATTTTATTAACTGGCCCATTTATATTTCACTTTGACGTGACTCTGGCGACGTCCGCGTCGACGTTCGATGTTATTGCCTCCTGCTCTCGACGCGATTACATCCACGTCGAAACCTCTCTCGTTCTCAGCCTCTAACATCCCCCCTCCGCCCCGCCACCCAGGGGCCCTCCTTTCCCGAGAGCGAAATAGAGCCATCAGATCATCTATACCGCAGTCCCTCAAGTTTGAAAACTTAGCAAGGATAATCTCAAGGATAATCTCAACCAAAAAGAAAAAAGAAAGAAAGAAAGTTAGTTTGTTAAATACGTTTTTATTGAAGGGGTGCCTCAGCATCTCAGGCCATTCACGCACCCCTGTTAATACGTTGTTAGATAGATATTTCTAGTGGGTAGAAGTTATAGTAGAGATCAAAGAAAGGAAGGGAGGAAGGGAGGAAAGAAAGGTCAGCATCTCAGGCCATTCACTCCCCTGTAAATACATGGTAGATATTTCTAGAGCACAAAAGTTATAATAGATCATTATAGAAATGGGAAAAATTAATATAATTATTTACACGGGTAGTCCCGTTGATTGAATAAAGTTCAAAAGTTTCACTTTGTATTTTTCCTCAGAGAACCAAGAGGTCTAGGGGAGATCAGAGGTGTGATTCAGATTCACATTTTTCCTGTTTCTCCCAAAAAGAGGACAGTCAATCAACACGTGTTTAACAGTAATGGGGGTGTTGCACTTTCCACGTATTGGTCGGTCAGTTCTTTGCATTGAAGAAAGAAAGAAAGTAGTAGTAGTAATTTCGTTTTTATTAAAGAGGTGATTTAGCAACTTAGGCCATTTACACCCTTATAATGAGTTGTACCATGATGATTGAGAAATTAAAAGGTAAAGACAATTTTTTTTTTTTTGTTTTTGTTTGTTAAACAGTGATATTTTTTGATTGATTTGAGAAAGTTGAACATGTTTTTGATGTTTTTAGTTCCTGGGAATTAATTATTTTGGGATCAAAGCCTGGATTTTTCCCAGAAATTTTACAATGAGCACGTTTCAGGTCCCTGATGGAAATACCACTCTTAATTGGTATATATGTTATGATATAATAAGGATAATTATCGTTAATTGATTTATTATATTATTATAATAAGTTATTATATTTTATTGTTTTTTGATTTTGAACACGTCCTGTTCGAAGGTCCGAAACTCCACTTTGTGGGTAACTTTGTTGGAAAGTTCGGGAAATGGGGGGTAAATCCGACATTGTTTTCAACATTGTTGGGCTGCAACCGCCGTTGATTATTTTTGCTCTTTTACTTTTTTTTTGGGAAATTTTTTGCCTCTTAGAAGAGCAATTTACCGAGCCTCTGTTCGTTTTTTGCTTGAACGCGAGTTATAGGATGTATTATTCAGGTTTTCTTTTTTATTGTTTTTTTTGGTTCAAAAATTTAGTATATATCGTGGAGGATGTTTTTAGTTCATAGCTCTTTGCCTGAATTTTCCTTGTGTTTTACGTTTTTACGAGCTATTAGTTTTTTATGGGATTTTACAAGTGAAAGACAAGGATGGGTATTGTATAATTTCTCTTTCTTTGTTTTACACGTACACTGTTGCTTTGGTACGTTATTTTTTTATTTTTTTTTTTATCAGCTGCTCTTTTTCAGATTTATTTTCCCCTTTCCGTTTCAAAGATTACCATTTTTCAATCTTTGTACTATATTTTTCTCATGGTCATTTTTATTTAAATGTTGAACAGTGATAAAAAAAGAAAATTTAATAATTCAAAGAAAATCATAAATAAATATTTATTGAAATTTTTGGGAAAAATTTTATAACCTAGCTTTTATTTCCCCTTTCATTGTAAAGATTACACATTTTCTGTTGGTAATATAATTTTTTCAAATTTATTTGGATTTTGAGCAGTGAAAAATAAAAAAAAAAAATTCAGAGAAAAATTTAACGAAAATTATAACCTTTTATTTTAAAAATTTTGAAAAAATGATTTTTTCAAACATGGAATTATTCGTCTTGGCCTGCCCGGGGGGCATTTTTGTTCCCGGAAGGTTTAATTTTTTGGGGAACAAGCCTGGTTTGTTCCTAGAAAGGACAGTGTCAGGAAATTTTAGGATTCCTTGATTTTCCACTCTTTCTCTCGGGTCAGCCCCCCCCCCCCCCCATCCCATGTTGACTCGGGGATGGAACTGCGAAGGAAATTCATGCGTTCAACTTGATTTGTTTCTTCATTCTAACTGAAGTTATTGCTGTTTTATTGTGTTCTGATTGAAAAGTGAGCCGAAGGTCCGAAACTCCACTTTGAGGTAACTCGTGCGAAAATTCAGGAAATCCGGGGGGAAAAAACATTGATATTGTCAACATTGTTGTCTGCAACCGCCCGTTGATTATTTGCCTCTTTTACTTTTTTTTCTCCACCTCTCTTTTGCTCTTAGAAGAGCAAAACGAACCCAGCCTCTGTTCGTATATATTAATAAGCTCTGAAGTTCGCTGACGTAACAGGATACTATTATTCAGGTTTTCTTTTCTTCTTTTTTTTTTTTTTAAAAAAAAAGTTATTTGTAATGTTTATCCAGATTAAAGAGCAATGTTGAGAGAGAAAAACTGCCACCCCTTAATTATTTACAGCTCCCCTTCTTCCTATATACGTTAAGGGAGCAAAATCGATTCGCTTTTTAATCTCCCTCCCGCCTTCCCCCACCACCATTCCTTGATGGGGGTAGAAAAAGTATTGTAATCATGAAAAATGTCTGAATTGAGTTTTCTTCATTCCTTGGCGCACCAACAAATGTGGGAGGATACATTTTAACCTCAGATGGTTCCTATAGTACCGATTTTTATGGTTAAAAAATTACCATCTATAATCGTATGAGTTAAAAATCGCATGACTGCACTGTAAATAATACCAAAATAAATAAGTCCTGTATTGTTTATCCGTCGCTCTGTATTGTAAGTTTTACCCAACGAGCTATAGTGATAGAGAGGATTTGTGGAACGTTATGTTGAGGCAGCTATGATCGACATCTCTTATGGACGTTTTTCACACTGGCTCGGTTTGTTTGCCTCACTTTTTTTTAACCTTGTTTAAAATAAAAAAAAAAATTGGGACAAATACATTTGAAATTGGTTATAAACGAAAGTGCAATTGGTTTAGAGTGGCTATCTGAACACAGAAATCGAAATAACTGTTTCTTCTGGAAGGATTTGCACGATGAAGAAACTGACTTATATAACAGAAATGTGCAAACTTTTCTCACCTGGATAGTTGTTTTGGAATTCTGTGTCCAGAATCCAGATAGCCATTCTGAAATACTTGCACTTTCGTTTAAAATCTTTTTCCACTGGATTAGTTACAATTTAAGGTTAAAAAATGTAAGGCAAACAAACAAGAATCAGATCGCCCATGCCACCTTACTTTGAGATATGACTTAAAACATGTATGGACACCCCCCCCCCCCCCCCGTAAACGATTGGATTGGTTTAACGATGAAGTAAATGGTCGGACCGATGATTGCTACACATAATACAGGAACAATCTAAGGGTTAATGGTTTCCCTCCTCTTTTTTCACTATGCGTTTCAAAATACCCTCCGAGCTTAAAAAAAAAAAAAAAAAAAAAAAAAAAAAAGTAATTTCCTTTTTTTTCTTGTGAGCTAGCCTTTCAAAAATTCAACAGGAATAAAAAGCTGTGTAGTTGAACCTGCGATATCCGCAAATCAATGCTTGCAAAGTTACTGTCGACCACTGGCGGACCCAAAAATTTCCCTTCTCATTTTCCAGCCATTTGAATGTATTTGTTAGAAAAGGATAGAATAAGGGGTGAAAGTCACTTGACTGCCCCTAATATGTCCTTATCTAACACACGCGATCAAATGGCCGCAGAGAGAGAAGTACAGATTCCCGGATCCGCTAATGTTGTCGACAGATTTGCCGCATGGAGAAGCCATTGATTGTTTACCTCCTTTACATCTAGCCATATTAATACTTCAGTGGTCGTTGTATTGTTCTCTGGTTCCATGAAAATCTATACAATACTGTAATGCAATTGTGAAGGTTCATCAAAATGAAAGCTTTATTTCCGCGAAGTATATAGAGTATGCGTCGTTGAACTTTCAAAACTCATAAGAGTGGCTATTGGACTTCACATTTTCTCGACGTATAAGTTTTTATAAACTTGAATTTGGTTTGAAATTTGAGGATCCCCGCCTCCCTTGGCGCCCCCACAGAGCCATCCCCATACCCGCCGCACTATGGTCTGAGATCGGAAAAAAATGGCCAAAATTCAGAGAAAAAAAGGTAATCCACAATCATTGTTTTCGTATTTTTAAGATTAATTTAAAACTTTGCAGTGGCATTTCTAGGTAACAATTACTTGGAAAAAGTGTCCTCTGTCATTAAAATTGGTCATGTAAGTTTATTAATGATGCATTTTTGAGACTTTTACCTTATGATTTGTGGCCTATTTTTGACCTATTTTTGGCATATTTTTGACGTTCTCAGACCAAAGTGCGCCGAGAAGGGAATTTCCGCAGAATAGCAGTACGAAGTGGGCGCATCCCTCCAGTCGTGGATTTGCACGAGAATAGTCGCATCGCGTTAAAAAATCAATTTGCGCGGCGCACACAGCCCGATCCTGCGAAAATTTTCCTGCATTTTCACTGCCAAAATGGTTGTTTTAAAGTTGTAAAAAAAAATATGATATCTACTTTTTCGGAGGTTTTACAGTATGGAATAAACACTTTTGGACATTTTTATAACAACCCTTTTCTGATTCAAAACAAATTTTTTATTCCCTCCACGAAATTAATTTTTGTCGACATTTTTGGTGTCTGCAATGGGGCTTTTGCGAATTTTTGCTGTGGGCAAATAAACAGTCCAATCTGATGTAAAAACCAGCGAAGATGACGAAAATCGCACTAAGGAAGTCCAAAATTCAGTAATGAACTCACATAACTGCTAAAACGCCAAGTTCGTAATGGCGGTTCAACGCAGGTATCATGAGAGATTCCTGTCTAATTTATCACTTTCTCTTCGAAAACACAGAGATATATCTTAATTTAGATAGGAATCTCTCATGATACCCGCGTCTTTCCGCCATAAAGCCCAATTCTGAGAGTGAATTTCGTGATTTTTTAGTGTACCTAGTTAGCTACTCATCGTTATTTTTACAGGTTTTGATGCAAGAATCAACTCTTCAATCCCCTGTAGCAAAAGTTTGCAAGAGCCCCCATTAGCGGTTCATTTAAGGGTTGCATCTATTCGGGGGGGGGGGGGAGGGTGTTGAGGCAGCCCAAGACACAGCGGATCCTAATTTTATCAGGGCCTGCTGCTTGGCAACTCAAACCTTTGTGCGACGGGGCCGCGCCACGTCACTCTGTAGGTCTCGTATATCTGTTGCCGATAGTGGGGCAGAGGGTGGAAGATGGTGGTGGTGGATCCGAAGGGAGTGGGTGGTGGGGGGTGGAGGTTGCGACCGGGGTCGAGCTGCGCCGCGCCGCGCCGTGTCGTTATGCAGCCCGCAGGACACAGTGCAGAAGCGAGCGTGAAGCCGTGCAGATCGCGGTTCCGCGGAAAGAAGGGAAGGTCGATTTTTTGGCGTGTGCATGTGTGAGTGAGTGAGACGGAGAGAGTGAGAGAGAAAGAGAGTGAGAGCGGTGTGTGCGTGTTAGCGTGTTCGGTGTGCGGAGTCGCGTTGGGATCGGGTCCTCCGTGCCTCCAAACCGTACCGTGCGGGTCTTGATCGGGTCTTGATCGGGTCTCGTCAGCGTCTGAAATCTTTTGAGAGGATGAGAGGATGGCAGTTTTTCTGTTGATGCGATGAGTTTGATGAGACCGGCGGAAACCGTTTGCGGCTGTTGGTGGTCCTCATCGGTTGTCACGATAACCCCAAATATGTGCCTTCGTTTATTGTTGTATATTAAGCTTCCTTATTGATATAACCTTAAAAATAAAATTATTTAGTTAAAAAATAAAATAATTGAAATTCGCGTTGGTCATCGAACAGTACCTCGTCCGTCTCGTCGCTATTTTTGATCTGTGATGTTGCTTCTCTAAATTTAGCGACTTATTTGTTTCCTATCCGATAAGATCGTTCTCTTGAAAGAGGAAGTAGGGATGTATCAAAGTAGAGTATTTCGTGCCGACTATCCTCAGTATGTTGGTGGAGGACCAGGTAGAGCCACCTTAGTTTTCTACCTTATTCTCTCTCTTTTGTCTTTTTATCCCTCGCCATCTCTTGTCTGTCATGGTTTTTTCTCTTTTTCACAGACAAAAGAAAAAAAAAAAAAACTTTGGTAGCGCTGAAAAAACCTTTGATAGAAAAATGACCCAGCAAAAGACTCCAGTTGAGCCAACTAAAGGTTGTATACGCCTTACTAGAGAGATTTTGCTGGTGAACCAAAGATTTGGTTGTATCAACTTTCCTGAAGTCTCTTGCTGGGCCATTTGTCTACCAAAGGTTTTGTCAGCGCTACCAAAGTGTTTTTCTCTGTTTTTTCTATGTTGTCAGATACGTCCCCGCAAAAGTGAACGTAAGAAACCATCTCTGTAAGAAACCATAGAAAGTTTCTGTCCTGATGAAGAGAAAAGCTGTCTGTATAGAGGGTTTTCGTAATGGCGACTGCCGGTGATGAGCGTTCTAAACAAAGCCGGTTTGTCTCTCTCGCTCTCACGTGACCCCCATGTACTGCCATCTCACTCTAATTTCAAAAATCGTTTATAGAGACTTATTTTGCGAAATTTTATGGCAGAAATGAATTCCTCGAGGCATTTTAATGCGATTTTGATCAGAATATGTCGTAAAACAAGGCCCTGTATACGAATTTCGGAACTAGAAAGAGATGGATATACATGGGGGTCACGGGAGAGTGAGTGAGATAGTTTGGAACGCTACGCGGGTTTTATTCCAACCGATTGCAACTGATGAGCGCATTGTTTGGTTGTTGGTTAACCGTTGACTTTGCACTAAAACCGTCTATTACGGTAGACTTTTTGCTTGACGAAAAGCAAAATTATGAAATTCTACGAACTTGATGACTTGTTTTCTGCAGTGATAGTAATATCCCAACAAAATAAATGATGATGATGAACAGTGGTGTCGCGTGCAATCTGCCAACGTCGCTTATTGTCCGTTTGAACCCGTGGAAAATATCGATCCGAGGGAGAGCACTGTGCAGTGTGAGCCCCCCCCCCCCCCCATTAGCTCGACGTTTTCATGGATTTAAATGGACTAAATACAACGTTGGTCGATGCCACTGGATGATCGATTGCAATAGACGGTTTCAGTGTGGCGTCACAAAGTTCGACGGTTAAGGGGTGTCTCCACCTGCGAATGAAAAAGTACTTTTTTAAAAGTACCAGCACGAATTGGTGGCTCCACCACAAAAAAAAAAAAAAAAAAGAAAGTACTTTTGCCCGTCCCAACGGTGGCATCGATCTCATCGAGCGTTTGCAGCGCAGCGCGTCATTTGAATACGCACGCACTTACAATATTTAGCGCAAGTGTTTTGAAGAGTTTTCTCAAACCATTCTGTGCTAAGAGCTAAATTTTTCATATAGCCTTCAAAATAAATACCAAAACAATGGAAATAGTTTAGAAAAAGGTCTTCGATGTATTTCCGGATGATCATCAAAGCCATCTAAAAGCCAAAAAATAGTATCCATTCCTACTTTTTACTTTAAAAGTAAAAAGCCAAAAAGCTAGCTTTTGCACCTAGCTCCACCTGCGAATTCGAAAGTACTTTTGAAAAAGTACTTTCGAATTCGCAGGTGGAGACACCCCTTTAGCCCACAACGCACTCGCCGGTCGAAATCAGCTGTGACAAAACTCGCGCAGTGTTCCAACAAAGAGCGTTCCAAACTATTTCTCTCTTTCTCACGTGACCCGTGACCTTCATTTACAGTAATCTCTTTCTAGTGTCAAATTTCGTACACGGATTCTTGTTTCACGACATTCTTTTCACAGTAAATCACATCCAAATGACTCGAGAAATTTATTTCTGCCAATTTTTTATCTAAAAAAAAAAAAAAAAAAAAAAAAAAAAAAAAAAACTATCTGTTAACAATTGTAGCATTTTTAGCGATGAAAGTGAGCTTGCAGCACACAGAGGTCACTCAAGAGGGAGAAAGACAGTTTGAACGTTCTACGATTTTTTTCACCGGTGACACAAACAGAAGAGAGTATAACCTCTCCATTAAACGGAATGCCGAGGAAATCATTTGCATGCGTTTGAACAAACGAACACGAATCAATATGATGATGATTGCAAATTATTTTTGATTCGTCATTCGTAACGTAAATATCTGTACACGAATTGCACCCAACTTTATTGAAGAAAGTAAAAAGTTCGAAAAGGGCTTCACACACTATCCCAAGTTAAATGTGCATATCAATAGTTGATCCCAGTACGTCCAATATATACTCGTGTTATCATGATGCTATGAAATCATCGAAGAAAGGGAGAAACGTCGCAAATTATTGTATTTTATCTACCGTTTTCTGCTTTTTTTTTTTTTTTTTTTTTAAAAAAATGAGCATCGACGCAAACTGCGCACAGCACAAATCTTGTCCAAATAATCATCTCTCTGTAGCGGAACCTTTAAAATTCAGGAAAACGGACTCCGAACAAAGGTTTCCAAGTTTTATTTATTGTTGCTCCTGCTTTTAATGGCTGCTCGAGATATGTTTTATTTCACCGGTTAGTTTTGAATGTTGTAATGCTGGTTGCTAATTGTCAACTTCCTGCCCTCAAATTATCAATTCGGTGTAACACCCGACTAAAGACCCCCTAGAGAGAAGAGAGAGAGAGAGAGAGAGAGAGAGAGAGAGAGACGCGCAAATAATTTCCAAATCCCTTGCTCGCTTTACTTAAAGCTTAATTATTTTGAACTTTCTTTTAAAAAGTGCCCTGAAGCTTACACTCTTAACAGATAAATGTTTCCATTCGTGGCAAGATTCGCGTAGGCCGCGGTATTCTGTCTTGGTGTCCGATATTATTTCGATAGATATCGATTTTATCTGTCGATATTTGACGATTTTATTCCGATGTTCGTCGATTTTTTGTCAATACTTATCGATTGTATGTCGATATAATTGATATTCATCGTTTATATGTCAATATTCATTAATTTAATGTCGATATTTATCAATTTAATGTCAATTCTAATTGATTTTACATCGATTGTACATAGATTTAGAACGATAGTTTTTGTCGGAACTGAATGGTATGGAACTTGAAGAGATATGTTTTGACTCAGGAGAAGAGGAGGCCCTGTTTGGCTGCTCATTTCTCGTTCAGCTGCTATATATATATTTATACGTCAACGACTCAACGTGCTCTTGGAGAATGAGGTCAGCTGTGTCTATCCATAAAAATCGAGATTAATAGCACAATATTGATCAGCTAATTGCTATGTGTTTTCTGAAAAATTCTCCATTGCAGAATATATTCCGACGGATTGTTAGTTACTTTACGTGATTTCCAAACTATTATATACGTCGTGCATCTACTATTGATCGATTTACGCCTGAAATATGGAAACAAATTAACCCCCACCCATCCCTTGGTTTTGAGTAGAAAAGTTTTTCTCTGATGAAAGCTCAATTCAGAGAAAAGTGTTGCAAAAAACAGGCTTCTTACTATGGTTGTCGTTTTCGAGATGACTTAAAAAGTTCTCAATCCCCGTCAATCAGAACCTGAACAGAAAAAACGGGATAAAACGCTTTGGTAGCGCTGACAAAACCTTTGGTAAAAAAATGACCGAGCAATACTCTTCAGTAGAGCTAACCAAAGGTTTTATACTACTAACTAAAGGGATTTTACTGGGCGAACCCAAGATTTGGTTGGCTCAACTAAAGTCTTTATTTGCCGATTAATTTTTCTACCAAATGTTTTTTTCAGAGCTAACAAATTGTTTTTTTATGTTTTTTCTGTGTGTATCAGTTAGTGCATTCATTTAATCAGTGATTATTCGTGATTTATCAGTCAAGTATAGTTTTTTCCCCGTCGGGTTTTGTCCGTTTTTTGGAGGTTCGGACGTTCGGTGCAGCCCGCAAATCACGAATCGCATTTGCAGCCCATTTAAAATTAATTTTTTGTAGTGGATTGGTCCATTCCTTGGATCTTTAGGACACTGTTTTTAGAATTTGCTCGAATATTCAGCGATCCAGCATCTTACATAATGACCGAAGTCAAGGAATTCTATTCCGCACACGATCTGATAGATTCGAGATCACTCCCCCCACCCGCTCCAGGACATTTTCGATGAAATAATAGCTAACCGATCATTGAAAGAAAAGCGTCGTAACCCCAGTGGAGTTAATAAGTCGGGGACCAAAAAAAGTGACCTATTAACACATTTAATTCAAGTCCGACCTTTCGCCAATAGTATTGACTTCAGACTGTTGTAAGTCTGATGTCAGACTAATGCCACATGACAGTCTCGCACGCATGATGATCGGTGAGCACTTACGGGGGTTATAAAGCACACGCAATCATACGTAAGTACGCACCATCCAACGTTTTTCGGAGGACCGTCAAGCCGTAACATTATTTGGTCCCTGATCGGCAGTTTGCAAGTCTGACCTCAGGCTGATGTCTGGGGCCCAATCAAGTTGAAACTCGTACTGGTTCAACCGATGAGCAGTGAGCACCGCAATCAACCTCAAGTGAAGCTTCAGCCGCCCCATAAAGCCTGGTTTCCAATGAGACGCAAAGCTACGCAACGACGCGACGCAACGCTACGAAGTTGATATACACGCGAACAGATGGAATCGTTCCCAAATCCCAATGCTACGCAAAACCTTTGCGTCGGAACGCAACGACACGGCCGAGTTGAACATATCTCAACTCTTGTGTTGCTGCGCGGAGCAGCAGACCGATTTCGCTGGCCGCTGCTTGTCGGGTGTACTGCTGATGAGTTCCGCATCAACGAAAGCAACAATTGAAGAAGAAGAAATGTTGCATTCGGCGGAATCCGCCTTTGTGATTTGTGAATCTTGCTGGTGTCGCCGAATAATAACTTCTGAGACAACACGAAAATAAAAACAGGCAAAGCAATTAAAAGGGAGAAAACGCGCAGTTGCATGTCAAAACTAACCTAACCTCACTAGCGCAGTCGAAAATTAAAATGTAAACAAACCGACTCCATTTTGAGTGTTCGACGCGCGCCCTTCGAAATCCTTGATTCTGATTGGTCGATGCTTGCGTTCATCGGGAACGACTTTTCGTCCTCCGTCGCAAAGCAACCAAACGCAAGGAACGCAACGCTACACCTACAGTGCAGTGTGCAACTGTGCAAGGCTTTGCGTCTCAATGGAAACCAGCAGGATTAAAACTTGATTTGAGGATCATCGGTGCCATTGAAATAAAGAGTGGGGTTATGTTAGCTCAAGTCAAGTTCGACTTTTCGCCAACTTGATCCTTCCCCTTGCTGTCAGACTATAATCAGCCTAAGATCACAGTCTGGCTGATCAGTCTGAGGCCAGACTTACAAGTTGCCAATCATACTGACTATTTTTGCGAGGGAAATGTAAATTGTTCTTACATAAAGAAATAGTTTTCGGCGATTTGGAAGTTTGGACGGCTCTGCGCTTGAAGCCTTGTATTTATTCAAGAATGACTCTACCTGCTGATTTACAGTAAATTCCTCTTTGCATAAGGCACCTCGGTCTTTATCCCCCCCCCCCCCCCCCAACCGTCTTTAGTGTGACTTTAGCCTTACAGTTCTACGCGAACTTTCGTTTTTCTGTCAGAAGTAATGAGCATTTGATTCAGATTAGCCTCGTTGTAAAGGACGAAGAAAGACCGTTGATAATTAATCCATTGGACTGATCTAATTAATTAGTGGTTAGTATTGTTTGCTAAATGTTTTTGCTCGGGTCACAATACTTTACTGTACAGGGTGTTCGAAAACTCTGAATCGAAACCATCCTACTCATTTATGGCCGTGACTTCAACATCATTAGCAAACTGCCCTGAGAATCTTAGCGCCTCGTTGAAACTCCTTCATTTCCAAGTGACGCAACCCCTCGTCAAAGAAATCAGAATACTTACGTACTCAACTTGAGCACTCTCGCCATTACAATACAATAATAGACCTATAGGGTGGGCCGCAAAAGGGATTTTCCCGAAAATCGATTGCGCATGTCAAGCGATTGATCCTTGGTGAAAATCATGAGGTACGTAACTTTCACGTCTTGCAGTTCTAGCGTTGCCATGTTTCAGTGGCGTCATTTGGGGGGGGGGGGCATTCGCTGTCTCCTAAGGATTTGAAGTCAGGCTGAAAAACTGGCACAAATTATACTTGATGAGCAAAAAAAAATAAATAAATGGTCATCCGATTTTTGCCCCCAAAAGACAGCTCTTTGGCTCTCAAATTACATCGATAAGCAAAAAAAAAAAAAAAAAAAAAAAAGTTATCCTATTTTTTGCCGCCCCCCAAGCCAAAAATTACAATGATGAGAGAGAGAAAGAGAAAAGAAGAAAAAAAAGAGGTAATTAGACATTTTGCCCCCCCCCCCCCAAGCCGAACTTGAAATGACGCCCCTGCCATATTTCTTGGATTCTTCCCCGGAATAATTTCGTTTTTCGTTCATTTTTTTTTCTTTTTTTTTTCTTCCATATTTAAGTTTATTTGAGGCATTGTTGCCTTGTACCCTATCATTAATATACAGGGTGTTGAAAAACTGTTCCCGAATATTTCAGGGGCGGATTGTACAGGTCAAAATAAGACCTTTTTTTCCTATAAACATGTGTCCGAAAATGCCCCCCTTTTGAGCTACAGCCCCCCAAAGTTTTAAAAAATTTACGGTGTTTTTGGAATAGCGACCACTATTATGAACCAAATGTCTTAAAAATTGGTGTCCTGAAGTAATTTTACGTGTAGAATCCATTAATGACCTCGAAAAATTCAGAAATTGAGTCTAACTGTACTTTTCACGCAATCTTGTACCTTTAACGGCACGAATTTTATGTTACGGATTAAAATTTTGAAGAATAATTACCGAAATGAGATGCGAAAAACCCTTAGAAAGATTTTTGGTCCTCCTTGTTTCTTTCGATACGACGCGTTTTAAGCGAGATAATCGCTGCACAGTGTGGAAAAGTCAGCGCTTTTACCATGAAAAACGGCAATGGGTATGCAACCCGTGTCTCCGCTGCTTCTACGGGCCGGCTGCTATGGTAAAAGCGCTGACTTTTCCACACTGTGCAGCGATTATCTCGCTTAAAACGCGTCGTATCGAAAGAAACAAGGAGGACCAAAAATCTTTCTAAGGGTTTTTCGCATCTGATTTCGGTAATTATTCTTCAAAATTTTAATCCGTAACATAAAATTCGTGCCGTTAAAGGTACAAGATTGCGTGAAAAGTACAGTTAGACTCAATTTCTGAATTTTTCGAGGTCATTAATGGATTCTACACGTAAAATTACTTCAAGACACCAAGTTTTAAGACATTTGGTTCATAATAGTGGTCGCTATTCCAAAAAAACCGTAATTTTTTTAAAACTTTGGGGGGCTGTAGCTCAAAAGGGGGGCATTTTCGGACACATGTTTATAGGAAAAAAAGGTCTTATTTTGACCTGTACAATCCGCCCCTGAAATATTCGGGAACAGTTTTTCAACACCCTGTATAACAAGGATAAGACCGAAACGACATGTTTTGGAAGTTTCGATCGATCGATCGGTCGAAACTTTGTAAAAATTTCTATAGATCGAAAAATGTCAGACTTTTTATCGTACTTTTGATCTGAAAATCACAAATAGCGACCGAAAATTCGAAACTTTCGAGAAGTTTCGTTTTGATCTATCGGACAGGCGAACCAGGGTATTTTAGGGTAACTTTAGAGCCGAGACAATGTATATTAGGCGATTTTTCTTGGTCCCAGGATTGTCGATCTGTGATTGCAACGAAGTCGTTGCTCGTGCAAAGAACCGACATTTTCAAATCGCA
This sequence comes from Trialeurodes vaporariorum, assembly GCA_011764245.1. Lineage (NCBI taxonomy): Eukaryota > Metazoa > Arthropoda > Insecta > Hemiptera > Aleyrodidae > Trialeurodes > Trialeurodes vaporariorum. The sequence continues at coordinate 51,239,936 of VMOF01000111.1, forward strand.
CAAAGACATTGAAAGTTATTTAAACAAATATTTTCAGCCGTTCGACTACAAATGGAACTCAATATTTTCGACTGATTGACTTCAGGGAGCAGAGGTGTGTGGAAATGGCGTTAGTTATGAATCGAAATTTCCTATGGTTGTGATTGTGTCCGGTAATCTTCAGTTTTTCACTGAAACTTTTCAATTCTTCGAGCGTGTTAGCGAGAGTAGCCTGCTTTTGGGTGAGTGGGGGGGGGGGGGGGGCTTGAGCTAACTCGGGAACCTTACTTTAAAATATTCAGCGTACGTTTTTATGGAAGGTGGTGAGCACTGTTCGTTAAATTAGTTTTTGACCGGGTGAGTGTGATGTATATATACCGATTGCTCCGTTTCCGAACACCTGAACAATCACAATAATGCATGTGTGCACCTCGCGGAAACGTGCGCGCTAATGCCCAAATCGACCCGAATAATAAAACTCGGAATCATTCCTGTGAGGAACGAGGATGATGAACGTCTATTGGCTCCCTTGACAACGGCTGTTGACGTTTCATCGACGTTTTATTACCTCGACAGACCCCCCCCCCCCCCCCAATCCGCCTCCCCATCCACCACCGAATCTAATTGAAACGGTCTCCGAAAAAAAAGGACTCAAACAACATAATTGGTTTGCTTCGCAGGGAAGCAGAAGAAATTCCTCTACTGCGGGGAAATCTCCCCCCTTCCCCCCTAATTTTCGGCCTCTTTGGTGGACCGTTTTAGTTAACCCTTTCGAAACCAAGCCGGAGTACATTCGTTTGCGAAACTCAACCCGCCTCAAGTGATTGGTACTTTCCTAACCGCAACTCCTAATAATAAATGTACAGTAATTCTATTCACATTTACGGGAACTATGGTTTGGAACTCCGGTCAGAAAAGTATTAAATAACATTTTTGTTACAGTAACCGGACTCTTTTCTCCGTGTATTTGCGGGGACAAATATACCTAGCCAGAATATGCAATGAGCAACGCACGTAATATGTGTTGAATGGTATACTATGCATTGCGTGTTGCATACCCTGACCAGCACAGCGGGCCGATCATTTACTTCATCGTTGAACCGATCGTTAAGACTGTGTGAGTGACTCTATTGGTCGAACATTGTAAAACTTGGCCGTTGCGATTGTAACCATCGATAACAGTCTCGTTCTAAAAAGGCTATATTCATGAGTGACCTTTAAATAGCGGGCACTTGAACGATGGAAAGCCAAGTTTAGCCAAGTTTTATAATTTTCGGCCAATAGAATGACTGATATACAGTCTTAACGATCGGTTTAACAATGAAGTAAATGATCGGCCCGCAGGCAGAGTTGGGCGATTGGGGGTGGTAATCGGTAATCAATTACACGATTACCGAGTAATCGTAATCGTCGTTTTTTCGGAGGGTGATATGGTAATCAGGACTGATTTTCTTCAACCCACCCATCCTATTTGTTGCAGAAGAATTAGATCTAATCGAAAAAACCCTAAACTTTACAATTTATTTGTGAAGAATACAATTAATTACCATCCAAAGGTTTGACGATTACCGATTATCCAGTAATCGTGTAATCGATTACACTCCTATTTGCCGAACTCTGTCCGCAGGTTTCTTTGACCCCGCCGTACCTGACAGTATGCTGACGTTTTATTTGTATTTACTTGGTGAGACAAAGTCAACCTAAGGTGAATGTACCAGTAACAACAGACCCCCTTAAGAAAAATTCCTGCTTATTTTTGCTGTAACTTTCGATAAATTCAACAAAATGCTTTCCTTGATGGCTTGTTTGAAAGCTTGGACTTAAGTATTTCACTTCAGTGCCACGGAATTTCAATCCATTTAAAAAAAAAAAAACTGTCATGGAATTATTAAAAAACGAATACGTGACCAGGTGTACTACGAGGGTGGATTTTAAAGTAAGTTTACCCATTTTTTTTCTCAAAAAGTATCAATGCTAGAAAAAAAAACAAACCCATCGTTGAAACGTACGTACTCTCAGCTTTCTAACGAGCTTTAGTTTTTTTTTGGCCGACGCGTTGCGGAGATGTCGTGGATTTTCCCCACCCGTCTCTCCTTCAAACGTGCCCACCTTTTCATGCGCTACAGAAGACTGCGAGTTTCGGCAGGCGATGCGCTTATCTCCGGATCAGACATCTCAGTAACACCTGAATGCATGTTGTTTACTGAATAGACCACTCTTCTACTGATAAAATGATCCAATTTGTATCTATCTTCAAACTTTCGGTCAGACTGAAAGTGCAATCATCATGAATTGAAGCTGGATTAACAGCTTGCGTCAAAACCTGGTTCAGGAGTATGGGGAAAGAATTTTACGACGGCTGTATACAGAAATTGTTGCACTGATATGAAAAATTCAAGAATCTAGCGGGTGACTATGTCAAAAAATGAGGTAAGATGCCTCACAACAGTGCTATAACTTGTTTCAATCAAAAATAGCTCTATTCAAAGTCTTAAACTCATGTTTTCTGTGAAGCTCCGCAGCGCGTAAAAAGTTGGGCACGTTTAAACGAGAGGCGGGTGTGGAAAATCCACGATATCTCCGCAACGCGTTGGCCAAATTTGAAACACTAAAGATCGTTAGAAAGCTGAAAGTACGTACGTTCTAACGCTGGGTTTGTTTTTTTTCTAACATTAATAGTTTCTTTTAAGACTGTCGTGAAGTCCTCCCAGAATTTCTCTAATTTTAAGTCCCGAGAATTTTGTAATCCCGTGATGGGGTTTAAATTAAAGGGATTAGTAGTAGGTTACGTACGAGATGCAACTTGGGCGATTCGTCCTCTGGAAAACGTGGCAACCCTTGTAGAGTTTTCCACTGCATCTATGCGTGTCCCATCCTGCCGCTTCGCCGCCGCTCGTGCTTCCCGCTCCGCACTCTGGTTTGAAACATGGATTTTCCGGACGTGAAAAGTTCTTGGTTTTTTTCGTTTCAAAAAAGTGTTGAGATTTTTATTATTTTCTTGCAAAAACTATGTTACTTAATGACTCATTCTAAGCTCTAACATGAATGTTTTTTTGTTAAAAATGTTTATGTTTCTTAATATTTTTTGTTTATTATATAGCTTTGGTTTTTATTAATTTAAAATTATGTCCAGAAAATTCCATGTTTCGAGATATTGTGTGTTGTGCCGCCCCGTGCATTGTGCTTGTGCAGTAGCGGAGAAAACTGGAATCCCGGTAACTGGGTCGTGTGGTTGCAGCTTTGTGGGTGTGGGTGCACTCGGTTCGCGCCTTCAAAGAGCTCATGCCCAGGCCCTGAACTTACCAAAGCTTCGAATGCTCCCTATCTCTCTTTCTCTCTGCAATCCCACTCCTTCCCTTTTCACCCCGGCCGATCAGTCGGCCGACTGCTTTTAACTTTTCCCGCATTCCTTCAATTTTCGCGTCTCGCCCCGCCCCTCTCCCTGCCCCCCTCCCTGCCCCCCTCCCTGCCCCCTCTCACTCTTCCGGATTGCGGAAAATTGAATTTTTCATCAAGTTCTAAACACCCTCGCCGAAAAGCTCGGAAAATGTTAAAAAAAAACTAAACCGCACCCCCTCCCCCCCTCTATTATATTTTTAATTGGTTCTCAAAGCCTTTGTACATTCTTAACCATTAGCGATATTTCTCGCTATATTTTTTTTTTTTTTTTTATTAAATGATTTTTCTTCCGTTGCTTTGCAGTTATAAATTTTGTCTATAATTAATTATCAGACATCGGAGTTCTACGGATTGTTCTGGACGAATCATCGGTGTTTTAACAAAGAGGTGTAACTCAATGCAACGTTTCAAAATCACGCATATTTCATGAAGAAAAGCAAACGCGTGAATTTCCTTGCCCTCTCCCTTATTTTGCATGCAACATCGAAAATCTTAAAAAAAAAAAAAAAAAAAAAAAAAAAAAAATATGACAAATGGCTGGTTCGTTTGCCTCTGAAGAAAGAAATTATTCTGGTACGTTTAACCCTTTATGGACCAAGCCTGAGTTAACTCGTTTTTCTCCTCTAGTCTATTTCACATTGGAAAGTCTTCATTCCAGATAACCGCGATTATCGATGAAAACACTTACAAGATAAGGTTCCGTCGGGCGCCTTCAATTCTTCGTATAGGCAATTCCAGCTCCTTCAAGTACGAATAGTTAACTACCTTCCCTGTGCATATTAACGGAAGAGTGGAGTGGTGTTCCTTTGAACTAAACACGGGCCTTAAAGGGTTAATTGAGTTATGTCTCTTTTTAAAAACACCGATGAAATCATGTAATGTAAGTTTTTGTTCCGAGCTATGTCAAAGTTGCCGCTAAGGGGGCTAAAGCCCCCCAGACCTCCGATTTTTGGGGGTGGAGGGGAAGGGGGGGAACAATTTTCAGTCAAACGCTCATCAGTGCGAGCCCCTCCCAAGAAAAATCCTGTGTACGCCACTGCTGGTGGCGCTTTCTATCGAATTGAAATCTTATGACAGAAATGTTTGGAACCACCGCGTAATATCGCACCACTTATTAATCGAAGGAAATGCCCAACCCAATCATTTTGAACGTGTTCGTTTAAACTAACATCACTAATAGTGTATAACGCAGTTGCTGTTTCTTTGGCTGGTTAAATTATAAAGGCTTGGTTTAGATCAATGACCGACGACCGTCTCTTTTGACCGTAATGTCCGTTTATTTAAAGCCGAAATCTCTCTCCCCCCTTTTTTTAACCCTTCACTGCTTGAGATTTCCCCCCCTTTTTTTCCCCTTTTTTTTCTTTTTTTCTCCCCCCCCCCCAGTCAAAAATGGATTTTTCAATTCATCAGGTGGTCAAATGTATGGGAAAATAGCGGGGGAAAAAAAATAACTGGACAGTTTTTCGGTAAAAATTCGCATTTTTCACACGTGCTATAACACCGTATGAAATAACGAGAAAAGAAAAACCAATCGAAATTTTCGGGGGGGGGGGATTAGTTTGATTGGATTTTTCAAAATGAAAATGCCGTAAGCTTGGTTAAAATAATGAAATTAGGGTTGAATTGACAGTTTGAAATAAGTCAAAATATACATTAAAATGTCTGATGTAGGGCTTTTCACATCATGTTACACCGGTGCCATCAGTGGACGGTGTCACATGCAGTGAAGCTCCTTCCCAATTCGACCTCTTGATGACAGTTGATTTTATTTAGGTCCATTTAAAAGCTATTGTTACGATCTCTATTTGCTCAGGCAAGCAATAGTATTAAGGGGTTCCCTCTTATTCCGACCAAACTAAATATTTTACCCCTTATCCTTCCGAGCTTTTTAACGGTTTGACCGTAACTATATGTACCAACACTTATCGCCTCTTCCAGTCCAGCCAGCCCTCTCCCCAGATTCTGGTAAAAAAATTTTACCCGAGCATTCAACGACTATTTTATCAGCGTTTTCCTAACTTTTAACCCTGCACAGAATTTATGAAAACATTAGGCCTTAGTGTTGAAAAGAACCCGCTTGTTTTTAGTAAATTTTTCGATACCAAGGAGATTCATTGTAGGTGGTGCAGGATTATAAGTTTTTTTTTTGAGTGTAAAAGACGGGTAAGTATGAAAAGCGCTTTCCCTCTTGGCCGATGTTTTTTGTTTTCATTTTTGGATCAATGGGGGAGTAAATGGCTTGTCCCAGATTCCTAAAAATTTTGGTCGTGAGATATTCCACCTTAAAGAAGTTGCGGATTAATAAATATTTTTCCCTTTTAGGCCTAAAACTTTTGGAAATGACCCGTGTATCTTTCAGCCAACCTGGAATTTTGGGGAAAAGTTGAAAGCTTGCTACGGAGCTCCCGATCAGGACTTTCCATAACTTTTAACCATCTGCATAGAATCCTATGAAAACCATGTAATGTATGAAAGTATAAAATAGAACTGCTTGTGTATGTATATAAATGACATTTTTCGATTCATAGATCATTCTACCGGTGGACAGAAAGATTATAAAGTTTAGTTGAGTGTATGACGGTAATGTATGAAAATACGCTCTGATCTGTGATCTTTTTTTTGTTTCATTTTTGATCAACTGGGGGAGTAATGTCTCTGTCCCAGATTTTAAAACAAATTGTGGTCGTGAGAGTGATTCCACCGATTGAGAAAAGATTGCGGATTCTAGTATTTTCGTGCCTTGCGGCCATACACTGGACTGAGCTGTGTAATCTTTTAGTCAACCAATGGAATCATGGGTGAATATAAAACACACACCGGTAGTGCGGTGATGTAGAGTATTCTCGGTCCGAAATTCCAGAATCAGATCTCCATACCTTCGTCAGAATGATTTTGTCCTCGGCCGTGTTTTGTCGCGTTGAAACGGTTGCTTAGTTGTGTTATTTGAGGCCTATATTGCGGTGAGAGGGAATGCTGATTGTGTGTGCCGGAAGCTACTATGGATATTCACTCATGGATTCGGGGTCTCCCCAGAACAGGTAATACTCGATTGTGCGTATGCATAACATCGTTTTGTCCATAATGATAGCCTGAGTGAGAGAGGTCGTTGGGGTGCGATTGCGAATCACCATATCGAACTATCGAGTCGAAGGATTACTCCTAACGGATCGAAAGATCGCTTTAACGTCAAGTATTATGTTAGCAATGACAATATTGTTCTGTTCGCAATGTTAGAATTAGGAGACGGGGCATAATTGGAATGGACGGTGTGACAGTGATTATCAATTTAGCCTTAAAAGGCCTTAAGGTACTAAGGTACACGCTCAAATTAGGATTGTCAAATTGACATCGATGAGCCGAGATCCACCACAAAACGGCAGGTGAGTCAATCATTGCATGTTTGGTTGATGTTCCGTTTGTCAAAAAAATGTGCAATTTGACGGCCCGTCAAACTGCAGAGTTATTTGACGATAGATGGTGTGTCATCTGTTCACCAATCTACAGTCAACTAAACCAATAAACCCGTTTTGGAGGTGTTTTGGTTCAAGGTTTTACTTTTGTTTGAATTTGAGAAATGTCAGGTTGGCAATTCTGGAGTTTGCGGTGGATTTCGGCTAACCGATGCCAATTTGTCGATCAATTTAAGCGTGTACGAAGGCCTTAAGATGAGTTTCCTAAACTCGTCACTGATGCATTATTAATCAAAAGCATCATGTACTTAAATGCATACATTTCTATCCGGCTTTCCTTGAAAAAACAAAAAACAAAAAACAAAAAACAAAAAACCAAAAAACAAAAAAAAACAAACAAAAATTAAAACAACAAAAATTCTGATTATTGCTTTATTATTAAAAATTCGAAAATTGGTCGCAGTGGTCGGTCTCTGGTCATTGGTCAATACCTGCATTGTGGTCTAATGAATAATCTACATCATGGAAGTGATCGATCAGCGCGACAAATTTTCCAACTTTTATTTTCAAGACGTCAATCAAAATTAAAGCTGTTTTTATGTTTAATATTGGGTGATGTAACACAGTTTTCCTTAATTTTAAAGTTGCCTCGATTATGAGACCAAACATCGCTCACAACCCGAATTCATTAATATCTAAGAATGAATTTTGGACGTATCAGGAGGATTCAAACATTACCAGACATGTCTCAAGCTAACTGTTCGTACTCGGGGGAGTTGATTATTGCCTATACGATACATTGGAGGCGCCCGAAGAAACCTCATCTTGTAAGTGTTTTCATCGCTAATCGCGTTCATCCGGAATGAAGACTGAGACGCGAGGTGAAATTTAAATAGACCGTGGAGAAAAGCGAGTATACCGGGATTAGCCCGTGAGGGGTTGACTTATTCTTGTTGACGAGTCAATTTTAAAATGGGGTCTGTTGCACACTTCGGCTAGGGCGTTTTTAAGTATCAATTCATTGGCAAAAAGCCGTAAAAATGACTATGGCAGCTTCAGAAAACACCAAAATTCATCGATAAACTCATAAATTGCGAAAAATATAAGACATATTCACCCCTGTATCTTTCCACCACGTGCACGATATTTCGCGGGATTATAGCGCGGCACATTCAAATAATCATGACCGAATGTCATCTCCATCATTTAACCATTTCGATACCACGCCCTAGTAGATACGACACTAGCGGATCCAAGAAGTTGGCCTTCTCTCTCTCTCTCTCTCTCTCTCTCTCTCTCTCTCTCTCTCTCTCTCTCTCTCTCTCTCTCTCTCCCCTCCCCCAATTAGAACGCATGTGTTAGAAAAGGATAGAAGAGGGGGCGAAAATCACGTGACTGCTCCTGATCTGTTCTTTTCTAACACACGCATTCAACTGGGGGAAAGAGAGGATAAATTCCTGGATCCAGTAGTGAGATTCGTTTCCGTAAATAGATCTGCCTCGCAAGTCGCAGCCTCTCACAATCTCAATCTTATTGACAGTACTGGAGCTACTCGAATCGTTGACTTCTTCAAAGTAATGTCTCATCGAGCGCCTTCATTTATGTGGGTAGGCAAATTTAACACCGCCGAGTAGGATTAGTTAACTACCCACTCAATTTAAGTGAGATAACGTTGAGTTTTATTAAGTATACCTAACCAGGGGGCCAATCATTTACTTCTTCGATAAGGCGATCGTTAAGATTGTCTTTGAGTGATGCCATTGGTCGAAAATGGGACTGTTGCAAACTTTTGCTGTGATCAAAGACTGTAAGAACCAGCGAAAATCAGGAAAATTACGCTAAAAAAGTCTAAAATTCAGAAATTAACTCAGAAAACTGCTATGACAACAAGATCGTAATGGCAGTTCAACGCAAGTATCGTGGGAGATTCCTGACTAATTTGTCTCTTTCTCTCTGGAAACACAGAAATATGTCGCAATTTTTGTCGGAATCTCCCATGATACCTGCGTCTCTCCGCCATTAAACCCAATTTTGAGAGTGAATTTTGTGATCATTTTCACAGGCTTAATTTAATGCAAGAATCAATTGTTCAATTCCATATAGCGAAAGTTTGCAAGAGCCTCCCATTTACGAAATTTTCCGGGAAAAACGCGTTACAGTTTATGCCCCCCTCCCACACTACCAGTGGCGTCTCTAGACTTTTGCATTGGAGAGGGAGCAAGATTTGAGATCCCCTGTTGAGGGTCTGCCCCCCTCCTGTTAGCGGGGTTCAGGGGGTCCACCTTCGGCAATTGTTGGAAAATTGAGGTTTATTAAGCAAATTGTTACGGTATTCTGAAATTTTACTCAAACCACTGATGAACATGACGAAATCATCTCCTTTGTTTCCACTTGGAACAATGTAAAAAATAAATTCATTAGAATTTAGGTCAGTTTAGATCTACTGATAATATTTTGGTTTATCTAGACATCGGTCACGATTATACTTTTGGATCTAAAATCATATACTCTGAGATTGGGGGGGGGGGGGGGGGTTAACCTTCGAGCTTCTCTAATATTTATTTATTTAGTCAGTTACAGTCAATACCTTTCCCTTCCCCCCTTAATTTTTTCTTATTTTGTTCCCTTCAGATATTTCCTTCTTTTTTATATCTCCCTTTCATTTCTTTCTTTTCTTTCGTTTTTTTCGAAGAGGAGACTCTTCTTTTCTTTCCTTTTACTATCCTTTACTTTTTCACACTTTCTCTCTCTTCGCTGTTGGGGAGGGGGAAGGGGGCAAAAGCCGCCCCCCCCCCCCCCCCTGACGCCACTGCACACTAAGCCCCTGATTCATCGGTTGAAATGAAGATTACAGATTCGAGTATTCTCGTGCCTTGAAGTCATATTGCTGGGATGGATTGTGCAATCTTTTTGTCAACCGTTGGAATCATCGGCGAATCCAAAAAATTCGTTTTAAGATCCGCCGAACGGCAGCTCTGGTTGAAGGATTTCAGGAAGTATAACATGCGACTCTCCTCAGCACTTGACTCTTCCCTGGCCGTTGCCGTCAGGCGTTCTGTTGCCTGATTCGGCCGAGGGAGCCGGGGACTCATGTGAATTTGTGTATCCCACGTCTTGACGTTACGCGACACTGTGTTCACCCCGGGCGAGTATTCAAAATTAACCTGGGTTTCGGGGTGTCGCGTCGTATTGAGCACGCCAATATTCATTTTCGTTTCTCTGTGCTCAATGTCTTTTACTTCTCGAGTATATCGAGCCTAATATTGATCCGATATCCGGGGTCGCTGACCGTCTCTATCCTTGGCGCTCTTTCTGCAGGGTTGTCCCAACCCACTCCACCTCCGGTCCGGTCCCCCCCCCCTCATCCCCCGTCCCCAAGCCAGCCTCTCTGGCTCTGCGCACGTGTCTCTCCGTAGTGAGCCGCGTGCAATTTCGTTTCGACGTGCATCCTCACACTGTCGTAACGTGACGATAAGCGGTTGGCTTTCAAATCGCGATGTATCGATACTTCCTCCGTATGAATGTACGGAAAAAAATCGATCGGGGGGGGGGGCTCAGATGGGGGGCGTTCTAGAATTCATCGGATCGGGGAGCTGGTGAAACTGAGATTATAAATAAGTGAAATACAAATTTAAAATGTAATCGATAGATTAACCATTCCTACCCTGTTTCTTACTAGAATAATAAAGATTTAGCAAAATACGTGCTTTCTAAGAAAATTTGAAAGTACGTATCTGGAAGTACGGCGTACCCGGCTTTATCGGAGTTTTACTTCGGTGCAGCCGGGGTTCACCGGATTATCGGAGTTGTACTATCGACGAATTAAATATTATGGAGAGATTTTCTCGAGCTAAGTTTCGCCTTCAAGGTTCCGGTTCAGCCACTCTTCATACTCCTCACACCTTGCAGGCGAGAGGCCAGTGCGCTGTGCGGGTGGGGCGGAAACGCCGCTGCTGATCAGCCCCACACTCCCACTCATAACTGAAAATGTGTGAAAATATCGCGACAATCTTTAACTCGTCGATAGTCCTTTAAATTTTGCGTAGTAATCACGTATATCACTAAATCTCTTATTATTTACTAGGGGGTTTCGCCCCCTTGCCGCTCCACGGACCAACCTCCGGAGGCGCCTCGTGCCTACAATGCGGCGCTACGCTCTGGATCTTAAATTAATTACCCTTGTAATTTTATAATTTTGCTGCTCACACTCCAATTTATTTCATAATGATAATGTTAAGTAGTTTTACAGCAGATTTTATCAGAACTTAAATTAACTTGATGTGCATCATAACAACGTACTGTTTCTATTTGTAAATCCAAATAAATAAATAAATAAATAAATAAATAAATCATTCATGAGCTTCCTTTTTGTATGTTACAGGCCAGCAGCAGCAGCAATCAGAACAGGAGTTGGCATCCAAAATGCTTCATATTCAATCAAAAAGATTTTATTTAGATGTGAAACAAAATATGCGAGGAAAATTCATTAAAATAGCAGAAGTAAGCGTAAGCATCACTCGTAATTTATTCTTAGCAAAATGCGTTTTTCCCGTCTATTGAAAGATTTTTTTTTTTCTCGTAAGTTTCTGTTTTGAACTTTCGAGCAAATCGTCGTGATACCTTGCAGACATTTCTTTTTGGTTCACTTCTTTTTTAAGAATTTTATAGATGACTTAGTTCGGAGAATATTTCTCTTGTCATACTTATGATAAATAGAATCATACCTTACCTCCATTTTCTTTTATTTTGGAAAGATTTATAATAATAATAAATTTGTGGCCAATGGTGGCAAAAGTGTTGCTTTTTTCCCTAGAAACTTGGATCATGGGGCCCAAAGTTTGAGTCCTTGAAGATCACAGCTGTTTTGCCGAAATGGATCCAGTAATATTAGACAGTCAAGTGATGCCATTTCTTATTGAAAATCTTTTTGCTTTTAAGTAAAACAAGGTTCACATAATTATGATGCTCTGAGGATCATATGGTAAGTAATGAGAGCAGTGGCGTAGTAAGGATGGTGGAGGGGGCGGTCCGCCCCGGTTGACATTCTCAGGCATTACGCAAAAAGTCGAGAAGAATAGGGAGAAAAGGAGAAGAAAAAGAAAGAAAAGAGGAGAAAAAGAGAAATGGAGAGGAAAAAGAAAAAAAAATTAAAAAGAGAACAGGCAAATAGAGAGGTACTAAAATATTTACAGAATATGTGAGAAAAATGGGTGTACGGGAAAGAGAATGATTAAATTATCAACCTGGCTAAAATTGGGTGGCAACCTGGAGCAGGATATCCTCCACTCGTGCGGAGAGTGTCACCCTGCAGCAGAGGGTGCCACTCTGAACAAAAAGCGTTACCCTGAAGTAGGAGAATTTATTGAATTCGCTGGACTTCAGTGAATTGTTGGATTTTTTTTTTTTTTCAATTTGTGGAGATGGCAAAAAAATGGGCTCCCGAAAATGTAATTTTTCTATATATTTGTCAGGGGGTGGGGTGACACTATAGTGCTTTGCCCCGGGTGCCACTAACCCTTACTACGCCACTGAATGAGAGAAGTTCATTCGCAAAACTTCATCAGAACCTGTTCTTTCTTAATTGAAATGTTTGTGTTTGTTGACCCCGTCCGTTGGAACAGCGCCGACGTACAGGATTATTCTTAAGTAACGCACCCCTTCCTCTTTACTTTGTTTCCTGCTGAGAAAAAATGAAGCTGTTTGGACCATTCTTATTTATATCAAAGGCGCTATCTGAGGGGGCTATTTTTCTTTTTTTACTTCCCTCAGCGGGTGAGCGGGGGGCAGTAGGGTGGGTGTCAGTCAACTCCATTTTTACTTTTTTCTTATGACAGTCCCTTTCTTGTGACACATTGGTTGAAAGTGCATAAAATTCTAAGATGTTTGACGCAACTTGGAGCTCAATATTTTTTCATTTTGATTTCTTGAATGTCAAAGTTTGATTCGGACCCATTTTCAAAAAAATCTATACTTCTGATTAAGAAGTCAACATTGAAAAAACTAGGAGTCTCGAGCCGTTTCAAAATATATGAAAACCCTTGTGGGCAATCGACCCTACGAACCAAGTCATTTATAGAAAAAAATACAATATTCACACAAATGGAGTGAAACACATTGATATTGGACGTGGTTAAATTTGAAGAAAATAAATAAATAAATCAATAAATAAAGAAATAGACAAATATTTAAGGGCCACACTATCCCTTTCCTCAGTCAGGCAGGAATGAGGTGAACCAAACGTTCACAATTTTTTTTTAATTTTAATTTTCTTGTTATAATATGACGTATTGTATAAACTTGATTCTTTTTATAATACCTACTTGAATTTTTGTAAATTACAGATTGGACCTGATGGTAGGAGAAGTCAAGTATTTCTTGCTTTATCTATAGCTGCTGAATTCAGAGACCATTTGAACCTATTCAGTGACTATTACGCCTCTCTGGGTAAGCAAAACTTATTTTTGTATCAGTCGGAATGGTGCCTGAAGAGCAAAAAATTGTTTTTATCTTGTGAGTGAAAATGTAGTATAACATCTCATGGTTGGTTTGGAACTAAAAATTACTTTCCATGTCGAACTTGGTAACTGGTTTTCACTGTTAGGAAATAACAACACATTGACTTCCACGTCAAGTTCATAAGTCCTGCACGTAGGCGTTCCTGTGGCGCCACGACAGGCTCATGAGGCCTACACTTGATGTTTCCACGTTTGAAAAAAGCTTTACACAGTGCTTTTGAGCCCTGGACTGATGCATGTTGCTACGTTTTTGAGACCGACAGATTACAAAGATTTATTTTGGTTCAAAGTTTTTTCCTTCCCGGTTTTTAATTTTTTCAAATGAACAAAAATATAAAAGGATCCCTTGGCACCTAATCTAGGAAACTATATTGCCGAATCCGTCAGCAGTTACTGTGTTAACAAAGGTAGAGAAACTCAAATAATTATTGCACAAAAAATATAATTTGTGGTGGCAAGTGTTCAGCACACATTAATATGTCACAAAATCAACAGTTAGAATGATACATATGGTTATGAATCTCCATCATTCTTTCAATCTGGTGGCTCTACCTTGCATGGAGAAAAAAAATTTGGTTATGAGAACTGAACTTCGGATCATATGGAACACAGGGGTGTTTGGATACAGTAGTCAAAGTTTTTGGTTGTGAGTACCAAACTTTAGTTAGGAGTACAGAAGATTACGGTAAGAGTGACTAATACTAAGACTCACATTTCGTTCCTACTGAAGACTTCGGTACTCCTAACTGAAGTTCAGTACTCACAACGGAAACTTCGGTTACCGGAACCAAACACCCTCGGTGTTCCATAAGAACCAAAGTTTTTTTCTCTGTGTGAAAAAGCTTCAATCATTGCTATTAAATTCAGATTCATCAACCGCCTGGACACAGACTTGTCGAGACATAGCTAGGACCCCTTCAAAAATCTCCCAGTGAGACCCACATTTGAAACTCTCTTGTCTAGCCTGCTCTATCCACGGAAATGCCTGCATGAATGTAAGTTTCAATTAAACATGACAGTATTGATTTTCCCTTGATGAAAATCGTTTACATTTTAGTGCTTTCGTGTTTATTTATATCTGATTTGCTATTTGCAGGTCCACCTAATCCTGAATCAGTGCCAGATGATGGAAAGTTAAAATCAGAAGTAATGGTGAAAGAGAACCGGCGCTACTACCTTGACCTGAAGGAAAATCAACGTGGTAGATTCCTAAGAGTAAGTAATTTAGCTGCATTATACCTAAAAAAAAAAAAAAAAAATACTAAGTGCTTATCGGAGACCAAAAAATGTTTGGTCCTGAGCGTAACTTACGCACTGTCATGTGACATATGTAAGCTCTCTGATTGCTTGAGAGCATACGCAATTCAACTTCCGCACACTGCCGGGACCATACATTTTTCGGTCCTAGTCCCTGGATATTGCTCTTGAGATTATTGCTGTTGATGTGTGAACCCAATTTTTTCATTTCAAAACCGAATCTGAATTTTCAAGTAAAGTTTTTCCAAGTTCAAATCCCGCACAGTAAAAATAATTTTGAAGTGTGGCAAGCATGTTTTCTTTATGGTTAATTTTTTTTTTTTATGATGATTACAAATTTGAAATTAATCAGAGAAAATGGGCATTTTATTGTATGACTTAGGTGTCTCAAATTCTCAATAAAATACTATGATAGTGTGTTCTTTATTTTGAAAATAAGGAAATTTATGTGCAGTCAGGGCTGCCGTTTTGCGTATAATCAATGCTATTTTTCAATTCACTGTTGATTCCACCCGTTGAGAAAAGATTACACAGTTCAGTTCAGAGAATGACTGTAATAAACTAAAATACTCGCATCTGTAATCTTTTCTCAACTGGTGGAGTCGTCAATGACTTTAAATAACTTGCAGATATTTTAATTAATCAACGGAGTTTCCACCCATTAAGGAAAGATTGCAGATCAGAGTATTTTCGTGCATTACAGTCATGAACTGAACTTAAATGTGTAATCCTTTCTCAACCAATGGAATCATCGGTGAATAGAAAAATAGCATTGATTATACGCCAAACTGCAGCCCTGTGTACAGTGAAAGTTTGTTGTGAGGAACGTCCTCTAAATGGAATATCTTGCCTAGTGGAATTTCTTTTCAGCACCATGAAACCTCCCATACTCTGACCGCAATTTCCTAAGAGGAACTGTCGCTGAGTTGAATTTTTTTCGGGGCAGGGCCGGGGTTCCACACATCAAACTTTCAATGTAAGTTGAAAATAAATTCTTCGGGATCTTGAATCAAAGCTTTTCCATTTTGTGGATGGTTTAAAGTAATTACTAATTGAAGAATGAACTCTCTCCGTTCCGCCAACATTTCATCCGTTTCTGCAAGTACGAAGCACTGCATAAACTCCCTCAAACCAGCATGTAGATGACCCACTTGCTGCCAACTGCACTGTGGTGATCGGCTAAATCGCTGGTATCATGCATCGAAACATTTTTAAATCTCAAATTCAGAAAGTATGGAAAAATGTGATATTTTTAAAAATGTCATAATGTGGCTTTTGCTTTTGCTTTGTTATTCTGGCAAGTTCCACAATGGTAGAAGCATTTTTGTGATCGTAACTCAGCAAATAATGAATTGAATTTTTCCAAATTGAAAGGAATGAATACTGAATTAACGGAAGGAGAGACAGGGTCAGTGACCTGTAAAGAAATGACAAATTCAACAAAAAATATCTTCCTGCCTCGCTTTATTTCTCACTGTACCCTCCTCTGAAAGTTTTAACTTTTAAGTTGAGGACCTGAAAATGTTAATGGTGCTCTAACCCACCTGTAGGCAAAGCTTCAATGGTAGCTAATTATCTTTGATTTTTGTGAAAAAAAAAACAAAAGAAAGAAAACGTCATTAATCTCAGCTCCATGAGATACATCTTGACTTTAACTGTCTATCCTTTTTCAGGTATCACAAACTATGTCAAGAGGAGGACCTAGATCACAAATCGCAATTCCTGCACAAGGAATGATAGAATTCAGAGATGCCCTGACAGATCTTCTCGAAGAATTTGGAACCGAAGATGGTGGTTTCAAAGGTGATTTACCTGAAGGGAAACATATGAGAGTTGACTCGAAGAATTTCTACTTTGACATTGGTCAAAACAAACGAGGCGTCTACATGCGTATTTCTGAGGTAATTAAAAAATTAAAATTTTATCTACCTATGTTTCTATACTTACCAATTTATTTTTTAATAACATAGGATACTCACTGAAACCATGACCGAAATCCCTTTCATTGCAATTTTTCCATCAAGTTTTCTTTTTCACTTGAATGTTTGTTCTCTAACGCCCCTAAGCTACAGCATCCAAAGTTTTGAAATTACAGACATGCTTTTCGAGGTTTTATCAAAAGAAGAGCTATGCAGTCTGCTCTTTTGATGAAGCGTCAAAAAGCTTGTCTGAATCATGTTTTACGCAAATTCAGACCCCAAAATTGGAATCAACAACCTAAAAAATCCCTCTTCACCAAGTTTCACAAAAATTTGAGCTCTCGAGTTGCTCTGGCAAAGCAATTGATATCATTCAAAACAATATTAATTAATGGGCATTAATGGGTTGCCTGGCTAGTCTCAATTTCTCCGGAAATCGACGAAAACTTAAATCGTGTAATTTAGGACTCAGGAGTTGTCAGAATGTAGAAACGCTACCTTTCTTGCTAGAAACTATCTCAGAATTAATTTACTTGCCTAATTATTAATGACCTCGAGAAATTCAGAAATTGAGTCTGACTGTACTATTCACGCAATTTTGTACCTTTAACGGCACGAATTTTATGTTACAGATTAAAAATTTAAAGAACAATTACCGAAATCAGATGCTAAAAACCCTTAGAAAGATTTTTGGTTCTCTTTGTTTCCTTCGATACGACGCGTTTTAAGCGAGATAATCGCTGCACAGTGTGGAAAAGTCAGCACTTTTACCATGAAAAGCGGCAGTGAGTATGCAACCCGGCTCTCCGCTGCTTCTTCGGGCCGGCCGCTGGTAAAAGCACTGACTTTTCCACACTGTGCAGCAATTATCTCCCATTTGTGCCCAGAACTATTTTTGGTCTCAGATTTTTGTGAAATTTTCAAAGTTAGTCCATTTTGGTCCCAAAAACACAATTTTTTTTTTTTTTTGTTCCCCATGCATTTTTATAGCCAAAAACGCTTGGTGCGAAAACGCACCACTAGCCACATACAATATCATTTGGGAATTAATGTATAAAAAACACCATGTTTTTTGGTGCGTTTTCGCACCACTAGGCATAAATGGGTTAAAACGCGTCGTATCGAAGGAAACAAAGAGGACCAAAAATCTTTCTGAGGGTTTTTTGCATCTGATTTCGGTAATTATTCTTCAAATTTTTAATCCGTAACATAAAATTCATGCCGTTAAAGGTACAAAATTGCGTGAAAAGTACAGTCAGACTCAATTTCTGAATTTCGCAGGGTCATCAATGGATTTTACACATAAAATTACCACCAATTTTTAGGACATTTGGTTCATAATATAGTGGTCGCGATTCCAAAAAAACCGTCAATTTTTTAAAACTTTGGTGGGCTGTGGCTCAAAAGGGGGGCATTTCCGGACACATGTTGATACGGAAAAAAAGTCTTATTTTGACCTGTAAAATCCGCCCCTGAAATATTAGGGAACAGTTTTTCAACACCCTGTATATTTTGATATGAAAAGGCATTTTTACCCACATTTTTGGGTAGGTTTCTGGCAATGCCGCCTGGATCCACGCCTGCCAACAAGATTTCACTGGGGAATTTTTCTCTGGTGATAATTAGAGACCTGAAAAAATCGCGGTCGCGAATCGCGCGATTTTTTTAAAAGTCGTCCTATCGAAGCGAGACCCGTACCTACATGATGCTGGAAACCTGCTGAATCCAAATCTAAAAAATTTCTAAATGCGATTTTCAGGATTTTTGGCTGAAAACGCGAATTTCGGGTCAAACCGCGAATTTCACGATCGAATGCGCGAATTTCACGATTTCTAACTGCGAATTTCACGATTCAAATCGCGAATGTCTGCATCATCAAAGCCGAGTTTTGAAATCATGAATAATCGCGGCAGGCATCCGAACGTCATCATTTCCGCGATGTTTTTTTGACGTGGCAACATTGTAATAAAACAGCTGGCGGCTTGCACCGTTAAGCGGCGTTGCCACATGCCAATCATAACCTAAACGCTTCACTCGGGGTTTGAAAAGTTGCTGCGACTCCCGGCCGTAGTTTCGCGAAAGAGAAAAATCATAATTTTTCATTTCTCTTTGGCGAAACTACGGCTATCAGCTGATGATGCGCTCGGGACCCCGATTTTCAGAGACTGGTGTTTCTTCAACGATTTTACGTGAATCCGCGTGTTTTTTTAAGGACGTGAAGAAAATATGTGAAGTTGAAAGTTGTGTTTACGAGTGCTTTTTTACACAAATAATTGTTAAATCATGCCAAACAATAAAGTATCAGCTTATGATAGAGCTGCCCAGTTTCGCGCTTCGGGAGTTTATGCCACCGATTTTAAAACAATTTTTTGTAAGTTTTGCAACAAAAATTTGAACTGGGAGAGGAAAGACTCGGTTATAACATGTTTTGCCACTGAGTCTTGCCTCTCCCAGGTCAAATTTTTGCTGCGAACTTTACAAAAAATCGATTTAAAATTTGTGGCATAAACTTCTGAAGCGCGACTTTACGCGTGTCAGCCACCAAACACAGGTTTCTGACGTAACTTCTCTGTAAAGTCAGGTTATTTCACTTAAAAAGCACAATAACAACTGTTTCAGTTGTTTAAAAGGTAGATTCAGGAACTGATAACCTCATAACTTAATTTGTCGCTATAAAATAGAGGTTTTTGACGTAAAATGAAAGTACCGCTTTTGGGCCTTTGAAAACACCAACTCACCGCCGATTATTGCCCTTTCAAAATCACGCTTTTTTCAGGTCTCTAGTGATAATACTCACCATAAGGAGCAACAATGCTAAAATTCAACTGTCTTTCAATTTTGTCCGCTATCTGACAGAAATATATTGACATTTCCCGGACTTCTGTGCCTTTTGAACTTTCGCCTAATTGTGACTTCATTTACTTTTTAGGTAAAAACCAATTTCCGAACTGCCATAACCGTTCCAGAGAAATCATGGCATCGCTTTCGTGATATATTTGCTGATTACTGTAATAAAATTAAAGATGGCGCAGATAAATCAACGGGAGGAGGTGCATCACAAGATGAAACCAGTACAAGCAAGTGACCACGTTACTATTAGATAACTAATCAATTTTTTCTTTTTTTTTGTTTTTATTTATTTATTTATGTATTATTTTTTAATTGAATTTAATTACTTTAAGAAAGGAAATGAAAAAAAGGAAATTTAAAATATGTTTTACAGTTATACTCCATAGTTATGTTTTTGTTTAAAAAATGACAAAAAAATAATGGTAAAGAAATCCCTCCAAAAACTTTAAATGATACCAAGTTTTTCTTAAAAACAAGAAAAAATAAGTACAGAGAGAAAATTAGATTAAAACTAAATTTAAAACTTGATCAACAGCCAAAAAATAATAAAGAGGAAAATCTCTGCATCTAGTAATTATTAGTTACCTTATATACATAATGTGTATATAATCAATAATATATTTATATATATACAAAAAACAACAATTGTCGGCCCTATTGGTTCGTGCATTCTTTCTGTAAGTGTGCATGACACACTCTGTCAAGTAATGTAAATGCTGGAATGTCTGTATGAATGAATTGTCTTCGAAATGATAAAAATTGCAACTTATGAATTATGACTGTAAAGAATAGGCTGATATATTCACAAATTCGTGGCTGTGCACCATGTGCACAATGTAATAACTATTAGTTTATGCATGCTTGCTTCGCACACTTGCGTAAATACTTCAGTTTTGTTCGAAAATATTTCTTCACTTGCCCCACACAAATTAACAAGTACCTGTAACATTTGTCCAACTAGATCCTTTTAAATTGAAATCAAAATTATAATGCTGAATGAGTTTTCTTGCAAAAGGGTCGAAGCATCTTCGCTACTTAAAGGACCTTTTTTCATTTAATAGTTTTTCAGAAACTACCTTCATTTTTTTTTTTTTTTTAATTTTTTATTTTTTGTTGTATTTTTAGAAAAGTTGTTTTCAGGATAAAATATCATCAGTCGTGATTGAGCTATCGAAATCTTTCATCTCACCAATCAACTGGTGATTCATAATTCAATCTCTTCATAAAGTTTTTGTTTAGTTTTTGTTAATGTGACGATTTTGTTTGACCTCTTACTTATAGCTTTAATCTGATGGGGGGGAAAAAAGAAAAAAAATTGTTTTTCCCCAAAAATTTTTTTCATTAAACTCAAGTGTTTATGCAAGTAAGCGTAGTACCTAGTTATAGAATGGTAAGTATACATGAAATGTATATATATATTTATATACTTAGTTTCCTTTTTTTCCCCTTTTTCCTCCTCCCTTCAGCTGACCAGATATTATCTGAATCTTTAAGATCCATGCGAGGGTTTTATTAAAATAAGTGTGCCTCTTGAGATAGAAGAAAAAAGTACGAGAAAATGTACTTTTCGCAACCAGAATAGGGAGGAGACAGTCTCTTTCTTCATGATGCACCAAAAAGTTAAAGAAAAAAAAAACAAAATAAAAGAAAAATCTTCTGTCCAAAAATGAGTGTCTTAAATCTTACATTTAAAAGACAATATGAATTCACTCTAAATTCCTGTAAATGACCCTCTCCAATAATTATTTACCGAGTTTGTGTTCTTGATTTCTATAATGGAACTCACGAGGTGACACAAGTTCCCATGATCACCTTCACTGAGGAAAAAGTTGGAGTTCTCTCTCAACAAGTAAGCAAACAGTCCCTAATCAGCATTGTGTATGGAGTCTAAATGAATGACAATGACCGTGTCATCAAAGTGGTTCCATTAAGTATATTTTACTGTGAGGATCTAGTAAAAATTTGTTTTGGAGCAAAAGATTTACCCAACGATTTTGATCTATTAGAATTCATTCAAAATCTGAGGATTGAAGATGAAACTGACCTTTCCAAAGCGAAAGCATTGAAGACCAATTCGCACCTGATCCTAATATTAAAATATACTTATTGATAGCTCTATATTTGTTGGATGGAGATTACATGAAAGTTTAGATAGCTAAAGTGATTCATTTTGACTCTACTTTAATCTTGTTCTATGACTTTCAAAAGGAAATACCCTGGTCGAAACTCTTACTATTTTAAATCTAAGGCAACCTTTAAACAATTTTGCAGCTTTCAAGTGTTGAAGAACTAAACAGAGTGACTCTTTAAAGTATGACATGAAAAATTGAAAATTATATTGAAATCAACAGACCATTATAACTAGAAGAATTTCAATTAGGGTACTTTCTTTTGAAATTCATAGTACACTATGCTCTTTTTGTCCAACTTGTTTTGTTCTCTAATCTGTGAAAATATCTGTGCGTTATTATGCTGTGGATGTACTTTAACCTGAGTGCATTCAAATCATGAGGTCGTAAGCTCCTCAGAAACATAAACGAATTCAAGAAAGTAATTATTTTTGAAAAACTGTTTCTCCAGTTCCTTAACAACAGTGTTTTATGAACGAATAATACATTGGTAACTCCTGTGTGTTAATATATCTTTTTTGGTATAGTGGTGGTTTCATTTGTGGCTTTGTCGAAAATTGTTTAGGAAGCAATTACATTACTCATTGAACGAGAAACTAACAGTTTCAACAATGGTACTTGTGTGTTAAACTATGTTCACTTCTTACAAATACCCATCTCACTCTCATTTTTTACGTTTTTAGTCCTTAAAAATATAAACCTCTCATTTAAACAAAAAATAAATATCAGCAGTGAAAGTTTTTGAAAAAACAGTAAATGCAAATTACCAGTGTCTGTAAGTAGAAATAATTTTTCTGATTCTGAAAAGTGAAAGGTTTTTTTATTAACTTATGGTTGATTGCTGAATCTTGCTGGATCATTTCAAAACTTTTACTAAATAACTTTTTGTTGATCTTCTGTGGTTGTCGAAAACCTTACAAACTAATTCTTGAACGCATGTGAATGTAATGTCTTAAGAAACTTTCTTCTTGGAACGTAATCTTGTCAAAAACAATATAGGATTAAAAAGATTTTTTTCTTTCTTTAATTGTAGCTGTTTAGTCTAAAGTCATTGCATTTTTTATCACGGAATAATTGAATCCTTTGAGTTGCTTTGAGTATATTTTCAGCAATTGTCATCGAATGTCATCCGTTTTAAGTCAAAGGTTTACGTTTAATGATTTTTTCTTCTCACGTTTAGCAAGTGAATTAGTTGGTCAAAAGAGGTTGTAGTGTTTGTTTAAAGCCAAATGGGATAGGGATCAATTTTATTGTAGCATTAAATTGAATCTCCACATTTTTATTCAAAAGCATGAATGTTTGAATCAGACAGCGGGACAGAGGTTTCCTTATTGATCAATGAGGTAAAGGAAAGATATCAAGACAGTAGGAATCAGAATTGAGTTGCAGCAACAGGAATTTTTTTTTATTTTTTTTATTTGATTAATGTTATCATTACTATTATTATTACTATCATAATAATTATTACTATTACTTTATTTATTTTTCTCAATTTTTTTTATTTTGTTTATTTATTTTTATTTATTTTTTAAGGCAACCCTTGCCTAAATGAAATCACTGCCCACCTGAGTTAAAAATAATTTAAAAGTATAAATCATTACGTACTCATCGATAGATCAAATTAAATTAAATCTTTGAATATTTTTCTTTAGAAAAATTATGAAATTTTTTATCCGTATCGATGGTTAATTAAGCAAATCGACAATTAGTGTGTTTTAAAAATAAAAAATAAAAATAAAAAAAAAATTATTTTATATCCGAAAGTAGCACACGATAAATTATATACGTGAATTTGCATTAATATTACTTAGGATTCTTCGTTTCTGCTGTCAATTACGTTTCCTGCAGTGTTGGAAATTATTCATCAACGTTTTTTTTTTTTTTTTTTTTTTTTGTTCTCTTCCTTGATTTTTATTCCTTGATGAACCATAATCGCTATCAATTCTAAACAATAGTAAAAAAAACAAAATAAATAAAAAAAATCTTATAATTTCTTTTGAAGGTAAAAATTCTGTTTCTGGCTTTGATTTTGATAGTTTGATAATTTTATCAATTCATTACTTTGTTTAATCATTTATTTTCATGTTTCATTCTGTCATTCATTTATTTTTCAAATACATCGGAGCACTTTTTTAATTTTGATCACTCAGATTGGTGTAAATAATGAGTCCTTGTATGTTTTATTGACTCTATTGTAGTTGTTTGTTGTCAAACGTGTACATCTCACATAAACATAAGTCTCCAGTCAGGAGTAAAGCAGAACAATTAGGATGCTAAGCCTCTCTGTTTTATTACTGTAAATGCAAATTTCCGTGTTAATTTCTAGTTTCTTCCAGTCGCTGCATAGATTACCTGTAAATTTCAGTGTGGTGCAATTTTCCTTTGAAGGAAGGAGAGCACAAATCTTTTAATATTTCTAGCTAAGCAAAGCTGCTTAAAAAAAAAAAAATAAAATAAAATAAAATTTAAAAAAAAAAAAAAAAAAAAAAAAGTGGATTGTTGCTTTTCAGTAGCCATTTGATATGTAGTTTAGCAACGAGTGTAAGAAATTGAAATGGTCTTTACATTTTTCATCAGATTGATCTAAAAATTGGAATATCTCTAAAAGAATGTGTTCGTCCGATTTTATTCGTCCAAATCAAAGCTTAATTTTGTATTTTTTACTATTATCTTACCCACAACTTCGGAGGAACGTGTCAAAATTAATCGATCAGAGCATCAAAGTTTCTTGAATAAATTTAACCTTTACATCTTCACAAGCAAAAATGTTTGAACTTGAAATATTGTAAGAAATGATCTGCATGAATTACCATCTATCACATGTTTTTGAAGACATTTGCCGTGCGTACGTAATGGTTTATTTGCGAGATATTACTTATTTATTTAGTTTCTTTCAATTAAGTTGATTGAAGCAAATGGTTATAGAGTCATGTTTTTAAGTAATAAATAGTATATTTTTTGTTTGTCGTTGGGTTATGGGTAGGTATTTAACATTGATAATTAATAAGTTCATATTTTATTGTTTGTTGATATTGATACGAACTCAAATGTTATCTCTATTTATTCACCCACAACGTTTTTTTTTCTACCCCCCTCATTTTATCACAGTGTAACCTTGATTATCCCGGCAGAGTCTGGAAAGGGTTTTCCTAACTCGAACAAGAGAAACCGGGGAAAACCTAACCAGACCATGATCGGGAAATACGTCTCGATCGGTCGTAATTAGTAATTACTTTATCTAGATCTACATTTCAGTTTTACATTCTATTGTATGTACAAATGTATATGTTCTTGTTAATACATCCCTAATAGTGCACATTTTGCTAATTAGAAGCGACTTTTTCACGTAATCCGATCCCCGGAATTTGATTATCCGGATATTTTGGGATCCGGATGGTGCCCGGTCCCGACCTGTCCGGATAATCGAGGTTGCACTGTAATTTTATTTTCAATTTTTTCCCTCCCGCTTTCGAAGTTCTTTGTTTTTACTTTTTATTTTTTGGAAGTAGAATCGTGCTCATCGCTTTTTTGATTGTTGTAAAGTTACTAAGCCGTTATGTGTCCTAACATTTTAAATCAATGCTAGATGATGGTCTTTGAAAATTGGAAAAAAAGGGACAGGTTGGAAAGTTTCAAAGCATTATACTCTGCAGTTTCCTCTCATTTTTTGTTTTATTTTATATAATGTTTTTCTTCATCTATTCTTTATTTTTTTTTTTTTTTTTTATTTAATTTTTTTTTTGTATTTAGTTTTTTTTTTCTCTCTTGTGATATTGATTTTAGATTTAATTTTAAATTCTTGTGAAAATGTTTTGTGTCTATGCGTACGTTAAAACAAAGAAGGGAATTTGAATTCTCGCAAATTCCTTTGCATGAATCTTGATCTTTGATGTGAGATAAACTAATGTCTATCCATAAAGCCGATTCCTTGGAGTGCATCACAGAAGTGCATATCTCCATCACTTTCGCTCACATCTTGTTAAATCCATCTCTTTTGGTTTCTATCTCTCTCTTTCCTTTCCTTTTAGCACATCCTTCACCTTATTTTTCCTCTGTCTCTTGCATCCTTTTAAATTTTAAATTTTCTCCCCTGTCTTGTTCACCTTATTTCTTCTGTTAACTGATGTTATCTTCCGGAGGACCGTGTCCTGTTTTCTTAGGTCTCCAAATTTTTATTTCGTCACTCAGTCATTTTAGTAGGGGTTTCCAATCTTGGACTTTTTATGAGGCATCACATCATCTATAGACGGTTCTAGTGCGAAGTGAACAGTTAGCCAACAATCACAACAATGCACTCATCGGTTGCAATCGGTTGTGACGAAACTCTGGTAGTGTTCCAAACTATCTCACTCACTCTCCCCTGACCCCCATGTACCCCCTCTGCCAAAAAATTTTGCAAGACATTTCTATGTTAGATTTTTGAAATTAGAGTGAGATAGCTGTACATGGGGGTTACGTGAGAGCAAGAGAGACAGTTTGTCTTTGTTTGGAACGCTCATCTCTGGATGATGTCATCACCAAATCATTACTAAAACCGTCTATTCTAGTGTACATCCATTTTTAAAAATACAAAAAAAAACAAATAAAACAAACTTCATTAGATAGATGGGTCTTTACATTTAGGGAGCTCACAATTTTGTAACTCTGTTACTTTGAATGAGGAACGTTTAGCGTGAAAGTTTATTTGGAATTCCCTCTGCAAAGTTGAGATCTCTTCAAACTCATATCTATCTCTCCACATATTTATTTATATTTGTCATTCCCTTTGTATTCTCAATCTTTGTTGATCAAAAGTTTCTATAACGCTTTTCTTGCAAGTGGAACTATGATCAGCAGTTTTAAAAGAAAATAAATTGAAAAGCTTTAAAGTAATGAAAAACTTTCTTTGACAAAGCTGGAATTCTATCTTAACGCACTTTAGATTCTTGTTCTGAAGTTAAGAAGTTAGAATGTTAAATACAGAGACAGTGACCTGGCAATGTTCCCCTGATGGGTTGCAAGATTCTCATAAATTAATAGGGTAGTTTTTATGATCTCTTTTCCTTTTTAATTATCAAACTTTGTTGAAAATTATCTTGTTGCATAGGTTCAGGAACATTGTGAACTGTGAAGCTTTGAAAGTGTGTGTCTAATTTTGAGCACAGTATAATTTTAAACTCAGCAAATCCCTGACCGATTTCCTTCATGTTGCAACTTACATAGCCGGTATTCATTTTTGAGTGCATCCATATTAATGAGTATGCTGATAAAAGTGTTTGAGATGTGCATCGTACCATGCCTTTGTACAGTTAACGAATTAAATTTTAGCCGTATTTTGCTTTGACATCAAAAGCCGTTTGATGGCCATCGGTAGGTATAGCTCGTATTTTGCTTTTCTGCTGGCCAATCGGAAGTGGCAGAGTTTAATTTCATTATTACTTTAATTTCACAATGTGGCGAGGCTGTACCATCGGGCGATGGCCATCAACGTTGACGACCTCTCAAGCTCGTCAACCGTTTGGCCATCGCGGATGATGGATCAGTAGTCGCGCGCCAAGCGGTCATCAACGTAAAGTTACTCAATTTTAGCGCTTTTTGTGATTGGTCAGAAGAATATCATTGCCGGTAACAAAGCAAAATACGGCTAATATCAGTTGACTCCTTAAATTTTAGTTTAGGTAGGCAACCTGCAATAATTGATACTGTGAATTGAAGCATTGCAGGTGGCCTACCTTTCCGAAATTAAAGGAGTCAACTGACATTATTTAATTTGTTAACTGTATCATCCTTGAGACTTTAAAATTGAGTTCATTGTTAATTTCTGTGCAAATATATTTACATGGATATTGTTCTTAGAGGGATATGAAGTTATTTCTGAAAATTTTCTTTGATCTTTCTATCTCCTTAATTCCCTTCCCTCCCTCCTCTCTCTCATTCTAATTGACTTGACACCACAAATACTTTGATTTTTTTATTTCTCTAATCATGAATAACTCAGAACTTCAGCATTCATCTAGTATTTTGGTGGTGATAGATGTTGTGTACTGCATTGGCATTTTGCTGGAAAGCAAGATTCTTCTCTTGGAAGCTTTCTTTTTAATTCCCACAATTGTTTGATGCAAAAATTCATCAAAATGAATGGCTGGCCTATGACGCTCCCCCTCCACCACTGTCTATGAGAATCAGTGTGTGTTGAAAGTCAATCCAAGGCAACTCACTGGTTGAAAGCCTATCTGCCAAGCAGATTTCAAACTGTAAAGTTTGATTCAAGCGGTTTCATCTCGTCTCTGGGTTGGTCGGTACACAGCGATGAATTTCTGATGAAGAAAATAGAACTGAAAAAAAACTTGCATTGAAAAGTGAACTGTAAGAGGGGGGCGGATGTGGGCTGTTTCGATCGTTGGGTGTCTTCAGAATTTCATCTGCTCGTTATTTTTACGAGGATAAACTGTTTTTGTCTCAAATCATTATTCCTGTTAAATTTATACAAATTTTACTTTAGTTCCTTGTCTTTAATTTCCTTTTTATCTTTATAAAAAGCTGTCGTTTATTCTTATGCGGTCAAACACTGATTGTAATTACCTTCACTGGATTGGTCAATGGAGCAAAGCTAAGTTGCACAACTGGAGGTCTAAACAGTTTGAACAGTTGTGGAAAGGTCGAAAAAGAAAGTTTATTTTTTGGTCTTACATTGTTGACGTATATAATACGATAAAATTGTGATAACTTTCACCTACGTGGAAGGATAATCAAAATTATTTTCTGTAATTTGAGTTTATGTTAAATTCAAAAAAAAAAAAAATTACTTCTGGAGACCCCTAACATTTCCAGCTTCCAGTCGCATTAATTCAATCTTTCAATTCTTTGAATGAAAGAAAACATTACATAGTATGTGTGTCCCTGTAAGTGTGAGTGTATGAATGAATGTAATGTATGAATGGAAAATACGTACGCATCACTATTGTTTGTGTACTATAGGTCTTTAAAATGTTTCTTTATTAATTAATTTTCCTCTTCTCTTTGTTCAGAGCATCAAATGTTTATCTTGTTATAATTCTTTTGCAAGCACTCAAGGTTCTTTTTGTGCTTCTTACTCGCAGCCTATCCAATCTAGTTAATACCGGGTTTTTTCTTTTTCCATGAAAGAATTTTTTTTTTTTGTATTATTGGTAAGGTTAACTGTAGCTCTCTTCTTTTGAAAGAGTTGAAATTATATTTGCCTATTCCAGATTGTTTTCAGGGACGCAGGCTAGGAGTCAGTCAAACTACATATTTGTAAGTCTTGTTAAAAATTGACTCCAAGTTGGATTTTCATGAAAATCCTTAAAAAATTGATAATATTTCAAGTGAAGATAAAACAATACCTTGTAGAACCTTTGCACTTTTCCTGATATACGCCCCTCTGAAAATCGGTATTTTCCAGTAATTAATTTAAAGTGTTTCTTTTTCCCTGTCGTCAAGTCTCAACTTTACATTTTGAGATGTGCAGAAAATAGTCTCTAGTGCATACACTCATCGAATTTTGCAAACTTATCCTATGTTTCACATTGGATTCCCAGGATATTTCCATCAATGAAAATATAAACCTCAGCTTGACTAACTTCAGTATGACAAAGCCTCCTCTCTCCTTTAAAGTTCCAAAATACTCGAAATTCTCATTTTTTTTTTTTCACATTTCCTCCAAAGTGTTACCAAATTTCATTTATTTGCTTGCTTTAATTTGTCAAAAGTCTACTAAAATTGAAACTAAGTCCTCCCTCCCTAAACCTCTCAAACAAGCGAAAGATTTCTGCAAACAAATTTAGACATTGCCAAAGAGGATTAGTTTTGTGGTGAAATTCGATCTCGTCAAATTATTATTTTGTGCCCATGCACATTGTACACTCACTAAATTTGCCTCACCCATACTGAATACAATTCCTTCTCCAATATGAGGTATCACTCCTCAAAATGAATGGATTCCTTGCATCGTTACAAATTATTAGGTTCACAGTGAATACTTAACTAATTTGTGTGTTATTTGTTATAGCTTAGTACCTGATTAAATGTTTGATGCTCTAACTCTTTTTGAATTATTGATTTTTCTCTTATCATTTATGATTTGTGAACTGTATTGCGATGACACCCTAATATCTTGGTGCATTGAGATTCATGTGCCGGAGGTATTCAGCTTAAGAACTGGAACATCCTTTGAACTTTTCATGCCACATTTTAGCGGCCTAAAAAGCTTTGTCTGAAGCAAGACAAGAAGGAAAGGTGGCCTT
Organism: Trialeurodes vaporariorum; assembly: GCA_011764245.1. Taxonomy (NCBI): domain Eukaryota; kingdom Metazoa; phylum Arthropoda; class Insecta; order Hemiptera; family Aleyrodidae; genus Trialeurodes; species Trialeurodes vaporariorum. The sequence goes on from VMOF01000111.1 coordinate 51,269,637, forward strand.
TAGATATCTCTCAGAAGCTAACCTTTATCTTCTGTTTTCTCTTTCAGCACCTTCTTTCTGTCATCTAAGTAATTAAAACAGTTATATGCTGAAAAGATGTTTCATCAGGTGCTTCTTCTTCGGGTGCCTCGTTTCTCTTATTTTTCATTGTTTTCACAACTTTTCATTTCTACGATTGTAATCAAAGTTTTAACCTAAAGAGTTAGTAAGAAAAATAAAAAATGAATGAATAAAAATTAATTTAGAAATAATGAGAAAAAAAGGGAAAAAAGGAAAGAAAAATAAAAAAGGAAAAAAAAATTGTATTAAGCGCCAAGCGTATCACGTAATCTATTTACCTTATATGTATTTGTTATTATATTGTCTTTGTTATTGTAAATTATTATTTATTAATTCATTCAGTTTTCCCAATTTATTTATTTTTTTAAGTTGAAACCAAGTAAAGATTATTTCAGTTGCTGACATTAAAATCCTTTTTGTTCATTTATTCCTTTTTTTTTTTTTTTTTTTAATTACATAATACCCAGTCATGCATGGAAAACTTTTGGGTCATAAGAGGGCACTTCTCCATTGCAGTGTTTCATTATCGCTTTTCCTACGTTATTTTTTAAAAGAATGAGCATTATGTTTTTCAGAGATTTCACTAAAAACTCCCAGAACTCTTAAATTATTCCGTGTAAAATTGTCAACATTATTCAGTTATTTGCTTTCTGCGGATAGATAATACATACTGAAAAAGAGAATAAAACAACAGTAATAGACAAGTGCCCTTCTGGTATCCAGGTCCTTCATTGATCCTTAATTGGCACACAATTCGACTTTTCAACATGTCATGTTGACTGCATACATTTTCCCATCTATCGTAGGTGTGACCGAGTTTGGGGTCAAAATTGACAGAAAATGCACTGATTGTTTTTTGGATCCCATGATATGTAGAAATTATTTTCAAATCTTCAATATTATTGTACACTTTGTACTCACAGTTATCTCATTATGAATTTAGTGCATGTGGCTCTCTCTCGTGGGGAAGTCCAAATCATCGGCTGAAATAGGTGTGCGCAAGACACCTTTAGAGTTGTGTTACAAGCTGAGGTGACGTTAGTGACCTGCGTGCATCCGCGACCTGTGTGTGTGGCCGCATTTTGTCCGATTGTTCTGAACTTTATATGATTGGAACCAGTAGGTATATCCTAACGAAAATTTTTGTCTAAAGCTGGGTCACTTTGGTCAATTTTTGTGGATTCAAGAGGATAGGATGAACTTACTTATTGAATGCCCCTCGTAATTAACTTACATTGTTTTCGAATGCCGCGGACTTCCTCGGGAGTTTTTTTTGGGAGAGGGTTTGAACATATCTCTAACTTAAATTGAAAAATCGCCTTTTAATGATTTAACGAAACATCAAAGTCATCAAGGCGAGATGATTTTTGACATTTTTTGTCTTCATCAAAGTAAGTAAACCATGTTGATCCAATGAAGGTATATCTAAGTCAATGAATCATCCATCAAGTGCCACCCGAAAATCTCAATCAAGTTGAGGTGGCCGATTTAGACTCTAAGCCATGAGACGCCTTGCTCTACTGCAGTGCCTGCTCTTGTAAGACAACCATATTTTTTCCATCTAAACCAGAGTTGGGCAACCGAATAATCAGAAATAATGAAATCAGTCTGGCAACAGAGTTGATGCTTGAGCTGTGACACCATTTGCTGTGAGGAGGTTTGATCAACTGACCAAATAATTTGGTTTGATCAACTGACCAAATAATTTGTCAAATAATCTGATTTTATTGCGTTGCCAAACTAGACATATAATTTGTCAAATAATATTTGTCCAACTACGCTTTGATCTAAACCTATGTGAAATAATCTGAACCCCCAAGAAATTGATACTTTTGCACAGGTATATATGGTAAGAACATGGTTGCCAAATGGCAAGGCCACCTCTGCTGTGCTGCTATCGTAACTCAATGCTACGTAATCAGTGCCCTGATCTCCTTTCTTCAAGCCCAAGAAAGGAAATTTCCCAAGGTAGGGCCCATGAAACAATGATAGCGTTCTAGAATTCATCCCTTCATTGTCTTGATGTAGAAAAGATTATGAATAGCAGCATTTTTCAATATATCTACATAGATATACTGCATCACAGGATAATGTAATCTTTTTTGCGCATATACAGTAAATGGTTGAATTCTAGAACACTACCAAAGGGTGTGCTCTTCCTGAGGATTGTGCATTGTAAGCAAATGGAGTTTTGTAGCTAAGGAGCACATGTAGTATTTTAAGGGTCCTTTTCCTGGAAATGGCCTCAAGGTGAGATTCCATGCCATGTGACCAAGTGATCGATTAGTCGATCGATTAATGCCAATGGTCATTTACCAGATTTTACAGGTTTTTTTTTTTTGTAAAACGAGGATTGTCAGCACCTGTAGGTAGATCTAACAAAGATATCTATTAAGTTTGGATGCTTGAATCTGCACCTTGGTCACGTAGCATGGAATCACTTTAAGGCAAAACAGCAAAACGGCTGACTAGTAAATCCAACTTTTGAGACACAGTAAGATTGAAGAACAATGGGAAGTTGAGGAACAGAGTATTCATTCAAAATAGCATTAATTGAAAACTTGTTTAGAATCAATGTACTGTATATTTCAACATTTACAAGAATAGAAACTTTACAAGTGGTTTTTCGGTTGGACATGAATTCTTTGTTTTTTTACACGCTGGATAACAACTAATTATTTAAATGGGAGAAACAGTTCTACCAAACCTTTTCTGAGGAAGTTTGTTCAGCATGTTAGCAATACTGCCGTGCTAAGGAAGAACGCCGTAAAGGCCAAAAATAAAAAAATTGAGTTAGACACGGAAATCTACTATTTTTGACGTGCACTTTCACGTGGTGAAATCAGAATTCACTTATCTCCATTAGTTTCTGAGATATAGAGGGGCTCTCTGCCGTAAGTACGCTGAAAACAGTACCTTTACTCAGGAAAAACGCCGTAAGCGCCAGGTACACGGGCAGAATGCAGTATCTCCAGCCGAGCGGAGTGGAGATGCGGCGTTCTACCTGTGTATCGGGCTCTTCCTCGGCGACCCTTTACACAACAATGCATGCCCCGCCAGACGGGGGAAAAGCCGTATGTCCATCCTTCCTTCGATCTTTTGTTGTTTGGAGCAAAAATATTTGACTCGGCACCCTTTTAAAATGATCAAAAATCAAGTGAAGATACATATAGGTAATCGATTTATGCACAAAAACGTGCCAATATCGAAACCGGTTGGGAGGGCCATGCCTTTAACTTTAAACGCGTTTTACTCGATTTCATGTGCAGTGGAGATACGGCGTTCTTCCTTAGCACGGCAGAATACTCAATGATAAAATGGTATTAATTTCGTATTGATTAAGTATGATCAGATTAGTTCAAGAGATGAATTTAATTTTCATGTTTCAAGCACTCCATTTACTTACTGGTGTCACTGAACATTTATAGGAAAAAATAAAATTCCTAAAAGGGTCTCTTAAAAAAATTGCGTCATAGGAATTGAAGCACTGACTTCGGCCTGAGATGATGCAAAATCAATGGGGTGCTCTCTCCAACTTTTCAGAATCCTTTCCTTTACTCAAGTTCTCAAAAACTACCTGTTTATTTTGCCATTAGATACTATTCAAAGTCATCTGTGACTATTCACCAAGAATATTGTTGGGACAGTAAAATCAATTTTGTAGAATCACTTTTCTGTAGGGTTCAGATAATCCCGATAAATTCGATCCCTCTTGTTCGCCCCGAAAACACCAGCACCAAGTATTGGTGTAAGATGCAAAGGTTATCAGCCTGCACAAAATTTTAATCAGATCATACGCCAAAAAATACATAGAGTTCTAAAAAACTGTTTCTTCGCAAATTTGCTAAATTGCATACGGTGTTACCAGATTATTTTGTGGATCTTGACTTGCCACAACAATTGAGGACTTTGCAGGAAGAAGGGCACCCAAAGCAGGTGTGATCTTTCCTTAATTTTTTTTTTTTTTTTCTTTTCCAAAGCCTGTACATGGGAACAATAATTGTTATTGCACTTGTCAATACAATTTCATTAAATGGTAAAGTAACAAAACATAGTTTTTAATTTTAAATTTAATCAACCTAATTCTCGAAAAATTCACTCAGAGAGTAGTGGGCCCCTTTCAATAGAAGTATGTTAGCCTCCCTGAGAAATATCTGGGGGTTCTGTTCTTTCTTCAGCCCATTAGGTAGCTTATTGAAGGTTTTAGCTGCCAGTGAGCATAACCCGGTACCGTAGCGACTAGTGCCTGCAGAAGACAGCTGATGTAATAAAATTTGTGCCAATGAAGGTACAAATTTGCCTGAAAAGTACAGTCAGACTCAGTTTCTGAATTTTTTGAGGTCAATGGATTCTAGAGGTAAAATTATCTCGAGCCGCAAATTTTCATGACATTTGGTTTAAATTGGTGGTTGCTATTCCAAAAAACAAATTTTTTTAAAACTTTGGCTCAAAGCTCAAAGGGGGCCATTTTTTGGCACATATTTATAGGGGAAAAAAGTCTTATTTTGACCTCAGGAATTGGCCTTTTCAACGTAAGGAACCTTATGCAAGAAACTCTTTATAAATGGAATGGAGGTTTTAAATAAGGCGCACTGATAGTTCATCGGCCATTATTGGAAAAAGCAGGATTAAATAAGATCACAAAAAACATCAAGTGTGTTCTCTATTAAAAATCTCCAATCTATCTATACACTGATTTTAAGGAAAGAACTCACCTGACCTGATGTTCTAGACGCCTGTCTATCGGCAAACCCCTCAATCGTATTCTTAGTGCAAGCATCCAGCAGTGACAACAGTAAATACTGCTGTGCAAACCTTTGGACGTTCAAACCGGTTCATACCTTAGTGCAAGTTCGGGTTCGGTTGGTACCGGACAGAAAAGTTAAATTATTCTTGGAATAACTGTAGTGTAACTGACAATCTGCAGCGGATACGAGGCAGGAAGTGCTAAGTCGAACATTCGCCAGAAAATACTATTTTCTGAATCTCTACAAGGCTTGACTCTCTGATTGTTAGTTTTGGTTTTCATTATCTACTATGAAATCAACCTTTAAAACGCAATTTCGGAGTCACTTGTGCTTCTGGTCTTTGGTTCAATGTTAATTTCAGCAAAAAAAAAATCTTTCCGGAAGAGTGGCCCATAAATCAATTTTGAAAATTACCAGTAAACATGAAGCGTTGAAGTATATAACGAGGTAAGCGCTATTAGACCTTGCAAAAATTGTGCAGTTGTTTTTTCGTCAAACAGATTAGGTACCCCCAACGTCCAGTGAAACGAAATTTTCAAATTAAATTTCTCCTTTAATGAATGATTTTTTCCAAAAATCACCGACTTTGGTAAATACACTCAGTATTTTAGATAATCAAGGAGAGGAAACACAATCTTAGCAACAACTGATGGCACATACCTCATTATATATTTCAATGCTTCAGATCTCAAAATTTGGTTTAAATTTTCAATCCTGCCAATCGAAATACATCCGGTTGTTTCAACCGAATATCAGCAATAGTATGCCCTAAACGGGTCCAATGGATTTTTTCATGTAAATTAACAAAAATTCAAGCAATTACAGTCATTTTAAGTTTTCTTTTGCATTTTTCTCAAAATGGTTGTTTGGCTTATGGGCCCTTCTTCCGGAAAAGTCCTCAATTTTTTCCAAATTATGGGTATAACTTTCTCCCTTTTTTTAAAGCCAAAGATTTAGGTTTAGTTCGAGTTCAGGAACCTTTTCTTAAGGTTCGATCTGGCTCGAACTCAAAAGTTGAGGTTCCCATAACCGGCACAGCCCTATAATAATAAGTAATGTCCAATTTACTTCTCAAAAGTTCAAGAGGGTATTTTGGAATTAAGAGCGCGCACATCATTGTTTCAAGCTCTCAATTACAGAGGCAAAAGTTTATTTTGAGTTGGTGATGGAGAAAGAGAGTAAGATCTGGCATCGCCTTGATATATTTTGAATACTTCTTTCCAGTAGCGTTAGAGAAAATCGATTATCGAGTAGACTGTTTCTGTGTCATGCTTTCATAACATTATGCTTGACTGATAATCTAGGTTTATAGCCCTTGAAAGAGGATTGAAAAAACACTGAAAAATGCACCCTGAACCACAAAAACTTCCTATGTGTCAATAGTTGAAAAATAAATTTCTAAGAAAACAGACTGAAAACACTGAAAAACAAGTGGATAACATTGGATATTGCCTCCAACCAACATATCAGTGGCGTAGCATGCACTTTGGCAACATTGCAGTTTGTCCGTTTAAACCCACGAAAAAGATTGAACTATAGGGTGTTCGGAGAACACCTTCGCATTTGACCTTTTACAGGGATTTAAACAGACACAGTACAACGTTGCCAAATTGCATGCAACACCACTGCAATACATACTTCATATTTTGGTGCATCCTTTTTTTTTCATAGTTGTACAGAAAAACAGGCAATGCTTAAACGAATTACTTTGAGGCCAAAAGTAGTCAAAAATAAATAAATTACAAGAGTAATAATAAATAAATACAGAAGAATACAAACTAGTATAAAAAATACTTTGATAAAATACACAAGAACATTCATTTTTTAAGATATTAAAATGTGATCTTTTTACAAGTTATGATCTGAGCGGACTGAGGCTTCGGAGAGGAATGGAAAGGATTATTCATCATCTATCAATCAATCATCAGTGTGCGTGTTTTAATTATCTGGATGAATTCAGCAGTTCAGCAGCTGAGGGTTTAATTCAAACCCAAAGAAAGGTTTAATTTGTAGTGCTTACTTACATTCTAATGGGGAAAAAAACATTGTTGCCATTTTGCACGAGCCACCACCTATCTCTACAGTCTACACATTATAGAATTCATCACTATTTTGCATTGACCAGCAGCATTCTGATCTGCTATAGAAACGATTGCTTTAAATAGAATCAAATGGATGGAAAACATTGCCCACATTGCAAGAGCCATCAAAGCTTCATAGTTTTAAGTATGTTTACTAATTTTTCATAATCAGAATCGATCTTCTGGAATTGAAAGCTACTTCGGTGCTAAGGATGTATCTTAGCCATAATTTTTAACAGTATCAGTTGCACTTGCAATTTGACAACAATATTATTCTCTCTCCAATTGCTTCTACATAAAACAATCGTTATTATGAAGCATACTTAACCAACAATTAATTTTTTAAAAAAAAAATTTAAATAGATAGATGGGTCTACCGCAATTTTTTTAAATATAATGCAGATGGAGGAAAAATTGTTTGCCAAATTGCCAAATTCTCTTTATTTTACATATCATCATACGCCTTCGACTACGCCTTATTTAACAGGAAAGGCATACTTATTTTTCTTTTTTAAAAAAAATCCAAAACCGTAAATTTTAACATCACATCAGATCACCCTTAATTAACGGAGATCGGATCAGACTTCACCGCAGCAAAAAAAAAAACAAAAACAAAAACAAAACAAAAATCGATTGAAAACACCTTAAAAAAAAAGAACAAAAAAAAAGCAAACAAAGAAACAACAGTACCCGTCGGTAGCCCGACAGGCAATATGCTAAGTATTAATAATTTGAAAATGATTTACAAACATTGAATTATCAATTTAATAAACACATGTAGTCAGGTGATAATTTGGTTTTCTCTCTTTTTTCCCACTATGACACCAAGAAGAAATTAAAAAAATAAAATTAAACTGAAGGAAAAAGAATTACAGAGAAAAAGGGAATGCAAGAGAGAAAGAGAGAGAGAGGGAGGAGAGAGAGAGAGAGAGAGAGAGAAGATGGGTTAGCAGTTGATTGTGGAAATAATTACAATATTAAAATATTTCTTTTTTGCTATGTTACAAAATATACAACAATAAAATATTTGCGACCGAGGCAATAAATTGTTCAGCACAGAATAGATCTCGAGAACTGTTGCATTACGATGTAATTTCATTTAAATACTTCTCGACTCCTATTTTGTCAAAACAAAGGAGGTGGATCAAATCAAAATTAGCTGTAATCCATGAGAGGTATTGGAATTTTTGAGTTCACTAGATTCACAGATTCCCTTGCAGTGACAGGGTTGCATCCTCCTGAAAGCAAATCAGAAATAAGCGGAATAAGTCATAATTTGATTTTTTAAACAAGATGATGTGTCTTGTCAAAATTTCTAGATTATTGTTGGGTTAACGCCTAGGTACAGGTGATTCTAGGAACGATCAGTTCCAACCGAAGACATTTCTTGTCCCGCTGCTCAGGAAGTCAACAAATTTTGGCTAAAATTGATGGATATACGCAAAAAGCTAACATTTGAGGAATGCTGCATAGCATACTTTACGATGATTCCTGAAAGTTTTAAGCTAAAATACTCAATAATAAGGCCAGGATATTAGAAATACGAAAATTCCCATAAGCCTCAATGATAGTTAGGGGGGCACACATACAGACATAGTATCACTAGCACTCACTAAGCTTAAAGCCAAATTAATGTTCAATAATCCAGCTTTAATTCTCAACTCAATTGGCTCATTTTGGGCTCAAAAATCCTGAAAAAAAACTACGCAAGTGCCAAAGTTCTTAGAATTTGCCATTTTTTTTTGTTTTCAATTGAAATTGCCAAAAACACAACTTGTCTCCACAGTGACACTATCTATTGGATTGAAAAATTGAAAAGTTTCACCCGGAATCACCTGAACGGCACCTTTTAATTTTAATGATTTCGAAAGATATCCTGAAAAAAGTCATTAAGAAAAAAATTTAGAAATACAATTTTGGAGAAGCATTGGACAGGAACAAAGGAAAGGAACTAAAAACGGAAAGAAACTTACCATTGCCGAAACTTTTGTATTTACTTAATTGCAAGTAAACTAGCTTCATGCGTTCTATATTAATCCTACTGGCCACTGCATGATTGACCATAGGTAAAGGATAATCTTCTCCAATTAAACACTTGGCTGCTTTTTGAACTGGACCAGATGCTATCCAGGGTTCATGAATGTACTTAGTTGGCATATTCTTCAAAACTGGTAAATACTTCCTGAAAATTGGAACAGTCAGGAATAGATTAAAAACTAACCGTCAAGGTCAAAGCGTATCAAAGCTCGATTCCTGCAAGTTCAAAGTTAGCTCTACACGATGCAGAATTTGCCGAGTCACTAGCAAAGTGACAAACATTCACAATCGCCTGATTGAGGACTTTTCCAGAAGAAGGGCCTATAAATCAATGAGTGTGCTCTATCTAAGAATTGCGCATTGTGAGCAAATGGAGATTTTTTTGCTGAAGAGCATATCTGTTGATTTATGAGCCCTTCTTTCGGAAAAGTCCCCAATTTTAAGAGACAAACTTTTTCCAATAGTTATCCATCCACAGCCTCACCAATGACTTGGAAAATGCTTTCAGCATCTTAACACACGCGCAAATTCATCAACTCTAGTCATTTTACTGATTCTAGAGAACTGCTGGCTCTTTGTGAACAATCGTATCGTAATGCCACTGCGTTGATGATCAAGTACGTGTTATTCTTATGAGTTGTGTCATTTCAATAGAAAGAAACTCTTCCATTTCTGCAGAAATTTACCGATGACTCCCTAAGCAATTAGCAAATTTCTGCAGGGACAGAAGGGTTTCTATCGCAATGACACCACTCATAAGAATAACACGTACTCGATCAATGAATCAATGGCGATACAATAAGTACCATCGCTCATAATTAGCCTGCAGCTACAAGTGATCACAGATAAACCTCGGACTGAAAAATTCAGCATACATTGATCTGTAAAGAATTGTTAGTTTCAGTAAAAATTAGCACCATAGGCTAGTTTTCGGGTAAATTTCAGAAGGAAGGCAAAATAAGGTATGAGGTATTGTTGCACTCATGAATATGAGAAAGACTTGAAGTGTGAAAAATGCAACACAGTCTGTATTCAAGAATTCAGAAACCGCTTAGTGAACAAAGGAACATAAACAAAAGAATCAGTAGAGTATTGGCTTCCAAAGCTTCCGTTTTCATCCATCATCACCATTTAAATAGTAGAATTCCATGGAGGATAAAATTAGTGGCTATCTTCGAGCGATTAACTGTTACGATTTTTCAAAACAGAAGGGGAAAAATTAGAGCTGTTAATTTTTGACAGTACCGCATTTAAAAGCATTTTAAAGTTCCCGTCCGCAATACATACTTTTCTCTTGTTTTGATCGAAGGAAGTGGCTTACACCTTATGGAAAATTTCCTATGGTCTATGGTTAATTTTGGTAAATTTGGTAACATTTTGCAGAGAGAGCAAGTGGGCGTTAACTCTGGACCAAGTGAGACGAAAGGGAGCAAAGATAGATGGCAGCCATCACCAGTTAGTGGCCGGCCACTCACCTAGAAGCAGGGTAACGCTCAACAGCTGAGCGAATTTAACGACAATTTGTTGTAAAAGAACTTTAAGCTCAATTATCTCAAAAACTGCCCACAGAAATTTTTCTGGCTTTTGAGAACTTTTGATCAAGACACCACAGATTGAACAAAATGGAGCCAAATTTATCAAAATTAACTGTAGGCAATTTTCAATGAGAGTGTGCCACGTCTTTCAGTAATGTTTTTTTTTTTTTTTTTTTTTTTTCCACTTCCGTAAAACAGGCAACTAGTTTATTCAAAAGATAAAGGAAGAAGACAAACCTTATGTAATCTCCGTTTGGATCCGCTTTGCGACCAAACCTGACTGGATCATAACAATGAAAAAATTGTTGAAAAAATGATGAGCAAGAGAGCCACATCCACATTCCAGCATTGACGGACCAGTCAGCATCCAACAACAGCTCTTCAAACACCTGTTTCCATAAAAAGGAAAAAATCACGTTACTATCCCAACAAGCACTTATTTCAGATGAGCTGATGAGCATTTATGTTTTTATTTCAAAACATAATCTGCATTATATATGATACGTTCTGTTGAGGAATACCTACCAAAACGCGACCAAAACTGTGCAGTGGTTTGGTCTCCATATGAAGCATAAGTTTAATTCAAAATGTGAATGAAACAAGTAGGCAGTATTTAGCGTTACTGATCTCAATCAAAATCATCAGGTCTGTGCGAACCTTCGAAGGTTCAAACCGGTTCAAACCAGTTCAAACCTTAGCGCCGGTTAGGGTTCAGTTTGTACTTTTCCGAACCTCTTTTTTTTTAATTTTCTTTAGAATGTAAATTTTGGTTCTCCACACGATTTCCGTATAAAAAAAAAAAAAAAACAAAACAAAAAACCATCGATTTTACTAAAACTTGGAAAACTTTACAAGAGGTACTATGACCTTTAAAAGAGAGTACCCCGGTTGAAATTTTTACTCTTTTAAATCCTGGCAATCTATAAACAATTTTGCAGTTTTTAAGTGTTTCAGATGCCCCTTTAATAGTATGTCATGAAAAATCGAAAGTTTCATTGAAAATAAAAGACGAATTTAACAGTGAGAATTTGGATCAGGGTACTTTTTTTTTTAAAGTCATAGTACCTTGTTGTGCCTACCAACAATTCAGACGAACACCGACAATTTCTGAAATCATGGCCAATTTCCGATTCATTGATAGTTCCGGGTTTTTTTTTTTTTTTTTTGGTAAAAGTTGATGAATGAATAGAATATTAAATGAACTTCTCAAATTTAAATTAAATTTGCCATACTTGTTTATCCAGGCTGACCTAATGGTTGCAAAATTTGGATTTTTAACTTTTTAAATGGTGACAATTTTAGCGCTAAAAGGTTAGTATGAAAGTTATGACTTGTAGATAGTTTTGAAATTTCCACTAAGAGATAATTTTGACCAAACTATGGGTAAAACTTTCTTTGTTTCTTTAAAGCCAAAGGTTCGGGTTTGGTTTGAGTTTGGAAACCTTTTCTAAAGGTTCCATTTGAGTTCGGTTCAAAGTCAAAAATTAAGGTTCGCACAGCCCTAAAAATCATTCATCTAAGGGTTCAAACACAGTTCAAGTTTCTGGACATGGTTGCAGTTAGCTTGAAGATAAGGCGTTCAGAATATGAAAGTAATGTGAGACAGGTAAAGGGATCTTAACTTCCCAGCTAGGTGATTATGAACCATTGTCTCAAATCGATGATCAAGTAGGTGTTATCCTAATGAGAAAAGTCACTCGCTAGCCTTGTCATTACGATGGACAGTTCTCAACTCGATGAGTTTGCGCCAATAGGACTGAAGCAATCAGAGCATTTGCATGGTAACTGCGCCACCTTGATTGAGTCGATGAGATCTTCCTGTAAATTTACCACTGACTCGCTATCAAGTAGATACAACGTAAACCTAGAGCGAACAAAGCAATTTAGTGAGAAGGTGACAAGGTTGGCAGTCTTAAGTTTTTGGTGTACCGAAATCAATTCTGGGTAAAGCTTACCTCGGAAGTTTAAGTAGGTGAATCCCAGCTGATAATCTTTGGCAAATTTAAAATTTTAATTCCTTCAAACCAAAACAAAACTTGTCTAAGACTTTCACTTTTTAGTCTTAACCTTTTCACTGCTGAGTTCTTTTGAATATCGAAGTACCCCCACTGCTGAGTTCTTTTTTGCAGATTTTTCATGAAAAAGGTAGTTTCAGTTTTTTGCTCATTTTGAGGTCAAATATGACTCAAATGTCTTGAAATTTGGACTAATAGTGCCTGAGAGTATGAGAAACAGTAAAATGTTAGATTTTTTTTCAACCCAAATTAAAAATTTTTAAAATTCCCAAATTTTGAAAAAATAAAATAAAAAACCTTATTTTTTTATTTTTCCCTTTAAAACACTATTGTATCACTGTAATGTTGATTTCGCCAACTCTCTTACTCAAAGTAATCATAGATGATAAGTTTCAGTGCATGAAACCTTCGAATGATTCCTTTTGACAGAAAAAAGCCCAATTTTGATTTTTCGTTTTGGAGAAAAACAGCAAGAATTGTGCCAAAAATATACAAACAAATGTCTTACATTCTGAATCTCCTAAAGAGTCAAATTTAAGCGTTGCCAGCGCCTCCATCACGTAGTTTATACTCTTCCCAATAGATTCAGTCTATGGTTTGTTATGTTCCGCGCAGATGCGGCAGCTTTACAGGCGGCGAAAGTTTTGGGGGAACCAGACCGGTATACTCGTCGAACGCACTGCAGGACACTATTGGGTTAGACAAGTATACTCGTTGAACGCAGTGAAAAGGTTAAAGCGAAATTCAAGGCTTAAAATGAATCAAATAGTTGCTTATTAAATAACCTTAAATTCATTGAAATCAGCTTGTCTGATTGCTGCTAAAATCCACATTGATTTGCAATTACTTTTGAAAAAGTAATTGATTGAGTAATCAAATACAAAAATTTTCCCAACTCTGTATTATAAAAAAAAAGTGGGTCTTATAGTTGCTCAGGTATTTTTCTTGTCCTATTTAGAGGCGATTCAAGAGCACTTACCTTCATACCCTCTTCCCACGACATCCAAAGATCGCCGCGTGTGAGGAAACAAGCAACAGCATGCCTTGCTAGATGGTGGATCCAACCTTCTTCTCTTAGCTGCGTCATGATTGCATCTATCCATGGGAAACCAGTTTGGGCCTTTGAAGAAAAATATTGGACAGTATCATTGGGTCAATTCCACATTATAACAAAAGACAATTGGCACAGTTAATAAGCTCCATTACGGCATCGTTACTTGACCTAAAAATAACATATTGTGGTCAAGTGGACTGATTCTTAGAATGTTGGCGAAAATAGTGTACAGCGTAGCGCTGGATGTTCAGAGTAGAATTAGTTCTCTGAGTTATCGAGTGGCTTTTGAAAGTATCAAATGTGCACAGTGCTATTTTTGTAATAATTTAGCTTCACCCTTCACTGCATGAGATTTATTTTTCAACCGAAAATGGGATTTTTCAATTCACTAAGTGGTCAAATACATGGGAAAAATAGTAACAAAAAAATGATTGGACAGTCTTTGGGTAAATTTTTTTGTTTTCTATTTTATACTTGTTTTATACACGTGCTGTAACACCATAAGAAGTGGCAGAAAAAGAAAAAAAAAAATTGTTCAAAATTTAAAAAAAAAAAGAATTTGTTTAGATTAATTGGATTTTTCAAAAAGCAAATGTCAAAAGCTTGGTATAAAAAACGAAATTGGGGTTGAATTGGATACGAGGGCAAATCCCCCCATGACATAATTTTCATTATTAAATGCATTTAAATGAGTGTTAAATCTATAAGAATCAAGCATTAAATTCTGTTTCTTCAGACCACGAGAGCTTTGCTGAAAAAAGGCTGAGAAAACTTAGGATGTAATCTTTCTCACAATTAAGCACAAGAAAGAGATTTCTAATTTTTGAAAAGAGCACACCTCATGTTTTATAAGCCTTTGTTTCACAGCTGCTGTTTTGCATATATTCCATGACATTTTTCAATTCTCCGATGATTCCACTAGTTGAGAAAAGATTAGACAGTTCAGTTCAGTTTATCACTATTAAAGCACTGAAATACTCTGATCTCTGACACTCTTTCTTCAACCAGTAGAGTCGTTGATGACTTTAAAAAACTTGCTGACATTTTAATAATTTAACAGCGATTGCACCAATTGAGAAAAGATAACAAATGCGAGTATTTTCATACATTATAGTCATGAATTGAACTGAACTGTGTAATCTTTACTCAACCGGTGGAACCATCGGTGAATTAAAAGATGCCACTATTTATACACAAAGCGGCAGCTCTGCTTTGTTCAGCCTACAAGTTTCTTCCTGGAGGATTAAAAAAGGTGCTTACATTTGCCCATTTGGCTAGTGCCTCAGCATTCTTGTCCCATGGTATTTGAACACAAATCGGATTTCCAATCATTTTATCAAAATTTGGGTTATTCGTTGCAGCACAGTAAAAGAACTCCCTCCATAATAACTGACCATGAAGCGATAGTGGAGGAACAGCTTTCTTGATCTGGTGGAGGGGAAAACAGAGGGGCATTATAGCAGACAATTCACAATCTTAGTGAAAAGATACACAAGCTAAAAGTAGGCTTAAATTTTAGAAATTCAACTGATCTTTTCACTGCTGAGTTAATTTCTCTACAGAAAAGCTTGGCATTTTAGAAAAATTTTTGATGTTGATGTCACTTATAAGTTATTCCTGTTAATTTTAGTGCATTTCAACAGGGTTTACTTTTAAAATCATACATACTTATTTTTGTACAAAAATTCAAGAATTTAAGCGAGTTCTATCAGAATTTATGGTCAGATTTGGTAAACACCTAATTCCAAAAAGTTTAACATTTTATGGTAAACACGCCGATACCCCCCACCAATAAGGAATTTATGCACATGAAAAATCGTTTAAAATCACTGATGCGCCCCATGGCATTTTAGTCAGGATAGTTATCAGCTCTCTATTGATAGCCATAACCATAAGTGAAGAAAAAAATTAATTTTTAAGTTGGCTATGATGGTAAAACTGAAAAAAGTGAAAATCCCTAGTACCCGGCACAAAAATTGCCAATTCGGTGATTCTGTCCTGAAAGATTTATGAAAATGCAAAAACTTGAAAGGTAACAATTTCTCACATCTTGCAGAACCCATAGAAACAAACGAAAACAAAAATTAAAGTTATAAATCCTTATTTCCACTCCGAGTTCTAAGCTGAGTTGCTTGCAAAATGGACAAATACTTGTTTGTCGGGAGGTTAGGAAATTAAACACAAAATTTCTAACTAAGGAAAATACAAAAATAACAAAACTTTCACTGATTGGTGCTGCAGCCTATGTCATATTTTCAGATTTAAATCGTGAGCCGACCACATTGCCAAAATTCTTCATTTTCCACTGATATGTCAATAGGTGCCGGATACTAGCATTAATTACGGGGGTGACGGGTACTGGGGTGATTACCTAATTAAACTTTAATTTTGTCCCAGCTTATAAGTTTACTAGACAGCAGTTATGGCTTTTTTAGCTACACACATTCAGATAAAAATATACCTTCATCACTTACACTAAGCATGTGAATAGCAATGAATTTTGAAAGAAGCTTGGCGTTGGGTATAGAAAAATCTTGGAAATTGAAGGGTGCTGAATAGGATTAAAGTTACCTTTTTCAGGGGTATTTTGCACTACACTCCGAGGATTTGGATTGTCAAAGGAGGAAATAGAATTAATTAGTTTAAAAAATACCTTTTTATATAAATCATTCAGCTGATAGTAAAATAATCTAGTTGAAAGGCAGCCAAATCTTAGATATGGGCTTAATCCTGTTTGCGAAGCTTGAAGAGACTCGGGAGTCATTTTAGGTCGGTCAAATGAAGCGACCCATGCTTTCCGTTCCAGATGTCGTTTCAGGCGCGTCATTGCCTCTGTTTCACCACCAAGCCAGACTGGTGGCAACAGACCTTCCGTTGAAAAACCTGCTCATGAAATTGATTGAAGAGAAGAAAATATCAATAAACAGGTTGCAAATGACAAAGGACATCAAAGAATACTAGAAAATAATAAAGTTGGCACAGCTCTCGGAGTGAATGCAAGAAAATTTTAACTTGAGGGTAGCAGTAAAAAAAGAGAGAAATAATTCATTACATGTACCTATCTTCTGGTCGAATGCAAACGCTCACAGAATTTGGAAACACATTTTTGCAACAGCTCTCTAGAATAAAAAATTGGTCATTGGAGTTGAGAAGCCGAAGGCTAATTTTTGGAACAACTCTTGGTTGAAAGAAATTTGTTTCGCGATCCAATTTTAAAAAATACAGATTTTACTCAAATTCTCACGTTCTATATTCAAGGTACCTGCCCATTAAAACATGCTTACCAAGTTATGGTAAAATCAAACAATTTTTTTCCACTGAAAGTCTTGTTTAGAACCAAAATTCACATTTTAAAAAAAAAAGGTTCAAAATAGTTCAAACTTTTTTGGGAGAAGTTTAATTTTTTTTGTCAGCTACGAATCAAGCCTGTACCAGTGTACCAGTGCTAAGGCTCCAGAGACAATTTATAATAGAGACCACCCACTACCTATCTTGCCCATGTTTGTGTGCATTGGCAACTTTCTTTTTTCCGGGTCTCAACAGAACACCAAAAACATGGACCAAACGTTGACTGATGAGAAAAATAGCTGAGATTTTAGCCTAGTGAAACCAAGCACCAAAATTGCATCAGTCAACGTACGGTTCATGTTGGATGGTGCTCCCTCATGCACCCTGTGTTAATTCCTGTTGAGTTCTGAAAAATAAGTCAGCCATTGTGCGCACTGCTAGTGCAAGGTCTCTATTATATACATGGAAAGTTGGTTGTGTGGAATCTCGGTCCTGCCCCGAAAAAAATTCCACTTAGGACATTTGCGGTCAGAGTACCGGAGGTTTCAAGGAGCTGAAAAAAAATTCCACTTGGCTAGAAATTCCACTTAGAGGACGTTCCACACAACCAACTTATCTCTGTAAGACTCAAACCATTTCCAGCCTCCAAATCTTCTTTCGATTAAAGTTAAATCTAGGTGAGAATGTGTAAGATTTGTTCTTCAGAAATCTCTCAAAAAAAAAAAAAAAAAAAAAAAAAAAAAAAAAAAATCTGGTTCAATAAGGTTCAGATTCTGCATTAACGTAAAAACATTTACGACAGAAGTCAGACAACATAAAAATGCTTGAGTAATAAAAAGTAATAGAAACAGAGATAGAGAAACACACCTAATTCCTCTAGTGTTGGTACTCCATACTTTTCATCGTGATCATCTGAAATAGGAGTGAATGAATTTGCAACAAGACGTATAGAAATAGAGGATTCAGCTTGCTGCGGAGGTTCTAGCTGAGCAATTACAGTCTGGAATTGATGATAAGTAAGAGGAGCTCTGCCGCCATTTTTATTGATAATTCTAAAAAAGAAATAAAAATTCTCCAAAATTACTTGGACAAAAAATAATTGTAATGTAAAATTTTATCAGTTTTTTTTTCTTTCTTTCTTTCTTTCCTCTCATCAAAAACAAAAATAAACTAAAACAATTTTACCACACCAATTTTTACTGAGATCTGAGGTAAATTTTGTCATTTTGAGTAAAATGAGAGAACCAATTGGACACATTTATACTAAACAGACCTTCTGGTATTTCAATGATGCCATTTAATCTCAGCTTTTTAATTCTCTTAAAAATAATCTGATGGATAAAATTGCTTACAATTTTCAGGAACAAGACTTATCGTAGAGAAAAAAAAGTTCCTGGAAGTTCTAAGAAATTATTTTCACTAGGTCTAACTTTATATTAATATTAAAGCCGAGTAAAAATGGCAAAGTCTAAAGTCGAGTAGGTCCCTTTAGTATAAATGAATCCAATTCTTATGAACATATTTTTGGACCACTATATCATACAGAATACAGGTCATTCAATTTCCATGCTTTTTAGATAAACAAAACACAGATGATTAAGGTGATTCTTCAGCGTTTAGCGCCGATTCCTGCCACCAGAGCGCTACCATTCGATTAATGTCAAATTACAGGCGGAAAGTAACTCGTATTTAAGAAAACGGAAAGTCAGTTACTGGATAATCATCTGAAGAACCTCTGCAAAATATCTTGTCAATAACTTCAAACTAAGGCTGAAAGTACCAAACAATGGCAAATCGCAAATCGATTCTTGTATCGAAATGAGATATTTCAATTTTTGGTACTTTCAGCCTTATTTTTGAAGTTATTGACGAGATATTTTGCATACGTTCTTCAGATGATAATCTAGTAACTGACATTCTATTTTCTTAAATATAATTTACTTTCGGCCTGTAATTTGACATTAGGTAATCAAACGGGAGCGCTTTGATGGCAGAAATCGGCACTAACCGCTGAAGAATCAACTTAAAAATGATATAAATTTGGAATAAACCCTTCTTGCTCTTGCTTTATACCGGAAACGGATGTGAATTTTTTGTGAATAGTTCATGTTCGTACTGCGTATACCAGTAAACTTATGGCAAGGTTGTCAGCCCTGCGATGTTCAAGACATGACAATCAATAAAAGATGGCCTGACAAGCCGATTGTGTGGTTCACGTATATCATTTGTTTAATTTATTTTATACATCTGAATCATCATGAATAAGTAACATAACATGGTGTCAGGTATGGGGTTTGAACCCACCGTAAATCATCTGTATAATTCATTTCAGGCGAATTTTCGCGATCGAATATCATAAACAATGCCAACCTAACTGCATATTTCAGGAAAGTCAATTGTGTTTTTAGATGTGTTTTCGGGGCATCGATGGCATCAATTCGATATCGAATTCACCTCCGGATTTGAATTCAAAATCGAATTGATGCCATCGATGACTGAAAACACCGAAAAAAGTTTCGTGTCATCCACTGTTGTCATGCGTAGGTTGGCAATGATTTTGTATAATTTTGTTGGATATATTCGTCGCAAAAATTCGCCTTTTAACTATCCAAAACATCATGAATAAGTAACATAACATAAATGATAAATGGTTTAGGAGTTGGTACTTGAAAAATTTTACTTTGATTAGTCTGCTGACAAACGTACTTATCAAGTTTGTAGAGGGTGTGTGAGACTCTAGAGATCACGTTTATACTTAGTTCTTTACAAAGTGCCATGATGTTTTGGTCACGGACTTTGCCAAAGGGTTCTGGATCTTCTTCGAAGCTTAAGCACGTGATATTCCATTCCTGATGAAAGAAAAATAAAAGAATAATGATGATAAAAGTTTAAAACACTGAACACACACTGGCTAGTTTGAAATTTAATTTAACATCTATAATTGAAGCAGTCCCTGCATTAACAGCCCATGCACGTAAGTGCTGTTTTTGCGCCCAATAGTGCAATTAAAAATTACAATCAAGAAGTATCACCCCCACAAACATGGCAACCATACGATGAATCTACGCGGGCAAAATCAGGTCGATCAGTGCAAAAAGAGCAGAAACACGTGATGTGTGAGTGGGTGTGTTCCTGCATTGGCGAAGAGGAGAACCTACCGTGAAATCACGCCTGGCCGCTGAATCCACATATTACTACTAACTGAGCCAAAGGAGTCAAAGAGACCCAATTTTCTGGTTACTTTTTACTTTTTGCTTCATTTTGAGAAGTTATTTTACTTCAAATTTAATTGAGCCAAAGGTACCAGGTTTATTATTTAGTTTTTACTTTTTTGTTTTATTTTGAATACTTAGTTGTTTTACTTTAAATTTTTTATAATTCAAAAAATTGTGGAGAAAAAGTGATTATTCTTTCATTTAACTGTCGAATCCCATTAAAGTTGCATTGATTTAATTGTTGGGTGCAAAAACAGCACATAACTCATTTTTGTTTTTTGTTTTAAATGACCGCAAATTAACCCAAATCAATTTTTTTTGAAAATTTGACCTTGAATTCTCTTCAAAGAGGGTTCAAAGCATAAAACCACAAAAAAATAAACTAGTTTCCAAATCATATCAACGCTTTATTAGCAAATGAAAACTTTATATGATTTCCTTGAAATCAGGTTTTTTTGTATGTGCCGTTTTTGCAGCCACCGCCTCAATGTGTCTGTTGCACACTTCGGCTACAGCGTTTTAAAGTATCAATTATTGTGTAAAAAGCCGAGAAAATAACAATGGCAGCATCAGAAAACACTAAAATTCAGTATTAAACCCACAAATTGCGAAGAACACTAGACACTATTCACCCCTGTATCTTTCCACCACGTGCACGATATTTCGCGAAATTAGCGCGGCACATTCAAATAATCACGGCCGACTGTCATCACAGCTGACTTCACAAACAAATAAACAGTAAACACTGACGGCATCTGTTTGAATTCTTACGTTTCAATGTCCTCAATTCCTCACAAAAGGTTGTGAAAGGTACAGAGACCGATATTTGTGTCGAACACTTATCAAAATGAAACAATAACACACAGGAGTTCCAAGCATGATGATCGAAGTTGGAATCCTCCTTGGAACTCCTGTGAGTTATTGTTCATTTTGATAAGTTTTCGACGCAAATCTCGGTCTCTGTACCTTTCACAACCTTTTGTGAGGAATTAAGGACATTGAAACGTAAGAATTCGAACAGATGCCATCAGTGTTTACTGTTTATTTGTTCATGAAGTCAGCTGTGATGACAGTCGGCCGCGATTATTTGAATGTGCAGCGCTAATGTCGCGAAATATCGTGCACGTGGTGGAAAGATACAGGGGTGAATAGTGTCTAGTGTTTTTCGCAATTTGTGGGTTTAATACTGAATTTTAGTGTTTTCTGATGCTGCCATTGTTATTTTCTCGGCTTTTTACATTAGAATTGATACTTTAAAATGCTGTAGCCGAAGGGTGCAACAGACCCATTGGTATTGGTTTTGTTAATGAATTACCTACCTAAGCTCAACTCTCAAAGTGCAGAAATCTGAATGCCAATAGACAAGTTTGTAAACTCAGATAATCATAAAAACATTTGACTTACGGGGGCATTCCAGGGTCCCGAGTGCCACAGAGGCACAACTTTAAAACAAATTTACTACGGTTCAAAAAAGAAATAAACTACAAAATAGCCCATGATTAGAAAGAGCTCTGTTTCTAGATTATTGCTCATACAAAGATTTTTAGAAAATATTTGTATTGGATTGATAGTGACCAAAAAAGCGAGGTAACAGGTGTCACTCCATTTCAGTCTCTGTTTTGACTCTTTAAGTTCAACAAGAAAACTCTGTGATTCTTGTGAAGATAAAAATTCGAAAAAAATGTATGTTAAAGGTAAGAGTGTCTTCTATCTGTATACTTACCTTTTCTGTATTTTCTAATTTCTCGCTATTGATCTTTAAAATGAAAAAAGCAGGTAAGTAACGGGTGTCATAGGAAAAGTAACGGGTGTCACGCTATCCACTTTTACACTTGTAAAAACCAATTAAAGAAGTTTGGTTTTTCTTTTTGAGTTTATATCATGAACTTCAGTGAAATTATCACTAGATTAAAGTTTTTTTATGAGATTTTTTATGAGAAACACGTTTTATACCTACCCTCAGGCTTTAAAATCAACCCCTTTTTGGATGCTGAGTGTGACAAACCTATTGAATTTTCCTCTTTTTTGGAATAAAATAGTTGAAATCAACGAAATTTAAAGTCAAGAATTTATCTGAAGTGTAATTTTATGGTGCTCATAGCTTCCTTATTTTTTTTTATTTTTTGTGAAGGTAAGTAGTTTTTGCAACAAAAAAAAATAGAAACACTTTTACCCCCAGGCTCACTTCTGCATGGAATGACCCTTACCTTGAAAAGCTTTGGTAATGCATCTGCAGGTTGGCCTCGAATCACGAACAAGCGAGAATTCAATTTTCTTAGACTGCAATCTAGATCCTCCAGACATTGTAACAGGAATCTGCAAGAAAATAAAATATACTACTATAGAGAAAAATTTTGCAGGAGAGCTTAAGCTTAAAACTGGGGCAGGACTGATAGATTTTTAAACTCCTGCTAGTCCACTGTTTTGGGGAAAATTTGTTAAAAATAAGTCATTTAAAGGAAAATGTACTAATCAGTAAACTGTGAATTTGAATGAGCCTATGAGTAATTTATCTTTTCAAAAATGATTTTTCACTAACAAGGGGATGGTACAACATGTCCGCGGCCAATCCAAAAAAATTTTACGGGAAAATGAGGCCTAGGTGATACCATTTGACGGCCCATAGTCCGTTTTTGCAAATGAGCCCTTTTAAAAGTCGCAAATTAGCACACGCCTATATACTTGTAATTTCGACCTGCAACATTAAGGAGCTCCGATAGCCCAAGTGGCTACGGAGCCAGGTTGGTAATCTATACATTCCGAGTTCGACTCCCGGTCGCGCCGCTTCTTTTTTGCACTCGGATATTTCACAGTTACTTTACTGCGTCTGCATGCTTCTCCCTGTAATATTATGTACGTATCACTGTAAAATATATTTTTTTACACGTAAAATTTTACGAAATGCATGCAAATTTTAACAAAATGCACAGATAGGTGTACGTGGAAAGAATAAGGAATAGATTACATCAAGTATAAGGAGATGCTCCAAAAAAAAAGAAAAAAAAAGGATGGAGACTTACCCATATTATTTGTGAAGAGGTGGACGAATAAAGCGCGCAAGCAGGGGTGCCGATGAAGAAGAATTCAAATTATAACAAATGAGAGAAGTAATAGATAACATTTAAAAAAAAAATTAAAAAAACAAAAAAAAAAAGAAAAAAAACATAAAATGAACACTTGAAGCTCAAAATTAGTATTAGTAAACACTGATCCACGTACACGTTCCACTGATCCACGTTGAATCGATTATTTTACATGCTGTCAAATCATACACTTCGATTTTGAGCCTCGAGCGTTCATTTGATGTGTTTTTTTTTCTTTTTTATTCTTTTCGATTTTTTAATTTTTTTTTAAATGTTATCTATCTGTGCATTTTGTTAACATTTGCATGAATTTCGAAACATTTTACGTGTAAAAACACATAAGTTACTGTGATATGTACATAATATTACAGGGAGAAATATGCAGACGCAGTAACTGTGAAATATCCAAGTGCAAAAAAGAAGCGGCGCGTCCGGGACTCGAACTCGAAACGTGGATGTTACCCAAGGTTATAGATTAAAGAGGTATGCTCATCTGACTTCGCGCCACGAAATCAGTAGCGCGCAGTTCAAAATCCAGATCCAAGATGGCCGGAAAAAGCAGAAAACATTGTATACCTACTCTTTCCAGAAAACATTGGGCTATTTTCTGCTTTTCTGGAGAGGGAGCCCGATGTTTTCTGGAAAGAGTATACAATGTTTTCTACTTTTTCCGGCCACCTTGGATCTGGATTTTGAACTGCGCGCTACTGATTTCAAGGCGCGAAGTCAGATGAGCATACCTCTTTAATCTATAACCTTGGATGTTACCGACATGGCGCCGCAGCCACTTGGGCTATCGTCGTTTCATGATATGGCATTACGAAATTACGAGTATATACGCGTGCGCTAATTTGCGACTTTTAAAAGGGCCCATTCGCAAAAACGGACTATGGGCCGTCAAATGGTATCACCTAGGCCACATTTTCGAGCTAGGTTTTTTTTTTTTTTCTACTTCCTAGTACCTTTAAATTTTAAAGCAAGCTAAACATAAAAGAATAAGTTACCGCCATTTGTTGATTCCAACATTTGAGGTGCTAGCAAACCATGGATCTATGATGAACACACACCGGAAAGTTGAAGCTCCAATAAGTCCTTCTTTTAAACTAGGATTATCATGTAGACGTAGTCCTTTACGAAACCAATGAATGGTATGCTTTCCACTTTGACCCATAGCGTTACGTTAAATAGCAAAAATGACGCAAGAAATGAGAATAGAATACAAGTATCACTGGAGGAAAGCACATTTTCTGAACAGTTTTTGGAGTAAAAATCATTTCTTGGGCATCCCTCTGCTTGTTTCCAGCAGTAAAGACTGCTCACAGTATTTAACAGTCCCACTCAGGGTAGGCACTGTAGAACTGAACCACAGGAAAAAGTGAAAAAATAAAAAAAAATTGAAAATTGTACATAAAACTGGAGAGACGATTACAATTGAATGATTACAAATCTGTCAGGTAAAAAACGGAGGTTTAGAGAGAAATGACAGACGCACTTAGGTCTGGTGAAGATTAAAACACAAGGGATGGAGCTTTGACTGAATAAAATTACTCTAAAAAACACTTGATGTTTCAAAACTTGAGGGGTTGCATAAAAGGAAGAACGATGAACCACGATTAAAAGCAACTCGATCACAGGTTAAAAATCTATGAAACTGGTGCAAGACATACATGAAAACAATAATTTTTACATAATGGCTTATCAACACATCACACATAATTATGTCATAAAGTTTGACAGAATAATTCATTGGTTGCTCTTCATTGTTATGCTGATAACTTGAGGAGTCAAAGCTGAAGTTCCAGTGACGTAGGAAGTCCTTCGCAGAGTGGATATTGCGATAGAATCACGCGTTTCTTTATCACAATTGAATGCAAGAAAAAAGCCGAGTGTAAAGGATACAAATCGCAACTTTAAAGAGAAATGAAGAATCAAGTCAAAATTTCCACAACATGTCGTCGCTTCGCACTGCTAATTCTCCCAGCTTTGAAAAACGTGACTTCAATGCTAGTCGCGCGCTGATTGGTCAAAGCGCGTCGAGGCTCCGCCAAGTCACGTTGCACGGACTGTGTTCCTTCCGTCTCCACACCGTTGCCAAACGAAGGATATCACTCGCATAAACTAGCTCTACATCCGTACTGATAATTCAGAAAAATTATTCGTGCGATGAAGAGCGGCTGTCGCGGAATTTTTGTTTGGTTTATTGGTTATGTTTCTTGGAACTGCATGTGCGATGGGTCAGAATTTGAAGACTCGAAAAACGATGAAAATCATAAAGTTGACAACACGGCATTTTGTAGAGGCGTATACTGGTGTTGCCAGTTGATGCAGTTAAAACTTTCTAATACATAATGTAGGTAAGTACCAATAGGTACTTACGAACATAATGATAAATTAATACTCAACTTTAAAATTTAAAGTCTTCACAAAAATCAACAATATATTTAAAGTTTAAAATATATTATTGATTTTTGTGAAGAAAACAAATCAAAGGCATTTCTAGGAGAGATTCAATTCCCCCTTACCTTGCCACAGCATTGAATGGGTTATACATATAAAAAGTCTGATAATCCTTCCTCAAAATCTGGATTTCAGTCTTCAAAAAATTAAAATTGGTACTTAGAATCCCCTCATGAAAATATTAACTTTCACAATAATAATTTCAATGTTGCGATTTCAACAAAAAAAAATTGCTTGCCTGGTGTGAGTAGCTAAATCCTCCATCAATGTAGATTTTTTCATATAATTTGCGCTTAAAAATGCTCGATTTGGCAAAGGGGCCAAAAACTTAAGTAGGTGTAAAATATCACTTTAAATGCAAATTGTGATCATATAGCATATTCTGCTGATACCATCTTTTCACAAAAGATTCAATCCTGACAATGCCCAAAAAGTCCTCAAAACAACCCAAAATACCCCTTGTATGCCAAATTGCTCAAACTGAGCTCAAGAAAGCCTCAAAACATGCCCATGTTGTCCTCAAGCAGTGATGTACCGGAGGCCCCCGCGGCGCGGGGGGCCCCACTATAGGACCTTTAATCAGGGCCCGATGATTACATCAGACCCGTGTATTAGACAAAACATAACATTTGAAAGAATAAAGATAAAGAAGGAGGAGAAAATAAATCAGTGTAATCTGAAAGTAAAAAGAGCTGGTTTGTTCCTCCGTTAGATGTGATGAATTGGCCATGTATTTTTCGTGGTATTAAATGCATATTGAAAAGCTTTCAGAAAAAGAAAGCCAGCTCTTTTCTTCTTGGGAGTCGGGAGAGAAACATAATTTTAAAGCTAAAACTGCGTGAAAAAACGTCTCGAGAGCATTCAATTTTCAAAATATTTCAGGGGAGGACCCCTGAGCCCCCTCCAGATGGGGGGGGGGTTCTTCATATACACTCCATTCACTGTGTATAAATCTGTAGGGCCCCGACTGAAGGTTTGCGGGGGGCCCCCAAAGGTTCCGGTACGCCACTGTCCTCAAGGCTCAAAGTAAACTCAAAAAGTCCTCAAACTAGGCTTCAAGCGCCTAGATATGCCCAAATATTACTCAATATAGGGTCAAAAATACCTGAGGATTGGCCCAGAGTCCATGAAATAAATATGCGCGATGAGTCCGGGAAAAATATCTCCACCGTATCCAGGTGGACTGAGCCTTTCCGTAAAAATAAGGGGCGTGAGTGCTGAGGGGGAAAAGGAAACATTCCAGCAATCTATGGAAGAGGAAATAGTGGTAGGTACATAAATCGTTTCAAGCTCTCTTTCTCCAGTGCTTCAGAAAACTTAACCCTTCCCACTCCTTTTAATTGAGTCATATTCTTTGGAGAAACCACATAAAATGAAAAATGCTAAATTTTGAGAAAAACGCATTTTAAAAATTGATTGCGAGTATTTTTAATTCTAACGTTCCGATTTGTAAAAACTGAATGTCATTAGAAAGGGCACACTCATGTGAATCATCATACAAACGGGTAAAAATATTCTCTGTTGAGAACAGGACAGGAGAATAATAATAACTCAGTGAGTTATACATGGTTTCTTCAGAGATCAAATTTACCATTAAACGAGGGTCATCCAGGAAGTAAGTGTCCCTATCTCATAACTCCAGAACTAATAGCGATAGAAAAAATCCAAAGTAACGAGCTTGTTTATCATATTCTCAGCTTTCCAGAGAGTTTAAGATGTTTAGAATTGATCAACTAAAACACGAGAAAAAGGACATTTTGTGAAGGAGCCTCTTGTCGCTGCGTGTCCACCTCTCTATCCGCTGGCATGCACTATACTACTCACGGTTGTTTATGTACCTGATGTGATATTAATCGTCTAACACACCGATGTAGGTGATAAAAACAAATCATGAATGGTTCATTTGACGCATGAACTCTTACATACTATATATACGTCTCGAAAGCTTAGAGCATCAGGATTCACAATTTGGATTCTCCAGTAAAACCACGTATACGTGTATACGTGGTTTCTCCAAAGAATGACTCAATTGTGGACCTTCCTGTGCTTCACTTGAAAATGGGGGAAATATGCTGTTTAAAAGAGTTTTTGAATAATATAACCTTTCGCGGATAAATAAAATGCATTTTTTACACAAATTATGTGTGTGTCAAGCTGGGATTGACAATGGAGAGGAACCCGTAAATCAATTTTGTCGAACACGGCTCGCCCAAAAAGCGGAAAGGGTTATAAAAAAGCAGCATCAGAATGAAATTGAGGCCAATTCCAGAAAAAGGTCCCATGAAACAACAGATGAGCTGATTCTGAGGAATCAGCATTGAGATTGAATAGACTTCTGTCATAAGAGCGCACCAATTGTTTTACAGGCCCTTTATCCCCGAAATGGTTTCAATTGAGAATTAGAGAGCCTCCCCTGAAAGTTTTACTACCCGAATATTGAAAGTGCTTAGGATGAAGTTCTTTTGAAAGACAATCACCCCTACCGAATATGAAATGCTGGCCAAGATTCTGGACAAACAGAGGATTTAACTTTCCAAATATTCTTCTGACTGATCGTTTATTATTTGTCTTCGTTTTTTTTCAGACTTTCCGTTAAACCCTCCATACACGCTCAAAGTAGGATCGTCAAATTGGGATTGGTGAGCTGAAATCCACCGCAAACTGTAGATTGCCAACTTGACAAGTCTAAAATTCAAACATAACCTTGACCAAAACACCTCCGAAATGGGTTTATTGGTTTTGTAGACTGTGGATGGGTGAACAGATGACACACCATACATCGTCAAATAACTCTGCAGTTTGACAGGCCGTCAAATTGCACAGTTGTTCAACGAACGGAACGTCAACCAAACATGCAACGGTTGGTTCACCTGCCGTTTCGTAGTGGATCTCGGCTCATCGATGCCAAATTGACGATCTTACTTTGAGCCTGTACGAAGGGCTTTAGTTACCCTTCTGCGCTCACATGAATAACGAAGAATAAAATTGTTCCATAGGCTGAAGTTTGCCCATCCCTACCAAATAGATCATCAAACATGCTTTTCGAAGCATTAAGGTGATTCCAGGCGAAACTTTTCCAGATTTCAATCTGATGGATAGCGCCACTTGTCACTTTTGGGAAAAGTTGTATTATTGGCATTTTAAATTGAAAACAAAGAAAAAACACCAAATCCAAGGAACGTCAGCAACTGCGAAATTATTTATGGATTTTTTGAGCCCAAAACGAGCAGCATGGGGCAGTTGCAAGGGTCTGAAATTTTGGGTTTTTTTTAAAGAAAATGAAAATATTTGATAAAGTGAGAAAAAAGTTGCCTTTGGTTTCTAATTAAGTCCTATTGTTCCGCAAATGAGATTTTGGCTCAAAATACATTGTTTTAAATGGCAATTCCGCGTAGTGATATCACAACGCATACGTTTTTTTACGACTTTACATGAGCGTATCTCCAAAACTGGGACACTTAGGAAAAAACCAAAGGCACCATTTTTCTTGGCTCATCAAGAATTATCATTTTCTTTGTAAAAACACAACATTTCAGACCCTTGCAACTGCCCCATTGGTTGAGAATTATAGTCGTAATTGATGAAATTTATTTCGCCATAAGCTTGGTGAATGCTCGTGATATACTGTGTCGATCAGCCTCACTCCCACTTATTGAGGCTTATGGGAATTTTTGTATTTCATAAAACCCAGATTATTTTTGAGTGTTTCAGCTTATAGAACTTTCAGGGTGTCTTCCTGCAGTACACCCGCAGGTACCGACATTCCTCAAATTCGTACTTTTGGCGTAAAATTATCAATTTTAGCCAAAAACTGTTGACTTTTTAAGCAGCTCAACTTGGTATCTACAGTTCAAACTAATCGATCCTGGAATCATCTTAAAACCAAAATGCTCAGTAATACATGTGAATAATAAAGGAAGTTTTTCAAAGAATCCTCTCTTGTAAGAACCATCAGCGTTGACTTTCTTAAAGCACGGCTCCAAATAACTAAGTATTTCAATCCTAAATTTGCCTGACTGATGAAAGTTAGAGGGATATTTTCCTGTCACTTGTGACTTTGCGAGGTGGTGGCTCGGGCAATTTGGCAATGATGTTTTACCTCTCTTTGAATCTATGTACTATGGCTTTCAAAGGAAAGTATCCTGATAGAAATTTTCATTATTTCATTACTCAACCAATTTGAGAAATTGTATAGTTTTCAAGTATTTCAGAGTCTCATAGTATTACTCAGAGTATCACTTGTGATATTATGACTCAACAAATTTAAAACAATGGAAAATGAAAGAAAAATTTATCAAAAACAATTTCAATGAGAGGACTTTCTTTTGAAAGTCATAGTAGAACAATCGATTGTTGAGGCTATTGAATTGATTTTTTTAAATAGAAACAAAGGGAGGTAAAATATCTTTGCCAAATTGCACGAGTCACCACTGATGTGAGGCATGCAAATGCATCGTCATCCATACAGCAAAAAGTTGTTTAAGTCAATGAATCAAAATTTGAACTTTGAAACGGCATTGGCACTCATCTTGGTACATGACAGATTCTACAAGTGAAGTCAAAACATAAACTTTACTCAAGAAAATTTATTCAAGTTGTTTACTGCACAGCAAAAGAAACAAAAACAAACACACAGCACTTTAATCTCATGAAAAAAAAAAAATTATGGACATTTTCTTGACTTGCAACTGTTTGCAGTATCCACAACAATGTAAGGTTCTGGTTTTTAAGGAAAAATTATTTCAAACAAAGAGAATCAAGTAAAAAACTTTAACAAAAACGTTTGATGATTACAAAAAGGCTCATTTGAATCTGCAACCAAAGTTCCATTAGGATTAGGCATGGAGAGCTTTCGATTGGTTTTAACATTTTTCAATTATCTAATAAATTAGAGATTATAATAATATCATGTTATTCGGGAGACTTATCACTTTTGGAAATCTCTAATTCTGTCAATTTTTTATCGATAAAAAGGACATAATTGTTTAAATTTTCCATAAAAGAATTATACTTTAGAATAATGTCACTGATTTGTTTTGTCTGATTTTCAACAGCAGATTTGATTACAATTTGTCTATCAATAACATTGCTTAGATTAGGTTGATTTGAAATTATTTTTGACAGGTCTTCATTTAATACAGTACTTTTCTGTTTATTAAATTCTTCTAACAAAGTCGAACATTCTAAAATACCATCGTAATTGTTTAGAATCAATGCTGTTTTCACTTCAGAGTCTACAAATGAGTTTTCATAATTTGGATCTAGCACAGCATTCAGTTCATCTAACGACTCTAGAAAGCGTTTAATTTTTGACTGACCGGCTAATGCAGACGAGAGAATGTCTTGTAAATCACACAAAACTTGTAGAATTGGTTTTGACTTGTCAAAATCATCGATGGAGTCATTTTTGAAAACTCTCCCATGCAAGGTTTCAGTCCGTTTCTCTAACAGGTGAAGTTGACTATCCATGATGACCCTTGAATTGGCTAAAAACAAAATTTAGACAAAAATTAGGTAAGATGGAGCATTTCAAGAATATAATCGATTTTAGATTAAACTTATTGTGAGTAGAAAGTATGATGAACAGATTGTTTCCTGGCCATTCCTCCTAGCGATAGCCTCCAACAGCATCATTTTCACAAGAATTACTAAAGAATTTGGTGTTTTAAATTCCTAGGAATATTCCGGAGGCAGAAGACTACTTTTAAGGCCTTAAGTAAGAATAAAATTGGATCCTTGAAGTAGCTTTCAAGTGAATAACTGGTGATTGATGGGCACCATCCGTCTTCATTTGGCAGCCCACAAACCTTTGACGATCATAAATGATGTCGGGAATCATCATCAATTTTGGCACAGCTTCATTTCCCTAATTTCACTCCTATTACCTATAGGATCACTGCTCTAAGTGACAGTTTAAAGTACATCAAGACAGTAGGTATGTGCAGCGTGTGAAAAATACCGCCACAGGCGCGGTGGTCAAATTTGAGTGATGATAAGGGATGGTCATTGGTCAACACCAGCGTAGATCAGGCCGGAACAGGCTCCATCAGCACGGCTCGGCATGGTCTTGAATGCTGTACATGCCTGCCTGGATCTACTTCTATTGCGGTTTTGCTCTTGGACCCTTTCCACCCTCCTGACAGGCTCTCCCACAACTTAACACAAGGTCTAATCTTCCAGCCAAAGTCCAGTGACAACCATTCTATCCAGTAGCGACAGTATTGATGTAATCTTTGCTCTCTGTTCTGTGTAAAAGCTGCACCGGCACTTCCCGATTTGAATCAAACCACATTTAATTCACAATGTCTTCTTCCCGATTCGGAATGAGCTCAAAGAGTACAGCCCCACCTACCCGTAATTCCTTTGGTTGGTTACTTACAAAGTCAAAAAACAGCTAGATAATGATTGTCATACCTGTGCTGAAGTCGCTGATGAATTCACAATATTTTAGGATGGGTCGACAGCAGTCAGCAGTTCAGCACTAAGCCAGAAAGTGATAAGTTGCAAATTCTCTTCAAACAAGTGGTGGGGCATGCATGGATGCAGAGGCAAATTTACAAACAATTCAAATCAACAACCGTAAAGTCTTTTGTATACAAGAAGATTCAAGATTTTAGATATCCTCAAAAACCGGGGATTATTCAGGGATCAGAAATATTATGTACTGATTAGTGATTTATTATGATTAAAGATTATGGCAAAGAGTAAATTGAAGAGGTTATGTTTCCTTGAGTTTACACCACACTCCGCCTCTGACGTCACAACTCACTACCATCCATATATAAACTGAAATAACACGTGCTCTTATTTCTCTGTTTTAAACTGAAGGCTTTTTATTTTTATTTCTTGGATAGTTGGATTAATTTTTTATGACATAATTTCTTCTATGTGAACGATCGAACCTTCTAGGAACTAAATCACGAAAAATCATCTTGGTAAGCAATTTTCCTTTTCATCACCATAGTTTCTAAGCACTAACGTCTGAAAGTAAACACTTCTAATTCTCCATTCCATCCTTTCATTAATATTATTGATGGCCCACATGCAACAGTTCTGAAAGTTTTGTTCAGCAAGTTTCCAAGAATCCATTTAGTCTATTTTGGTTTATTGGTCTCTCCATTC
Source organism: Trialeurodes vaporariorum (assembly GCA_011764245.1). Classification (NCBI taxonomy): domain Eukaryota; kingdom Metazoa; phylum Arthropoda; class Insecta; order Hemiptera; family Aleyrodidae; genus Trialeurodes; species Trialeurodes vaporariorum. Next base: position 51,302,332 of record VMOF01000111.1, read on the forward strand.
ATGATCAATTTTTCCAAGTCAATTGAGTTTCCGGGAGACTGACTCCGGAAATAGGCCTTTTTACATTGCAATAGATAAGTGCAGGGACAGGGGCATTAATCGCAGCTGGTGCGAAGATATTGGGTCTCAGAACCCTCTATGATCTTTGTAGCTTTGATTAATCATAAGTGGCAGTAGTTGTCGGGGATGGCCGGCCTTGGTGGCTTGGTGGCTAGAGCATCTGGCTGCCAACCCATAGGCAAAGAATTAAAAGAGGAACAGAAGCGAAACTGTGTCCCGGTTTTGGTCACGGTGTCATGGCCGACCTGGTTAGTACACGGAGGTCCACCAGCTTGTAAACAAACACGAAGTGCAATGTTTTCTCAAGCTCTGGGCGCTCTGGCATTGGTTTCGCGAGCGCAGGCTTTTCGAAATGGTTTCCCGCGTACTAACCAGCTAAGCCAAATTAAGCCTATCCGAGTGACCCATTGTCTCTTACGGGAGTTTCGCTTCTGTTCCCCTTCTTATTCTGTGCCATAGGTCCCAGGTTCCAAACCTGGTAGTGGTGACAAATTTTCTGAGAAGCTAATTGTAAGTTCTCTGCAAAAAGAGACTTCCAATAACAGCATTGAAGGAAATTTGGATGCCTAGAGCATGTGGGGTCAGCCATGTTGTTTAGTGTGTGCGCCAGATACCAACTGGCTCCTGACCAGGGCCTCTGCTTGGTATTCGTACTGGCTTGCGATTTCGCAAGTTGGGAGAGCTGACTCACAGGTGTAATGGTCGGTGTGACTTGGAGGGTTGGGGTTGGGTCAGAGAGTGGGAATCAAGACTGGGTAGGGACATAAGGGTAAAATCTTGGAAGTAACTTAAAATAACACGTGGGATTAGCTTCGGCTACTTAAAGTAACGGGGGAAAAAAAAAAAAATTGAGTTGCCTGTGTCTGAAAGGCATCAACATGCATTGGGAAGCTGTTTGTATGAAATGAGTCTTATCACTTTGCTGAAAAGATACTTGCCCATGAGGGTAGATGCGTTTTCGGTGGCTTGATGTCCCTTCATGGAATGATGGTCAGGGAGCAGCGCCTTAAAACTTGTTGAGCTCCAGAGGTGTTGAAAGATGAACATTGGAATTATAGCGTGTCAACTCCTCTGGTCTCTAGGAGTTGCCGCTATATGGCGTGGTCTTATGGAGCTGCTGCCCGTGTTAAATCAACATCCAATTGTTGCGTTTTTTATTCACTGGTGCGGCTCCGCTGCGCTATAATGGTTTTTTATGCCGTTGCCCCAGCACCAGAGTGTACGGGATTGTTTTTTTAGTTGTGGTGCAATGAATCTGGTGCTGCTCCCGTGCAAGCTCCAGTGCATCGGAGTTGAAGATAGATGCACTGGAGCTTCCGGTGCTGCACCATGAAGCTTCGATGCAGCTCCAAAAGCTCCGGGTTATCGCACTGGTGCTGATTCCGGTGAATACAAAACTGCACTAAATCAGAACTTGTTGAGCTAGTGTCGGTGCTCCTTAATAAAACTTCCAGCAACGGACTAACTCTATTGTTGCTCTTCAGGTGGAATGACAAGCAATAACAACAATTTTGTCTAGCCTCATCCTTTTAAAAGCTCTTATTTTTCTTCTCTCCTAATTTTTTATTTCATTTTTTCTAATTGCTCTGATTACCCTTTTCTCAGGAAGGACAAAATGGTTGGTTTAAAAGCTGCTGCTCCGACTTTCACAACTCCCTCTCCTAAGAAGAAAGGAAAGTAAGTACTGTCCCCCTTGCCCCCCTCCCCTCATTGTTTTTTATTAAACTGGTTTTTTTCTCTGTTTTCCTCTGCGGAAGAATAGATCAGAGCTGATTCATTAGGAGTAGCACTTTGAATTTTGCAGTTAAGTAGTGTTGAGCTACTAAAAATGCGTCAAAATTTGTTGGTGAGCAGTGGTTAGTTTCTAAACAACTGCTCACTGGTGGATTATGATGCGTTTCGGATGTAGGCGCTGCTTCTTGTCAGCATCTGATGCTCTAAATGTGGCTGCGATAACTTGACCTTTTATTTGCGTGACTATTACGAATGCTTCATACCATCATCATTGTCTACTCTTGAATTTTGAAATTTTTGAGACAGTTTTTCCGATGCCTGCACAAATTTTGTTATTTATTTATTTATTTATTTATTTATTTATTTATTTATTTATTTATTTATTTATTTATTTATTAATTTTCGCAACAACTCATTAAGTTACATTTTACTTATTTGAAGCTGTAATTTGGCTTTTATCATGCTTCATTCGTTATAAAGTAAACAATACTTCACAATTCAAATCACTCAAAATATGAGAATTTCGAACACAAACTTTGGGAAACCATGTATAAATGAGAAATAGACAAAATGCTCCGATTTGATTATTTATTCATCTTTTTTGCATGACATCAAATGAAAGTTAAATGTTTGAGCTGTCTGTCTACAAATTCTCCATTTGTTTTGATTGGCGTTTTTGAGGATTTAAGGTTTTTCCACTTTTAAAGGCTTATTAAGGTGATTCCATGCCACGTGAGCAAGGTGATCGATTAGTTGATCGAAATGGTCATTTACCGGATTCGATGAAGTTTTTTTTGTGAATTGGGGATTGTCAGCACCTGTACGTAGATCTCACAAAGTTATCTGTTAAGTTTGGATGCTTGAATCCGTAAAATGAGGACGTAATTTCGGAAATTCGCACAATCGTTGCTTGATCTCTTGTATCGCACTAGGATAGTGAGTATTCCCATAACTACATCCTTATTTTGCGGATTTGAACATCCTAACTTAACAGATATCTTTGTTAGATCTACCTTTAGGTGCTGACGATCCTCGTTTTACAAAAAAAAAAAACTCCTTAAAATCCGGTAAATTACCATTAATTGTTGGACTAATGGATCCCCTTCGTCATGGGGCATGGAATCACCTTAAATTGTTCACTATTATTGTTAAAAAAGCGCTCTACTTTCTTCTTATGATTTCTCCTCTAAGCTTGATAAGGATGAGCACCAGAATGTTCTCAAGTTGAAGTCCCCCCTCCCCAAATAAAATCTTAATAGGCTCTTAATTTCATTTTATCAGGGCATTCAAGAAGGACAAATTAAACAGTGCATCAACTCCAGAAACCTCAAATGGGGCAGTAATTAAGAAGGAGGCTGTCACTCCAAAAACTCCGAAGTCACCAAATGCAGTTGCAGCAAAAAAGGGTGCTGCATCCCAACCAAAAGGCAAAAAGAATTTTGGACAGTTTGGAAAGAGGAATGCTTTGAAAGCCAAGGATGATGTCTTCTCCAAATTGGTCAAAGAGGAGGCCAAAAAAGAGAATCTGTCTCCTGCATTCATGAAAAGATTGGACAAGACAATTGCAAGATTGCCAGAGAATGGAAAAAAATTTGTGGTAAGTTGTTTTCTAACTTTTTCCATCAACAAAAAGAATCCATCCTCTTTAAATTTGGAGAGTTCTGAACAGGGCTCATATAGACATTGGCGGATACAAGGGGGAAGAGCGAAGGGGGCGCCCTCGTCTCCCCCGTTCTGCCTAAAGAGGGGGAAGGAAAGAGAGAAAACAGGAATGGAGGTCACCAGGGGGGGACAAAATCCCTCTCGGTTTGTGAGGGCTAGATCCGCCTTTGCGTATGGAATTGCGGCTCCCTAACAAACTTTACCTTTAAGCTCTCCAAGGGTTCGGGGAACACTTCAGGGAAATGTGGGATTGTGGCTCTCCAGCAGCAAATAATTAATTGAATCTTCCAAGTAACTGTTTTAAGGTAAACAACTCAGTAGCCGGCACCCATTTTTTACAATGTGAAAAGTATTAGTTTGGTGTTAATACTGGTGCTTTGTGTGGTTTTTTTCCTGAGATTTCAAGTGTGAAACATTCGAAAAAAATATGCTGAACACCTAAATTGCCACTAAACTACATAATATTTTTCACATTGTGAAAAATAAGTGCCTGGTACTGGTGCGCATTTTGGGGTGCCGGCTACTGGGGTGTTTACCTTAAGTCAATGCAGCCGCCAGAATTTGAGAAATGCAAAGTAGGTGACTTTTGATTGGAAAGTTTCCAGTTATTTTTTAGATGTTTCCCAAACAAGAATGTGGTCAAGAATCATGAATCTCCCAAGAGTCACGACTTGAATAACGCAAAGTTAGGGACTAACAACCTGAACGCTGCCAGACAATTTTCAGCTGTCCAAATTAAGTCTGATAAGATTGTTTTAAAGTTTCTCTGAACGGTTGTAAAATCTCATAAATACCGGGATGTGGAGCCCTTGCAATAGTTTGTGCAGAATCTGTTGCAAGTTGTCCTTGAGTTTGGGCTCCATGCAGTGGTGTACGTGGGGGTGGCTAAGGAGGCTAAAGCCCCCCCCCCCCAGACTTTCCCCAGACTCTTCCCCTCCACCCCTGGGAATAATTTTCTGTCAAACGCTCATCATTGCGAGCCCCCACCAAAAAAAAATCCTGCCTATGCCACTAGCTATGTTCCGTTCTGATTATAGTATTCTGTGCTGCCAATGTTTTTCCCATTACTTTTTTTATTTCTTTTTTTAAGTATCATCATCCTTCATCACACTATTTTCCTTTTTTTTCTAGCTTTGGATGGTTCACAGCGTAGAATATAAAATTAAGTTCTTGCCTATCATTGAGGAAGTGTTCAAACTCATAAAGGAAATGAAAGTGTTACCATTAGCAAATGGAGTAGTGCCAAAAACCAAGAAGCAGAAGAAGAACGAAAAAAGAGCGAAGCGGAAGTTGCTGATGAAAGAGAAATCAAAAAGTGGTGTTTCTGCACCTGCATCAGACAAGAGCAAACCGAGAAAGATAGACGATGTCAGCGGTGATGCTGAAGATGACAATAAAGTAGCCTCGTCAAATGTAATTAGCAAGAAGACAAAGAAAGTCAAACAAGAAAAAGTTGAAACATCAGATATCTCTCTTAGCTCCTTAGCCCTCTCAGCTATAAGTGATACTGAAAGCACTCCAAGCGAAAAGAAGAATAAAAAGAAAAAGAAGGGGGGTGATTCCGCAGAGATCTCTTTTAGTGCCGGTGATATGGAGACTGTCAGTCCAAAAAGTATAAGTAAGAAAAGGAAGAAGAATCTTATGGAACCAGCGAACCTTTCTTTTAGTGTAGGTGATGAAGAGTATGATAGCTCATTAGGACTAAGTAAGAAGAAGAAGAAGAAAGATTTAGGAAGAAAGTCTGTTGCGTTCTAAAAAGAAAGAAGCAACTGCCTTTTAACGTTTGGGTATGAAATGCATTCAACATTCAACATAAAAGAGTAATGGAGGACATTACTGAAAGAAGGGCTTATAAAACAAGTGGTGTGCTCTTCAGGTAAAAGCTTCCAATTGATAACATTGTGTCATTCTCAGGAAGAGCACAACTATTGTTTTACGAGCTTTTCAGAATTTCAATTGTATGCAAAAATCGCTTTACTTGTAATTTGAAACAAGGTAATTTATGATTCGTAAAATATGAATGGTGCTCACATCCTCATAAATGACTGTCATGAAGAAAAATTTGTTAAGTTGATTCTTCAGTGTTTAGTGCCAATTTCTGCCAGTAGAGCGCTACCGTTCGATTAGTGTCAAATTACAGGCCGTAAGTAATTTATATCTATGAAAATGGAGTGTTAGTTTCTGGATAATCAGCTGGAGAACGCCTCTGCAAAATATCATGTCAATAACTAAAAAAATAAGGCTGAAAGTACCTAAAAATGGAATATCGCAAATCGATTCTTGTATTGAAATGCGATATTTTGCAGAGTCATTTTTCAGATGATTTTCTTGTAACTGACACTCTGTTTTCTTACATATGCATTACTTTCGGTCTGTAATTTGACATTAATCAAACGATAGCGCTCTGGTGGCTGAAATCGGCACTAAATGCTGAAGATTCATCTTAACTGAGGTCTCATTGAATACTGGGGGAAAAGTCCTTGCATATCTTGTAACAAAGGCCCTTAACAAGTCCTTGTCTATTCTTCGATTTTCTCTGTAAAAGAAAGTTCTTTTTTAAAATGTATCACTGAACTTTTGACTTGCAGAGGAGCTCAAGGATGGATTTAACACGGTGGAGGCATTGTGGCCTACTGGATTCATGCTTGATAATAATGCACAATGAGTGTTGTACTTTGATTAGGCCCAGGAAACTTTCCTGTGAGTCCAGCTCTATAAATAATGAGCACAATTTACTATGTATCAGGATTAGAAAAGAATTTATCGCTAGGGCAAACATTTACTCGATAATTCTGGCCAATCAAATCGCTGTGATGATATTTCAGGCTCCACCACAAGGTTTTTTTTTTTTCTTTGAGGAATTCAGGACAAAACTTTTGACCTTCAATGGAAGGATTGAAGACACATTTTCCCCAATCTTAGTGGAGCTCACTTATTTTGAGTATTGGGTTCTGACAAGTGGCAGTGCCTACCTAAGATTTTCGATTCGTTTGATTGATGCATTTGGAAAGCAGGCACCCCGATCCCCAAAATAAGTGAGCTCTGGTAAAATACTCTGCTTGAAGTATGTCTTCGGCTGCATGGGCAACTCTGTCTCCACTATCTCACATCTGACAAATGTAAGTTTCCGGTTTTTTCAGTGCACCACTGGATTCTAATTCTTTATCTAAGAATTTCTTAAATTCTTTCATTACTACTTTCCAAGGAGCACCCCTAAAGCTGTTATTCCTTCACTGATTGCGCCACCATATCTTCCTAGAAATTGTGATAGTGAGTTAACTAGAACCAGTTCATCTGAAAAAAAAAAATATTTTTAGTCCTGTTGACCATCTTCAGATTGAAATATGAAAGAATAATGTATAAATTTTTCTCATCGTAATCTCAAACTATGCCCTGTGTTTTTCTCCTCTATTCTCAGTTTCAAATTTTAATTTTCAACAGAAAATTTTAGACATGTTTTTCAGTTAGTTCGTAAAATTCTGACAAAGTTGTTTTTATCCGAATCCTGTAATAAATGTTTCATTGTTTGATTCTGTATTTTCTAAAATTTGAAGTCTTCATAATCATTTGTGTTTCCCTCCACGAGACCTAATACAGGGAAGAAGCAACTATAGAGCTTCAAATGTTAGATGAGAGAGAATGTAAGAACGGACATGGAGGTCGAATCTTGAAATTCCTGACTTTTAAATAAACTGGATTAGATGGAAAACGGTGAATGGTGGAGGTGAGTCACATGATAACCAAGTCAAATCAAAATGCAAAATTTATCTAATTGGTTATCAGATGCTCAAGACTGTCTGATAACTAATTAGATAAATTCCGTGTTTTTGCTAGACTTAGCAACCAGTGGCGTAGCATGCAATTTGGCAACGTTGTACTTTGTCCATTTGAACCCATGTGAAAGGTTGAATGCGAAGGTGTTCACCGAACACCCACTCATGGGCGCCCGCAGAAAAATTTCCAAGGGGGGGGGCAAAATTGTTGAACCCCAATAGAAGGTCTAGGGGCCCCCCCCCCCCCCACGAGGAAAGAGGGAAGACTTTTTTTTCATACAAATAGTGTACAATGGCCATTTTAGGTATATCCGTATAATAATAATAATTTTGACGTGTTTGATAATATGAAAAACGGACAACAGATGATAATAATGGTAAGTAAATGTATAATTCTACTATTCCTTGCAAAAAAGGAGTTAAAATTACAACATAAATTAATAATAAAGTTCGTCAACTATATTACTCCTTAGATTCACATTTCATTTTCTTTTGTTCCTTTCATTTTTCTTCTTGAAATTTTGACTGTTTTGAATCCCAGGGGGGGCAAGTGCCCCCCCTTGCGGGCGCCCATGCACCCACTTGATGTTTTTGGTGGGTTTCAATGGACGAAACTGTAATGTTGCCAAATTGCACGCTACGCCACTGTTAGCAACCACATGACTCATCTGCACCAATCATTGTTTTCCATTCTTATCCAGTCTTGAAGTCAGAGATTTCAACGAGCGGCTTCCTGCTGCTGGATTCAGCTCTTTTGGACAAGGTAAGATGAGACAGTGGGAATTGATTAATCTCACTGGTTTAATTGGTGTCATGTGACCTCTTGTAAAGAAGACTCAAATTTTTTTGATCTAACACAAACGACTCCGAGTTGTGCTTACATAGTCACGTCACGTAAAATGCCTTCAAACGTGAGACCGTAATACATTGGGTTTCCCTATTTCAAGAAGCTCCATCCTCACGAGGTGTTCTCGTGACAACACACAAGAAGCCATAAAGTTTAGGCGTAATCACCGCCATTACGATCTCGTGTTGGAAAGCATTTTATGAGTTTGAGAATGGATTTTGTGATTTTTTAGTGATTTTAACCGTCATTTGTATAGGGTTTTACCCCGTAATCAACTTCTGATAAGTCTGTAGCAAAAGCTTGCAACAGCTCCATTGACCTGCTGGTGGAGGTAAATTGTAAACATATGGGCTTATGTACTAATTTTTACAGAGTTAAACTGTTGTCATCAAGAGGCTCACCAAAATTGAAGCCGTGTCCGGAAAAAGTGCCCATAAAGCAATTGGTGTGCTTATCCCGAGAATTGTGCATTGTGAGCAAATGGAGGTTTTCAGTTGAAGAGCACACCTGTTGTTTTATGGGCTTTTCTTCCAGAGACGGCTTCAATTAATCAAATGGGAGGATAAAGTTAGTCTAATTCCATTGCATCTAATCGACTAAAAAAGGTAGGGTTATTAGAGGTTTTAAACCGAAGCCTAATTCCTCTACTAGAGCTGATCTTAAACAAGTTCAGAGCACGTTTCAAGTGAGATCAAGTTGATTGTTCTGATAGCCAACTTTGAGAATTGAGATGTTAGTTGACCCATTTCTGTTGTTACCTTTTATCCTTGGACCTCTTCAGCAACAAAGTGCATGAATGTCACCGCCAGGACGGCAAATTCCTGTTTTTGTAATTCCAATACTATGAATTTTAAAGTGAGTCTCATTGCCGATGTGCCGATTTCTGTCATTTGAATAGTGTCTAATCACTGGTACAAAGTAATTAATGTCCAAGAAAATAGAGTGCTAGGTTCTAGGTAATCATCTGAAGAATGTGTGTACAAAATATCCCTTCAAGAACATAAAGAATAAGGCTGAAAGTTTCATAACATGGAATTTTGTAGGTACATTAATTCTGGTATCAAAATGTGATTTTCCATTTTCTGGCACTTTTAACCTTATTTTTAAGGTTATTGACAAGATAATTTGCTGAGACATTCTGCAAATGATTATCTAGTACTCGGGGCTCGATGAAGTTGAACAACTACCTAGTTCAAACGATGAGCATCAGTCAACTTCAAGTCAAGCTTGAGACACACTAGAGCTTGACCAAAAAGTCATCGGTGCCGTTTGGTGAGCGAAGTGTGAGGTTATGCTAGTTCAAGTCAAGTCCGACTTTTCACCAACTTGATCGATCCCCAGACACTCAGTTTTCTTAAATATAAATTACTTTTGGCCTGTAATTTGGCATTAATTGAACAATAGCGCTCTGATGACAGAAATTGGCATTGAATGCTGAAGGTTCACTTTAGGAAGAAGGAAATAAATAAGCTAGAAGTTAAGAAACAGTCGTACAACCTTTATTTTAGAAATTTAAAAATAACGCAAAAACAGATGAAGTACTCTACAGGAACGAAGTATTGTTCACAATGTATTTAACTATGGGGTAAGTTAAAATTAAGACTTGCGCATCACAGAGGAATAAAATTAAGTTGTCAGTCCATATTCGGGATACATAGTTGTTTATCAAATTAAATTAATAAAGAATGTAGATATGTATTATCATTAATTTCCGAGGAGAATTGTCCACACAAATAGATAAATTGAAAGAGTGACAAGCAGAACGTGCGTCTTAAGATCACATCGGAATATACACTTCCTTAAATTAATAAAAAGGAGAACGACACTTGTACTAAATTCAGGATAAATTAATGCAAAAAAACTCACTTGCGCGAATAAAATTTTTATGGTCGGCCATAAAAATTTTATTCACACAAGTGAGCTTTTTTCTTTAATTTATTCTGAATATACTTCCGTACTGACACTTCACTTCCACCAGTCTTCTTCAAGTTAAAAAGTAATATTTGCTTCTTACAAGAAGACTTTTTTAAGATGGATAGTTTGAAAGTCAAATGTTTAGCCTTGACAAAATTTTTTAATGTCAGTCAAGAGAGAGGTTTATGAAAGCATTTCGGAGAAAAGAAACCTGAACTGAAAATATAAACGTCAAAACTGACTCGAATGTAATTACCAATTAAGTATGTATTTTCATGGATAGAACACTTCTGGATTGAGCACCAAGAATTGAAGACCTTCTCAGGAGAAAGGGGTACGAGAAAATTCAGATTTTTGAGCAAACTTTTTTTGAAAATTATGAAAAGGTTTAGTTACCTACCTACTTGAAGGTCGGAAACAAAGAAAACTAAGACTTGGTTTCATCAATTGTCTGCATTCAATTATAGAAAAGCCACTTTGAAACTTTCGAGCGCTTTTTCTCAAAGGTAAAAATTTTCTTGTCGCTCTCCTCCTGGTAAGGTCTCCAAGTAAACTTTCAGTTTTTAAATATATTGCACATTGAATTACTAATGTTTTCTTAAAACGGGTGGAGGTAACCAAATAGCATGGATTTTTTGGGACGCATCTTCTCGACAGTTCTCAAAATGATTAGTTTTTTTACAAGACTGTTAAGCGTTGCTCCCTTGTAGATAATTTCATGAGAAAACTAGTAATGTCAATTAAAAGTTTCTATGGGGTATAATATCGAAGATTCAGCGGCTTCAAGTTCTTGACTATGACATCAACATTCTGTGTGCACTGAGGAAGCACCGCTCAGTAAAATGCATTGCACCACTGTGCGATGTCAGTTGTGTAGCTGTTGCACACAATGAGGTTGAACTGTTTATGGGTTCAGACAATGGCATTATGGTTCAGAAACTATCAACTATATAGTTATAGACAGATATATATCTGTCTTACTATGCAACATACAAACTTTTTATTGACATTGGCATTTTTTGTGTGAAATTTTACTAGATTTTCACCTGTTCAAAAGAGAAGATTAAAAATCAAGCAGAAAAACCTTATCTTCAGAAGGGGTGGCTAACATTTTTTTTCTTTAAAGTTATTCAGTGAATTAAGCCTTGGAGGAGTTGACGCCATGGTTCAGATCTTTACAAGAAATTTTATAATTTAAGACCAACAATAAAGGAAATAAATTATTTATAGAAGATTTTACTTCACTATTTATTGGTATTAGTTCCAGCTCAGGAGAAAAAAGTTGGAAACATAAGAAGGCTACAATTTTGACAGTTTAATTTGAGACGAATAAACGAGTTGAGCAAAACTTTTGCATTCAAAATTCCACATGAGTGAGCATGAGATGAGACAAGCTAGTACTGACTTTAAATTTTTAATCAAGTTTGCAAATTGAAGCACTTCTTGAATACAGGGAGATGGTAGAGTAAACAATGAACCCATGATCAAAACCTCTTCAAAATGGCGAGTTGAGAGGCTGGTAAACAATTTTTATTTCCCCTTTTTAATCGACTAACAATAAATGTTACTTACCACACAATTTAAGCTAACAAAAATCAAAACAGAATTAGTTAAAAGTTTTCTGCTTCAAGACGATTTTAAAAAATTAGGCAAGAAATTATTCTTAGTCATGGCAACTTTGAGAAACTACTGGACCTAATTAAATAGCAATTAATTTTTATATGAAAATCAGTTACTTACAAACTAGAGCAGAGAGTAGCAAAATCTAGTTGCCCAAACCATGTGTACGTTTTACTTGAATTTAACGTCTAGGGCCAAAGTGAAATGAAAATTATCAAAGTAATAAGTAACGTGAGAGCCTGATACAGAATTTCAGGATAGATAGGAATCCTGTAAAAGTTTAAAAATGGTACTTTCTTAACTTAGTCTTAAAAAGCATGATTAATACTGTTAAAGGTATAATACTTAAAATAATTAGGGAATTTTTTGTTTACTTTAGTTTTGGTTAAAAAAAGAAAGTACCTAAACAACTCATAAAAATTATCAAAAACTTATTCCAGTTTCCTATGGAAAGTGTCAAGCCACATACTCACTTGAGCATTTCAAATCAAATGGAACCGTCCACATACGCTTGCAAGGCGAGCCGAGCACCAAACTGAATCCCTTTGACTCAGGCAAAAAACGGACACCCAGTCTGAGTAGGGGTGATCAGCCGGAACCACACAACGCATGCTCATTCAGTTTGTCGCAACGTCCACACTGGCGCGCATTTGCCCATGCGAGTGAATATTCATTCGGCTTTATGAGTACAAATTAGGAAGGTTAGATAGGTTTACATAACCGATCAGTCTTTTAAGTAAAAGCTTTTGGTGGCAATCAACCCTTTCAATAATTTAACTTGTGATGCCCTAAGCAAAAATTTCAGATATTTCAAACCATTAGATGGCGCCACTTATCACTATCCTGAAATTTGCCATCGTTGGGTATTATGAGTAGAAAAAAGAAGCATTTGCGCTAAATACTAAAACTTTGGCACCTTTGTAATTTTCAGGTGGAAATTTTTGGAACATCTACCATCGAAATTGGTTGAGAATTGAAGTCTTCATTTTTCATGCAACTTTGGGATCTGTTTAATGAGCGCAAGTGAGAGATATCCCATTAACAGAACAAAAACACAAATTTTCTTCACACAAAGAAAAAATTGGCAAATGAAACGTCTTTTGCTAGAGGTTTTTAACACTTAAGTGGTCAAAGCTATTAATAAACGTCCAAATAGATTTTGTCATTGGCGGTCAAAGCCGTTTATCTTCCATGTTTGCACGCGTATTAAATATAGCGAACATTAAAAATCATCAACATAATTGGTATGCAGGTTACATAAGGGTGTGTAGAGTCCAAAAAATTTGGTAGGGTGAAGCACGTCTCGACTACTACTGTGGGCGATCTTAGCGCGTTTTGCTTCTCTATTATTTGTTGCCCGTATTTGAGGTTACTCAAGTTATGGTTTGTTTTGATTGTGTTGTGATCATGGCATAACAAAGTAAAGAAGACAAAATACGGCAATTTCTAGACGTTATCTAGACGCTGTTTCCGAAGTTGTCATCAATAAAACTTTACTTCTTTTCAACTTATCATATTAACTTTCAACTTATCATATAGGAGAGTACCTAGTTTTTCGGAAAACAAAAAAGGGGGGATTTTGAGGGGGGCGGGGGTCAAATAATTTTTGAGTGTAAAATTTTACTAAAATATTCATTTGAAAGAAGAAAGCAAGAGCTTTTAGAATATGTTGGTAAGACATTTTTATCTCATGTTTATCATATTCAACAAATTTGTTGAAAAGTGGCAAAAATGCCCGACCACCGTGAATACGCCAGTGCAAAAATGGCCGACCACTTAAGTGTTAACACTTTTTTAGAAACTAAAATAAACAGGAACAAAAATGGCAGAAAAAAATTGAAAAGAAGAGAGTTTAACGTCACCTTGCGACGGCTGTTTGATATACTTTAGAGTATCGTTTCTCCAAGTCTTTGACAAACTCAGTTTTCAGAGTCTTCAAACAATTTCTATAATGAGACGAACTGCGAAACTTTGCAATATCAAAACTAGGAGCATGAGGCATGTGAATGATGAAAGCATTTGGTAGAACTATGAATTCAAATCCTTGCGCTTCCAATTCCATGATGTGCGAAACTTTGTTCCAGCCAAATCCAACGAATCGTGTATCATATTCTGGAATGTCTTTGCGAACAACTATGTATGGTTCATAATCAGGCTCCCATTGCACCTGTGGAAAAAAAGAGTTAAGTTTATAAGAGCAATTTTCTTGATTTCTCATGCTAGAGCAGGACCATTTTGAGTATCGGGTTCCGACAAGCAGCGGTGCTTGCTGCCGAAGGGCATCAACACGCATCAGTGATCAGTTGGTTAGCGCAGAGTTCCAACTTGTTCCTAATCAACCGCTCACCGATTTGCTTTGATTTAGTTCGGAAGTGGGCACCGTTACTTGCCAAAACCCGATACTCAAAATAGTTCTACTATAACCATCAGATAAGCTCATTGTCTTTTTAACCCTAACCGCTCACATGGTTTTGCATGCTTATTTTGCACGGCTCGTAGGGTAATTTAGGGAATATGGGGTTTAATACTGGAATTGTAGCTTACTAGCGCACTTTTAAACAAGAATGTAAATCAGTCATGCACTAGTAGTTTGACAGACTGCTGTCAAGGTGCAAAAGCGCAATATGCATTTGTCATATGTCATGACAGCCCTATCAAAAGGTACTAAAATATGAACAGATTTTGTCACGCACAGCTTGAGACTTAAGCGCATCCAGTAAAATGGTTTTGTCGAGTAGGACTGAACAACCTAGCGAAGGATTAAGTTAATCGCTTAGAAAACAATGCCACCTATTTGCAATTTTTACAGACAATTAACAGCAAGTTATAACGCACTCTACCAACTGTAAGAGGCAACTTATAGAAAGAGCACTTTTTATAAATTGATGGTGGAGCAAATTTAAGCAATACGGCCTATCTAACTTGGTTTTACAACTCAGTAAGATGCAATTTTTTCTTTGTACTCTAAAATTGTCCAACTATACAGGGTGTCCCAGACCTACTGTACCAGGCCTTTTTCTCAGCCGCTATTTAACGTAGAAAGCTGATAATAGGTTCATGCGTATTTTGACGAGACTAATTCAAATTTTTGGGTTTCAAAGCCCCCCGACTATTTTTGGGGGGTTTGGGGGGGGGGGGTGACCCTTTTCGGTATTAGGGATCCCCGCTTCAAAAGCGAAAGAAGTTAAAAAATTGCGTCAAACTGATACTCCTAATCTTTAATACAAGCTTACCTTTCTTTCAACAGCCGAAAATCATTTTTGGGCCCCTAATCCCCCCCCCCAAAAGCCCCCAAGCATTCATAACCATTTGGTGCAAAAATGGCCGTAAAATCTCCAGATAAATTTCTGACCAGGGGTATTAAAGGTCAAAAAGCACAAATTTGACAATTCCAGGAGCCCCCGGTCACTCCTAGAGTGAGAACTGGGCCGGGGAGAAATTTTCCCGGAGATTTACGGCCATTTTTGCATAAATTGGGTTTTATGTGTTTGGGGGATATTTTGAGGGGGGGTTGGGGGCCCAAAAATGATTTCCAGCTGACAAACCAAATGTTGTAAAGTGTTGTAGGATTAGGAGTACCGTTTTGACTCAAATTTTGAACTTTTTTCGCTTCTGAAATGGGGGTCCCCCAGTACCGAATAGGAGGTGACCCCCAAAACCCCCTAAAAAATAGTCAGGGGGCTTTGAAATCATTAAGTTTGAGCTCTTTGACCTAAACTACCCCTATTCAGAAATTTTACCAGAGATTTTACAATAATTCTTGCACCAATTGGTTATTTATGCTTGAGGGCTTTTCGGGGGGATTAGGGGCCCATAAATGATTTTCGGCTGTTGAACGAAAGGTCTTCATGTATTAGAGGAGTACGAGTACCAATTTAACGCAATTTTTGAACTTCTTTCGCTTTTAAAGCGGGGATCCCCAATACCAAAAAAGGGTCAACCCCCCAAAATCCCCCGAAAAATAGTGGGAGACCCGGCTTTGAAACCCCAAAATTTGAATCTGTCTCATCAAAATACACAGGTACAACAATTTTCAGCCTTTCATGTCAAATAGCGGCCGAGAAAAAGGCCTGGTGCGGTAGGCCAGGGACACCCTGTAGATACAGAGATACACAGGGTTGTTTCAGTTTTTTAAGCCACAAATCGATCTCCTCTAATTCTTGCATTGTGCTAGTAGGACATTTTCTGAACCACTCGTCAACAGTATGAATCTCTCTTGAATCCCCAAACTTCTTTTCTCTCACACACAAATTGCCTTCAACAATATGATTTTCAGGTGATTTCAAAGGAAGAGCTTCGGTTATTCAAGCACCAGCTTTAAAGGGTTGCAAAATTTTCATATTTAAAAGTGAAGTTCAAAAAAATGTAATTTAACGCCTTACTTTGTACGGAGTGGTGGAAATTTTCCATTTGGCATAGTTCGTTGGGGCATGGCCTTTAGTCCAAACATGATAGCGGAAGGTGAAAAGTGATCCCATGTCTAACATACTCAAAAGTTCTGCTTTGCTTTGAGGGAAAGTGATCCTATAACGTTGCGTTTCAAATGCAGGAACAACTAAAGCCTAGAAAACAAGTTAATAATTTCATCAGAAAAGAAAAAAAAATCTTTCAGCGTGTACATTCTTCTTGCCTTGATAAAAAAAAATAAGCAGTAACTTTCTTTTTGAAGCTTTTATGAGGAATAGCTTAAAGCTTGTCACTTGAAGTCATTTTAAAGGCTCTACAATAGATGAACCCCTTCAATGACAAATGATCAACTAAACACAAGTATGATAAAACAGATCTTGGATAGATTGATGCCGCAAAAATAATTTTGAGTAACAAGTGCAAAAAAAAAAAAAAAAAAAAAAAAAAAAAAAAAAAAAAAAATGAATAACCACAAAAAAAAAATGAATAACGACGAAAATAGAAAAAATAACCACGATAAGACGACATTAAAAAACATAAAAATTGGGAAAAAATAACCACAGTAAAATCTTGTCTACCAATTCATCGGTTTTTTATTTTTGCAAGTAGTCTATTGAAACAACTCTGAAAATATTTGTGCAATGTGATGAATGAACCAAATCACTGGAGCATCATTCGAATTTGAAGAATGACAAGAAAATTATGACAAGTCCACTGCCATGTTTTTCTTGAGTACTTTCCTGATTATGTTTACAGAAAAAAATGTTTAGTTAAATTGAGGAGGTTTCTAAAAGCAAATTTTATTATCACGTTTGGGAGAAGATTTTCACCCAAACCAACAGTTGTGCATTTTACTACCTCACCTGAACTGTTTATTCGGCAACGACGGACGGATGGCACCAATGTTGTACCTGAACCTCGGAATTTATGCTTCTTCGGCCAGGTGGGGGCAAAAAGAGTAACTCAACAGTGAAAGATAACAATAAGCAAAGCTCCTGATTGGTTAGAAGTGGTTTCGTTGATTTTGGCGTTTAGTGTCCCCCGAAAAGTTCTGAACCTCGAATCTTCACCCAAACTTGAAAATGAAATTCGCTTATAGACTAGCCTTTGGTAAGTACATTCTTTTTACTTTCTTTGCCCTTCTTCATATTTGTGAAAAAACTGTTTGGCAACAACTATGTTTCATTACACGATCAGAAAGAGCATAAATTCTGAGCAACTTCATGCGCAGCGGAGATTGATATCGTTTTTCAGATTCAATACCATTAGAAGTTTTAAACCCTTTTTCAGAAAATCAGCATGCTAATTTAAATACCTTTTGTTTTGTATCTGTAATCGGATGGTTGAAAATACAGCCACACAGACAAAATCTTGGTCTCCGGCCAAGCAAAACCTGTAACTTGTGATCAACGGCCAAAATTGATGTAAATATGACCACTTGCCTTAAGATGGTTAAAAATTAAGTGCGCACAATAACCTTCCGACTCCCTGAGTTCACCAAATATAAGGCAAGTTCTTCAAATACTTTATGCTGGAGAATTCTATTTTTCTGTTCCTCCCTAAAATGAAGGATTATTAGTTCTGAAAAATAAGTTGAAAAAGTATTCTCTCAAAAATAAGGTAGGCCAATCTCATAGTTACATTTGCTCAATCTACCTTCATAGGCTTTCAAATTCTCCCAGGCATTAACATTCAAAGAAAAAAACTTCAAGGGTGATTACTGATTAGGAGCCTAATGATCACCAATATAACCATTCAACAATTGATGAGCGCAAGTATTATAATTTATAAACATCAATAACTGCAAGAAATACTTTACCTTTTTGCTACCATTCACATCTAACACTTGGAGAGATCTGCGAAGATATGAATATAAGTTGAACATCGGAAGAAAATCGATGTCAGTTAAGAACACATACGGAGTATTGACTTGCTGCAACGCAACGTTCCGCAAGAAATTCACTGGGTAAAAATTCTGAAAAAAAAAAACAGATGAATTAGATAATTTTTTGGAAAATGTGTGTAGTACCGTGCATAAAATAGAGAGAAACTTCTGATGTAATTAAGAGATACCTGCATCAGTCAGTTTTAGAAGAAAGTAGACAGTGTTTGCTTTCAGTTTTTACCCATTTGAACTGAAATATATTAAGGCTAAGCCTCCTGACCTGATGTATGAGATTTTATTTTTTACTTTCTCACTGCTAACAAAGTTAGAAATAGAGAAAGTATTGCAATAACGCAGAGGTTTTCAAGGTATTTTGTTTCGATTGGCCCACTACAATTGAGTAAATCATGATAATTATAAAATAATTGGCTCTCATCGTGCCTAATACATCCTACAGAATATTCATCCATTAAGTTTCAATATTACTTAACCATATGTGGCTTGGTACAAACTTTATGCGGTGTCTATCTGTCCGTCTGCCTGTCTGTGGGTAGCCATAATACGTGAAACCCATTGCATAACTTTTACATAAGTTATTATTCAAATCAAGAGGAAAATGGGTCTAAAGAGGGAAAAATTTAAATATACATGTATTTCAAAAATGGATCTTTGGATTTGGATAAAAATATCACAGGGAGATCTAGAGGTCTCCCCCAGAATATTAAAGGGGGGTCTGGGGGTCTCCTCTAGATTAAATTTGATGTGAGAAAGTATTCGTAGGGTATTCTCTATAGTTCATTTCAGTGAACAGCTTTGATTTCAGGCAACGGGGCAGTTGGAAGGGTATGAACTTTCGTGTTTTTTATAAAGAAACTGATAGTACTTGATGAGCTGAGAACAATGGTGCCTTTGATTTTTTTCTAAGTGTCACGGTTTTGGATATACACAGGTGTAAAGTTGTAAGAAATCGTGCGCAAAGTGATGTCACTACGCAGAATTGCCATTTAAAACAATGTATTTTGGGCCAAAATCTCATCTCCAGAACAATGGGACTTAATTAGAATCCAAAGGCATCTTTTTTCTCAGTTCATCAAGGACTTTCATTTTCTTTATAAAAAACACAAAATTTTAGACCCTTGCAACTGCCCCATTTAGGGTGTAATTCAGGAGACGATCTTCGTTGAAAAAATGGCCCAAAATTGCAGTGTTTGATGATGTGGGGGCAAGAGTAGTGGCTCCTCCTTCACCCTTATACACAATTTAAATAAAAAAATACAAATCAAGAATGCTCAAGTCAAGTCCAATTTAAGGAACTTTTTGTTCTCTTCTCTAGATTGCATCTTAAGAATCCTTACTTGTAAACATTTTTATACCTACTGAATCCTTACTTGTAAACATTTTTATACCTACTAAATCCTTACTTGTAAACATTTTTATACCTACTGAATCCTTACTTATAAAAATTTACTTACTCCTTCTTTGTAGACAATATGATAACCAATATTTTTTCGCCTACTAAGAAACTCCGAGTTGAGAGCGTAGCTTAAAAATTGCTGAGCCTCCGCGTCTGACAAGTAAAATGTCAGACTGATCGGGCCATCCCAATGTTTGCAGAGGGTTTCGAGCATTTGTAGCCGATCCATTGAGAGCTGAGCAACTAACGTCACATCGTAGCCATCTGGAGTGGGTGCGTAGTCATAATCAAGTAGATACAAATGTGTACGGTAGTTGTTGATACAAGCGCGGCGAAATTCGTAGCAGACATCTTCTTCATTCAGCTTGCTCAGTTCCTCATCCTTCTGAGTTGTTTTTGTAAAATTGCAGCCGAATAGTTCTCGTCTCAACAGGTTACCATCATACTCTAAGAAAGTGAGGTACAGATTCCGGAAGAATTCAACATGATTGTTTTTCACTTTGAGCTTTTTTGGTGAGTTCCAGTGGATGATTTTTATGTGGGTCACTTCTGTGTAACATAACTCGCTTCGAGTGTTGTCACTCAATTGAACGTTCCATTGACATGGAAGTGTTAAAACTAAGTAAGGATGTTGTTTTATGATTGCATTTAAAATGTCTTGATCAGCTAAACAAAAAAACAGAAAAAAATTGAAGAGTTACTACTTATGACTGGATTGAATGGAAACAAGACAAAAGTGTTGATCATTTATAGAGCTTGGAAAATTTTGCTGCTGCAAATCGGGGAGAAATTATTGCAACAGCCGTTTAAACTGTTTCACTGTTTTTGAGATACTTTTCACTCGGAAAAGTACTCATGGACGCAACAATATTTCCCGAAAAGTTCAAAATTTTAAAGTTTTGATCAATTTACATTCAGAAAATTTTGAAACTTCCATCCATCAAAACTTTATTTTTTTTTTAAATTTTGATTCAAACATCAAAAAGAGGATTCAATTCGAAATTTTTGGATGAATGAAGATCTTTTTAAAGGTTCGAGCTATCGATCGATCACACTGTTGAAATTTTTAAAAATTTTGTTAGGACTGTACGATCGATCAAAATTTTGATCGAATATACACAGGCCTAACTGGAAGAGTCAATTTGTTTGACCAAGGCTTTCGATTAATTTGTTTCATAAAATTGTTCTGATGGACAACACTACTCAAATTCCATGTGATTTTTCCTTCAGGTATTTTGATAAACTTACCTAAGCTAGTTAAATAGTGAGTAATGAGATCTCTTTCAGCTATTGCACGCCAGAGTTGCCCCCAATTCAGGGAGCGCAGTTTATCAAGGTGGAGGAGTATCACTCCTGTATTGAAGCCACGGCCCAAAGCCGGCCATGGTCGATGCTTCTTCCACAGTTTGCCAAGATACCAATCACTTTGATTTTCTACAAGACCTAATGCCTGTATTAGACAAAATTTAACAAGATTCTTCATAAGGTAATCTTCAATTGATCAAAAGAATGTAAACTTACTGTAACTTAACAAAATAGTAACTTCGTCTGAGAATTTGCCTGGTTTTTTGTATTTACTCTCAGCTGAAAAAAAAGGTGATATTTGATCTCCCAGACTCCTTGATTTTTCGAACTTCAGTTTTTTTTTATTTCTATTATATTTTACATTATTCATTAGGCCAAATCAAGTACCTACTCTTACAATTTTTAGTGCTCTGGATTGAATGGAAGAATGGAGCGAGAGTTTATTTCAAGTAAGTTGCGCATTAGAGCAAACCAAAAACGGGCATTTTTGGGAATTTGAAGTAGCCTAGAGTGGAAATTAAGCCTAACTGAAAATGATTAATTGATAAAACACATTTTGGCAATTTTTAAAATGTTGACCCACCTTTGGCTTCAGTATGGCTATGTTTCTTTAATTTCTTTGATTTGTTGGATTTTTTTTCAATCTTGTTTTTTACAAGCTTTATACTCCTGAGCTTTTGAAAGCCATCTCTAATGCTACCAAGAAAAAATAAAAAACGAGGTTGTATCAGGATGGTTTTGAAATCAAAGAGATTTTAGAATCAACGCACAAATCAAAATTTGCATTAAAGGGAGCAAACAAAGAAATAGACATAGGAATTTGTTTAAAATGCAATGCAAATTCAGAGAGAATAAGGGCAGATTAGGTAGAGCACTCATATACCTGTTTATGCTTCAGATTTGCAAACATTCGCCACAACTCAGCAATATCAGTTGCAAACGTAACATCTGTATCCAAAACAATGACTTTTTCTAGATTGGAAGGAAGGATTTTGGGTAAAGTTAATTTCAACAAGCCATAAACACCAGAGTAATGCTTGTTTGGGATCCACGACACATCTCCAACAACACTATCAGCTGGGTAAAAACTCATCTCAACTGAAAGCAATCATAAAAATAGAAGAGTTACAAATCATTAGTTAGGGTACTAAAATGATGCATAGGGTTAAGAGGAGGGGGAGTGGAAAAGGAGACAAACAGGAGTGATTATAATAATTAATCAATGAAAATAGGACTGATGCCAGGAGCTTCAAGGACCTATTGAAATTGATAAAAAGTAGAACAGAAATTAGGTATTATTTGTTGAGATTTACACACTGAGGAAGGAAAAACTTGACAAATGGGACAGATCAAATTTACGCGAAAGTGCATAGGCACTCTACATGGGCCTAGGGAGACGTCCCAAAAATAATAAGCTTCAGCGGCAAGGTCGTTTGCAGCTCACAGTTAAGAGAAGATGAGAAACACTCAGCAAAATACGGAAGAGCGCTCTTTTGGCGGAAGCTGTGGTGTGGACTTCTCGGACCAATAAGTCGGAGTAGGATGGAATTGGATCAAAGTCGGCATGCAGTCACCACAAGTGGAAAAGTGTGATTTATTCCAACGCAGTCATCATTTATTTTTTCCTTTTAAGATAATTCTTCAGCGTTTAGTGCCAATTTCTGCCAATAGAGCGCTACCGTCTGATTAATGTCAAATTACAGGCCGAAAGTAATTTATAAATAATAAAACAGAGTGTCAGTTGCTAGATTATCATCTGAAGAACGTCTCTGCAAAATATCTTGTCAAGAACTTCAAAAATATGGCTGAAAGTACCAAAAAATGAAATATCGCATTTAGATACAATAATTGATTTGCGATATTCCATTTATTGGTATTTTCAGCCTTATTTTTGAAGTTATTGATGAGATGTTTTGCAGAGACATTCATCAGATGATTATCTAGTAACTGAAACTCTGTTTTCTAATATATAAATTACTTTCAGCCTGTAATTTGACATTAGTAGAACAGTAGCGCTCTGAAGGCAGGAATCGACACTAAATGCTGAAGAATCACCTTAAAGGGTTTTGCAATCGGGCGACAAGGTGAGACCGGGTTATATTCGGCGGTTATATCCGAGTTTTCACCAATCGGTGGCTATCGTTGCTCAGCGCCAGAACGGTATTCTTATACATGTCAAGATCGACAATATTCTTCATCAGCACCGAATGGCGCAGTAGTACAGCTCTCGCTCGTTAGATCTGAGAACCCGGGTTCGATCCCCGCCTCCGTCAGATTTAATTTTCTTTTTTTCCCAATTTACATCTACTTTTTAAGGACTGAATATACAATTCTAGGTGCATATCTAGGTGTATTTCAAGTTTTTTGCTAAAAATTAAGGTTTGGCGGGGTTTACAAAAAATTTCGAGTCAAAATAAACAGTGTATTTCGATAAGGAGGCCGTTTAATTTTGAAGTTATGTTTACATGATTTCGGCAAACCCCGATTGTAGACCACCAAATATTAACAGAATTAATTGTTATTTCCCCCAAAAAACCCCTTTTTCGAGTGCAGACAACCCCAAGTTAGATAATAAAAAAGACCGGGAGCGAGCGATAGGTGAACGCAGCGCGGAGCGCCCGTATTCGCTCGATGGACGTTTAATTCCCCTAAAATGCCAAAGCCACAAAATATCCCTTTAATAAACTATTTCCCAAACAAATTATTCAGCGGCTATCCAAAACGGCGGCCGTGTGCATTTCAAATCGAAATGATTTTCGCGGCTTTCTGAATCGGCATCGGTTCGACGGGCGGTTAACCCGAAAGAGCACCAATTGGTGCAAAGTCAGAAATAACTGCCAAATAAAACAAGCGTGTCGCCCGAAAGAAAGACTCCACTTTAAATAGTAAATCAGAAAAATAATTCTGTTTCACTTTTTATTGTTTTAAATGGATCTAAAACCCCTGGCAACATAATTATTCCCATCATCGTGAAATCACCCATACTTCAAAAGGAACATTTGAACAAAAAAATTGTAAATCAACACCGGTTAAACTTTGATGCCACATTTTGTCATTTTTTTCTTCAAGCTTTTAGCCACACATGTTTCTGGGATATTCCTCTAAGAATATAGGCGACATGAGGTAGGTGGAATTGAAGAGAAGAATTAAGAGGGAAAGAAAATACCTTGCGGAACACTCCATGATACAAAGAGAGCATTGAGGATAAGTTGAGCAACTGAGTCTGAGATGAGATGGAAATGTAGAGGATTTTTCCTGTAGAAGAGAATACTTTTGATGAGAGTAACGACGGATCTACTTGAATTGTACCCGGCGCAAACTATTGCTACATGAATGACTTCACACTTCGGAACTTCTGGATCCTGGCAAAAGATGAAAGGAAAAAAAGGATTTTAAAACTGAGAAACAAGGAGGAAATTGTATCTGATAAGCTGTCGGTTACTCATTAGTCATCATTTACTTTTTTCATAGGGTTTCAGGTATGATACCATACACACCCCTAAGCTGATCAGAAGCTGACGCAGTTGTATTTCAGCCAATCAGATTTGGTTAAAGTAGTTCAGTGATGTCAAACTAAACACTATTGTACCGTTATGGTACCACTGTAGTACCATTGATGAATAGTACTTTCGAAATTTACATAATCCTTGTCAGGGTTAGATTTTAAAAGATTAGTTACTTAGTCCATAGAAAGCAGTTCAGACTAAAAAAGTAGTTAATGAATTCCAGGTACGTAAGTAATGAAAATTTAAAAGACAAAAGCAGGATCACCCTCTCATTCACTTGCTTGTGCGATGTATGGTGGTAGAAACGGTGACCTAATCAAAAGTAGAATTTGAAGACCAGGGGCATGGTTTCAAAGTTTTCCAAAGAGGGGAGGGGCACAGAGTCACTTTCCGAACGCTGAGGGGGGGCAGGCAAAAATTCTGACAAATTTTACAGGGATGCCTCCGCATTCCCAACTAAAGGTAAAATTTAAAAAAAATTGAAGTTTGCAGTGGACCAGGCTAACTCCCAAAAATTACACCCCTTTTGAAGACATAGGAACGGACCAATGAAGCTCTTGAGAGGTTTTGCTACAGGCTAATGGACCAGCAATTTAGGCGTAAAATGCAGCAAAAATAACAATGAGACCATTAAAAAAGTCCAAAACTCACTCCTAGCAGAGAAAACTTAACTTGAAGTTTTGGGTGGCCCTTCTCGCATGTATGCACCAACCTTGGATCCGCACCCCAAACAAAAAGTCGCCATCTTGCTTGTTAACAATCGCAAATCTCCCCAAAGGGGAACAAAATGTCGGCAGATTGTCAAAAAGCAAGATGGCAGCTGTTTGTTTGGGGTGCGGATCCGAGGTTGGTGCATACATGCAAGGGTGGACACCCAAAACTTCGAGTGAAGTTTTCTCTGCTAGGAGTGAGTTTTAGACTTTTTTAATGGTCTCATCGTAATTTTTGCAGCATTTTACACTAGAAATGCTGGTCCATTTGCCTGTCACAAAACCTTGCAAGAGCTCCATTCTGCTGAACAGGAGGAGGGAGCAAACTGAAATACCAACAAAAATATAGTAAGAAAGCCAATTAAAATGGGTAGAATGAAAAGTTCAATTTCCTACCGCTCTCCCAGTGCATGGAATACTAGAATGAGGAACTGCCGTGTGCTCTGGAAGAGCTAGTTGCTGCTGAAGGGCTCTGAGTTGCTCCTCCATTTCGTGAAGGCGAGAATCTCGTCCTCGTTTATTGATGTTTGATGCCCACTCCACTGAAATAAAGAAGCGAAAATAATGAAATGAAAATCAGCAAATATGTTTGGATCTGGAGTCTGGAATGGTTACTATAGTTTTGTGTTAGAGTTCTGTAAATCTACCTAGTTTACTGCATGCAAAGAAGGAGGGTAAATACGAACACTATAAAACAAGCTTATCAGATAATGTTCTCTACCCATCACAAATTCAAATTTCATGGGAAAATCTGCTAAATAGGCAAGAAAGACAAAAAACAGGGGGCATCAGATTCTGCTTCCTCCTAAGAAAGTGGTGAAATGACGTGCCCGAGACCAAAGGGCAGCTGGAACTCTTAGGCAGTGTTCCCTCACCTTACCAGATCAAGCAAACTCGTTGGTCAATTTTAGCTAGCACCACATTTTTCCATCTTTCATCGTCTCTTGGCTCTCTGTTCAAGCCACAAACATGAGCGTAGCTAGAATTAAGTTTTCTAGGGGGGGGGCCAAGTTTGGAAATCCCAAGGGGGGGGGGAGAGTCCGATGATACACCTCCGGGAAATTTTGCCAACTTAGCCCTAGGATGCCCTAAGATGTGATTTTAGGCTATCTCCACCTCGCAAATGATGAGAAGATAAACACGAGTGGAAAAATGTAACTACATGTTCCTTTGCCATAAATAAACCAATCTACTTGGAAAAAACTAACCTTACGATTTCATTTTTTGTTACTCGTGAATTCAAATAATAATAACATTTTAGAACACAAAATAATGGAATAATGGAAAAAAGGAAAAGAAGGACCTCCTGAGTGGATTCCCTTCTCAATGTTTCCCGTTTAACCACCAAAAGTAACAATATTTCATACCTGTTAGCAGTGTTTTTTATTTTGTTTTACATTTTACAATTATTTTTTCTTCTTTCAATTATTACTGCATTTTTTTCCCCACATAATATTTTCTGGGAGGGGAGCTAGGCCTATGGCCACCAACAGTCAACAAAGGTGTGTAGTGGGAAAGGGAAAAAAAGTGGAGGCAAAGGAAAGGAAACAAGATGCCGGCTGCCACTTGATCTGGATTTGACTGTGATTAAGAAAACATACATATATTGATGTTTAAGATCTTGCAGTTAGATTAACTGTGCCAATAGTTCTGCGAGAATGTTGAAGCAACCTGCTGAGTATTTTTCGAATCACAACTCAAGATTGTCAATGAGAAAGTGAGCAAAAGGAACAACACAGATTTCCAGCAAGATAAACACACCATGTTTATGAAGAAGACAAGTACGTACTCAGGGTCTCCAATGGTTTCAATTGATTACATTAAGAGAAAATCAATGAGGACACGAACAGGCAACCACATTCTCATTTTAATCAATGGGTCTTCTGCACCCTAAGTGAGCTACAGTTCATTTCATTGATACTCCATGAAAAAATATTTAAAGAGAATTCTTACCATGATTGCTTAGAAAAATAGCATACAAAAACAGAGATGCAACAATAGCACCTAAAACGAAACTGCCTAGCCAGTGTCGAGTAAAAATTGATACCACTCCATTTCTGCCTCTTTTACGAGATATTCTGCTTTTGATATTTAAACCTGAAGGCAAAACAAAAACAGACAAAATTTAAGTGCAAGGAATCGGTGACTAACATTAGTAGGTACTTAGGAGCAGAAATTTTTATGACCGCATCAAAATGGTATTTAGTGCATGAATCTTAAATTTAAAGAAAAATGAGAAAGAACATAGAATAAATCTTAAACGTAAGGCTGGCTTTGAATTTTGCGCTCCTCTGTGAATTTCAAAAATTCTCACCTCTTTCATCAACATTGACCCAAGGAAGGACATACTGCCACTCCCCCCCCCAACTCTTCACAGATCTACCCCAATGTATATGGAAGAACAGGTATGGACAGGAGGCGGTGTTTAAGGGGCTTTCGAGTTTTCCCGCCAAATGATGATGACACGCTTGCTTTGGCGATGACGTAGCCGTCACCTACTGCAGTAGCGAGAGATGGGGATCACGGGAGAGTGAGCAAGATAGTTTGAAACGGTAGGCGAATTTTATCGCGACCGTCTAGAACATCTGTGACGTAGCCGTCACCTACTGAGAGAGGCTCCGCCTCCTGTCCATACCTGTTCTTCCATACACCTTGGATCTACCTGTGTCAGGTTGACAAAACATATTCCTGAAATTGGCTTAAAAAAGAATCAAAATTTATGAAACGTGTGGTGTACATTGATTGCAAGGTAAGCTCACATTAGATTCTAATACAGCTGTAATTTTTAATGTTTTCAGATGATGATAGTAACAAAGCTTAACTAAACTTTGTTTCTGACAAAGCTTGAGTTTTAGAATTTTTTTAGAATTTTTAGAAAAAAATTGGGGTTGTCCCCAGGGGAAGGAGCCGTAATACAGCAGGAGTACATCCTGGTGAAGATTAACAGCAGAATATAGTACCTATTGAGATTACTAATGAGGATAACAGTTTCATGGACCCTTCTTTCAGCGATCGCTTGGAGGTAAGACTAAAAGTAGCTCCTGAAAAGGTCTTCCTTTCAACATACTCTAAGAAGGGAAAGGGGGGGGCGCCCAGAGTAGTCTTTATGAGATTTACAAACTAAAAGAGACACAAGTAGCCCTCTGTCTAATCATTTTCGGATCCGCCTTTGCTCAGAGACTTAGATAGAGAGAGTATAAATTTGATTTGATAAAGGACTTCCTGAGGAAACAGACATTGCTTTGAATGAAGAAATGTGACGGTTGTCAAATTTTTCATGGGTTCCATCAGAGAGTTTGCGGAGCAGAGTATATATAAATGGATTGTCTTGTTACAGACTTCGATCTAGAACACGTTACAGAATCTTCAAAATTTTAAAGAAAATTATAATGAAATCATTTGAGTCTACTTACGGAAAAAGTAACTGATTCTGAGGTAATTGGAGAGGAAGGGAAATATACTAAAGTGGGGTAGAAATGAGAACCATATCAATAAACTTTCAAAAACGGAAGATTACGAGGATTCACCAGAGCTCTCACTAATAAATTGATAAAAACTTGCCATCATCTTTGAGGATGTAAACAAAAAATGTAAACACTTAACCTCAAAAACCCAGCTCAGAGTTTTCACCGATGCGGCTTCGTCATTACATCAACAATCGGAAAAGATTCTCAAATGAGAGGCTGCCAAGATTCGCGTCCTATTGGCGACAGGACTCCGACCAATCATTGAAATAGTGATCCCGTCAAATTATCCAATGTAAGTCCTCAAATTATTACTCAACTACCAGTGGTCAACTCTTGATTTTTTACCCGCAAAGTTCGATTGATTTTGGAATTTTCGGGCGCCTGGGCTTTTGTGACTTTTCTTTTTTTCCGAATTATTATTGCTCCCGCTCCTTGTCCGCGTCGAGTGCCCGTTTTAAGGCTTTTTTCAGGAGGCCATTTTTCTCTTCTCTCCTGGCAAAACGCACTCTCGGCAGAATTTCGTGCTTTTATTTACATCACCACCTCTTATCACCGAAAGCGGCTTCTTTCAAAAAAAATTTCTATTTTGTAATTTTTCTTCTGTTTAAATCATGTTTTGAACTGTTTACCCTTTTGGTACGAAATTGTGCTCACTTCGTTGAGTGTTTCCTCGGTCGCAGGTACTTACTATCTACGTCCTCATATGCATGATGACGAAATGAGGTTGTTGGTTTTTTCCTCAAAATCCTCTAATCTTGGGGTGATAAATTTTGGTTTCGACACGTCTGAAGTGATGGATTTTCCGTTCATTTTTTTGCAATTCTAGGAAATTTCAAATTGCATCGAACCTAATTTTTATAGGTTAGTATTAACCGTGAAATGATGCGTTTATGTTATAAGGTGTTTCTTTTTCTTTAAGCGCTTGAGTGGCTGAGCGATCTTCCGAGTCTGCGTGGATGTCTGGGTGCTTAGTAGCTGCTTGGTGTAAGTTTAATTTGTCCGTCAAATAGGAAGAATAAGAAAATCATTGACTAGAAGTCAGTAATTTACTCTGCTTTAGTGCTAAAGCTCTCAAAGCAAAAAAGGTCGCTGCTGCTATCTTCGAGTTTGTCAAGGATGTTTCCAGGAGTATACTTCATTCTTCAATGTCGCTCTCTCATATGTTCAGAGGTCATTTTAGACGAGTTCCTATGACAGTTGTCATGTGGTCATCAGTTAAACATTCCGGATTGGTTAAAACGTAGATTCTGATGCGCAGAAGTCGCAAATCCGCTTGCTGCGCCCAACAGCATCAAACTGTCATCGGCCTATTCATCTGAACTGACCACTGCCGCGAAGGGTTTTTGTGAAAAGTTTTTCATCTGTAAGTCTCTATATCTTCCGAGTTTATGTTGTCTCATGAGCCTTATCATTCCATAGCAGACAGACTCATCATTGTCACTGCTACACATGTTTGGATGGGTGCTGTTAATCCTCAAATACTCATACTTAAAGTGTAGTTTGTGAAATTTGTTGCTTTCGATTCTGTAGTTTTTTCTCTGTATTTGATTTTCATCAAAGTTCCAATTTGGATATATGACTAATAAACTTAGCATGAAGTGTATGAGGAAAGAAAATAACATCAGATTACTTAATGTGATTTTTTTTTTTTTCTGTCCTTTAAACTGTCATATTCCTACTGTTTCAATTGACTGGTTTTTATTGTGGCTTCTATTAATTCCTATTTCTTTTATTGCAGTCAGAAGTTTTGAACCATGGCAGAAAACCAGATGGTAATGCAAGCAATATCGGCAAACGGGCAACAAGTGCAGGTAACGGTTGTGAATCCTCAAACCTAAGAGTAGTCATTTTTAAGTTATATCATTGGGATTATCAATATCAATCAAGCCTTCGTAAGG
Organism: Trialeurodes vaporariorum; assembly: GCA_011764245.1. Lineage (NCBI taxonomy): Eukaryota > Metazoa > Arthropoda > Insecta > Hemiptera > Aleyrodidae > Trialeurodes > Trialeurodes vaporariorum. The sequence goes on from VMOF01000111.1 coordinate 51,332,534, forward strand.
CATCAAATTTTGTATTTCAGAACACTAGGGCACACTTTGTTACATGATGCATTGGTGTCAACAATTTGCTGCATACTGTGGATTTTTTGTAGTTTAAGTATGCGCTGTTTTAAGCCAAAGTCTTCAATCACACCGAAAAAAGCTTCCCTTTTGTCGAAAAAAGCTAAAAAAATGTGGAAGAAAATTTCTCTTGAAGAAGATAATGCACCATTGAGCATATGGATGAGCTCCAGTATTAATGGAACTAGGGAGCTGGTGAAATTGAGATTATATATAGAATGGACAGTGGCGCCATTTGGGGGAGGGCAGGGGGGGCAAGTGCCCCCCCCCCCCCCAAGGATTTTCAATGTGGCCGAAAAATATAGTCAGAGAGATTTTTTTGAAGATGCACAGCAAAAAAAAAAAAAAAAAAAGTCATCCAAATTTTTGGAAGGCCTTCCCCCCCCCCCCCCCAAGGAAAATCTGAAATGGCGCCCCTGAGAATGGAATTCAAGTTTTAAAACTAATCGATAGGTAATCTGTTGCCACATTCTTACCAAAATAATGAAGATTTAGTCACATGCTTTCTAGGCATAGAGAAAGTCAGACAACTCCTGGAGGTAGGCTGCCCCATAGTACTCCTTTCAATGAATTTACGCTTTACAAGTAGCCTACCTAAGCCAAAATTTTAGGAATTGTCTGACGTTCATTTCGTCCCTGACTGTACACCTCTCCAGTACAGCCTTGTGCGCTAGCTACTTTTTTGGTGAGCTCTGAAAGAATCAGTGTACAGAGGGTTACTTGAAATTTATTTCCTTTTTTGTTCAGAGAGTATGTATTTTTCTATAGGTTCTTTATTTTGGTGAAAAAAAAGATTGTGGAAGCATTTGATCTATCAATCCATCTTTGATGCATCTTGATGTGTTTAGGTCATTATCTACGCCACCAAATTCTGAGACTTTGAATGCATCACTTATAGTGCATGTGCATGATGTAAAAAAACTTACAGTGTTCTATTCTAAATGATATGAACATTGAATATCCCTCCGTCCAGTGGCATAATAAGGCAGGGGCAGAAGGGGGGGGGGGTGACACTATATCATGAGGGTACACTCACAGTAAATACGCAATAAGTCGTGGAGAAGATTTAGTAAAAGAGACAAAAGAGAGAAGTAAGAGGAGAAAAAGAAGAAAAGGAGAGGAAATCTAAAGAGAGAAAAAAAATTAGAAATTTATAGATTGAAAAAATAAAGAGTTACTGAAAGAATGATAGAAGACATAAGTACAAGACATCGTAAAATTCAGATTTGTAAATTGTTAACCTGTACTATAGCTTCAATTTTGAGGCTTCCATGTTTCCTAGTTTTGTTTTCTATTTTTAAATTTGTAAACTCTTGTAAAATTCAGAATTGTAAATTGTTGACCTGTACTATAGCTTCAATTTTGAGGCTTCCATGTATTAAAGTGAAATAAATAAGACAAATTAGTGTAGAAGAGGGTATGGTTAAACTATCAACTTGGCTAGAGAGTCACCCTGAAGCAGGAGGGTGCCACTCAGAACAAAAAGTGTCACCTTAAAGTAGGATAATTTACTAAATTCACTAGACTTGTTTAAATAGTTTGAAAAATATGTTTGTATTTTTTCTTTTTTTTAAATTGTTCATAATTTATTTTATTTTACTCTCGAAGATGGCAAAAAATGGGCTCCTAAAAAAATAATTTTTCTAAATTTTCTGTGGAGGGAGGGTGACACTATAGTGCTTCGCCCTGGCTGCCACTAATCCTTACTACGCCACTGCCTCCGTCCAGCTGGCTGCAAAGAGTTGAATTTTGTTAGATTGACCTTAAACTTCCTTTTGCAGACATTCACGTTCCTATTTCACATTGTTTGCTTTTGCTTGAATAAATATGTCATTATACTTTGTGCAGAAGCTCAAATTTCACTATCTTCAAAATATTATTGTCATTTTCACCATGGTTTTCTCAACTAATTCAAATCATTCTCCAACTGATTATTCTATTCTTTTGTTTTTTCACAGGTTGTTCAGGGCGGCCAAGTTCTTCAAGGGCCAAACGGTCAGCAGTTAATTGTGCAAAATATTCCTCAAGCTAATCAAACAATACAACTTGGTGGACAGTTACAAGTGTTACCTGTGCCAGCTCTTCAGGTACTTATGTTCTGGTGCTGTTTACGTAAATTTTATGACTATGGCCCTCTTCATCATTAAAATGCTTGCATGCCTGTGTTGTTCAAAGTACACTCATTATGGCCGTTCATCAATAATATAACACCCCTTTTCCCGTTTTTAGGCTCCCCTCCTCTTTGTTATGTAGGCCTAAACCCCTTCCCCTCTAAAAAAAAATTGGATTTTCAATCACCTACTGCTGCGGCCTTTGTTTTCTGCAACAAAGTAAAGTTTTCGAGGTTGAGTGTTTGCTCTGCTGTAGTAAACGCAAACAAGAAAAAAAGGACCCTATATTTTGTTTGCTGTGAATGATAATCAGGTCAGAGAGGATAGAATCAATGTTTAAATCTAGTAATCTACACTGTTTACACTAATCGCGTTTCTCATCTCCTGGAAAATTATGTGCTTCTGTTTTTTCAATCAATGTCAGTATATCCAAAGGACTAATCAGTAACTACATCCTTATAATCCTAACTCCAACTACACAACTCCTACCTCTCAGTCTTATTGACAGCTAATTTGTTTCTACCAATTGATTTTAGGGAGCCGGTGGTCAGATTGTAATCCAACAACCAGCTCAAGCTCAACTTATTCAAACGCCAGATGGACAGACGTACATATATCAGCCTGCTGTGCAAGTGGCAGACAATCAGACAGTTCAGAATCAAGTGCAACCAACTTGTAAGTTTCTGATATTTTTCCTTACTCTTGTCAAGAAATCACATTAATGGGTCTGTTGCACACTTTGGCTAGAGCGTTTTTAAATATCAATTTATGTGTAAAAGGCTGTAAAAATGACAATGGCAGCATCAGAAAACACTAAAATTTATTGATAAACTCACAAATTGCGAAAAACACTAAACACCATTCACCCCTGTATCTTTCCACCTTGTGCATGATATTTCGCTGGGTTAGCGTGGCACATTCAAATAATCATGGCCACCTGTCATCATAGCTGACTTCTTAAACAAATAAACAGTAAACACTGACGGCGTCTCTTCGAATTCTTACGTGTCAATATCCTCAATTCCTCACTATAGGTTGTAAAAGGTACGGAAACCGATACTTGTGTCAAAAAATTATCAGAATGAAACAATGACCCACAGGGGTTCCAAGGATGATGATTGAAGTTGGAATTGCGTCATTTTAATAATTTATCGACACAGATATCGGTTTCCGTACCTTTTACAACCTATTGTGAGGAATTGAGGATATTGAGACGTAGGAATTTGAAGAGATGCCATCAGTGTTTACTGTTCATTTGTTTATGGATTCAGTTGTGATAACAGGTGGCCATGATTATTTGAATGTGCCGCGCTAACCCAGCGAAATATCGTGCACGTGGTGGAAAGATTCAGGGGTGAATGGCGTCTAGCGTTTTTTGCAATTTGTGAGTTTATTAATAAATGTTGGTGTTTTCTGATGCTGCCATTATCATTTTTACAAATTTTTACACATGAATTGATACTTTAAAATGCTCTAGCCGAAGTGTGCAACAGACCCATCCCTACTAACTTAACTAAGAGTTATGATGGCTGTGGAAAGCTGAACATTAAAGATAGGTAGAAAAATTAGGCATCTTCAAAAATCAGAATACAGTAAACTCTCGATTTACCGGATTTCAGGGGACCGGCCGAAAAATCCGGTAAATCGCGAAATCCGGTAATCCGAAAACTCGCATTTTTCGCGGCGAAATCGCGGACCGAAAACTCGCATTTTTCGCGGCGAAATCGCGGAATTTTTAGGTATTTTTTCTCCCCCCCCCCCCAAATTTTCACTGTTTCGACTAACCTGAGCCTGAGGGTTTTATTTACAAAAGCACAAAACACGCGTGGGGGATTAGAACACGATAATTTCGTACTAACCGTTCGTTTGTTGAGTGTTTTTCATTTCTCTTAGCTAAAAATCTCTTTGGAAAAAATCAGCTGACTTTTTCCAAAGAGGTTCAGCCGATCTCGCTGTCAGCCAGCGTTGCCAATGTTGGCAAGTTCTTGAAGTGCCAAAGCCATAAACTACGTGCTTCACGCGTGAGCGCGTGCGGGAGGCAGAATAACGTCAACCGGATTATAGTAAATGTAGGCACTTCGGAATAAAGTCAATGCCTAATTTCACCGGATTAACGTCAACTCCAAAACCGCGGTAGAATAACGTCAACTGATGTGAGAAAATCTAACGTTTGGATACCCAATGTTTTTTGAAAAGATGTCTATGCAAGTAATAGACCATCATGTGCCTTCTTCTCCACGGCTTATTATTATATTTACTGTTTCTATCCTGACCGTGATTTTAACGGAATTCTCTTGTTCTTCTCTTTCTTATGGCGTCAATTGATGAATTATATTATGATGATTTACAATCAATTACTTATTATTATTATCATGGATTATTCAAGTAATAAGCTATGTGCCTTTAGTAGGTGCCTTTACTTTCCTTCATGATCCTGACCTAGATCATACCAAAAATTCTCTGTTAGCTCTCCTCTACCCAAAGAATATACTCTTTGCCTCTACCTATGGCTTTAACTGTTGAATTTGACATTAAAACTGATTATAATAATTGCCATGGGTTTTTCCAATTTTTCTCAGTCTATCCAGCCCCACCCGGCATTTGCCTGTAATTCAGGCTGCTGCCCCTAAATCACCTCTCCCAGGACTTGCTCTGCAAGTTCTCATTTCTACCACAGGTTAAATTCCCAAAGGAAGCTCTAAGAAATTGTCCGCAACAGGCTTGGAGAGTGTTGCCCGGCTAAAGAAGATGATGCAACGGATCAAACGCAATCTCATTCTCCCTTTCTGAGGCTACTTTTTAGTGTACCGCAAGTGTGAACGCACTAAAACGAGGCTAATCGCAAAGGAAGGCAGATATTGAGTTGGAAAGTCTTCGTAGAGCTTCTAACACAGGCACCAGGGTTTAGTCTGAGAGAACAATGGTGGCATGGTTCGTCACCTCAAGGATTCTTGGCTTTGCAGGAGAGAGAGGTTGTTTCAAAAGATTTGGCAGATGATAGAGCAGCAAGTTTGTAAGGTTTGTGTTTCTGAGTGCAGAGACGCTGATGAATCTACGACGCAGGAAACCGGGCAAGCTGTAATCCGTCATCTTTCATGAAATAACCTCTAACCACAGTTAATTTAGGGAAGTTTTCAAACGCTGCTCCTCCCAAACCAAGCCGAAAATGCAAGCAATGTTAAATACTCGTATTCATTCATTAAGAATGCTAAAATGTCTTGTAGAAAAGTCTTGCCAAAGATTCAATTTGGTTTGAAGGAATTAATATTCTCAAGCTATTAATATTTATGCATGAGAACTGTCTCTAGCCTCTTCTAAACGTTCAATAATGTATGTAAAATTGATAGCTCAGAATGGTTCGGAGATGCTAGACTGGACAACTTACTGATAAATACTTACCAATGGTAGAGCGAAAAGTTAACGGAAGAGCGTCAAAGTACTTTCTGAAGCCAAACTCCAGTTCTACCCAGGATAATCAAACGCCAAGTAGAACAGTTTGAATTTTAGAAATACTTAAAAACAAGAGAAAAGTATCAGTAGTGTTTAAAGGGAAAAATACCATTGCCGGCCATGATAAGACATTGGAAGTTGTTAATGATGCGGTTATACTACAAAACTGAGGCAGGCAATCAAATTGATGGGCAGGAAGGAGGCTTTACTTCTGCCCGGTCATCTTCCAAAATATGAAAACCTGAATTCTAAATTACATCCAGTGATGAATTGAAATTAAGCTATACATGAAATTGGTAAGAAAAGAGACGTGTGCCGGCGTTCTGAGCATGGGAGGCGCACCGCGATTGCAGAAAAATGTAAAAATTCTAGGCAGTAAACTATCTGAAATTATTTTTTCTCACAAGAGTGAACCTTGATGAACATTAAAAACTGAAAACTACTGTTTAAAGACTTTCCGAATATTTTCTTTTTAAATTTCACGGAGAGATTGACATTGTGAAGGCGAATCTGAAAGCGAATCACGAATAATTTGTAAACACAAGGAAAAGTGATGTAATCCTGGAACGCGAAGTTGTTTTCACGCTACAACTGGGAAACTTTCAACTTGACGTGTTAACCATTTGGCGGACTGAGTTTCAGAAGTTTCGAGATTTAAAGGCATTTAAAAATTTTGAGTATATTTTCGAGAAGGGTTGCCTAGGATTTGGAATCTTACGAGGAAATTCAAACGTGCAAGAAATCCGGGACCCCCAGTCAGGGAATATAGTCGGGAAAGTTTTCACTCATTCTAAGTTGTGGTTGGCTGCTATGGACCATGTTCTCGGTAACCAATTTCAAAAAGACGGGCTAAAGAATTTTTCGAATTTGTTGAATTTTCTCCTAAATGAAAGGGTAGATGAAAATTTGCTGCCCACCGGGCCACGAAATTTGTGGCTAATGTGATGAGGAAACCGAAAATGGCGCTCTCACGACGGTAAAAGATATAGTAAAGGAGAAAAAATAGGAAGTCAAAAATAGTTTTCACCATTCAAGATCTTGTATCACCATACTATTGTTTCTAGAATCTGAATCTTGAAAAATAAATCTATACATGTAAAGTGTTGACGAATAATTTTCAAAAAAACAGTTAGAAATCATTATTTCATTATTTTCAAAGTACATCAAGGCTTCTTGAAAATTATTCGCTCCTTTTCTTTTATACAACAAATGTGGGCATACAGGCAGTGATGTCTGATACGAAATATTGGCTCCAACTTTCTTCCCCCTCTTCCCTTAGAAATTAATGTTTTGGAGGGAGCTGAAGCCCCCTGAGTCTCTCCTCCCTTTTTTTTTTTTTTTTTTTTTTTTTTTTTAGAGAATTTTTGGCTTTATTCTCAGTTTAAAACAGGAGAGAATCTTCAGCCACCTATAGACAAACAAAAGAAAAGTGTTTTTAAAGTATTGAATGAAGATTGTTAATTGTAAGGTGAAGGGATAAGAATGGATAAACATATAATTAGCAGGAAAAGAAAAGAAGAAGAATATTCCTTATTAAACTTCACGCTTTAAGGCCCACCCAAGCGACTTCCTATAGGTACCAGAGACTGAGCCATGGAAAACAATCCAAGGGAGTACATGGGGTATCAGACACAAATAGATGATAGTATCTCTCCTCCCTTGTGAACACAACTACATTCAGGCAGTGTTTCTGGACAAAAATAGTTAAAAATGTAAATAAATTTGTTGATAACTGCTTTAGATTACTCATCCCGCATCCGCATTGTATATTCTACTTAAGCAGACATAAATCATGGGAGTTTAACCGGATTTTTCTTTCTTCATAAACCAAACTGCATAAGGTCACTGAATTTATTGAGAACGCCTTCTATTCACTATAGTATCTTCTCCTATAGTAAAATTTTTCAAAAATGAATGACAAAAGAATTGATTCAAGATCAAAACTTATGAGGGTGCCATTAACCACAGTTGGTTCCTGAGACCCACCACCCACTAGATGTCCAAGGGGGGGGGGGCTTTGGGGGCTCAAGCCACCCTCCTGCTCTTTTTTGGAAAAGAGCTCCTACATGAGGGAGACAGTGGTCACAACTCTTCAGGCCCCCTGCGTTTTAGGGAAAGAGCTCAAAAAAAGGGAATAAGCAAAGAAAGATTTATAGCTCTCCAAGCCCAAACATTTACATACATGGAGAAGGGCTCAAGAACAACAGTGAGAATCGAAGGAAAAAAAGGTCATCACCTCTCTTCAAATCCTTCCATTTTTGAACCCACAGACCGCCCATGTCATCATCTCCGTTCTCCAGCTTTTAAAATTAATTGCAAAAAAATTTAAAAAAGAATTAAAAAATTAAAAAAAAAATTAAAAAAAAATTTAAAAAAAAAATTTAAAATTTAAAATTTAAAAAAATTAGCTTGGTTTGAGGGGAGCAATGTTTGGGAAACTTCCTAAAATCAACTGAGGGTATCTCCACTACTCCTACAATGAGCTTAACCTGCATAGGTACCCGAAAAAAATCCGACGCAGGCAAAATCATCTACCTTGCAAATGGAACAATTCAAGTAAACAAACAAAAACTATATTTTACCACTCATTCAAAAAATGTACGATCTCTGCAGATACTTGCTTTTTTCACAGCTGCGCTGTCTTTGTTTAAAAATTTCCTTTAATACAGGCGTCACCGGTTTTACCTTATTCCAAAATGAGCAAGTTGACGTTATTCAGTTGACGTTATTCTATCTTCTCAGCGCGTGGAGCCAACGCACTACGGGCGGCAACGCAGCGCTGCACTATGGTCTGAGATCACCAAAACGTGGCCATAAATCAGCTAACGATCCAAATGGCTTGAAACTTGGTTTCCCCATGTTTTTAAGTACGCTGAACTCGAATCCGAGGGAATTTTTCAAAAATTTTGAAATCCAAGATGGCGGCCGCTCAAAATTTTCTAATGTTTTGAGATTAAAACTCAGCGTAACATCCGATTTTAATGAAATTTGTTTTATCGGTGTTTTTAAGTGTGCTAAACTTGAATCTGAAAGTGTTATTCAAAATAATTCAAATCCAAGATGGCGCCCGCTTAGTTTTTGCTATTTTTAGTCGGTAAAAAAAGTGTCTTACAGCCTACAGTCCGATTCACCTGAAACTCAGTTTCCCGATGTTTTAAGTACCTAAAACTCGAATTTGATGGATTTTTTTATAATTTTGTGATTCAAAATGGCGCCCAACTAATTTTTTTATTTTTTTTATTTTTTTTTTTTTTTATTTTAATTGATTACTTATTTAAATATCCTTTACAAGCCACCTTTAAATCCTGACTTTTACAAGACTGGTTGATCGTGATAAGATAGATTTTGAACAGACCGAGAGACCGGGTCCCCCCTCAGTCCATCCCCTTCCGTCTAAATCCTCTCCCCCTACCACACTCGAAATTTCATCCCACTTGCTAAATTTGACTGATAAATATTCACAATAAACTCAGATGGAATTGAAATGCAAAGATGTTTCAGCGAAATCTGCAACCTTGCAAGATAAACAGTTTTGAAGAAGGGATAAAAGTAAAAAAAAACTGTATTTTACAGCTTTTAGTCACTGGAACAATCATTTGCAACCATTTCAAAAGCCTGCATGTGTCTTCGGTATTTAAAAGTCTAGTTATAGGTATGAGGTAAATGAGGCATTTAATGGTTGTATATTTTAAGTATACGAGGATAGAGGGTGATGAAACTTGTCTTGGTGATTCCGTTCCAGCTAAAGTGTTGCTAAAAGAACGAAATTTCATCACTGAAAACTATGTTAGCGAGAATGTAGCTGAGCCAAGATTCGAGGCATGTTTACTTATCTTCAAATTGAAGATGTTTAATACGTAATGTCAGATGTTTGCAGCTATCAATGAAGCTAACTAGTCATTCTAGAGCTTTCAAAGGCCATAGAATGCCGGCTCGTACATAATTTCCTTAATTTCAGAGTCGAATTTCCGGCTTTCAGCCACTTTTTGGCAATCTCAGACCAAAATAATACTCCTATGAAACGGATAATGTCTTTAAAGAAACTAATAAAACTTCAAAAAAGGACAAAATAGGACAAATCTGTTGAATGTATCTTGTTCAGAAAAACACGAGGAACATTTTCCTGTGACGTTTTTTTTCGGGAAACTTCGGGAAAGTATTTAAAAGTCCATGTTTAAAATTTTTTGTTCAGATTTTCGTGTACTAAACTGCTATTCTTGTAAGTTCAAAAATGGGGCATAAAGGGTTAAATTTTAAATATATGAGGGTAGAAGGCGATTAATTATACCCTAATGATTCTTTTCCATGCCGCAGTTTCGCCAAAAGAACAAAATTACATCTTTGGGCACTATTTTTACATTAACTCCGTTGAGCCAAGATTTGGAACAAGTTTACTTTTTTCCAATTTGATAAGATTCAACTGGTGATATCAGATACTTTCCGCTATCAGATGAGGCTAGGTCTGGCCATTCTAGACCCTTCAAAAGGTTTAGAATGCAGCTAGATACCTCATTTTCCTCAATTCCAAAGTCGTTTTTTTGATTTTTGGCCACGTTATGGCGATCTCAGACCATAGTGCGCTGCTGTCAACGCGGGAAAGCAGCGAAGCTTCCCTGCCGCTTGACGCGTTTTTCAAAACACCGCGACTGATGAGTTTGGAGAGTGACTCATGGTGATTCTTTGAGATCGTGGCATCGTGTCACGGGAAAAAAACTGCTATATCTGAGCAAAGTCCGGTAAATTGAGAAGAAATTTCTTCTTGGGACCGAGAAAAAATCCGGTAAATCGCGAAATCCGGTAAACCGCGATCCGGTAAATCGAATGAAATTTAACATTGTTCTTATGGGACTTTTGCCGGGACCAGAAAAATTTTCCGGTAAATCGCGAAATCCGGTAAATCGAGAGTTTACTGTACTTGAGGAGATGGGCTGCTGTAGAGCTTCTCGGAAGACTCCAGAAATCATTCAAAAGAACCCTAAAATTTTGGAGTTGATTAGAAATCAATCAATTCTTTAAAAAAAATAAATAAATGTCGATTAATCAAAACTTCAAAATTTTCCAATCAATTAAAATTACAACAACTTTAGATGAATCATTAGCTCAAGATTTTATGATCAAATCAATCAAAATTATTTTGAAACTTCAACATTTTTGAAAAATTTGGTTTTGTTTGATCGCACTGACCTAGTAACGACCACCCAATATATGTTTGACAGGCAGCCACAAGAAACTTTTCTTGTTTATTTTCATTTTAAAATGTCATGGTTTTGAAATTTGTGTTCATTCATAGATTGTTCAAAATTTAAAATTTTGCCTTAAAAAACTGATATACTGTAGTCACTGGAATAAATCTGTATATCAGAGGATGTCCTGATTTCTAATAAGTACCATTCTATGAGGCTTTTTTGTTCATGTACCTGATGCGTTCTCTTATTTCCGCAAGAGTTGATTGTGTGTTTTTTTTTTTTTTTGTATTTTTTTTGCCCCAGTGTTAAATATAAATGGAAACATAGTCCAAGTAGCACCTGCAGCTACTGCCACACAAGCAGCAGTACCAACTACATCCACTGCTGCTGCAAACACATCCTCTAATGCCCAGCAAAATATTGTCATGGTAATGATTTTATTCTCTTAATTTTTAATTAATTTTTTGGAACTTACAAAATTTACACTGATTGAAAGTTTACATTAATTGAAACTTTCAATTAGTCTCCTGTTTACAATTGGTCACTGAAAATCAGCTTGCAATCATTCTGTAAACTAGAGACGGTGAACAAAGTTGACAAGTAAGTACATAGTAACCTCCAACCTTGGTCATTGTTATGAAATTAAAATTTTAAGTTTTGTAGTTCAAATCACAATGGAGGACTGATCTATCTTTTGGCTTAGTACTGCTATTCTGATGCCTTGTATCCTCAATTTACTACATACCAAATTTCGTAATTGAATCTGCAAAATTGAGCTCACAGAAGATAAAATATGTAGTACACACGGGTGAGGGGAAAGTGGTGCTTACGCGCTATACCTTACTCAACAGCGCAGCAGTTCAGAAAGAACAACCAGAAACGTTGGATGTACAAGTACCTGAGAAGAAATCTGTCAGTTCCTATTAATCATCAGAAGATTATTTTTATTTTCTTTTATTATACCTTAAATGCTTTGGTATATCATGAAAGACTATTTATTTTGTATGTCATGCGAATTTCTGTTCATTTCACAATTTTTTTCCACCTTCCATTGGATGATTTTTCAGGAAAATAAACTAATTTTCTGCCGAAAAGGCGGAATGCGGATGTTACACTGTTTTAAAATGGCCGTAACTTTTTTTGGAATGAATTTTAGAAAAAAACCCTAAGGGAATATAATATATGAGGGTTATTACCACCACATTTTATTTATTTGAAGTATTTAATTTCAAAAACTTTCGAGATACACTGCTTTTAAAACTTTAAACGTGATTTTCTCCAAACCGATTTTTGTCTTATCCCCTCTTTTGACGGATCAGTCCTCAATTCTAAAATGATGTTATATTCTACCCAAAAGGACCCTGAAATAAATAGGTGTGTACGTTTATGGGTCTGGTCTAATTTGCCAAAGAAAAATCTCTCCAAATCAGCAATCATAGTTACGCTTCATCTGTCTAAGTAGGTTTTTTTCTTTTTCCTTACAGATGGTGCCGAATAACTCGGCAGGAGTACCTCAATTCCAAAGAGTACCCATACCAGGTGCAGAATTTTTAGAAGAAGAACCTTTGTATGTCAACGCTAAGCAATATAAGAGGATTCTGAAAAGGAGACAGGCTCGAGCCAAGTTGGAGGCTGAAGGAAAAATACCAAAAAGTCGACAGGTAAGATCTTGTATTTTTTTGTGCCAAGTTCAAGATTACTTTCGTATTTAGAATCAATTCAGCGACTGAATTATTGGACAGATACTTCTTATACCTGAGGGCGTCTTGCTCTCTCCTTTCTGTTCTTTTGTGGGAATACTCTGGTATTTTTATCCTGTTCTGCTGTGTTTTTTTAACTCAGTCCAGTTGTTGGCTGTGAAACACCAGCTTAACAAATGGCATAGTGTTTGGGTGGCTGGACTATATCATTACTATTCGAACATTTTGGTGGGTATCAGTGGCGTAACTTTGAATCTTGGGTCCACCCCGCAGATTGAGCAGGAAGGCCCCCCTACCCTCCTACAACAGAATCTGCATACTCTAAAATAACTCATCGAACTCAACCCCCCCCCCCCCCCCCCCCACATCTAAGTGATAAGAAAGTCAAATTTTTGAGCCCAAAAACCATTTGCTTGCGCAGATTTTACGACCGAATTCTAGTTGGAAATCCTCACTTGATCTTAAAATCTACGAGCGTCAGGGTCATAATTTCGAAACGGGCCAAATGGTGTCCCGACGAGATTACATTTTTAAAAAAGATCAAATAAGTTCGATGTTTCGATTTTTAAGTCAAAGGAACTTACTTTTATGAGAAGCAATAGTAATAATTGCTTTTAAAGTTATTTAAATACTAATTTTAATTGTTTTATGGTTCAAAATGTCCGTCGGTTACGCGTCCCCCACACGAGTTTTTGGTAATTAACCTAAGTTTTTGACCATATTTTGAGGCTGAAATGAATTTTGAAGATCATGGAAATGCTAAAAAAAACTCTGTGGAACACCTGTAAACCATCGTTTTTTACAAAATTATTTTTCTTCATGCCATAAATTGTAAAAAATGGTTGTCCCCTGGTTCCAAAACGTACGGATTTTACTGTTTTACAACATCTTAAAAGTTTATTTAAAAGTGAAACTGGGTAACTTACGATTTTCTCAACCACGCTCCAACGTTCTAAACAGGAATTATCAACATCTGTGCAAATGGATTTTATTTGGAAACGATTTTCATTAACAAATCCGATGTCGTGATTTGCCTACGGTCCTAGTCAGTGGCACTTAAATGTACGAAGAAAGTAGGTAATACAGTAAAAATCCGCCCTGTAATTTTTAATTCAATTCAACTACCGTAATTTGCTTTAAAAATCAACATCAGAGATTATTGTAACAAGCCATCTTGTTTTTATTAAGTACTTTTGAAATAGTCGGTTACGTAACCGACAATCGACAAGTTATTTTCCATTTGTTCATCATGCGTTTTTCGGCTGTTTCTGCGTTACATGAGAAATATCGAAAATTCAGCGGAACCCTTCCGTAAAAAGTCTTTTCTAGTAGTACTAAAGGTAAAAAATTACTCTTTGGGTTTAAATTTTGACTTGATATTTTCACAGAGCATGCATGCTCAATTGGCCCGGTTTGCAATTATGACCCGTCAACATTTTCAAGGCCCTGAACTTTCAAAAGAATGCTAGAAAAATTGGAAAATCCTTTACAGTTGCTTCCAGGCTTTCGCAAGTGAAAGGATCTCTTTTAGCTTTTCCTCATCAAACCTCCGGTGAAGAGGGGGTTCCTAAAGTCCTAAGAGACAGAATTATGAGGCTAATTTATTTGGAAAGAAGGGCCTTACCTCAAGCAATTGGGCCTGATTTCAGAAAGATCTGCATTTTTAAAAGGAAAATATACTTACTTAACTTGAGAACAGAACAGAAGTCCTTCTCCCCTCCTGTTTTTCTTCTTTCTTTTTTTCCTTTTTTCTTTTTCCCCCTTTTTTTTCTTACCTGGCTGCGTTAATGGCCCTCAATCGTTCCATAATGGGGCCCGTAAGTTACGCCACTGTTAGGTATCACGCTTGGTGCGGTTTCCCTCCTGTCCTCTTTCCTCACTGTGAGGTACCTTGGTAGGTACCTCCATTATTTCATATTCCCTGCTTGTATTCCCAGTCTAGTGGTTCGTTGTGAAATACCAGCATAATAAACAAATGGTTTGGGTGGCTAAACTTTACTACTACTATGATTCAAACATATTGGTGCAGTTAGCAGTGCATTTTGACAAAAAAAAAATTAAAGAAAATTATGGTTATGTTGCACATTTTGAGAAAATTTTTTATGAGGAAAAAATTATCAGTGTTTGAGTACCCATAAAATACCTGAAGTTCGAGGTCTTCAGGTACTCAAAAGTGTAACTGGAACAAGACAAAAAATTCAAGTAATTTTCAATTATTTTTTTTTTTAATTTTTTTTTAAAATTAAATTATAGGCGTCTTTTTTTATCCGTCCGCGGTCCCCAGTATTTTACATGGAATCTTCTGTTAGACTGTGGACATTTGTGGAAGAAATTAATTTTTTTCCCCCGTAGCTTTTCGGAGGTTTTCGGGCACAAATCATTGAGATAATTGATTTTGAGCAGAATTTGACCAAAAAAAAAAAAAAACGGTAAAATTTGTCTATATCGAGCCGCAAGCCTCTACGTACGTAGCCAATAATTGTGATCTGTCGCTCACAGTGGTTTGCACCCAAAACTCCATAAGACTATGTGTAGAAGACTGTGGACTTATGTAAGAAAAGACGGATTATACCCGAGGTCTTTTGGTACTTAGTGTCTTCATCAGAGGTAAAGTATAAATAATCAGGAAACTTCGGTTGCTTTTCAAATAAAACTGAGGATGAAAATGAAAGAAAAAGCTATCATGAAGATCAAGACATGTGAGCAAAAAATGCCTGGTCTAGCAATTCGCAGATTTGGTGAAAGTGAGAAAATTTGCCTAGAAAAATGGCCTTAAAATGTTGAAAATATCAATAATTTTCAGTAAATACGGTGTTGAAATAAACACAAAAAAAGCGTAATCGGGTCGGTTCAAATAAGAGTGCATTTTCGAGGCCTCTTTTTTTTGAAAATCTCAAAAATTGAAATACGTTAAAAAGCTTTGCTGTGATACTTTTTATGATCCTTAAGGGTGTAATAATCAGGTTTAAGCAGTGGGGTCGAAAGATATTTGCCCAATATTTAGTTTTTGAATGATTAAAATTGAGTTCTGACGATTTCCGTCATTACCGTAACCTCAATATTTTATTGCGAATTTTTGCTCCCTGGATAAGTAAATGAGTCATTAAGTACATTTTTTGTTTTAGATCAAAAACATGTTGTATAATCATACATCGTATCGAAATATAATCATTTCTAGGTGTAAAAAATAGTAATTTTTTGTGTTCCTTAACTAAACTTGCTGAAAATGTTGCAATTGGCTGCTCATATTTTGTTCTCACAATCTTAAAAAAAAACTGAGCTGGTCAAATGATATTTTTCGGTGAGGAATACATCGTAAATTAGCCTTCTTACAACATTTTTATGGATTTGAGATCGTTTACAGTCATTCAGCAACAAAAAATCGGCGGGTTAAGGTAATGATGTAGAGGTTACGGTAATGATCATGTACACAGTTTCCAATGTATTACATAGGTATTTTTTGGACTAAACCTATGCAGTTTGTGAATGTACCTTCTTAAAAGTAAAATAAAGTTTGGAAGATATCTGTAAGCAAAATGTGTTTTATTGTTGAGCAGATACATGCGAACTGCACATGTTATGTACTGGAACTGGGATAATTCAAAATGCAAACTTTATAAGCGCATGCTGCTATCAAAATTTTATGAATCTGAGGGTAAATAAAAACAATGAAAACTAATTTTTCAGTGATAAAGTTGTATTGAACCGGAAAACAAAACGCGTATCAAATAATAGTGCCTTTTTTATAATGATATTGCGGTGCCTCAATTTATTTTCTAAAACCTTCTTGGTAACGTTTGAGAACCATTAAAAAAATAGGTAAATACTTAAATATACATAAACAAATAAACAACATAAAAAATAAAATAAAAAGATAAATAAACGAATCAATAAACAAACCAACAAATAAGAGAACAGATAACAAACCTTTGAATAAAGAAATTCAAATTAAACGAAAAAGTCGCAGGACACTTAGGTACTAACATGACTTAAATCTTTAAAAAGAAGGAAAAAAAGTGACTTTTACAGTAATCGGAAAATAGAAAAATTTGCTCGAGATCATTCATCTTAAATACATCATTAATACATACATATACATACCCGTGCATATACATTTTAATTCATCATCGTATACCACCAGCATTCTTGACGGAGGTTACGGTAATGATAGGAGGTTACGGTAATGATGGTTACGGTAATGAGGAACACGCTAGTTTTTGGCGGTAAAACACAGAAATATCAACGGATTGTAACAAAACTTCATATTTGAGGTCAGACACATTCCTTACGTAGGAAAACGAAATCATTTCAAGAAAAATTGAATGCTTACCCAATTTTTAGTCAGTTACGGTAATGACGGTAATAAGTTACCCTTTCACACAAAGTTCAATAAATTTGACTCTAAATTTGCCAGAAATTTAAAACAAAAACGGAGAAATACTCACCATGCATGCTCCTGCCAGAAAATTGTCACTCAAATGTAAACAACCGCCACTGCTGACCTATAGCGACGAAAACAGGCGTGAAATCAAGGGGTTACGGTAATGAGGCGGGATCCAGTAACAAGCATAAATCGCTCTCTGAACGCTAAAATTGTTGCACTTTAAACTTTCCCGCCTAAGAAAATTAATCCTTAGGATATACCGGAATTAAAAAAACGGCTGCAAGCCAAATTAGCACAATTGAATTCAGTTTAATTCAAGGTCAAATTTAAGGATTCGGCAAAGTAACAGGTTACGGTAATGATATTTCTGGTATTCAAAGTAAAGAACAAGTGAGAAATGTGAGAATATAAGCCAAAACTTGCCTAGAAATAGGTTCGGGGGAAAATTTTGAAGGGGGAGGAAAAATACAAACAAAAAATATCTGTGATTTAAAAGAAGAAAAATGCGAGTAACATGCAAAATGAAATCTTATTTGAACAGACCCAATCTTTTTTCCAATTTTTGTGAAGAATGTTTTTGGAAACAATGTGAGGTGAAAATCTCAAATCGGCACCTTCGGCATTTTGGAACATTTTGCACCCCTGGAGCAAGGTACAGAGTCAGGAAAAGTGTGAAAGTTCGAAAGTCAACAGTCAAGACAGAGGATTTCAAAATATGTCCACTTGAATAAATGGATAAATAATCCATTATTTAAGGAAAAGAAAAATAGCAAAACTTTGAGTTACGCCTCTCCATAAGATTTGTGACTGTTCTCATTATTCCTCCTACTATTTTATGCAGTCACCATTTTTATTAATCCCTCAAATTTTTTTTTCATCATCGTAGAAATATCTTCACGAATCTCGACACAAACATGCGATGAACCGAATTCGAGGTGAAGGAGGTCGATTCCACTCAGGGTCAATGAAAAAGCAATTAAAGCAACAGCAGCAGTTGGCAAAACAACAGTTACTACAACAGCAGCAACAACAACAGCAACAAGTGCAGATAGAATCAACCGAAGATGACTCACATAATATCAGTAATCAAACCATCGAAATCAAAACTGACCACGATCAGTAAGTGTCAACTTAAATTTCATTCTCTATATTTATCTTTGTATGAGCTACCTTTTGGAGGAAATTTCATGAGAGTTGGAAGATGATAGATTGGCTTGTTTACTGCGCTGTGGGCGAGTTAGTGTCTCTGCGCATTGACTTTGATGCACAGAGATGCAAACGTACCAACAGCGCAGGATACTAGGTGAGATGTTGTGTGCCATCTTTCTTTAAATGACATCTACTTGCTTAATTGCGAAATAATTGCGATGGCGCAGAAATGTTCTAGGTATTTTGTTTCAATAGTTAGCCTCTCATGACAAAGTCCAACATGATATGTAGATACAAAATAATTACCTCTCATCATGCCTAATACTATCCTATAAAACATCTAAATCGTCAAGAGGAAAAACGATAAATGTTGCAAAAATTAAAATTAAAGTTTTCATAGTCATCTAAGTAACGGGATACAAAAGTAAAAATTAAATTAAGATCTATAGAAGCACAAAACAGTCAATTTTGGAGGATGGAAATACATTGATTCCTACCAGAAAGATTGATAACCTTTAAATGTCATTTTCCCCTTTCCTTCTGCTTAATAACAAATATGGGGTTTTGTGAAATTCATTGTTCTTCTCCTCGACTCTTCATCTAACAATGACTTTTCAATATTTTTTAACCCTTCCAGCTTTAACAGCTTTTGGTTTGACTGGATAAGAATGGAAAATGGATGGTGGAGACGAGTCATGTGGTTGCCAAGTCTAATCAAAACACGGAATTTATCTAATTGATTATCAGGTACTCCAAGACTGCCCGATAACCAATTGGATAAGTTCTGTAGTTTGATTAGACTTGGCAACCACGTGACTTGCCTCAACCGATCACCGTTTTCGATTCTTATCCGGTCTAACCAAAAGTCGTAAATTTCAAGGATCGGTCCGCTGGCTGAGAGAGATTAATGCAAAAAATTCTGTCGGGTCTTTCCATCTGTCAGTTTATATACTCACATAACTTTTGAATCGTTGGTCCTTATGCATCCAGCTTTTGCACAACTGTTGCTTTCTAGATTCTCAGATAGTTCGTTGTATAATTCATTACCAAATTTTCCTTTTTTTTGTTGGACTGAACAAAGTTGACATTAGGTTTAGCTGATGCATTTTGAGTATCAGGTAACCAACTGCACACTGCCGCATCCAGTCTAACTTGATTTGCAACTCTGTCAAACTTGATTTGCAACTCTGTCACTTTTCTGAAAAATGTGGCAATCTGGAAATGCTGGGGGCGTTTCAGTACACCTCAAGTTTAAAAATTTTGTAGGAGGACAAAGCTTTAGTTTTCAAATTTAAATGTGTTTGACTCTCTGTGCGTTTCAGAGATTGTCATCACATTATTGTCTAGGGAAGCCAAAACTACTTAGGTTATATTTTTTACGCTCTATTTTCAGAATATTTTGGATTGAAGCAATCAATCTCTTTGAAAATTGCTCCTTTTTCATTCAGGACTTCAATGGAACACGCATCTTTTTTTTTTTTTTTTTTTTTAAATTCAAGTTCCAATGGAAGTTGAGCAGAAATTGTCATACATACAGGATCAGGTTTCACTTGTTAAACCTGATCCTGAAATTTAAGAGCATCCAAGGTTGGAGAAACTTGAGGAAAGCATCATACACACCAGCCTCAGTTTTTATTAGTTTACTTTTCTCTCCTAGCCACATGCCTAACCTGAATTCTATTTCAACTGTTTCAGGGAAAACGTAGCAAATATTCTTGAAACTAATCATCACTTTCTAGCCGTTGGTGCAGCAGGAATGGATAACTTCTCCTCATCATTAATCATAGACGGGACCTCAAGTTTACCAGATATGATTACCAAAACAGCACAATGACGCTAAGTGTAGAGGAACCCAAACTTTTTTAGCTAACCAAAGAAGCATTTCTTATGTACCTCCTATCGTTATTCGTTTTCTGTGGAAAGAGTGGAGAAACGCAGGGAATTCTTTATTACCGGAATATTTTGATTTTTGATTTTTGATTGTTGAAGAAATAATAAGCTAATTAGTTCATTCAGGACATGATGGAACACTCCATATTTTTTACTGCGGTCTACCAATGCGGTTTGAGAGCTCTATCAAATTAGGCCTTCGTATACACTCAAACTAGGATCATCAAAATGGCATCGGTGAGCCAACCGTTGCATGTTTGGTTGATGTTCTGTTCATCAAATAACTATGCAATTTGGCAACCCGTCAAACTGCAGAGTTATTTGACGATGGATGGTGTGTCATCTATTCATCAATTTACAGTCAACAAAACCAAAAAACTCGTTTTGGAGGTGTTTTGGTTAAGGTTATGTTTGAATTATAGAAATAAAATTGGGCATCTAATACAATGGTGCATATCAAGATTTTATTATGTTTTACTCATTCAAAACATCATATTTTATAGCTCTCATTAATATTAATTCATTACCTTTTGAAGGTATGGTATAATTTAGGAATAATATACACTCCATGTACCTAAGGCATTAATTCTGCTACAGCGTGGAATTGTAGAACATATTTAAAATCACAATTTAACTGACCATTTTTTTTACTGTTGTAAAGTAAAATTGTACGCGATGCCACCGTCACAAGAGCTATGGGACATAAATTACTTGAAGAAAGTCGTGGTGGGAGGTTCACAGTTTTGTTGTACATCAAATGAGAAATGGAAATTGTTTCTCTTCTAATCTGAATAGGAAACTGCTTTAGTTAAAGGCTTATTACGCCTTCAAAAGATAGTGTGATTTTATTAAATTTATTGCAATTTCTCCACTCTGAGTGTAAAGATCATAAACGTGTGAAAACTCCTCACTATTTATCATTCTCTCTTCAATTGTGATAATTAGTCTATCATAATTTGAACCTTCTAGATACCTTTGCCATGATTCTTGGAGTAATTTGATCAACTTTTCTTTTTTTCAAGTTTGGCTCCACAGGTTATTTTTCTTCGTTCATTTTAAATTTTTCTCATGACACAGGAAGAATGCAAATTGTGAAAACCTGTTACTTTTCCATTCTTCCTTTAGGCGTTGACTCTTAATTGTCCCTGAGGTCTCTCTTCTGTGTGATTTTTGAAAGAGCCCAACAATCAACTTTCTGTTGAGCATCATTGCATTCGAGTGAATTGATAATGGACAAATTTAAGTTACCTAATTTTAATCGTGAAGAGTCGATTTTGTGAAGACAGCATCAATTGCATTTAGATTAATTAGAGCTGGCTCAAAGTTAAAGTCCTCATAAGTTTATGATATTCTTGTTATCGTTTTTATCTAGGTTCTGATTTATTCATTCCCTTAGTATTGTTTATTCTTGATTCGTGTATAAATTGTAATTATTTTCTTATTTTTTTATACTATCCATGATGTGGTACATGAAAATGCCCTTATCTTCACTAAAAAATCAAAAATGAGATATCAACACCTTTAGATAGAGGAATTTAAAAAAAATATATTTGCTCTTAGAGTGACTAAAAATATCATACACTAAGCTGCTGTGCTAAGGAAAAACGCTGTAAACGCTAAAAATAAAACAAAATTGGGTCAGACACGGAAACCTATTATTTTTGGCACGCACTTTCATATTCTGCAATCAGAATTCACTCATCTCCATTGGTTTCTGAGATATAAGGGAGGAGCCTGCTATAGGTACGCCAAAATCAGTGCCTCTACTCTGGAGAACCATAAGTGCCTAGTTTACGGGCAGAATGCTGGATCTCAAGCAGAGCGGAGAGGAGATGCAGCGGTTTTACTTGTGTATCGGGCGCTTCTTGGGCGATCCTTTGCACAATAATGCATGCCTCGCAAGACAGAGAAGAAGCTGTATGAGCGACCTTCCTTCGATCTTCTGTTATTTAGAGCAAAAATATTTGACTTGGCACCACTTTACAAAGCTCAAAAATCAAATAGAGGTACATACATTCAATCTAGATATGCACAAAAACGTGCCAAAGTGAAAACCAGTTGGGAGAGCCATGCATTCATTTTTGAATGTGTTTTTCTCGATTTTATGTGCAAAGGAGGTGCTCTGTTCTTCCTTAGCACAGCAGTATGGGAGCCTTGCAATTTTGAAATTCATATGTGAAATCCACTGTTCAACTTACAGTTTTTGCTGTAAATGCTTGCTGTGTGTGTTAAAAAATTGCCTAAGTATGTAATCCTGTACTCTAATGTTATTCAAATTGAACAAAGTAGATAAAACAAGGTATGGGTAGTAGGCTTCTTGCCGGGGTGCGAACTACCTATCCAAATTGAAGGAGACATGTTCACCAGAATGACACCACCCAAGCTTTACAAAGAATTCACCAACGCTGCGTCTTTTTCAGCTCGCAATAGCAGCAATCCTGGTAGCAAAAGCACCAACTTACCCCATTCCTTGTTCAATCTACCTTGTAAATAGACAGTTTCAGTAATGATGTCATGCAGTGAAAATTTTGGATGAATGTTCCAAACTATCTCTCTCACTCTGACGTGACCCCTATGTACTGCCATCTCACGCTCATCGCTAAAGTTGTACACAGAGAAATTATTTGGCAGGAATAATTTCTGGAGTTACTTCAATGAGGTTTTGATCAAAAAATGTTGTGAAACAAGGCCCTGTTTAATTAGACATTCGAAAAAGACTTTTACACATGAGCAGTGGCAGATCCACAGGGGCCCCCCCCCCCCCCCCCCCCCCCCCCCCGCTAAGCCTCAAATGTTGCTTTTTTTTCAACAGAAAATAGCCAATGCTTGAAATTTAAAAATTCATGGGCGTGCCCCTCCCCCCTAGTAAAATTTTCTGGATCCGCCACTGCGCATGAGAGTCACAGGAGAGTGAGGGAGATGGCTGGAAACACTCCTCGAGTTTTTTCTCAGCGGATAGCGACCGATGAGTGCATTTTTGGCTAACTGATGACTTTGCTCTAAAACTGACTATTGTCCTCTATAAAAGTAAAATGTCAGTACTGACTCCTCAGAACTTGTAAAGAAGGATACTTCTTTGCGTTTTGATCAAAGAAATAGAAATGATTTTTTAAAGTCAACCCTCTTAAAATTGCCCTCCTGGAAATACTGCCCGTGGCAATAAGATTCTGTTTGTTGTGCTGCATCTTGTGTATTGTTTCTCTTTATCATTTTTTCCTCTTAGTAAGTATGGAAGGGCAAAGTAAGGATCATGCTGTTGTTCAAAGATGTATATTTGTATATTCCAAAGCTATATTTTCTGTGATGTTTACTTCCCTCATTGCAACTATTACCTTGTTGCAGCTGAGAAGAACTGAGTTCTTAGTTTGTGTCAATCTTCAGCTGTTAAAGTCAAATTAGCTCACATCACCAATCAATGCTCTAATAGTTACTTTCAATGAGGCTGTCGCACACGCTCTCTGTAAGTGCTCTAATAGTTGATTCTGGTGTAAAAACCTCCAAAAATATCGATGGCTGCACTAGAAACTTCCTAAATCATCTCGTAAACTCAATAAACGCTTTTATTTGCATGACCGCAATGGTGGCATAGGGCAGTAATAATAGAAGATTCCTATCTTAATTTCGTCACTCACTCTATATTGACAAGGAAGATTCACAGAGTAATTAGACACCAGAGTAGTGATTCACATCCGATTAATGGTACTGTGACACCTGTTGACACCAGTGTCAAAGGAAAGTTGTCTCTCATAGGTCACCTCTTGATGGAGTTACAGTATCATTAGATTGGAATCTCCCTTTATTACTGCCCTAAGCAACCATTATGCTCATGCAAATAAAAGTGCTCATTGAGTTTAGGAGTGGATTTTGGAAGTTTTTAGTGCTGCCATTGTTATTCTAGAGGTTTTCACACCAGAATCAACTATTAAATCGCTAATAGCAAATACGTGCAACAGCCCATTATTTGAGTGAAAGTAGAAAACTCAATTCTTCTGTGTTTTTTTAAAACTGATAGTATGAAACCGTCTACTGAGAAGAACCCCTCAAAACCTGGAATGTGCTCTTTCCTAGAAGTCCTCAATAAGATAGCATCTGCATTTCTTGTAAAAAGCACACCTATGGTTCTTCAAACCCTTCTACCGGAGATGGTTTCATATAATTTGATTATGAAAATACTTTATGAAAAGAAAATGACTAATGTCAGCATAATTTGAGTTCAAATTAGTTTGTATTATTTGTTTGTAAATACCGTATTTTCTCGCTTAAGCCGCGCACCTTTTTTTCGAAATTCAGGGTTGAAAATCCGGGGTGCGCGGCTTACGCGGAAAAATGTCAATGAAGTAACCCGCAAAGTGCGAATCAAGACTACCGCCGACCGCGACGCCACGGCTCGCCACCAACCTGCGACCATCCGCTGCAACGGACGACAACGGTCTGCTGCAAGGTATATGGAAGAACAGGTATGGACAGGAGGCGGAGCCTATCTCAGTAGGTGACGGCTACGTCACAGATGTTCTAGACGGTCGCGATAAAATTCGCTTAGCGTTCCAAACTATCTCACTCACTCTCCCGTGATCCCCATCTCTCGCTACTGTAGTAGGTGACGGCTACGTCATCGCCAAAGCAAGCGTGTCGTCATCATTTAGCGGGAAAACTCGAAAGCCTCTTAAACCCCGCCTCCTGTCCATACCTGTTCTTCCATATACCTTGGGTCTGCTGCAGTCTGGTGTTTTCGTCGCAAGCCCCGCCCCCAAGCGACATTCGTCGTCGCAAGCCCCGCCCCCAAGCGACATTCGTCGTCGCAAGCCCCGCCCCCAATCGACACTCGTGCTGTCGCGTGCCGTTATTATTGTTACATTGTCGCCTTTTGTTCGCTAATTAGTTCTGCTTTCACGCCTCCCTTATCAGTTTATCCTTATCACCCCTTGTTATCTCCTTTCGGCTGTTCATCGTATCCTTTTTACCGACCGCGTGTTTGATCATGAGTTCTTCGCTTCATTCTTACACTGCCAGAACGAAGCTCGCGGTTATTGCGGATGCTGAAGAAATGGGTAATCGAGCGGCCAGCCGCAAACACGGCGTGTCTAAAAATTGCATCCGAGACTGGAGAAAAATGAAGAATGAGCTTGAAAATACGAACAAATCCCGCCGAGCGTTTAGAGGTCCTGGTGCTTATTTTCCTGAAATCGACCAACCAAGTTTTTTATAAATTATTTTTATTTTTTGGTCGATTTTTACGATTTTTTTTTTTTTCCCCCAACTGCCGCAAAAATCGGGGGTGCGCGGCTTATGCGAGGGCGCGGCTTAAGCGAGAAAATACGGTACTACCTATTTTCTGAAGAACGAAACTGTTCTGCCAGTTATTTTTTGTAAATTGTCCTTAATGATTTTTAATGCTGATTAAATAAGTCTAGTATGATAAGTTCAAGTAACATTTTTTTCTCCCCTTCAGGTGGTTCTTCAGCAGTTAGTGCTGATTTCTGCCACCAATGCGCTACCGTTTCATTAACCCTTACAACTCATATGTCGGATCAGGTCTGACATTTTCATTTACCCATTCCACTAATATGTCGGACAGGTGGTCCTTGGTCCGACCCGACAGTTCATTTCTCCCAAGCTCATTCTTCGGATTTCAAGTGCATTTCTCTAGTGGACAAATGAACTAACATAGCGGGTCATATTTTTCTATTCTGACTGTAGGTACCTATTCTAACCTTTTTAGAATTTTTTGAATGAGTGGTGAGGTTAAATGTTAAATTACGGGCGGAAACTTATTTATATTTAAGAAAACGGAGTGTCAGTTACTAGATAATCATCTGAAGATTGTCTCTGCATAATATCTCATCATTAAAGTCAAAAATAAGGCTGAAAGTACCAAAAAATGGAATATCGCAAATCGATTCTTGTATCGAAATGCGGTATTTCATTTTTTGGTACTTTCAGCGTTACTTTTGAAGTTAGTGACGAGGTATTTTGCAGAGACGTTCTTCAGATGATTCTCTAGTAACTGATACTCCTTTTACTTAAATATAAATCACTTTCGGCCTGTAATTTGACATTAATCAAACGGTAGCGCTCTGGTGGCAGAAATCAACACTAAAAGCTACAGAATCACCTTAAGTCTTTAATGTTTAGGTTGCTCTGTATGCTTGCGGAGGTGGATTTTTGTACTCGGACATGTAACTTGCGAAATGAAGAAGCATTACACCAGAAACACAGATTTTTCCCCCTTCTATGAATCTGCTTTACTTCGGGCCAGTCTTGATACCTAGATGAACAGCCATATGGCTGTGTGTGTTCAAAAATCAGTTAACTAACTCTGAAGGTACAAGTTATGTAAGGGCCATCAGAGCCAAAAGTGCTGTCCAAATTTTATATTTTACAATTCCGCAGTCCGTATTGGTCAGTCATTACTGAAAACTGGTTTTTTATAACTTTTCCTTGGATTCAGGGACTTTCAACAGTTATTTACGCAGCATTAAAGCCGCAATTGACTTGGAGGACCTCATCACTCTAGAATCTAGAGCATACACAGGTTTCCACTTTCTTCCCTCACCAGCGTCACTAGAATCTTTCATTTGTAGTCAATAAAAGAATCAGTAGAGCTTCTGCATGAAGAAATCCAGTGACATGCAGTCAGCAAAAGCAGATGTAGGGCCATTTCAGCATAATTTCTTTCATTGAAAACAAAAGAGTCAGGTCTATTTTGGCTTTTCTTTTACTCCCTTACTTTAACCGACCAAATTTTAATTTCAAAATGGTTAACATCAAAAATTCCAAGGCGTTTAGTGGACTATCACACCATTCTCAACTCATATTATTTAACTCCTTAACTATAATTACACCTATAACTTTTTAGTACCAAAAAAAACAATAAAGCAAAAAAAAAAAAAAAAAAAAAAACAAAACTGAAAGGAGAGAGATAGAACACAGACATCAATGAAAATGAGAAAGACTCCCTGAATTTAATTTAAAAAAAATGTATATATATCTATGTATATATTCCGAGGGGATACCAGTCCTCATGTGCTCTTGAGATTTCTCCTTTCATCAGGGTGTCACGCTTGGTGCGGTTTCCCTCTTGTCCCCTTTCCTCACAGTGAGGTACCTTAGCCGGTATCTCCCTTCTTTCCTATTCTCTTTTTGTATTCTCAGTCCAGTCGTTCGCCTTGAAATGCAAGCATAACGAACACACGGTTTGGGCGGCTAGACTTTACTACTACTGCTACTAATTTTAGCTACGGATTCCTAGATAGCAGTATTGATGTTGCCTAACCTAGAAATTGAAGAAAATCGTAGTGATAATTTGCCCTCCATTCATTCACGGAAATTGGGGGAGGGAGGAGTTTAGGGCCTCCCCCCTCCTCCTAGAGGTCTGCCTAGCCTCTCCTCAAGAACATTTTGGAAACAAAAAACGCCTTGCTGTTCGGCCTCGTGATTTGGCATGTTCCGAAATTTTGTCCCACACTGAGAATTCAAGGAGTAAAAAAAAAAAAAAAAAAAAAAAAAAAACGCAATCAAATACATACCTACTATACATTTGTTCTTCCTCAAAATTTGCATGGATTTTAAGTGAATAAGGGTCATCAAGGACCTCAATGGCCAGAGTTATCAGAAATCAAACGCATGAGAAGCAAAATAAAAATTAATAAGTTTTTCCCCCTGGCAATACCTGTAATAATGACGCTGCTGCTCACCATCCCCCCCCCCGAAATTCCCAATTCCGCATATGCCTCTATTTAAATAAGTATTCCCTGGATAACTTCATTGTGGTTTTAATTTCCTTTAAAGTTCAAATCAATATGACTTATCAAACATCGATTCTGTTAACTATCTGCTCAGGAGGGTACTTAGTTTTTCCTATCCGTGAAATTTCGAAGGAGTTTATCAAGACGGTAAACTGTGAGATTGTTGCAGCATCATCTAAGCTGATACACTGGATGCAACACGGAGAAAAAAACTTCGGTTCATATGGAACACCGAGGGTGTTTGGTTCCAGTAACCGAAGTTTTCAGTTGTGAGTACCGAACTTCAGTTAGGAGTACCGAAGTGGTTCAGTAGGAATGAGATGTGAGTCACAGTATTGGTCAAACTTACCGAAACCTTCGGTACTCCTAACTGAAGTTCGATACTCACAACCGAAAACTTTGGTTGCTGTAACCGAACACCCCGTTTCATGTGAGCCGAAGTTCAGTTCTCATAATTGAGTTTTTTTTCTCCGTGAAGGGAGGCACTTAACCACTCCAGCCTTTCCTTATCTCCTCGCATAAATTATCCATTCCAAAGAAAGCAAATCTTTATATTCTGATGTCGACAATATCACAGAATATTCCTCATAATTTAATTTTAGGAAAAATTATTGTTAGAATAAAAATCAAATTATTTTAGTGGTTCAGCCTAGACTTCGACTCACCGCACGCTTCTGGAGAAATCGAAGGGTTCAAAACTCCCGCTCGTCACACCACACCAGTCCACCCGTAGTGGCGGGCTTCGGGCAGTAGATGGCGCAATGAACCACATGCGTGCATTGTCCGTCCCGTCCCGTCTGTGTGCTTTCGGATGCCGATAGCCATGAATTGCTTCGCCGCGTGTTGTGAACTTTGCTCGACTTTGGATAGGCGGAGCCGGGGGGGGGGATTAAAGGCGAGAGCGGAAAACGGGGAAGCGGAAGTGACAAGCGCTCTAGGCTCCACCACTTTCAGCAGGGTAGTCGAGTGCCTATCGTTCGCGGGGTTACACAGTGTCGCTTGAATCCGAGTCGGGTCGCCGCTCCTGCTCATGGGAATCGGGAAAACAAACCAGTAGCAGGAAGAGGCCGCTGAATAAAATAAAAACATTCTAACGAAACGAGCGACTGATTACTGATTGCTGATTGACGAACGACCAAGCGAGTCGCAGCGCCATCGTTGGAAACGCGCCATGATCAGCTCTAGTCTCCCATTCCACCGATGGCTCATAGCGGCATGTCCGTATGCTGCTTCTTTACGCTTCTCCTAACTCGTTGCTACTCGATTTTTGCCATCCTCGATAAAAAAGGTAATTCAGTAACACGCTCTGCACCGTCCATCAAGCACCGCTTTTGCACCGGTTTTTGAGAATCCTGCAAGTTTCACTACAGGCACTTCAGGGTGGTTACAGACCGGGGGGAAAAAAAGAAAAGAAAAAAAAAACACGGAAAAATGTCAGGTATTTCATTCTCGGGCTGGAATTTTTTTTCTTATCTCGACACGGTGATGGAACTACAAAGAAAAATCATACTTTGTTTGGTGTGTTTCTTCGCAAGCTATCAAAAACCAATTGACTTATCAAATGAGTTCGGTCGGAAGCCTGCATGATTGAAAAGTGGGCAGAACCTCAGAAACTCTGCGTTGATGGAAACTCGTGCGAAAAATCACGGGATCCCGGGGAAAAGGTCAGGAGAAAGTATATAGGAAAAAATCAGGAAGTTTTAAAATTCAATTCTTGTATAGACACCCTGTGCTTTGCACTCAAGTTTGAGTACCTACCTATGGAAACATCACCGATATGGAGGCAGTTCACTTTCTCTGGTAAACATGATCAGTTAAGAGAGATTAGTAGAGTTACATTGGCAATCATGATCGGTAAACTTTCAAAAATAAATTTGACCGCCCCCCCCCCCATTTGATGATCGCTGTACTGATGTTAGTTGAGTATTAATGCAGGGCGTCAGTTGATATCAGGTAATCGTGTAGCTGAAGATAACAAAGCTGTCAACCATAGAATCAGAGATTCCCAAAAGTTTTGGGTGATTCCACACGTGCGACTATTTTATAGTATGAGGGCTCCCCTTTTTGAGGATCTCCATCCCATCCCCGCGTGGCTAGTTTCCCCCGAAATATCCCCCTCATTCATAAACCCGGCAAACCCCAGAATTTCATCTTCAGGGTGATCCACGTTTTAACAAGTTTTAATCGAGATCTTAAAAATGGCCAAAACGGGAAAATTTTTAAATTTAAACTTTAAGGGCAAAATTAATTTTTGAGACGTTTAAAATAATCAAAAAAAATTGGCGAATTTTAAAATTGATCTCAGAATAGAGGGCGAAAATAAATTTTTTTTGGTTTTTTTAAAGTTGAGCCTCGCCGACCTTTGGGGGATAATCTGGTCAATGTTGATGCCCACCCCTTATCTATCGGCCGGGTATTCATTTAAAAATTTAAAAATTTATTACTAGAGACCTATGCGAATTAATTCCGGAGAATATAGCTCCCATACAGAACATTCTAATTTAGAGTCATGGATAGTGGGTCATCAGTTCTTTTACCAGACCAGTCCATTCACGGTCTTTGGCAAGCGTTCGTCAAAAACAACATTAACCCTCTCAATACCACCCACGAGTTATTCGTTTTCGTAACTCAATCTGTACTCAGTAGTTGTCAGTAATAGCTACTCTAAACTGTTAACAGTTGCTATATTCCATCGAGCTCCTTCAATTTCCGGGATAGGCAAAACGAGCACCTCGGAGTACGAATATTTAACTACCCACTCAATTTGTGCGAATTATCCGTATGTAGTTTTGATTTCTCCTGATGACCTGATTTAGAGTTCCTTGATGGAAAGGATAGGAGTACCGACACGAGCTCAACGAGTTCTAATTGGTCGTTGATTTTAGGCTTTCACGGAGGCAAGCGTAGGATTCGAAGATAAATCGAAGGCTCCATACAAAAGATTCGATAAGGGAAAGAAGAGAAAAGGAACGTGTGAGAACGGACCAGAATGAGTCGACCACCTCATTATTTTTTCCATTTTTAACATGCAGCATGCAGTTACACTGCATGTTTTTCTTATGGGTTCACCTCGAATGCGGCCATAAAAACGGCGTGCGTAAAAATCGATATTTTTCAAATTATCGCAGCGAGGTATCGAACGTGCGTTGTCAGATTGCCGCGCATAATGTTTGCGTTTTGATGCGTGCGATAGATTTGCTCAGTTTCGATATATAGGTATGGCGGAGTGGCAACGCGAAAAAAATTTCCATCTTTTACCTAACCCCGGCCCTTGCTAAACGAATCACGCGCCATTTAGAGGTTTTCGATTGCAGGTTATTCTTTCTTTTTTAGTTTTTACTTTTCTACCTCAATTCTGGCGTCTTTTGTACTTAAAAGGGGGAGTTATAACCAGAGATTACTAAGCCTAAGAGATATGGCACTTCCTATCTCCGCCGTGTTAAAAAACCGTTGGCCGGGCTCCGTAAAAAACGCCTGCAGAATGGCCGTGATACAACGTGCAGTACGCTGGTGACCGTAAACATTGTTGTTATTCATGTTGTTGAAAATGAGGTTAGGTTCTCTGTCGCATACAAATGTTTGTCATTTAATGGCCGATGGGATGATTAAAGTGACTTAGAATTTCAGATTCACGTTCAAAATAAACTCAGAGCTCATTAAACTTCCCAAACACTTTATTAATCTTAGTAATTTAGTTAGTGGCGTTGCTGTCAAACCTCATTTCAAACAACAACAGTAGTAACAATGTTTACGGTCACCAGCGTACGCCACATTGCATACTTCGTAGGAGTCGAACAACACTTTAGAATCGTTATGCCATATCTCTTAGGCTTAGTAATCTCTGGTTATAGGTTTACGGACATTTCCCCCCCGCAATTTCCCCCCCCGGACACTTCCCCCCGGTCATTTCCCCCCGAGGACATTTGCCCCCCGTCAATTTCCCCCCCCGGACACTTCCCCCCCGAGGACATTTCCCCCCGAGGACACTTACCCCCCGGACACTTCCCCCGGTCATTCCCCCCCCCCCCCCCCAGTTACTTCCCCCCGAGGTTATTTATATAGCTAATCAAATAATCCATAAACTTTTCCCTCACACTTTTCAAAGGTTGGAAGGGCGTGTTTAAAAAGTCGCATTATTTGTTTTTGTTTTATTTTTATTTTTTTGTTTTAAAGATTTTTTTATTGTTAATGTAAATCATCAAAATTCTTCAAGAAGGGGGTACAATCTACTAAACTAAAAAAATCTTTTGGAGATCGACAGTCTGAAAGAGAAAACCGAATATTGCATTCAACTCAATGAATAAAAACATATTGTATCCTGGAATCACTTGAAAAATTGTTGAAAGCAACTTCATCAAACTTCATCAACATCAGAATTTGAATTAGGGATCTCAAGCAGTGGCCTTTGAAAGATAATGTTGGCAACTATTCCTACACCTCCTCTCCAAAATTGCAAACACTTCGGATTGAAGGCTGCATTAAGTCTAGAGGTGAAAATATTCGAAATTTGAGGGGATCTAGAGGTTTCCCCTAGAATTCCAAAGGGGGTCCAAGGGTCTCCCCAGCTTTTTAAATGGGGTTTGGGAGTATCCCCCAGAAAAAATAGTGTGAGGAAGTGTTCGTAGGGTATGCCCTACAGCTTAATTTATTAATTAATTTAATTATAATTATAAATAATTATTTTATAAAGTAATTTTAATAGTAATAATTTTTAATAGTAATTAATTAACAATAACTAGAGGAAACAGACGGGGGGATATCCGGGGGGAAATATCCGGGGGGGAATAGCCGGGGGGGAAATGTCCTCGGGGGGGGGGGGGAATGTCCGCGGGGGGGAAGTGTTCGGGTGGGAAATTGACCGGGGGGAAATGTCCCCGCGGGGAAATGACCGGGGGGAAGTGTCCGGGGGGGAAATTGCGGGGGGGGGGGAAATGTCCGGACACCCTGGTTATAACTTTTTATAGTGCCATTTTGTTCGTCACAGTTGGTGGCAGTTCGTTGTAATTGCATTTTCATTTGCCACTTTTCACGTAAGTTTGTATAAAAAGTCCGAGAACTCTGAACTTTCCTCAATACTCAGAGTTCTCATTTAATTACCAACAAATACTGGGCATCAAACAGCATCAAAGTGGGTCTCTGTTTGTCAAGCATGGAACTGATGTCAGTGAAACACACAGAGGACATCCCATCATAAAAACGCTGGGCGGCGTGCCACGGTGAACGGAAAGTTAGTGCGTATCATCTCGTTCGTTCGAATGGCAAACTCCTTATCTTCACACCAAAAACGATCCCGGAATATTTTCGTTACTGATGATATCGCATCTTAAAAACTCGGCTTCGTTCCGATTCATGCTCTACTGGTACAGTGATATCAGGAACGAAAAGTCCTTTGACTCTTTTTTCCCTCTCTCTCTCACTAACAAATACAATGGATGATAAAATCGCCTTCAATTCGACGGTTATGCTTTTCCATGTACAACCACTTTTTTGAAACGACAATAGCTACTGACAAATCAGTTTTCATCGACATTAATTCAAATAAGAGGAGAGGGGGGAAATAGCGGGGGGAGGGGGAAAGGGAGGGATACTTGCCGTGACTTGTTTGGGTTGTGAGTATTGATGTATGTACAGAACCTTCATTCTGTGTAAATTGAGTGATTACACACAGATCAAGCAAGGGCCACCCAGAAGCACTTGTGGTGAGGCCATAAGCGAGGAGGGGGGGGCATTATCTCAAATTATTTTGTTTTCGCCTACATTAGGACTTTGCATAGAAATAAATTTTTATCGGATTTGCTAGGGAGGAGGGTTTGCCCACTACAGTGCCTTTAAAATAGCTTTTTTGAAATTTTTTGATAAATGTGATTAAACCCCCCTCCTCCTAAATATGCCTCTAAGGGCTATTGGCTATTGAAAATATCAAAAACGAAAAATTTGGGGTCGATTCTCCATCTGTCTTCTATATGTTCCAAAACATTTCAATCAGCCATTCTCAATTTCATTCTGGTACAGGTGCTCTAGATAACCATGTATATGCTTTGAAACTGAATGAATAGCTGTATTACTTACAAGAATAACAACAGTCAAATTTGCAAGCTTAGATACACTGATTGATTGCATGTTATCTTGCTAGACAGCAATACAAAATCCGCTGACTGCTTGGTTTTTTTTTTTTTTTTTTTTTTTTTTTTTTTTTTTTATTTTGTTTTTTGGTCTCTAAAACCCTGTCAGTTGAATGATACTGATAAGCTCTGACCAAGGGAATTTCGAGTTCAAGATTTTGCACTGCATCACACTTAACCAGATTGCTCAGCCGGTGCTGATATGGAAGCTTCATTTCAATTTAAGGCAGGTGAAGGGTCTATGACTATGAAAAGACTTATCGGGACTCCTTTTAACTACCAAAGAGGTTTTTAAGTAACTGGTAGGTAATGAGATAATATTTATTGAACGAAACAACTTTGGAAGTTTGAGCTCCAAGCGATGAAAACAAACAAAAAACGGAAATAGAGCGATTTAAGTTGACAAAGAAAATGCTGACTCCTGATGCGGCAGAAATCTGCTGTAGGGTTGTGTTTTCCTCCCTTACACTGCATTGTGTATGTATAGATAAGACGTGGATCGTGGGTGGTTGGGGGTTGGTTTGAGGAAGTGAAAAAAAGTCCCATAAAGTGCGTAACATTTTTCGTTTTCCCGCGGACACGTGGGGGTCGCGGGCAGAGAGGTGGAGGGGAGTCTTTCACCCACTATGCGAGGATCTCGAGTGAACGTTTCCAAGGAACCTCAGTAACTATAACAAACCTCGTTCACTCACCGCATTCATTTGGTCTCGCACTGTGGATCGTCCCCATAGTTAGCAGCGGACATAGCGCAAAAAAGCAGTGTGTCATTATAGCATATGTTGGGGCATTTTTCTTTTATTTGGGGTATCTTCATACGCAAAATGCCATAAAATAGTCCTGGGAATGATTTTGGAGGCTCAGAGAATAGTTTAATTCAAAATAACATCACTTTATTAATTTTGGTTGTAATTTAAAAGCGATACTCGAACATTCACCGGAGCTCCAAATCTAAACCTCGCATCAATTTCAAAATACTGATCTTTTCCAATGTTTAAGGGATGTGTAAGCTTACAAAAAATTTCTCTATCAAAGTATTTTTTTTCTCAATTTTTGATCATGAAATATTGATTCCAAAAATGGCATCAAATGTCCGTTTTTACGGATACTTTTGGAGTTTTGAACATGATTTCAGGAGATTTACCAATTCACAGATCCATAAAAATGTTCCTTAAACCTTACTTAGGGGTCCTATATCAACCTCCAGTAAATACCCGATTTTGCTCGACCGATCGGTGAGATTTTTATATGCAGTCATCAATATCACGAGATTTTAATTAAAGTGCGCAGTGCTTATAAGACCTGAACTGCTAAAAACTGAACCGAAATACGGAAAAACTAAACTGCTCTACTTCGATAGTATGTGCTCTATTCGACTCGGCGACTTCACATACTTTTTCTCTAGAAGCCATTTCATAAGTTTAGGTGCACACCATAATCTTTGGAAGTTTTCAACATTATTATTTCTCATGTTTAAAAAATGAAAATCAAAGAAAATTATTTGGGCGCTATGGCTTTACATTAAGAAACGCTTTGAAATCAAAAGTTTAAAAGTCGGAGGCAAGTTTTCTTTTGATTTGAAGGAATGAAAATTGAAAATTTGCCTAAAATATGGTCTAGGTGTGCCTACACTTCTGAAACAAAGCTTTAAATACAGGTATATCCTGGCTCAAAAGATCTATTACTTATTTAGACTCCGCGTAAAAGTAGGTAGGTACATATCTTTTTTCTCAGGGTATACATCTCGCAACTAGTATCCACTTTCTGCAAAGAGCTGAGTGAGTTGGAAGGTCCTCATTTTTCCAGGATTTATCCAACACAACAAAATTTCTTTGCTTTACCGTCGTCCGTAAGGCATGTGTGCATCATGTTGCGTCATTGAAGCCTAATCAACGGGCTTCCACGTATGCGTGCTCGCAGACCCCTCTATATGAATGTCCCTGTTCTCTCCGGCCGGATATGAAAGCCACGTTTATTCCTTGATAAATAATTAATCTTTCCGTGACATATATAATTATATTGGTCATATATTGTTTATACTTGTAACTCATGTATGACTCTCATAACGCGAATAGGCCGCAGATTTTCGGAAAGAAAGGAAAAGTGTAAAACCCAAATATTACAAAAGGTAGTTATAATACACGATGATCTTTGAACTCATAATTTCTTTAGCAAGCCCAATTATTTCATTGAACTGAGCCCTATCTCAGCGAATCTTGAGCGTGAGCTTGACAAGAAACGTTTCTGGGACCAAATTATGTTAGGTCCCGAGCATTGAATTGCGCGCATCTAGCGTGCGGTTTCGACCAATCAGAGAGCTTACGCGCGGTCACATGATCATGCGTAAGTTACGCTCGGGACCTAACATTATTTGGTCCCTATGAAATGCACACCAATAAGGTTCCAGCATTGAGGCTCAACTAAGAAAAAGTGCTAAGCGCCTTCATTCTGAGTTGACGCAACTCGCTGTGACTCTATGACTGCAATGCAAAACCATCACGTGTCTTGAACGCCATAGTATGACGATTGGTATTTTAGAGAAAAGAACATTTCAAACGAATGAAAGAATTGTTGACTGGCTATAGTTTTTAGCTAAATAAGAAAAGATCGGAGCAAAAATCGTACGTAAAAAGATGCAAGTTTTGAATTAATGATCAGACTGGGAAAAAGCAATCACGTAGAGCTCATGGAATTTGAGAACAAATCTCATTCAAAGCAGTATAAAAAGGACCGTAAATAATGACTCTCTGAACTAGAGGGCTTAAAATTGACCTCTGATCTTCAAAACAGCCATTAATTCAAGTTTTGACGCTGTACGGCTTGTGCGTGTTGCAGCCATATTTTTGAAGGCGCCGTATCAATGGGGCTCTTGCAAATTTTTGCTACATGGGATTGAAGAGTTGATTCTTGCACAAAAACCTGTAAAAATGACGATAAGTACACTAAAAAACCACAAAATTCACTCTCAGAATCGGGCAAAGTGGCGAAGAGACGCAGGTATATCAAGGGAGATTCCTATCTAAATTGAGACATATCTCTGTGTTTCCGTAGAGAAATAAGAGGCATGATAGACAGCAGGAATCTCCAATGACACCTGCATTGGACCGCCATCACGAACTTGCCGTTATAGCAGTTACGTGAGTTTATTACTGAATTTTAACCCATCTAAGTGTGATTTTCGTGATTTTCGCTGGTTCTAACATTAGATGGGACTATTCATTTGTTGACAGCAAAAGTTTGCAAGAGCCCCATTGATAATATTGGCGATTGCCATAAGCCTGAGGTCTTAGGAATCATTGGTAGTAAAACCTCTCAAGCCCATGCGACAACTATTAGCGATTTGGGGGAGGGAGATGGATGAGTTGACTATTCAATTTTCTTTGGTTCAAAAAGTTGTCATAAATTATTTTGTTTTAGACTGTAACCATCCATGACCCTTACTCGAATCCATGAGCTGTAAAATATCGTGTTTGCTTCCCTGCGTAGGGCGGCGGCGGATCAGAGGAATGTCACCACCACTCACCATTATTTGCCCTATATGAATGGAAAAACTTGCCGGGAGAACTGGAGAAGGGTGCATAAGAAAATTTACGCAGATATTTTAAGAAAAACGCGTTTGAATGTTTCGAAATGGTTTTTCGAAATTTTGAAGTAGGAACACACGTATATTACTTACTACTAGTATACTATAAGAGATGTAGGTAATAGTCGATGCTAGTGTAAAAACCTTCAAAAATAACGATGGCAGCACTTAAAACTTCCGAAATCCACTCCTAAACTCAATAAACGCTTTATTTAATTGCGCGAGTGTAATGGTGGCTGAGGGCAGTAATAATGGGAGATTCCTATCTTAATTTCGTTACTCTCTCTATACTGACATGGAAGATTCACAGAGTAATTAGACACCAGAGTAGTGATCCACATCTGATTAGTGGTACTTACCGTGACACCTATGGTGACATCGGTGTCTAAGGAAAGTCGTCTCTTCTTGGTCACTTCTTGATGGATTTACGCAGTATCGTTAGATGAGAATCTCCCATTATTACTGCCCTCCTCCATCACTACGCTCGCGCAAATAAAAGCGTTTCTTGAGTTTAGGAGTGGATTTCGGAAGCTGCCATCCTTATTTTTGGAGTTTTTGACACCAGAATCGACTATTAATAGGGCCTGTAGCAAAAGTGTGCAACAGCCCCATTTAGTTGTGCATGCTTGAACTATTCATGATTTTTTTACTCTTGACTCGAGGCCGTTATCACATTTAACCATTTAATGCGCGCATTTTGGGATTTGAGTTTTTTCGAGATTTATTTAGACCGTTTGAAAGAGGACTCTTTTTTAAGAACTTTGATGGGTCACACAACTTTTTGAAAAATGTCCATTTAAATTCCATTGAATCACATGTTACATTATTTTGTGCCTCAGGGGTGCCATGGCGCAGTTAAGGGTTAAAAACAATCCTTTCGAGGATGTCCCCGGTGTCCATCCCTCCAATGGCACCGGCATATAATTTCCTGGTGGATTTTAAAGGGAGGTAATTAGCTTCACCCCTCACTTATCGGAGGTTGCTTGTACCTATATTAAAAGGGTATTCAGGACGGAAATATTGATCTGCGTGATTTCCTTTCGTTGTCTAAAATACCTTTATTCGGTTCTAAATCTGCTCTGTGATTTGCAGCGGAATGATAAAAGTATGAGCGAGGAAGGGGAAGGGAGAGTACGTCTGTATTGCATTTGGACACGCAATCATTTTCTGGAATTTTGGGTGAAATCTCTTCAGTAACTCGCTTATAACGACTAAAGTGACGTGGATTTCTTCGTTCGATAAATTTATTGTTTCCTGCTTTCAGACGATAAAAGCGCCCTAAATTTTTAGAGTGCAACAAGCACATCCTTGGGCTCGAAACAAGGTCTGTAAATACCAAGTCAGCTCGGCAGTGATGTAATCTTTGCGCAGTTCCCCCTTCCATTTACACAATAATTATAAAAACGGCCCAACCGTTACTCGATTTGATTCAATACTTATCAACATTTTGGTTTAACCTTCATATTACTGAGGGGGGGGGGGGGTTCGCGTTGACCCCAAGCCTGTTTTTTGCACACAAAAAAATGTATTTCACACTGATGCTCTTATGCTTTCAGGTTTGTGTCAATGAAGGTATGTTGTATACAGTCACCAATTTTCACCCTTTTTTTTAATTCGTTTTAATATAAGCCCTTAAAGTCGTGGGGTCTGCGCGGCCCCACCCCTCCTTAGTGCTTAAATTCATCTTAAAAAAAAAAAAAAAAAAAAAAAAAAAAAAAAAAAAAAATCTTTAGAAAGCCCATTGCTTGAGCTTTTAAGGGTTCATTATGAAAAATTAATTAAGAGAGAAAATCATAGGGGGGGGGAGAATCGTAAATGTGGTCATATCCACTCGAAAAAAAATGGAATTTGGCTTGTTTTAAAAAAAGGGGATAAATAATTCTTTTTAAAATGACTGGCAGTTCAAAGATCATCTCAAGGTTGTATGGAATAGTTCCATCGTGCCAGAATAAATTTAAAACAATTTAGCCTATAGAGATAACTCAATTTTAAATTGGGGTCCGAGCGCCCCCCCCCCCCCCAGTAATCTAAGTATATAAAATACCTTAGGAACATGAAAGTTAAACATGTATGCTCCATTTGGGGAAAACAGTGAAATAAAGTACATCGCTACCGGACTTGTAGGCAGGTATTTACGATGTGTGTGGACTTTGAATGTGAGGGTGTGTCAGCAGAATGGTGTCACGTACGCCATCATTAATCGGCTGCTAATTACTCCTCTTTTTGACTTGCGGTCACTCTGGCACTATACCTTCAGCCATGAAAGAGGATCAAAATTAGATGGACTACAACATTGACATGTCATGTCATTGCACGTTTAAAATTTTTTATGAGTTTAGGAGTTGATTTTGTAAGTTTGTAAAGCTACCATCGTTACTTATGGAGGTTTTTGAACCTGAATCGACCCTTTAATCACATTGCTGCAAAAGTGTGCAACACCCCCATTAGGTGAAATTATTTTCTCATGAAATTGAAAAGCTCGAGTATTTTCGTTCTCGCGTGAAATTACCAGTAAATTTTTATGCTTTGCTGGTGCCAAGTTTTGTTTCGTTTATTCATTGAAGTGTTACTAATGGAGCTGTTGCAAACTTTTGCTACAGGCTTATTAAAATTTGATTACGGGGTAAAACCCTCTAAAACTAACAATTAGCGCACTAAAAAATCATGAAATCCACTTCCAAACTCATACAATGCTTTCAAACGCGAGCCCGTATGGCCGAGCCGCCCAAATCTTATGGTAATTGTATGCTTCTTCTTCTTCTTGTGTGGTGTTGCGAGAATACCTCGTTCAGATGGAGCTGATTGGAGATAGGGAAACCCAATGTATGTACCTAATCAGTGGTATCGGCCGCCAATACGGTCTCGCGTTTGAAAGCATTTTGTGAGTTTAGGAGTGGATTTCATGATTTTTTAGTGCTCTATATTCGTTATTCATACAGGGTTTCACCCCACGATCAACTGTTAATAAGCCAGTAGCGAAAGTTTGCTGCAGCTCCATTGTTTTCATCTTTCAAGAGTTGAGAGGATTATGTCGACTAAACTATGTAATGAGTTTGATCCAATTAATTGCAACCTGCAGCATATTTTAAATCAATAAAGTCCTTCATAGACTAAAAAAGTCAGTGTTGGCTTTTTAAATAGCGCTTGCCGAGCTTTTTAAACTTTTATTGGACATATTATAAGAATAGCGGTCACCGTATCGAGGGATTCGGGGAACGGACGTAAAAATATGAAAAATAAATAATCCGAATAGAGCAGTTGAAAAATCTATACTTAATATTCTGTGGTGGTTGTCGCACCTCTTCTTTCTTTCTGTTCGTGCGATGAAGCGTCTTCCGCGAAGATTGGCAGTGACGATGCATGCGACGCGACGCGACGCGTCGCGTCGGAGCTTTCGCACATTCACTCCTGAAAAACAGATTTACAGCTCCAAACTGTCTGTTGTTCAAACTGCGAGGTAGATTATTTCGTAAACGATTTGTTGCAAGCAGAATTAGAAATACAGGCAGATAGAGGAAACAACAGATAAAGGATAAAAAATAAATGTGTGATCTTTTAGGGGGAAAAAGCGTTTCCTTCTTTGTTTCGCGTCTGCGAAATGATTAAATCTTTCATCTTTTCCAACCCTCGAAAAGTTGTGTTCATAACATAGTATAGCAAGCATGGGGTGAGGGTACACCCCCCTCCCCAACAAAGGCGGCAACTGTCTTGCGTCTCGCAAAAAAAATGTTAATTTTTGCAATATTTATCCCCCCCCCCCCCCAATGGATTGCAAAACTCCAGATAGTACCTGCTCCTCAATTTTCGAAAGAGCCATATAGTATAACCACACTTAACAAGCTGCCTGACTTGATCGGAATATGAAATTATTCTGCAAAAATACGTCAAGTTGCAAAATTGTTGATTCCGAACTAAACTTTAGCCGGTATACGGAAAAATTGAAAACCATTTTTAGAGGGTGAGCGGAGACATTTTCGGGGACGCACTTGCTGACTGACAGTGAGGTGAATGATCTTAATATTGTAAATTGACTAATTTACGCACGGAGAATCACTCCATTTTCACTTAAAACATTGACTCGCTTTTCAAAACCTCATTTTTTTTTTTTTTTGTATTTTAGTTACGTTCAAAATCAGGATTCGATATTCAGGATTTGATATTTTGAAGATTTGTAAAAATTATTTTGTTTATTTAATTATTTTATTTCTCTTTTTTTTTTTTTTTCCCCCCGAAAATACTCAAGTATTAGTTCCAATGTTGGATCAATTTTGCCAATTTTGGATTATATAAAAATCGAACTGTCAGGAGAAGTTTCCTCAAATTTGGCCAAACGATTGGCGAAACTTCGATCTAAAATGCTGAAAAATCCAATGGAGGCTTGTGCGATTTGGCATTTATGATTTTTGACATGTGAACCCATGCAAAAGTATCGTTTCCTTTAGGGTTCAGTGAACCCAATGAAGAATAACGATTATTTTACTTAGATTTAAATGGTGAAAATCCGTTGGTGCCAAATTGCACGAGTCGCCTCTGAAGAGATCCACTTACTTGGAGGCATATTACTAAAATGCCCCTGTCGAATTTTTTTGAGTTAATATTTGATTTTTTTTTTCTTGCCTCGATGAAAGTTTCCCAAAATTCGGCAACCATGTTTCGAGACGAAGTTCAAAGCTTTTGAGCTCGACGCGACGCGACGTGCGACGGACGTTACGGTGCCACTCTGTGCCTGCACTTGCACTGGCTGAAAAAGAAAATGCTTCTGGCGGGCTGAGTTGCCAAAGTTTAGGTTAAAATCCATATATTTCACATTGATTCTTATGAGGAATAAATGTCCAAAAACAGCAAAGCTGGCAACAATGATGGCGGAGACGACCGGCGTCGTCGTTGGCGCTGGTGTTCGGCGGCGCGGAGTCTGAATTCCGTCACAGCTTTAACCGTAAAAACGTTTCAGCAGTCATAATTTCAGCCCCCTCCCTCACTCCCTACTCCCCCTTCCTCGGCATCGACTCGCACCGTACTAACCCATCATTCTGAATGGTACGATGTGACTGTGACAATATCTGCGTGCTCGCTCCAAAGTGGTGTCTATCGTCTGCTTCGAGAAAATTGCCCGGCGAGGAATGTTGACTTTTCCATTTCCCATTTTCCATTATATCTTCTATCCTGTGACTGCGAGCAATCAGGGAACAATACACAACCGTGTTGGAATTCTTGAACTTGACGCGAATTGTAATGACATAGAATCGAGTCTATTTTTCCTTTCTTTTATCCCTTTTTACTATCAGGTTCAGGTTACCAGAGGAGGAGCCAAAGCAACAGCAACTTGCTCGCTCTTCAGTGGATAGTTAACTATGCGTACTTCGAGGTGTTCATTTTGCCTATCCCAGTAATTGAAGGCACTCTATGAAACTAACAACAATGCACTACCGTGTTGGAATTCTTGAATCCGCGAATCACAATGAAAATAGAATCGAGTCGATGTTTCTTTCCTTTTATCCCTTTTTACTATCAGGCTCAGGTTACCAGAGGAGAAATCAAAGCTATGACTAGCTCGCTCTTTAGTAAGCAGTTAAAAATTCGTACTCCGTGGTATTCATTTTACCTATCGTGATAATTGAAGGCACTTGATGAAACATTATTTTGCCAATATTAAAAATTTGGAGTAGTTTTTACTGTCAGTGGGAGATCGAGTTACGAGAACGAATAACTCATCAGGCGTGGTACTGGAAGGGTTAAGAGTGAAAATGCATATTATTTGCGTATTTTTGTATGAAGCTCTGCCCAGGAGTGTCAACTTGGATTTTCATCTGGGGGGGGGGGGGGGGGGCAAGACAAAAAAAGAATAATCACCATTAGTTTTTTAACGGAACGAAAATGAGCACTTTTACTTTAGCTCAAATATTGAGCGGGAGCGTCTACCTCTGACTTCCAAGTTGCCTATGTGAACTTGTAAATACATATCTTCAGAATGGAGCTTTTGTAAACTTTTGCTACAGGCTTATAAATTGCTTATTACGGGGTAATACCCTGTAAAAATGACGATAAGCTCACTAAAAAATCATAAAATCTATTCCCAAACTCATAAAATGCTTTCAAACGAGAGACAGTAATGGCAGTGATTACCGCCTAAATCTAATGGCAATTGTATGCTGCTTCTTCTTCTTCTTCTTCTTCTTCTTCTTCTTCTTCTTCTTCTTCTTCTTCTTCTTCTTCTTCTTCTTCTTCTTCTTCTTCTTCTTCTTCTTCTTCTTCTTCCTTCTTCTTCTTCTTCTTCTTCTTCTTCTTCTTCTTCTTCTTCTTGTGTGGTGTCGCAAGAACACCTCGTGAAGATAGAGCGGAATAGAATTTAAAAGGCGGTAAGAACCGCCACTGCGGTCTCGCGTTTGAAAGCATTTTATGAGCTTGGGAGTGTATTTCATGGATTTTTAATGCGCTTATCGTCATTTTTACAGGGGTTTCGCTCATAGTAATCAACCATTTATAAGCCTGCAGCAAAAGTTTGCAACAGCTCCGTCATCAAAGTGAGGAAAGGCTGCAGACTTTATCATTTCTAAATCAGACAGTTCAGGCCATCATAGGTGGCGCGTCATAAAGGCTTGGGGAGGGGACTTATAGCCCCCTTCCCACACTTTTCTGAGAATGGGGAGTGCTGAATGGGGCTGAATCAAAGAGAGTAACATTATTTGACGAGATGGCAAGCTCAAGGTTGATAAGAATTTGATTGGGGGGGGGGGAGGTCGTCGATTTTTGATTTATAGCCCCCTCTTTTTTATTGACCCTTTGTTTTGCTTGCGGTACGTCAAGGGAAAAAATATTTCTCCTGTATATACCATCAGATTCACAGAATCACTTCTTTTCCACTTTAAACCGACGCTGACAGGAGATGGCGTCATCAAAAACTCATGCATGCTCGCATTTTGTGAATGATGTAATTTTACATGGACGAAGGACGACCTTAAGTATAGGGTGACCGAAAAATCAGAAGAA
Source organism: Trialeurodes vaporariorum (assembly GCA_011764245.1). Taxonomy (NCBI): domain Eukaryota; kingdom Metazoa; phylum Arthropoda; class Insecta; order Hemiptera; family Aleyrodidae; genus Trialeurodes; species Trialeurodes vaporariorum. The sequence continues at coordinate 51,376,898 of VMOF01000111.1, forward strand.
ATGCTCGCATACTGGACAAAGGAGCAAACATCAGAGCGAACGTTTTTCAATCGATGGCTTTTCGAACGCACGCATTTATTTCACTGATTAACGACTCTAAAAATAGCTAGGTTTAAGATCGGGTAAACAATTTTCTTAGGTGCAAAAACCTTCAGCTTCATTCAACTATTCCAACCAATCAGAATGCAGTGATTCGTTTTTCGTGTCATAACGTTGAGATTTTATTTGCCCTCTTCTCGCGAAGTCGCCATCTGAGGGTCGATGACCTCCAACAGAAGCATAGGCGACAAATCGATCCTGTTGAAAAAAAGAAAAAAAAATACTATTTGTTCTCTTCAAAAGTTTTCATGAAGGAATTTATCTTTAGGTTCAAACGACCAAAATTCTCACAAACTACGTGTATGAACATATTTAGCGTAACAAAGAGCGTGAATCCATCGATTCGTTAAAAAAAAAAAAAAAAAAAAATCAGCTGGAGGTACACACTATACTCCAAAGTGGCGCGCTCGGAAATACGCAAACATTACTTTAGTGGAGACTTGTGAACAATCATTATCATGATATTTCATTGAAAATCCTCTACAAACCAATCCATTTCAACGAATATAAGAGGAGAGATCTGATGGATACATCGCAATTTTGAACCAACCCCATCTAGATATCTAGAGGATTTTGCCGAAATAGGTGGCAACAATGTTAGCAAGTTCATTCGATTGTGGAAGGGTCTGATATTGTGAAGGCAGGTTATTTTATAGCCCATGAACTACGATGAAAATACAAGGCGTGTCCAGCTAACAACACAGTGTTACACACACTCACACTTTGTCATTGATGGCTGATGCTGGAAGGGAAGTTCAAACGAAACCCATCGGAACCAACACCGTAACGCGTATCCCGTAAATTAATCAACCAACTATCATGCACAGCCATGAACTCTTTAGTTTTCTGGTTCGTGGTCACTCTAGAAACACACACGCGGCTCTTGTCCCGTGCATCAAGTCCCAAAGTCAGGATATACTTACTATTAATTCTATGATGACTGCATAGACCCCAGAGAGATAAAGGGCAACCAAAGCATGTTTAGGAGTAAATACTTATACTATCCAGTGGCATAGCCAGGAATTTTTCTAGGAAGGAAGGGGTCCGGGGTCTGAAAATTGTCAAGGGGGTGGGTCCGAAGATACTAATTTGGTAAAATTTGTCTGATAACGCAAAAAATGACATTTTTTAGGACAAATTTTGGTGTCGTGGGGAGGACCCCCCCCCCCCCCCCCCCCCCAGGCTTCGCCACTGTTACTATCCAATATTGAGTTATATAGGTGCATGTGCAAGGAGTTCCTATAGATAAAGGTACAAGAGACTTGCGTAATTTCTGATTGGGCATCATTTTAATGCTGATTTAAGGTTGAAATAAATTCCTCGGTGCAGGAGACCACATCATAATATTTAGGAACTCTTTACCTCTTGACGCATTATGTCTGAGAAACAAAAAAGTCTGTGTCACACGATCAATACCTAGATTCAAGGAATCAGCTGCACAGTAGTCAATGCATATCTTTGCCAATCTTTTTTTTTTTTTTTTTTTTTTTTTTTTTTTTTTTTTTTTAAATAAAAGATGGGGCGAGGCACAAGTCCTTTGAAGGCAAATTGTAAACAATACCCTTCTAATATTTTCTTTATTTTTTCAGCTAGTTTACCTCGATTTCGCGTTGCTTTAAAATCCTGATCCGAGCACAAAAATCCCTCTGGTTATTTTGATAATCACTGGACCAATCAACTCAAATTGTTTTGTCATTGAATTTTCGTGAAAGTTAGAGAACACAATTACGTTTGATAATATACCACTGAAACATTCATTACTTTTACTTAAACACTGTAACTGGCACATTAATTTCAATCGTTGTTTAGTGATGGTTTAGGGCTTTAAATGTCTCTGACGGCGATAGTTTTTTTTTTTTTTTTTTTTTTTTTTTTTTTTTTTTTTTTTTTTTAGCCAATCTCTCTTCACGGAAAAAGCTAGTTTGTTGTCAAAGTGAAACCGGAAAATCAAAAAACAAAATTGGACTCTTTACTTTGGTTGATGACGTTTTTTTCCCCAAAAATTAAACTAAACCTATTTGGGGAAAATTTCGTCACAAAGTATGGAGAGAAGCAAAACAAAAGACCGTACTTAGATACTTCAAGAGAAGCAACCAAGACTTTGTTAGTATAATCTCAGTAACTACAGCCAACATTTTTACAAAGAAAGAATCAATAAAGACTTACAATTATTTGTTGGATATACATATCCAGTTAAAGAATAGTTTTTCCCCCCCAAAAAAATCCAGTGATCTAATATTGACTTGACCATGACATCTTCCAAGTAAAGGGAGCTCAAGACCCTATAGTCTACGCAATATACGTAGACGCTAAAATCGCTCATCTCAATACATACTGGACGCATTTCACATACCTATTATCAACCTTAGGTGATTGTAACAATAATTTTTACTTTATATACAATATATTGGTAAATAGATACCATCACTCACTCCCTCAAGTGATCATTGTAAACCAAATTAAGGCTCAAATCTCACCATGTATTAATTTGTTATCATAAAACCAACGAATCTTCAGATTTCGATATCTTAGCTGCGGCCTTAAAGTTACATCGATATCGATTGCTCGACGAGTAATTTGCATAGCTATGGAGTCAAGTTTACTCTAGAGAGTGTTTTGAAATTGACTAGGCCAATGGTCTGTCTTGCAAGATCGTGTGCGTTCTTCAAAAAAAAAAAAAAAAAAATGCAGGGTAAAAGTTGAAACCAAAAGTTTCCATAGATTGAAAGTTTTGACATTTTTGAAGCTCCTGTCAACTTTATTTCAAGAGCATACTTTTGAAGAACCTCCTAAAAATAGGTCCCGATCAATTTTAAATTAATATAAATACCTATATTATATGTATATAATATATTATTTATAAATATTATATTAAGGGATGCCGTTTTGCATAGAATCAATGGAATTTTTTCGATTCGCCGATGATTTCTTTCAGTTGAGAAAATATTACAAAGCTCAGTGCAGTGAATGGCTGTAACGCTCGAAAATTCTCACATCTGTAATCTTCTCTCAATCGACTAAGTCGTCGATGACTTTAATAAATTAACGGCGATTGCACCGATTGAGAATAGATTACAGATGCGAGTATTTTTGTGCGTTACTGCAACCATACGCTGAACTGAGCTTTGTAATATTTTACCAACCGTTGGAATCATCGGTGAATTGAAAAATGCCATTAATTCTACGCAAAACGGCAGGCTCTGTTAAGTTGATACTTTCAATCCACCTCTTCCACGGTGGGGCCCGTGTCCTGAGATGACCCAGATCCATGAATCCTCTTCATGACTGGAGAACATACTTTTTGCACTTCGGTGTATTTATCATTGTATTCTTCAACACTAGCCAGCGTGTTGCTCTCAAGCCACTTCAAAACGGCGTCGCACTCCTCACTCGCTGACCTCTTATCTGCCTCTGATACTTTCGAACCTTTTTTGACCTCTTCGAGCGCTGCTTTGACGTTGAAAATGTAGCTCTCCAAACGGTTGCGAGCACAAACGCGCTCCCTCTGTGCCTCATCTTCTTCTTTGTACTGTTCCGCTTCTTGTATCATTTTCTCGATTTCCTCCTTTGATAGCCGACCTAGAATGAAGCAACCGGACATAATATGTTTAAAGAAGGAAATTGAGGCGTTGAGTGTGCAAAGATTAGTGACCGAAAGGGGGGACGTCCCTGAAAACCCTCCTACACAGAAAACAAAGACTGGTAGAATTTACTATCTGCATAGCTGATTTTGGCGTCTGCAATAAAGTATGGCAAATTTTACCATCATATATGGTAAATGTAACTTACCTTGTCTTAAATTAAGATAACCTATTGGTGCCTTTCACCAGAAAGTACGTTGCATTTACCATATGCTGGTAAAATTTAATATACTTGATAGTAGATTCCAAAATCAGCTCTAAGCAGATGGTAAATTCTACCAGTCTTTATTTCCCGTTTATAAAAGACGTTCCCCTTCAAATATGTGAACACGTGTCTGAGTGTTTTTCAAAAATCAAAGCTGTTCGCAAGAAATTTAGCCTCGCTCTTTTTTCTAAACACACCCTGTAGATTTTTATTCGAGTAATTAACCCTTTCAATACCACGCCCGAGTGCACTCGTTTCCGTGACTAGATCTGCCGCACAAAATGCCAGTTTTTTATTCATAATAATCGTGGTTCCGAATTAATTGTTAACATTTCGTAAAAGTGCTTTCTTGGGCGCCTTCAATAAAGTGTGTATGCAAAACCAGCACCGAGCTGTAGGAATATTTAACTACACCCACTACATTTGAGCGAGTGAACATTGATTTGTCTTCCCAACCAGGGAGGGGGGGCTGATTCTGCTCTTTTGGGCGAGGCGAGGCGAGATATAGCGGTACTCGGTCATTCTCATTAGTTTTAACGGCGTCACGTGACAGATTTTAAGTCGTTTGATAGTCGTTCATTTCAGAATGAATGACTCCTCCGTCTATCATCGAATGACTCGAAAGCTGTCATGTGACCCCGTTCAAACCAATGGGAATGGTCGATTTACGCTATCTCGTCTCGTCTCGTCTCGTCTCGTCCAAAAGAGCAGAAACAGTCCCCTGCACTATGGTTTGAGAGAGTCAAAAAGTGGCCAGAATTCAGAAAGTAACTTTTGCAGCAACTCACATCATTCATAAATCTTATAGACTTTTCACGCGCAATTTAAACCTAAAAATGCCATTGGAAAGTTTGGAACTAACAAGGGGAGGCTCAGAAGTCGCCGCCTCCGATTTTGAAAACAATTGCACGAAAATGTAGCTAAAGTAAAACTATTAGACCCATGTTTCTCACTTTTTGCCAATGGGCCTTCCTAAAGCGTCAGGAATTTTTTGAAAGTTGCCGAAATTCACGTAAAACCCCGAGCGGAGAGCGTTCCGAATATTTACGTGAATTTCGGCAACTTTCAAAAAATTCCTGACGCTTTAAGAAGGCCCATTGGCAAAAAGTGAGAAACACGGGTCTAATAGTTTTACTTTGGCTACATTTTCGTGCAATCGTTTTCAAAATCGGAGGCGGCGACTTCTGAGCCTCCCCTTGTAAGCTGAAAAAGTAGAAAAACGACGAGTTTTGATTTCTTTTTTTCACTGATTTTGGCAACTTTTCTTTTTATGTCAGGCCAAAGCGTCCCAGTCGTAAAGGAGTAAACCCAGAATCCGCCAACTAATGAATTTGTGGGTCATTATCCTACGTGGACTTCTCATTTCAAAATTTTAATTTTAAGGGGGAAGACCCTTTTCAGATTATTTTTACAACTCTAGACCCACCTTTGTCATTTTTAATGACGATATTCTTCGATCTCCCGGTGCTGTTGTCCTTGGCCAAGACATTGAGGATACCGTTGGCGTCAAGGTCAAAGGTGACGTCGATTTTCGGGACTCCTCGCGGTGCCGGCGGAATTCCGGTCAGATCGAATGTACCGAGGAGATTGTTGTCTCGCGTCATTGCACGCTCGCCTTCCAACACCTGAATCGTGACCGCTGATTGGTTGTCCGAATATGTTGTGAAAGTCTGAGCCTGTTTGCAAGGGATCCGGGCGTTGCGATCGACGATTTTCGTCATGACTCCACCAGCAGTTTCGATACCTGGAATCAGATTGATATCGATAAGGCAAAATACTTTGGTACCTTTACTTCAAGGTAGATTAGTACAGATAGGGAGATGCTTTAGTCTTTTTGGGGTGTTGTGTGAGATTTACTTCTCTCGGGATCTTATAGGCCAGTCTTCTTCCCAAAAAGCAAACATGACAAAACAATTAACTTAAAAACTACTCTTGATTAAAGGCGCGGCGTAGCGTGCAATCTAACAATTTTCTCTCTTACCCATTCAATCCCGTGCGGAAGATCGAAACGGAGATTTGTCTCTGCACGCTCAATAGCTATAGTTGTCGATTTTTTATAAGGGTTTAAATGGGCGGAAATGCAGCGTGAAGGACGAAGGTATGCAGAGCAAAACTAGAGCTGCTCATATTCGAGATGTTATTTTTTACTGGTGCCCACTGCACCCTCTTATACTTCACTTGCCCCCCGCAGTAGTTCCGATCTAGCTAGGGGACTGATCAGGAAAGAGGAATAACCCCCCCCCCCCCCCCCTATGAAAAAAACACGTCTTTGATGATTTAAAAACAATTTTTTCTATTTTTTCTTCTTTCTAAAGTGAAAACCTGCTAAAAGTTTAACCTCTTACCTCACCCCCAAGAATAATTTCTCAATTCTCTCTTAAATTAAAACAAAAAAGCCTATCAAATCTGGGTTTTCAAGCGGTCAAATTATCAAAATTTTCCAGAGGAGGATCCCCGAATTTTTTTTAAGCCTAAGAATATGAAATACCTTTCGGACCTCCCGGTTAATGAGTCATGTGAAAAGTAGGGACGTCTTTTAACCCCCGGTTATATCGATCTCAGAAATTGACCAATCTTAGCTATTTTGTGAAGGAAGTAAGTTTACAACATCCCTGTACTTAACTTTATTTATCTACCTCATTTGTATCTGCCTGTATGAATCTACCTTGCCTTTACTTTTGTCCTCCATTCTCGTTCTACAATTTTCCAAAATTTTACTACTTATCGATGGCTTCAGATCTTGTCCCTTCGGATTGGCAAGGATGTCAACAATGGGGCACAGTTGCACGGGTCTGAAATGTTGCTTTTTTATGAAGAAAATACAAAATGAGCTGAGAATAAAGATGCCTTTGGTTTCTAATTAAGTCCCATTGTTCCAGAGATGAGATTTTGGCCCTAAATAATGCATTGTTTCAAATGGGAATTCCGCGCAATGACATCACTATGCACATGATTTTTTACAACTTTACACGTGTGTATCTCCAAAAGCGAGACACTTATGAAGAAACCAAAGGCACAATTGTTCTCTGCTCATCAAGTACTATCAATTTTGTTATAAAAAACACATTATTTCAGACCCTTGCAACTGCCATATTCGCTCGTGTCTTCGGAAAATAATATAAATTCGGGATTGGCTGTATGGTTTTATAGAAGGAAATTTAGCCATAGAAAAAAAAAAAAAAAAAAAAAAAAAAAATACTTTAGGCCTCCTGAAACCGCCTAATTTTGGACACTCTAGAAAAATTTCAATACGTACGTATCTACCATCTACCGCCCCCTCCCACGCCACGGCCTTTAATACGACTACCTTGGCCTAGCGGTCCTAGTAGAGGTCGGTAACATTTTTCGAATCGTGGTCTTAACTTATAAGCCATTAATTTGTATTTGATCTTATTTCTTTCGGAGTTCAAAGTTCCTGCAATTCGGCACTTATGCAATTTCACCTCCTACAGGTCGGAATAGTTGCGCGAAGTCTTTATATGATCCGACAGTTGATTCTAAGCTCAGAACATCGGTTAGTTTAGTCTCATTCTGAGTGCGCATCAATATTTTGTTGTAATTAATGAGCTCAACTCCCCCCGCCTTTGGAACTATTAAATCAAAATCCTAGCTCCAAGTCGAATCAAGAATGCAAAGCATACACGGAGAAAAAAACTTCGGTCAAGGCAACTAATGGCTTTGGTACGCTTTTCTTCGGTTCAGGTAACTTAAGCTTCAGTTGAGCTCACTAAGCTCTTCGGTTCGGATTGCTGAAGCCAGGAAATCAATTTGGTCCTCGACACCGATGCCTTTCGGTGAAATTCACCCTTATAAGGGTGGATTCCAGCTAATGGGAGAAAAGAGGATTTTGAGCTGCCTGTCAGTGAATTCATCGTATTTTCATTCCAGGTTTGATTTTTTGGATAGAAAAAGTTCATAAGTGCTACGAAAAAATTCGAGAGAGTGTTTGAATAACTCTGAATATGTTTCATACCCTGTTTTATAGTCAAAATGTCAGTCTGGTGACGTGTAATTTAGGGAAAGTTGAACTTTCAAACTGTCACACAAAAAAACCCAGGCTTCTTTTCAGCCTTGTATCACGTGATACCAAATCTGGACTGCATAATCTTTTAGAAAATAAGATTTTAATCGAATGGATTGCGCATTATTATTTTAATTTGAAGCTCAAAGTGTGTAACTCAGTTATGAACCTCCCACAAATGACGCTACTGACTGTATTAAGGATAAATAAATAATTTTTTCTAACCTAAACTCAGCGGAGTGACATCAACCAATAGAACATCTTGAATGGCTTCGCTGGTATCACCGCTCAAAATAGCTGCTTGGACTGCAGCTCCATAAGCGACTGCCTCGTCCGGGTTGATCGACAGATTCAGGGATTTGCCACCGAAGAAGTTTTGCAACAAAGACTGAATTTTTGGTATTCGCGTCGAACCGCCGACCAAAACAACGTCGTGGATGGACTTTTTATCCAATTTCGCGTCGGTCAGAGCTTTCTCGACTGGTTGAAGGGTTGCCCGGAACAAATCTGCGCAGAGCTCCTCGAAGCGGGCGCGGGAGATTTTTGTGTAGTAATCGATGCCATCGAAGAGCGCGTCGATTTCGATACTAGCTTCGGTGCTCGACGACAGAGTGCGCTTGGCTCGTTCGGCGGCTGTGCGAAGTCTCCTCAAAGCTCTCGGGTTGCATTTTATGTCTTTCTTGAACTTTCGTTTGAACTCGTCGGAGAAATAGTTCACCAATCGGTTATCGAAATCTTCGCCACCGAGGTGAGTGTCGCCAGCCGTTGATTTGACCTGAAGAACAGTATAATCGTTCCATGCATGAGGACCGTATTGAGATGATTGACAATGGATAGTATAGATGAGAAGTCCTTACCTACCTGGTTCAAGTTTGAATAAAACATGTACTTTCAAACACAAAAGTTTTGGCAGTCCAAAATTCGCGATAAGCTCCGAATCCTCATGTAATCAAAGCAACATTCTGCGCAACGCAGTCCGCGTGTATTATTGGAGGTCAAGACGTTTGTGTTTGCTGGTACATTGTACTCAATAGCGTTCAGTTAGACGGAGCAGGTGCGAGGCACCAGCACCACCTCGCAGCCTTTACGGTGAAAATAAATAAACGAGGATTTTATTTTAAACCCCACTGATTTTTGATTGCTAACCTGATGTAAGATTTCGACTAAATCGGAAGCATGTTTTGCGGAAGGTCTCAGCATGACAGCTCTTAAGTGTTTCTATAATAGGGAAATTGAAGGATTATATCAAAGGCTCTTCATTCACTTAGACAGCATTAAATTAATGTCTCGACATTTTTATATGTAATTCGCTTTCTATCATAAACGAGTTACTTGGTAACTTTGAATAGTTAACTATTCCTACATGGCAGTTAATATTTTGCCTATCCTGGAAATTAAAGGAGCATCTCAATGTAAACATATGGGGCTCACAATCAGTGCTTTACCTGCCAAATCCACATTAATTTAGGAGCCAATGATTCTATGATCCTGATGTTTTACAGAACTCATTAACTAATTTGAGTTTGGCAGGTATAGTACTGAGCCCTTTTTTTACTCCCAACGACACTTGTTCGATAAATTAGTGCTGGCTACATCAGCTGACCTTTCAAACTTCAAGTAGTCAACTATTCGTGCAAGAAGGTAATCGTTTTTCCACCCATTAAATTGAAGGGGCAATTATAGTTGGTCAGCTTTATTTTATTTTTCTCCACTCTGCCCGCTATTGCTTATGTATCTCATTTTGATGAACAAAATGAACATCATGTCAAATGATGAACAAAGATTCGTTCAGATGAAAATCAACCACAAGATTGGTAATTTTCGTAAATTATTTTGGTTTCTGAGTAAATTAAGTTAACTCCTGCTCGAAGTGAAAATTGTAGAATTAAAATCTCCTGTAGAGTTAAAATCTCCTGTTGCAAAAAAGTGCAACAGCCCCATTCTTTTCAAATTCATTATCCGCCACTTGATTTGCTGATAATTAGCATGCGTCGCGTCGTCCCTTACCTCAAACAGAGACCCTTCGTCAATAGTGAGGATCGAAACATCGAAAGTTCCTCCACCGAGATCGAAGATCAACACGCGTCTTTCTCCCTTCAAGTTCTTGTCCAGGCCGTAAGCAAGAGCGGCTGCCGTTGGCTCGTTTATGATACGGAGAACGCAAAGGCCCGCGATGGTTCCGGCGTCTTTGGTCGCTTGACGCTGCGAGTCGTTGAAATAGGCAGGCACCGTGATGACAGCGTCCTTGACCTTTCCTCCGAGAAACGCTTCTGCCGTCTCTTTCATTTTTGTCAAAACCATCGAGCTGATTTCTTCTGGCGCAAATCTCTTGACCTCCCCTTTAAACTCGACCTGGAATTGATCATAGATAGAGAGTGAAGACCAGTGGCGGCTCGTGAGATTTGGCAACAGTGTTTTTATCCCATTTAAATACATGGAAAACAATCGAAACTCGAGGAGGCTGCCAGCCTCCGCTTGAATCGATTTTTTACCAAAGTTTAAGTGGGAAAAATGCATGGTTGCCAAATCTCACGGGCCGCTACTAGTGAAGACGTGAATTTAAAAAAAAAAAGTTTTGTTCCACATTATTTTGCCAGGATTTGACCTTTCGACCATCATGAAGCTTTCGATACTTCTGCACTCGCAATTTAATTATATTACCAATAAGTAATCGATTCGATACTTATTGAGCGTCTATATATTTGTACCGAGTGCTTTGTAAGTACTTATCGACTACTGGCGGCTCGTGCGATTTGACAACCATTCAGTTTTATCATTTAAACTACGATAAAACAATCGATCCTTGAGGAGGTTGACAACCTCCTAGAAAATGAGAAAAAAAAGCCTTCCTTTAAATGAAAAGAAAAAACTGTTGCCAAATTGCACAAGCCACCACTATTATCAACTGGCAATACATCAAAAATCTAAGGGCAGCGGCTCTCATTTTTGGTAGTCACAGGAACCTCTGGGCTGTGAGTCTGGTGTGATCCTCCCAAGAGCCATCAGACCCACCTAAAAATTGATTATTTTTTTCTTCTCTATAGCCTTGAGTTTATAGGTTCATGCTCCGTTTCTTGTTTTTTGTTTTTTTTTAGTGCTCAAAAATCTGATTCCGTCGAAAAATAGTGCACCTACAAAAGGATCACTGTTGCAGATGTACCTTTTTTTGAGGAGCTCTTTCAATCTCTGAGCACGAGGAATATTTAAAATGTCATATTGTCGACTCTATTTAAAGAAAATTTTAATGAACATCCGATTGAAAATTTCACGTTAGCTGCATGCAAGTTAACTTGCGTTTTTTTACATGTTTTAGGGTATAATTTTTTGAAGGATTAATGTGTTGTTTCGGAGAACCTTTTATCTCATATATACCTGGATATGCATTAGGGAGGAAACAACCCTCCTCCCCTCTTCTGAAAAAAAAATAATCAAATGGGGGAAAATTCAATATATATAGGTAGTAAACTTAACTTCTGACCTGTATTTTAGGATTCCCGCAGTCACTGATCACTTTGAATGGCCAGTGTTTCATGTCGTCCTGAATTTTCGGATCGTCAAACTTGCGGCCAATGAGACGTTTGGCGTCGAAAACAGAATTTTGCGGATTCATGGCAACCTGATTCTTGGCCGCATCTCCTATCAAACGTTCTGTCTCCGTGAATGCAACATAGCTTGGCGTTGTCCGATTCCCCTGATCGTTGGCGATAATTTCGACTTTCCCTTGTTGCCAGACACCCACACAGGAGTAGGTGGTTCCTAGGTCGATACCGACGGCTGGCATAGGCATCTTATATTATTACCCAAGACCTGCAAGATCCATATTCAAAAGTTTATTTGATTATTTTGTGCAGTAGTTACGCCGCGTAACTTACGCGTGCTATTAGGCAACGTTGCTTTTTGTACATTCGAACTCATGCAAAAGGTCGAAATCGAGAGTCATCGCCGCACCGGTCCCTAGAAAATTTGATACTTTTCATGGGTTTATTTGAAACAAATCCAATGTTGCCAGACGACACGCTTCACCATTGATTATAAAATGTAGAGTGGCAGAATGACAATGATGGCGGTCAATATCGGTTCAAAAGTGGGGATGCTTCAAAATCTATGTGATTTCTCTTTCTCTCTCTCTCTCTCTCTCTCTCTCTCTCTCTCTCTCTCTCTCTCTCTCTCTCTCTCGCTCTCTCTCTCTCTTTCTCTCTCTCTCTCTCTCTCTCTCTCTCTCTCTCCCCTCTCCCCTCTCGCCCCTCTCTATCTCTCGCTCTATCTCTCTCCCCCCTCTCTCTCTCTCTTTATATATATCTATTTTTCTCGGGACTTTTCATTTTTCTTGAGCCCTTCTCAATATAATAAGGGGGGCGTAAGGTGTTACAGCCTTGCTTTTCCCTTTTTTTGAGCCCTTTTCCAAAATGTGGGGGAGGGGAGGCTTGAGCCCTCTCACGGAACATCGCTGCAGGACGAAATTTAAATGTGACGCGGCAAGGGGACAGTCCTTTTCTTTGGTTAGATAGCTGAATCTTTAGCAAAGGTATCACATTGGCGGCTCGTGCAGCGGGGACAAATATACCAGGCGAGGGTATGCAATATGCAACGCATCTAATACGTGTGTGGAATGAATGGGAATTTGTGTATTGCGTATTGCATATCCTGTCCATATAGGTATCTATGTCCCTGCTGGATTCAAATGGAGGAGCACGTTGTTGCCAAGTGGAATGAACCACCATTCAATGGTCAATTATTTGGAGGTTCAATTGAGCTCCCAAAGATAGATTTGTTTTATCACCAGAAAAAATGAGATTGTTGTTGCAAAAAATGGTTGATTTTGAAATGTAGGTTAAGTTTTATGATGGTTTAGTCCTTTTGCGTCGAAAACTGAACGAAACGTATCTATTCTTCTTTACAATCAAGACATTTTTTCTTAACTTTAACACAGCATGATCATTTTGGTAATTTTTCATCAAAGTTGACTTAACATAGCAAATATGTATTAAAAGATTCGTTCCCTTTAAAATACTAATGACTGTTTCGTAATTGTATAGCATTTTAGAATTTTGTTTAATGAAAGATTTTTTTATGGTGAAACTTGAAAAACACTATGCGTACTTATGTCTTGTCCAGTAACTACTATAAAATGCCGCGGCATGTACTATAAATTATACAAAACATAATAGATAAAGGAAACTATGGAAAGATAATTGATTCAATGGAGCATACAAACATAAAATGATTCCTCGAGTGGGAAAACTTTTTACAGTTTCGATCTAAAGTGTCTGTCATCTAAAAAGCCATGTAAATTAAGCTAACCTCGCATTCAATCGAAACGTATTGCATATTATGATTTGATATTGCAAATATTTGAGAGCAAGTGCTCATTTTTGTGCGAATTATAGTGTACACATGAATCTACGAATCAAGAAACTAAATTGAAATCAAAAAGATTTGCGTGAAAATTTGTGGATGGAATCTCTACCTACTTCAACTGATGAATAACTTTTAAAGACCATAAGAACCTACCTGTCAAAAATACACTCCTAGGGTTTTATTTATTCCAGAGATGATTTCAATAACGTTACAAAATCAGAAGAAAACTTATCATTTCAGTTTATGAAAAGCTATGAATATAGATAATCTTTGTTCTACGATAACTCGCGAAAAATATTCGCTAAAATTATTGGCACTACTTATCGCAAATATAGGAAGTCTTAACTGCATGTGTTCAGAAACTGTTTTTGATTTATGATGTTGCGCACCTGTTTGATAATATTTTTGAATGGTCGAAATGCCGATTGGCTGTTCAAACGAAAACATTACAGTAGCCATGGAAACAGCCAAAGTCTAGAAATTTCGTGAATTATCGGATGCGTATAGGTCAATGGAGACGCTGTGAGCTGTCACTCGCTATGACGTCAGCATTCTAAATCGTTGGATTGACCGGAAGCAATCCCACCCTCCACACTTTTGACCTTGGCTTAGTGGAGTTTGGATAGACCGTTCCTGTCAATCGGCAAATGTGACAGCCATACTCTTTCACTAGTTAAACCTATTCAAAAATATCGAGACTATAGAGACTCGAGCATTTTATATGGTTTCAAATAGAGGAAATCTATATCCCGGAATAAAATTCAATGTCAAAAAAAGTCCCGAGAAAGTCTTCATTATGTATTGTCCTATTATAATCGTTTTCAAACGCCATTTGGAAAAACATTGAACGTCCTATGGACGTCTAAAACAGAGTGAATGCAGTCTCCATACCCATCTAAGTCATGGGACGTTATGGGGACTTTTAAAATTAAAGCCTGGAGGAATGTTAAGGGGTTATTGGAATTAATGAATGTCCGAAGAATGTCCCTACATAATTGTAAAGAATTATTCCAGGTTTGTTAAGTTTGTGTGAAGTAATAATTTTGTTTTTTCTGAATAAGATTTTTCCATTTTCCAGTGTATATTGAGGATGAGTTACGAAGGAACTATCGATTAGAGGACTTCCTGTGGAGTGGATCTGGAGATGGGACCGATGAAGGAGAAAGTGGCGACCACTCATGGCAAACGACGACCGTCTATCAAACAACAACAATCTTGACCACCATTTACCCCACACCCACCCTCGTTAAATCCACGGTAACGCCGGTTTTTAACCATTCACTCTCTGTTTTCCTCTTCTTTTTTCCTTCATCAAATGATATGATGAGGTATGCATATAGTTCAATGGAGCAGATCCAAGGGTCTGAAATTTTGTGTTTTTTATGAAGATAATGATAATACCTATACTTGATGAGCTGAGAACAATGGTGCCTTTGGTTATCTCCTAAGTGTCTCAGTTTTGGAGGTACACACGTGTAAAGTTGCAAAAAATCGTGTGCGTAGTGACGTCAAAACGCAGAAATCCCATTTAAAACAACGTATATTTGGCCAAAATCTCATCTTCAGAACAATGGGTCATAACCTCATCAAATACTTTCATTTTCTTAATGAAAAACACAACATTTCAGACCCTTGCAACTGCCCCATTTAGCATAACCAAGGAATCTATATTGTTATTTCTGGAGTTCGTAATGATATTTCTTGTTTTACTGAAAAAATGCACCTTGGATATCACCATAATTGTAATTAGGATTCAAGAATAATGTTTAATTATTACAAGAAAGTAATTCTTATGGCCCCAAGAAAAATTTTCTCCATCTTTACAGTCGGGGACACAAAGAATATCATACGCGACTCAGACCCGGAACTAGAGGGGCCCAAGGGGGAATCCCCCCTCCCCCTCGCCCTTTTTTGCTGGGGGAGGACCTCCAGACCCTGACCCCCCTCCCCCCACCATTAGATATATGTCACACAAACCCCTCAGTTGGGAGATTCCACACAGCTTCCTTCAATTGTAAGTCATTATACGTCCCTGAAACACAGGACTTATTTTACAAATTGCGTAAAATTACGTTTCGTTCAAATTTGCAACATTTTCAAAACGTTCTAAAATCCGATGGTTATCAAGAGCCCTTACCTCTGTACTTGCGTGGCGGTTCGTAGGGGGCAAATTTTTCCGAAAAGGGCTTAAAAAGGGGGGATAGTGATCGCAATTTCTTAAGCTCTCCCTTTTTTTAAAGGAGATTAGAGCTCAAGGAGAGTGAGAAGCAAAACAAAATTAAAAAATAATTACAATAAAAAAAAAAAGGTAATAAAATTAATTTTCCAAGCTCCTCATCTTATACCGGTGCCCCTTCTTAAAATTCACTTGCTCCCCTTGTAGTCTCGAGCTTGCTTCGGGCCTGATACGATTCCTTAGATTATGGTTTATGTAGGTTACCTGCAAATAATTTCTAAATTCAATAAGATAAGTATTACATGTAACCTGCGGCGAAGCGTGAAATTTGGCAACAATGTATTTTCTCCATTTAACACCAAAAAAAGTCGAACGCTTCAGCCATCGGTGATGACCAGGCATTTCGACCTTTCTAAAGTGTTTAGATGGGGAAAAGTAACTTTGCCAAATCGCACGCCTCGCCACTGCATGTAACCTATCTCCCTTTAGGAGGAGTCTGACATTCTTTACGTCCGTGATAGTACGCATCTGATCATAACGCAGATGAGTTGAATTATATGATGCATTCGAAATCCTTTAATTTCTGAAAATGATTTCAGATAGTTCCAGTTGGATGCATCGGCGGCGAGGATTGTTTCATTCAACCTACTCCGACCTTGAGTGCCCCCTCAGCTACAGCGGAGGGACTCTGGCCCCCTTCGGAGCCCCCCTTCCAAACAGTTCCGGAGCCAAAATATTGGGTCATCACAGTTTTAAAAGTCAACACAACATTGGACTTGAATCCGACTCAGTTCGAACCGAGATTAGCACGGTTGTATAGGATAGCGTTCAATAGGTAAGATTATCAGTGGATAATTTTTTTTTTTTTTTTTTTTTTTTTTTTTTTTTTAAGGTTTTTTTAGGTTTTTTTGCGATTTGACGTTGCCCTGATCTAAGTATGCGAAACTCTACTCATTTCATGGAATGTGCCATTTTAAGAATTATATGCGTAACATTATGTGTACTGGCTATAAGATGTGGTATACGGGAACCCCCGAAAAAGTATTGAAAGGCCTCCGCCATAAAAAACCAAACTTGCGGTGGATGTTTAAACTCGTTAAAACTGTATATTTTGAGAGAGTGGGTCAACATTTTGAGAGCAATTCTGAAAGGTGGCATAAAGCCCCTAACTCACATTTTCCAGATGACAACCCACTCCTATCTTGTAACACGCTGTTTAAAAGTTGAAGAAAAATCGAGCATTTTGGCTCAAACTAGAGGTCAATGTCCTGTTTAGTTTTAATACATCAAAGGATTAAATTCGATTTTGATCCATTTTCAAAAATTCATAACTCAGGTTTCAAAACTGAGAATTTAAAAAGCCTTTTCTCAAAAAATCAAGCATTCAGTAAAAAAAAAAAAAAAAAAAAAAAAAAAAAAAAAAAAAAAAAAAAAAAAATTGGCCCTCTATTTGTTTTTGTTTTTTCTTTTTTTAAAGTGTATAATATTTTAAATCTGCGGTTTGACTGGAAACATGATTCAAATCACAACTTCGGGCTTAAAAGTACGATTTTTATCTGCAGCCGTTCAGAAGTTATACAAGGGTCTCTGAACTTTTAGACCACACTGTATTTTATCTATACAGGGTGTCCGGTAAGTCCCGGAACGGCTGCGCCATTTCTTTATTTACGCAGATAAAAAAACCAAACTTTGGGAATGTTCCTATATAAATAAAAACTACTTTTTGGGGGGTCAAAATTTTGGTCGCCCCTAACTTTTTTTTTTCAAATGGCAACCCCTATCTTGTGATGTCTCATTCGAAAGAGGGTAAAAAACTGAGCATTTTGGCGCAAACCGCATGTCGATATCTCTTTTAGTATTCGAGATATGGAACTTCAAAATCTATGGAAACCCATTTTAAAAAAATCATAACTCTTATTCAGAAAGTCGCTATTTAAAAAACTAGGGGTCTAAACTACTCTACATAACAAGCTCTTTCCAGGGAAAAACACCTCTGCCCAAAAAAATTAACTTACAGTTATTGTTTTTTTTTCCCGCCAAAATTTTTTAAAACATTTTGGCGGGAAAAAAAACAATAACTGTAAGTTAATTTTTTTGGGCAGAGGTGTTTTTCCCTGGAAAGAGCTTGTTATGTAGAGTAGTTTAGACCCCTAGTTTTTTAAATAGCGACTTTCTGAATAAGAGTTATGATTTTTTTAAAATGGGTTTCCATAGATTTTGAAGTTCCATATCTCGAATACTAAAAGAGATATCGACATGCGGTTTGCGCCAAAATGCTCAGTTTTTTACCCTCTTTCGAATGAGGTATCACAAGATAGGGGTTGCCATTTGAAAAAAAAAAGTTAGGGGCGCCCCCGCTCCCCCCGGGAGGGGCGACCAAAATGTTGACCCCCCCAAAAAGTAGTTTTTATTTATCTAGGAACATTTCCAAAGTTTGGTTTTTTTATCTGCGTAAATAAAGAAATGGCGCAGCCGTTCCGGGACTTACCGGACACCCTGTATACAGCGTCAGGGAAAAAAGAAATCATGCAGACGACGTGACGCCTGGAGATAGGCTACCCGCAATACTTGCCTCAATGAATTTAGGCATTGCAGGTGGCCTACCTAAGCCAAAAGTCAAGAAGTCGTCTGTCATTTTTTGTTGTCCCCGTCGGTAGGTACATATAGTACAGAGTGAGAGTAGGATGGATGTGACGTCAGACTTTTAGACACTTCAATATAATGCAATAATGTATTCAGAGCAATACGTTGAAAGGGGGGAGCGACAACGCATGAATGAAATAAGGAGGGGGAGTATGAGTACTTGCAGGTTGCCATGCGTCATGCGTCACAACTTTGCACACGCACGCACTTACATGCTCCAACTCACGCCGGGTATCGAAAGCAATGTTGCCGGTTTTAACAAGAAGCAAAATCGGGTTTTGGTTCAAATTAGGCTTTTCCAACGTAAAAATCCTTCTTAATTAAGACTGAATGACTGTTTAAGATTGACTATTTAATATTACAGCAGAAGTTAATTTGAATCTTCTGTTGAAACTTGAAAAATGAAAATTGACAAATGACATCATAATAAACCGATATCACAGAATAATACAATCAGAACGGAAACTCCCATAAGAGCCAATGGAAGCAAGTTTGGAATTTAACGGCACCAATAGGCAACGCTGTGGTCCTATCTCCCAACATGGCGGCGTGTGCGATTTGTGTTGAAACTCATTTATTTCTGTAAATTCTGGAAAGAAATCTTAAGTTTCCGGCCTCACTTTTATTCTAATGGCATTTCAGAATGAAAATTTCGCGGATCATGTCCTAATTTTTTTTTTCGAGCGCGAATCCAGATGTAAACATCCTATATCCCAACATGGCGGACGCGAAATGAATTTGCTTCAAAATCCGACAGAGTTTCCGTTCTGATTGTATTATTCTGTGCCGATATCTCGTTCTTTAAGTTCTTTTTAGTCTCGTTCTTTATTGACGTCAGTAATCGAAGACCGTGAGTGACCAGAAATTCCTCTTGAGAATTAAATACAGTTCGCCTCTAATCTCTGGTTTGCATAACCTTGTTTCTGCAGGCGCTTCACATTGATGGATTAATCATGGATCAATAAATTCACGGTTTCTTACTGGATTTTTGTTAAGTAGTAATTGTTGGAAATTTGAATAAATGGAACCTCTGGATGTATCGGGTTTCTTTCGTTCTTTTCATCTATTTATTTTTATTTTATTTTTTGCGCAAGATTTGTTTGCAAAATTTATGGGTGGTACATATTTCTTTGACCCATAAATTAAACGCAAAAAGTATTCTTGTAAGGCAACACACCACTATTAATTGGACGATTTATTTAGGTATGCAGCAGATAACCACATTTTTTGTATGTGCAGAAAAGGGAACCAACTACTGAGGGAACCCATATTAGTTCTATCCTGCGCAAACACGGAAGCAACACGCCACATGTGGATGGCTTTACGCAGAAGGGAACCTACAACATAGGAAATAATAAAACCATAGCAGATGGTTCCATGTTTTGCAAATAGAAAAAAAATTTTTCCTCTCTGCACAAAAAATCCGTTCTATGACTGAATCTTAAAATTAAAATTAAAATAGCCTCATTGAATATATACCTAAGCTTTCAATTGGCGAGCAGAAATAGCAATATTTATTTCCTAAAACTTTCTTGAAGTACCTACATCTTGAGATCGCGATGATCTGACTTTTAAAAAGTAATTGACAGAAAGCCGCAGCGCATTACCTAAACGTGAATCGATCGATGAAACAATGAAACGAATGTATACAGTGAAACCTATTGTATCGGTATCGCGTTAGATCGATTCTCAAAAAACGAAAGAAGAGAAAAATCAGCTAAATCATTCATTAAAATGTTGTAAATTTTACGGGGTACCGGGAGATAGAAGTAAAATAAAGCCATCGAGGCATATCAAATAATTCATTTAACCGAGGGTAATAAGAGATACCTACTTGTACATTAATAGACTGTGAAAAATGACCCCATTTCATCCATCAAAGGGTTAACTGCCAGTTCTTTATACATGCCGTATTTGGCAACCTGTGATGGGCCGAGCCGTATGTTTTTGACCAAAATAAGCTAGGGGTTGCTTGGATACACCAATCTCGCTTAGTTCCTTATCATGTTTGATCAATTTCCTATCGTCATTCTAAAGAATTGAGTCGTGCGAAGCAATTCAGTATGCGCGTGTCTGAAAAGTTCTTGTGTTTTTATCTTCGTGCGTGAAAGCCAATCGGGTTCGTTTGTGTATTTATAGTAAGTTTACCAGATACTCATAAGCATCAGAAATTTGCGAAAGTACGAGAAGAACGGAGGTGTTTCTAGACTTTCCAAAAAAAAAAAAAAAAAAAAAAAAAAAAAAAAAAAAGATGTGCACAAGCTAATACTGAAAAGAAACTGTTTCCTCATATTCTTCAAGACAAAAAATATAGTAATTAAACATTAAACATTAACAATGGATCCTTAAATTAGCTGCAAGTTTTGTTGAATCAGCAATTTCTAATTGTGAAAAAAAGAAGAAAAATATGAAAATGCAGGACACTTGTCCAATTACCATTATTCGCTGAAGTAGTATTATGGTTTTTGTGAAGACAAAAAAACAAAAACAAAAAAAAAAAACAAAAAACAAAAAAAAAACAAAAAAAAAAAACAAAAAAAAACAAAAAAAAAAACAAACAGATATCTTGCATTTATAGTGTTAACATTTTTTTGCTAAAAATTTAACGCGTTGTCCAAGTTACACAAGAGGCTCAATCCCAATAAACATTTTTTTAGCGCTGGATCATCTAATACATATCAAATCATGGATCATCCTTTTTTGATATCCAGTGTACATCCTTTAGATCGCCAATACTTTTGGGACATCTAGTGGATGTACATTAGATCTACAAATATTAAAGTATAAATAAAGATATCTAATGGTAATCTTATGGTGGACTAAGAATTATCATGTTTCCGAACTCTTGTCCAAAGAACAACCATGAGAGATCCAAAGAAAGCAAAGAAAATGTCACAACCATTAGATCTCCAATGGATGAAGGAGTAACATACCTTGAACGTGGGATACCTCATGGATATCCAACAGATTATTCACAAAGTCCTTGTAGGACGAGTGATCTATTGGATATCCAGGCGATTCTTCAACGTGTTTTATTAAAATTAACTTCAATGAGAAGATCTCTTAGACATCTTGAGGAGATACTCCAGTAGTACTAGCAATTCAGATATCCCGAGGACCACAATTAGTTATTCTATAAACTTCGGGTACAAACTTGAATAGAGAGTGATATCTGAGACATCTATACGATAACTATACTCTTCACTATCGACATTGGCGAACTTTCAATGATTTTTTAGATATCCACTAGATAACCGTTATTAATATACTTTATCTAGACCTTTCCTCGATAACTACTGGATATTCTCGAAAACATAGATTGAAAGCATTAATTCTATGTTATCAGATGGATATCGACTTGACTATTTGTGTCACCTCCGAAAGTAAAAGTAAAGTTATAATCACGAGACATCCAGAATAAGACGATCTTAAACCCAACATTTTATGTCCATGGGGTTTTTGACACACTAGATATTTTATATTCCCGTACAGTAACATGCAGTAAGTAATTAATTACTGTTTTCCATCAGTAAGATAAATGTGAGCGTTATCTCATTACAATGTCACTATGCCAATAAGCGAAACCATAAGGATGACATATAAATCAGTAAGAGGACTGAAAAAGAAGGTTCATTTTGTGTGCAATTTCTGTGAATATATTTAAAAATGACGCAGTAAGAGTGAACTTTGACTATGGACGGCATTTGATCATTCTTGAATTGTTTTTAAACTCAAAAAGTCTTGTTACCGTGAAATCACCCTTACGCCGTCTGAATTTCATCCTAGAAATAAGTCCAGTCTGATATCTAATAGCCATCTAAATGACATCCGAGTAACAATGCCGTCTGATATCTAATAGCTATCTGAATGCCATCCAAGAAACAATACCGTTTGATATCTAATGGCTGTCTAAATGCCATCCAAGAAAAAAGTCCGTTTGATATCTAATGGCTGTCTAAATTTCATCCAAGAAATAAGTCCGTCTAATATCCAATACACATCTAAATTTCAACCTAGAAATAGAATGGTTGAAATGTGATCTAACATTGATCCAAGAAAAAAGGGCGGACCAACGAGTCTTTAAATGCACTATAATCTTATTAAAATAATATCTCTCGCGTTGGAGCAATCGGTAAGGCATCTGATTATCACCCCGACGACCTAGGTTCAATTCCTAGCACAGGACATCTGTAAGTACACTTTCATCCTTGTAAATTAACTTGTAAAAATATACCATGTGTCTCTAATGTGTTTCTAAGTGTATGTAAACTAAATATGTCTGACAGACTGTAGAGGGAAAGCCTAAAGCTAAATTACGAAGCTACTTCTATTTTTCTCATCCAGAGCGCACTAGGGTGCTTTTTTGTCACTATATAGCTCCATGTATGATCCAGCTTCGATCATCCTATTAAGATCTGAAACTGGTATAAGTGTCGTCCAGCAGACATCCATGCCAGCTCCGAGAAACAGGTTCAGTAGATATCCACTGGATATCCTTCGGAATTAATTCCTGCTCAGTCAAACCACCTTCATGAATAACCCATGGATCTCTTATGGATCGGTTTCTCGGAGCTGGCATGGATGTCTGCTGGACGACACTTATACCAGTTTTAGATCTTAATAGGATGCTCCAGCGATGATCTAACGCATCTACGCTGGATCATACATGGCTCCTCATTAGATAAAAAATGTTTACTGGGCAATGACATATAAACTCCAGTCTTTTGTAGCATAGATTTTTCAGTCTTTATGCCCAACTTTATTTCTTTACTATCATTTGAGGCATCTAAGTGAGGATTTTTGAAGTAAATATCAGTTCATTTTTTATTTTTTAGGGGGGGGGATGGCGTTTTCTATCTCATGAGGTTTAATTAGTGATTTTTCTTGATGAATCAAGGAATTAATTGTGGTCGTTCTTTTTTTGTGGGGTTAGGCAGCAAGCTCTTCATCTAGGCTGGAATGGGAGCGGATACTGGAACTCTAGCACTGCTTTGCAGTTTGCCAAGCAGGTGATCCGCAGGCGTCGTGAGAAGAGGGATGTCAGTGTTCGGGTTCACAACTTGAGGACGAATCCCGGCTCGTTAGAGCTCGTCTACTCCGTTAAGGTAGCTGGGCGACCCGTTTTGGCACTTGCTGCTGCACGTGATATGCGCTTGGTATCAGAGGGTGAGGCTACTTCCGAGCTAGGATACCCCATCGAAACTAAAGCCGAACGTAAGTCTTGTTTCTGTTTCATTCCTAAAAATTGTCGGTGTTTCCATGTTTCCATGTTTTCCTGTTTCAAATTGTTCCACTTCCTGATCTATAACTACATTTTAGATGTACGTTCATTGATTAAAAGGTTCAAATAATCAAAAATAGATTTCCATCTAATTTTATCAATAAGTAAGTAGGTACAGAGGAACCAACTCCGTTAATTTGGACCCCTTAAAGAAAACCCTGATAAAATGAAGAAATAGTAATTTCCCTTCTGTTCGAGCCCTAAAACCTTTATAATTTGAAGAAAGTACGAGCGTAAATTGAAGTTGTAAAATATCGGAAATTCCTCTTTCGGAACATCTTTAATTTGAAACGAGTAGCCAGATACCTCTGTAATTTGAAGTAAACCTCTGTAATTCGAAAGATATCTGCCTCGGAACCGGTAATTTGAAGCGATGCCCGCTAGCACCAGCCTATCAGTCAGTCGGCGTATTTACAGTTTGACAGTGTTTTTCATACGCAGCATTGTATCAAACAAAATGAGTGAAGAAGAAAATACTTTTTCAATATTTACGCTCAAGCAGACTTGCATAAATTAAACCACTTGAATTTGAAAAACCATATTATTCCACCTTTCTAATTTGAAGCACTCGATAATAATTTGAGAACCGGTTACATTAAACTATTTTCTTGTTCCCTTCAGATTCAAATTAGCGGGGTTCCACTTTAGTAATATTTATTATTTTTGTTAAATATTTGTTTTACAACTGCAGGCTGCAGGCTGTTTATGAACGGTCGTATCGTAATGCTATCGAGTCGACGATCGAGTGCGTGTTATCTTATGGGTAGTGCTATTCCGAAAGGTTTCATTCCGATAGAAACCGTCTCATCTCTGCGGAGATCCTCTGATAGCTCAAGAGTCATCGCCGTATTTCCGCAGAGATAGGGAGGGTTTCTATCGGAATGACACCGCATCCATAGGATAATATACGTACTCGATCATCGACTCGATAGAATTACGATGCAATCGTTCATAATCAGCCTGCTGGTTAGTTGATGTATTCATGTCTAATGTTTCTCTAAGGACTAAGAATAATAAATGTCCAGTAAATTCAAACCAACTGCCCCGGAAAAAATTCGGCATACCTGGCGAGCTGGTCCGGAATGGTCCATTCCGCTTGAAAATGCGAAAAATTCGAAAAGTTCAAATCGTCATAACTTTTGAACTAATTAAGCTAAAAATGTTTAAAACAAGGGTCGGATTTTTCATAATCTCTAATTTCTTAAACTTAAGTTTAAATTTTGTTGTGGTAATTTTTACGACCGTATGAAGAGTTTTTCCAAACCCTCACGAAAATAACTGTTTTTTTGCAGCACATCTCTAAAAAATTAATCTTATTTTTCGCATCTTTTTGGTCAAAACTAGCATCGATTGACGAAATCTGAAATATGTATCAGATTTCTCACAGTCTGTACTTTCAACTTGGTTACCTCAATTTGGTCTACAACATTTTTTCAAGGTCGAAAAATGCACTTTTTTGTGCTACAAAAAAAAAAAAAAAAAAAAAAAAAAAAACACACTTTTCGTGATGGTTTGGAAAAACTCTTACCATGGGCGTAAAAATGACCGAAAGAGAATTTGGGCTCTTACATAAAAAACTAGAGAGCATGAGAAGTTTGAGCCTCGTTTTGAAATATTTTTAGCTCTTTTATTCCAAAAGTTAAGACGATTTGAACTTTTGTAATTTTGTTGCATTTTCAACCGGTAATGATCCAGCGCGCCAGGTACGCCGGTTGTTTTGCGAGGCAGTGAATTTTTCCCGTCTATTTAAATTAATTATATTTCTATAAAAAAATAAACAAAAAGACAAACAAAAAACAAAAAACAAAATAAAAAACAAAAAAAAACAAGACAAAAAAAACAAAGGAAAGCAAAACAAGACAAAACATAAATAAATAGTAAAAATATCACCCGAGACAAATTAAAATACTGCAGCGAAATTTTTCGCAGTCCCTTGAGAGAGGTCGAAAAAGAGAAAAACAAGCTTATACTTCTGAATTTATTTCTATGCATGTAAGGGATTTAAGGTTTGTTTTCTAAAATAACTTTTTTAATTTTCGTATTTTCAGCATATTTAAGAAGCTCAGACGCGGTGGCTGAAGCAGCAGCCCGATCTCGTGACACTTGGCTTTTGATTGGTTCAGGCCTAAGTGCTATTATCCTCTTCATAATCCTCATTTCTATCTTCATTTTGGGCTACAATAACCACAAGCGAAAGCAAAAAAGTCGCCAAGGAAACTTGAATAGGAGCCGAGTATTTGACAGAGAGTCCTCCCGAGGAATCACAAATATTGCTTTCCAAGAAGATCAAACTGACACAAAGGTATCATTTTTGGATTTCATTAGAAAATTATTTCAAACAATGTACAAAATTACAGAATTAAACATTCTCAGATTCCTCCAATTGCCATATTATTGGTACACGTAACACGTACACATGTAGAGTGGCTTACGCGGGCGGGGGGGGGGCGCTGCGCTGGGGCGCTAAGGGGGCTTAAGCTCTCCTTATACCTCCGCTTTTTAGGGGTCAAGGGGAAGAGGTGAGTAGTTTTTAGTCAAACGCTCATCAGTGCAAGCTTAGCCCCCACTAAAAAAAAAAAAAATCCTGCGTACGCCACTGCCGCACTCCCATGTAGCAGAGATCGTTAGAATTTGAAAATAAATAAATAAATAATAAATAATAAATAAATAAATAATAAATAAATAAATAAATAAATAAATAATAATTATTGACAAATTATGAATTAACATCGATATATAACTGCACCTAAATTAATGATTTTAATTACAATCTCTGGTCAATTTCATCGGAGCGAAATCAAACAAATTAGTGTAATGTAAAAAGAATCGAGAGTCAAAAAAATCTTAATTTTCTCATGACTAAGTTGCGATTCTAATAATGTAAAACTAGTGTAGAATGCACAAGAAACTCAATAGAAATTTCAAACTGTAAATAGCAGTTGCGGCTCGTGCTATTTGGCAACGTTCTAGTTTTTCCATTTAAACTTAGGTCTAAACAATCAATTATTTAACATTTGTTTAGATTGTAAATACCAGTACAGTGTTGGCAAATTAAAGAAAGCCTCCCCTGATAAATAGCAATCACATAATATGTTTAATTAAACATTTGTATAACTCTTTTTTATGTGTTTCAGACCGGAAGTAGAGCTTCACTGAGTCACCACTCAGCCAGCGACCAGAGTGATTTTTCAGAGGCCGCTTTAGTGCGAAATTCATCCAGAGGAGTTGCCATGATCAACCCTCCCACGGCCTCTCCTACACCGACCCCTAAACCACGGTCAACCAGAGCTTCCAGCCCAAATTCTTACTTGTCCATGCCTTCGGTCAAAGCTTTCCCAAGGTAAATAAATACAGAATGTCTCATGATTCTCTCAGAAGTATTTTCTGAGCACACATAAGCTCAGCAATATTTTTTAATTTTTTTTTTTTATTATATTATGTTCAGCATGTCTCAAGGATCATTATCAAATATAACGATAGGATATGGAGACTCTTCGGTTGGAAAATTTTAGGATTTAATTTCCTTTTTTAAAAAATTTCCCTTTTAAACTGTTCACCTGAAAAGTTGTAATTTTTCAACTTTCGATACACATAACTCAAGTTCTTTTGCACCTGGAGAGCTCAATTTTGTTTCAAAATGTTTGTTCTTAATAGACAATCAAATTTATTTAACTTTTATTGTATGGTTATGTAGAGAAGTATTAGAATTTAAACAAAATATTCGAAAAATAACTCGTAAGTCAAGAGATTTTTTAAAAAAAAAATTAGTTTTGAAATTTTAATTTAAAAAAAAAAAAAAAAAAAAAAAAAAAAAAAAAAAAAAAAGTTAGTTATATTATTCAGCTTGCCGAGTTGTACATTTCGGAAAAAAATGGGCTCTATAGGCGCAAATGGTCTTGAGATATGTGTACCGAAAGTTTGGTAAATTAACATGGGGAAGATAGGGCTTACAACCTCCCCTTGTATTTTCACTCTTGATAACACAATATCCTTTTTTCGTCCGTTTCTAGACGAACTAAAATTCCGGAGCCTTTGAATCAAGTCCTCGCCGAAGATTCAAAATCACCCATTAAGAGTTTGACGCGACACGGAAGCGTTGAGGGTAATGACCCAGGTGTGGTTGGTCCTATCGTCTGGGATCTGCACTGCCATCGATTATTTAAACAAGGTAAATTTTAAATTATTTAAAGCTCTCTCAGGTCTCATAATCTTAAAAGAAACACAACGATCATCGGTGCATAGGGTTCAGACTTCTAGAGCACGTGTTTCGCTCGTAAATGTTTTTGTGTATTTTCTGGCAACATTTTATTCTGACTATTTTTAAAGGGAAACACCCCAGTAGCCGGCACCCACTTTTTACCATGTGAAAAGTATTAGTTTGGAGGCAAAGGTTTGAAACATTCGAAAAAATACGCAAAACACCAAAATTGCCACTAAACTAATATTTTCCATTTTGTGAAAAATAGGTATGCCGGGTACAGGTGCAACTTTTAGGGGTGCCGGCTACTGAGGTGTTCACCTTAAGTAGGTAATCACAGAAATAAACATAGAATTCGATATTTTTCATCGGTTTAAATGGATTGAATGAAATGTTGCTAGATTACTCTCTACGCCACTGTGTGGAATATACTTATAGCTACTATGAACTATGTGAAAGTTATGTTTTATTACTATAGTTATTATTACCTACACGCAATGTATACAATATGTTTATTATGTCACAGGCGGAGTTGTTGTGAATATATGAATTCCCAAAGTCAACGATGATTCAAGCGTTATAGAAGAATATTATAGTTTCGATTTTTTTAATGCTTTCATGAGTTATAATCATACTAATTTTAAAATTAGCAATCTTTTCGTCAAGCGACGGCTATATACAGGGTGTAACAGATGTATCCCCCCCCGCTTAACTTTTGAACGAGTTGAGATAAATTGTTGCGGTTTGGACCATTCTTCATAATTTTAGATGAACTTTATTTTTTTGGGGGTCAACCCCCCCCCCCCCTAGAGGGCTCCCCAGGGGTCTATCTCAAAAATTTCAAATGGCAACCCCTATCTTGTGATACATCGTTTGAAAGGGCGTAAAATTCTAAGAATTTTGGCGCAAACCGAAGGTCGATATCGTTTTTTCGTTTTCGATATATCGAAAGTCAAAGTTCGACTTTGACCTATTTTCAAAAAATCAGAACTCCCATTTAAAAAGTTGGAATTGGAAAAACCAGGGGTCTAAAATACTCTAAAAAAAAAGTAATTTTTCAGAAAAAAAAACGGTTCTGCCATAAATTTAGTCAAAATTTGGTTTTAGAGCCCCCCAACAGTTGTCAAAAAAAATTTCCCCTCAAGGGGTCTATCTCAGAAATTCCGAGGCACGACCCCTATCGAGTGATACATTACTCAAAAGAGCGCATTAAACTGAGCATTTCGCAGGTCGATATCGTTCTTAGTTTTCGATATATCGAATGGCGAAGTTAGGTTTTCACCTATTGTCAAATTTTATTGTCAAGTCGAATGCTTCTCCAAGAATAATAAAAGTCCAGTAAATTCAAACCAACTTGGGGCAAAAAACTGTGTGACCCATCAAAATTCTTAGCGAAGCTCCCTATTTTGAATGGTAAAAAAAAAAAAAAAAAAAAAATCAAATAAGTCAAATCCCAAAAACGTGTATAAAAGGGTTAACCCTCTTTTTTGGAAGAACAAAAATCCATCCCGACATTTCTAAATTCTGAGGTATATTTGTCTTTTCTCTTTCCATATTTTCAGAAATATTTTTTTTTTATCTTGTCATATTGTTATAGAGTGTCTTGAACTAGAGGACGATCCATCGCTGATCGAACCAAACGTTGGTAGGATGCGACGTAGATTCCACCAACTTCTTGACGACGCCTTCAGTTTATTTGGAAGTCCCCCGCCTTCACCGAGCCAACCAAGTCCATCGTCCTCCAGATCTACATCGATTGACATTCGAGCCAAATCTGCTCTGGTCAGGTTGTACAAGTGTTGAACTCAATTTTTACAAAAATACAGCGGCGTCGCTAGGGGGGGGCCGGGGGGGCCCAGGGCCCCGGGTGCCACCATTCTTGGGGTGACACCCGACGGAGTGAAAGAAAAAGAAAAGAGAAGAAAAAGAGAAAGAAAAAGAAAAAAAGGGAAAAAAAAGGAAAAAGGAAAAAAAGGAAAAAAGGAAAAAAAGGAAAAAAGGAAAAAAAGGAAAAAAGGAAAAAAAGGAAAAAAAGGAGAAAGAAGAAAAGAGGAAAAATAAAAAAAAGAGAAGAAAATAAAAAAGGGGAAAGGGAAAAAGAGGAGGAAAACGAAAGGAAGGAAAAAATATAGGTAGTTGAAGGTAAGGGGGTGCGTGGAAGGAAAAAGGGACAGTTTGCGACGGGTTCCACTGACTTAAGGTAAGGGCATATGGTGGGGAGCCTGGGCCTGGGGGGTGACACCCAACTGGACCGGTCAAGAAAAACGATTCTAAATAGTTAGAAAACGAAATTTAAGGAATAAATATCATCAGGATGGAGAAAGAACCCCCCCCCCCCCCCAATCGCCACCCCATAAATTTTTCTCGGTTCTCTCAAATAAAACCCGGAAACCCCGCGTTAAACTGGGGTTTTTAAGGTGTGAAACTTTCAAAATTTTCCGGGGGTGCCCCCCCGTACCCCCCGTTGACCTGGGGGGTATTCCATACCCCCCAGACCCCCCGGTGAATGGGTGTGTGAACAGTAGGTACGTCAACTCAACCGCTCTCCCTTCCCTTGAAACAATTTCTGGCTGCACCGATGCTGCTTCATTACATACTTTTCTGTTAAATCAGCAAACATTACCATTATTTGATCAAATTAATAGTGATTGTTCAAAACCTTCGAGGATACATAGCAATAAATGTGCTTTTCTCTTCACCTAATGTCACTGAATTTGAAGGGGACTGGGTGGGGTACAGGTAGAAGGCTAGGGGGGTCAGTCAGTGACGTACGCATGATTTTTCTTGGGAGGGGCTTGCACTGATGAGCGTTTGACTGAAAATTGTTTCCCCCCTTCCCCTCCACCCCCAAAATCGGATGTCTGGGGGGGTATCTCTAGCCCCCTTAGCCCCCCCCCTGCGTACGCCACTGGGGTCAGTGGAAATCGTCGTTCTGAGTTAGCTTTTGATGGAGAAGGGGGTGACACCCGGCACTTGGGCCCCCCTTAAAAATACACCTAGCGACGCCACTGCAAAAATAGAATCACAATCATGTTGTGATTTTTGTTTCCCCTTCTTTTCCTTCTACACAATCTTTCTTTATTTAAGGAAGACTACTTGAAAATAGGGACGGCCCAGTGGCGGCTCGCCAGGTGAGGCAAGTGAGGCGACAGGGAGCCATCGCCTCACATTTTTTGAAGTTGGAGAAAGAAAAAAAACTAAAAAAATAACTTATAAAGGTTGAAATGGTTATTATTTTATCATCCTTTGTTTCAATAGACCAAAAAATATGAATGGAACACAAAATTTTCAAAAAAGTTTGTGCGAAAAGCGTTTCAAAGAAAATCCTGTGCACCTCTCATTTTCGTCGCCTCACCTCCACGAGCCGCCATGCCAGTGGGACGGCCCAAGGGGGTGGCGAGACTAGGCGATTGCCTGAGGACGCAACGTTCTGAGTGGCGCCTGAGAAAATCAGGGCCCTCAAACTCAAAGGACGCTTTGTAGCCACAATCGCGGTGACTAGTTATATATTGATTTATTTATTTTAATGTAGGTATTTATTTTGACATAGATTTTCAGGCGCAATCATGGGCTAAACATGATTTGAATCCTTATTCGTGAAAGTTAAACAGACAGGACAGTTACTTCTGTATGTTTACACGCAAGAATTGTCAATGTTTTATTCTTTTCGAAAGGAAAATTGGGAAACATCGATACATTTTTACAATCAAATTATTTTTGGAAAGCACCTCTTAAAATAGCTTAAAATTCGATCACGTCAAATCAAAACTCTCAACATTCTCCGGGGAAGGCCCCCGGACCCCATGTACTCTTAAAGTGTCCCACTGCCCCCCTCTCCCCATTGGGGTGTACGTTATTAGGGTTGCTATCCAGAAATTCGCCTGAGGGCTCCAGTTCGGCTCGAGCTGGCCCTGCTTAAAACTTAAATAAAATGAGCACTGCGTCTCAGTATATATGTATTGGTGAAATCTTTGACGATGTTAGCTTCCCTCTAAATTTTGGGTGCAATTATTGTCGATTGATTCGTGTTCCCTTTGAAACAAATATCGATTATTTTGAAAGCCAACAAAAATAATTAAAAAACAGAAGATAAAAAATAATATATGTTCGGTCAGTGGCGCGGCGGCTCGTGCAGTTTGGCAACTATATTTATTCTTCTTTTGACTCTATGTAAAACAATCGATCGCTGGTGAGTGGTGATGCATTACTTCGCAATCGAATCGATTGTTTCACATAGAAGTAAATGGCGGAAAACATGATTGTCACATTGGTCGAGCCGCTGATTTCGCCGGTTCTTACAGCACAGCGTATTTCAAAGCTTGCATACGTTAAAATGGGGCACCTGCTTTTAGCTGTGAGCAAATGAATAGTCCAATTTTATGTAAAAACCAGCGAAAGTCACGAAAATCACATTAAAGAAGTCTGAAATTCAGTAATAATACCACAAAATTACTGCAATGACAAGATCGTCATGGCGGTTCAACGCAGGTATCATAGGGGCTTGCTATCTACTTTGTCACTTTCTCTGAGGAAACAACACAGATATATGTCTCAAATTAGATAAAATCTCTCATGATACCTGCGTTAAACCGCCATTAAGCTCGATTCTGAGAGTGAATTTCGTAATTTTTACAGGTTTTTATGCAAGAATTAACTCTTTAATCCTCTGGAGCAAAAGTTTGCCAGAGCCTAATTTTGTCATAATCAACATTGAAGTTTGATTTTATAGTTCTTATTCAAAAATTGATGATGGAAGATTGGGCTGAATATTTTCAGTAGAAAGTACTCAATTATACTTAAAATACTTACCGTAGAAAAAAAAACAAACAAAAAAAAAACAAAAAAACAAAAAAAAAAAAACAAAAACAAACTTAGATTCTACATTGACAATCCTTTCGGCGCCTTTTCAGACTCCTCCTTGGTACGATACGTTGTCCAAACTTGAGATCACAAGGTTTAATATGGAGGACATTTTCTTTGATAAAAAGTGAGCCATCGGTTAACGAATGTGTTGCTGTATAAATATGATGTCAAATTCATGCCATTTAATGGACCATACCAGGGCTTTTAGGGTTTATACTGGCATCTACAACAAAAATTAAAAGTTATACCGGAATACCGGTCTATGGAACTCTATCATTGTTTTACTTTTCCTTTCAATAAATTAACGATAGAAAATGCTAAAAACAACGCGATCTTAATGGTTATTCTCATTCCTGGACTTTTTTCAGACCAGTTTGTGATATCAACTCAGAAACGATTTTAAGACCGAAGACGTCCGTTGATCCTGCGGTGGCTGCTGAGAAATTGGACGACGAATATGGAGAGGGTCACGACCAAACATGGCTGGGTTGCCTGGGGGACGGCAGCAGCCCCCTCGCCGAGTACTCCGTTGACTAATCTCAGTCAAGGCCCCTAAGTGCGGGTCCCTTCCATCGACCCACATAGAGCCTCAGTTTATCCTGGCCGATGCCACTTTGGCCCCAACCGATCCTGCAGTTCCAATCATTTCGGCCATCAAACAAGAATTGGAAAGGTTGCCGAGTAGGAGCTCATCACATCTCAGTCCTAGACCAGCACCTCCTTAGCTCACCTTGTCACCTATTTAGGTCTTTATCATCTTGTGAGGTTGATGATCAACGTTTTCTTCGTTTCAACGGGAACATTTGAATTTTGAATCCTAATTGCGTCCGAATGAAGAAACTAACCAATGGCTGAAAGTTACATATAAATCGGAATTTTTGGCGGTTATGATTTAAGCTCAAAATTTTTTCAAGAAACTTCCCTTTAAAATAGATCTATGGAAAACTTTTGGTACCGAGATAGAAAGGGCCTCTTTTGTGGTAAAAGTCACTTGAAATTATAATGTTGGGAGCCTCAGGAAATTTCAAAATTGACTCACAAACGCACCAAATGCGTTAAAAAAAAAAAAAAAAAAAAAAAAAAGCGAAGACGACATACTTAGTTGCGAATCAGAAATGAGAGAGTCCTATCTAATTGCAACCTCCTATACTATGCTGAGAAAAGTGATCAGAATAGAGAAAGCTGCAATTGGATAGGACTTCTTCACCATCTAATTTGCCAGTCATTTTATAACACATTCATTGAATTAGTGAATCAACTTCGGAACTTTTTGATGAGGCTTCGAACGTATTATTTCCATATGCTTTTAGAAATGACCCTATCTGTTGCCTTGGCAGACGTTTGCAACAGATCCACATTGCTCCAATAACAACGAAAAAGAATTTCGAATTAATGTAAACGAATTATTTTCATACTATATGAGATCTTACAGACCATTTGTTTTGTCATCCTTTGGTGCTATAGTAGCCACCGACTTAATTTTTTTCTTTTTCAGCAATTCATCAAATTGTGTATGAATTGGAACTCGATGAACGATTTTTGATTTCACTTTGAATAATATTTGTTGACTTATGGACTTTCGTAAATACTTGTAATTTCATTTTAAAAGTGTCAACTGTACCAGTTATAACCTCGCCCGACCATTTTTTGTGTGTTTTTGTTTTTGTTCTGTTTTTTTTACAACTCGTTCCAACTTTTATTGATTATTATCACTAACTCGCTCGATAGGCTTCCTTTAGATAGTTTCAATCGACCCTGTCTTATTATTGGTGAGTCATAAATAATGATTCAGCTGTTAATGGTAGGCGCTTCATTCTATTGACATATTGTAAGTAATATTCAGGGACTCGTTCAAAATCGAATTTTATCTTTTACGTAGAAAAAATCATGAAAAATGCGCCGAGATCAACAATTAATAATTCTATAACTCCTTTTAAGTGCTACAGTCAGATATTGATGCAATAGGAGCTTCAACAATAAGTCGAATCAGCTCACTAAAGCCCGTGTCACACTTAAGCGAACGCGAACGCTACTAAAAAAATCCGCGCCATGTATTTCAATGCAAGTGGCCACACCATAGAGAGAACGCGAACGTTTTGGCATGCCGCAAGGGATTCAAGGTGTTTAGTCATTGATAGGGTGACTTCCACTGATGTAATGGGTGGATATTGACTGATGCATGTCCGTGCATCGTTTAGGCTGTAAAAAAACAATTTCTTTGTATTTTCTGTAATAATTCAGAACCACAAATATCACAATAAACAAAGTGACGCTCCACTTTTTTTTATTTAGGAATCAATGACATAAATATCAGAAAAAATAAGAAGAGAGGTTTCTGATAGCTTTGCCTATAAAATTTTCACGTTTTTTGGGAAAAAATAACATAAACGA